>JAWDJE010000014.1:1212500-1812500 GCA_035047345.1 Bradypodion ventrale
TGGTGCCGGATCCGGCCCTGGGCCATAGTGACCAGCCCCATGAACCAAGTGACCGGCCCACAGCCCAAAAAGTTTGGGCACCCCTGCCCTAAACTGACAGCTGAACAACATGTTTTTCTCGGTTTCTGGTAGTGCTAGGAGGGTTTTCTCACGCCAACCTCTGCGATCCCAAGCCTCGACAACTTAATTTCTCTCTTTCCCTTGGTGCATTTCTCTATTGCACGCGCAACCACACAATACAACTGCACAGATGTGCCTCGCATTGTGTCCCTGATTGCCGTGCGCTCCAGTTTCTCCGCTTTAGCAAACAAATGAATGCAGCCGGGAGGCCCAACGGAGATTTCCTTCCCACCCGAAAGAGACACGAGCGAGTGAGCCAGAAACGCATTTTTCATTTACCCAGATAGTAAAATATTGAGATGACTTTGAAACGCTAAAGAGAAATATATATATATATATATATTTCCTCCTTCCTTTTCTTTTATCTCCGAGGCCTTCAGTGAGCAACGGGACATGGTTTTTTTACAGCAGGAAATGAAAGATGCCTTGTTTGGCTTCCATAATCTTTCCTATCCAACAAGAGAGAGCGCCAGTGTTCAGAAACCGTGCCTAGCCATGCGCACCTCGGTTGGCAGAGAAACACATTGGCTTCCTTTCAACTTCTGTCTCTTGAGATACATTTCAAGTACCCCCATTTTAACTTCTGTCCCCTTTGCCATCCTATGCTGGTCTTGGACCGCAATAAAGATTTGATTTGATTTTGACTCACAGCGCATGGAACACTGTGACCTTCCCCACCAAAGCGGCACCTGTTTATCTACTTTTTTGCTTTCAAAACTGCGAGGTTGGCAGGAGCCGGGACAGACGGCCAGAGCTCACTCTGTCGCGCAACCCGGCCGGCCAATCTGCTGACCTTCCAGCCGTCAAGCGCAGTGTCTGAACCACTATGCCGCCGCCGCCCGTAGATTATGAGCAAAGCAAGAACTGGGCCTTTGACGGTGGGTTAGGTCAACTTCATCGCATGCTACAGGTCTGGAAAGTGAGATAAATTGGGTGTTCAAGAGGATTCAACATCTGGCTTTCAAGATCAGGGAGTTTTGTGGCCTCTCTCCCTTCCTTATGACTCAAGTTTGCGCATCACCGGTAAAGGAAGCCCTTAATCGGTCTATATAAATTCCAAGTATTTACTAGTTGCGCTGTGCATTACGGAGCCATTTATCTGTGGAAGGCATTAAGTTGTGTTGCAACCGTCGGTGTTAAAGGGAGCGCACGGTGCTTTTAAAAACTTCTTTCACCTATGGTACGGGGAGCTGACATTTATAATGACTGTGAAAACAATTTAATCCCAGGTCTTAGGTAGAAATATGCGCTTAAAGGGCCGGAGTCCCCCCCTCGCCTTCTTTATAATCTTTCTCTCTGAAGCTGTCAGGTGGAGGGGAACGGACTCATTTTTTTTGCATCTTTAGAGGTCTATTTTTAAACCTCACCCAGGAATGCCTGGTTGGAAGAAGGCCTTATATGGCCTTCCCTGCGGATCCAGGTTGACCTGGGGTTGAGCTCGGCCGATGGAGCGCATGGCGGTGGTCTGACAAGGGATTTCCGTCCATTTCCCAGCCTTTTTGGTGTCTCTGTGTTTCATGGGTTTTTTGCAACCCACATGGCACTTCCTGGTGTGGTGAAGGTGGTGGGGGCACATGAAATGGTGCCACAGGCCACATCTGGCCCCTGGGCCACAAGTTGAGAATCCCTGGGGTAGAGGAAAAGGCCAGGAAAAATATTCCATATATTGTGGACTTCTTTTCTTCTGTCTTTTCGGTCCCAGGCCGTTGCAAGCATTCACCACCTGGTTTCTGATTTTAGCCCCTCGAACCTCAAGGAATGGGAAAAAGTCGACCCGGTGACCCCCAGGAAGCATGGGAGAAAGCCGGAAGGTTTGCCCGGGTCCCGAGAGGATTTTGCTGCGTTCCGGGTTTCTCACGAACTTGAAACTGCCGGATCGTTTACCTGCAGCCTAAGTCTTGGACGATGCAAGGAACGGAAGGGAAAAGCCCCGGTTTATTTGCAAACCCACTTGGTCCCCGTTTGATCCATCCCGTCCCAAAGGCTGAATTTTAAATGCCCTGCCTGGCAATTGGATTATTTATAGCAATTAATGGGACATGAATATTTGAGCGATGCTCGACGCAGGCGCTTCACTTGTCTCCGAAGTTTCGGCCTCTGGAATCAAATATTGGCTTTAAAATTAGCATTGCTATACACATTTTGCAATATAAAATTATATAGGAATAAGAAAGATGGTGATGATGACAACGTCGACGATGACAACATCAACACCGCCGCCAACGCCAACGCCGCCGCCACCGACAGCCACGAGGTTGTTGATGGCGAAAAAAACTGGAAAATGTATATGACCATTTGTATTGGAGTTTTGGCATAAGGAATTATGGAATGTAGCGATCAACTGATGTGTGAATTAAAATGGGGAAAAAAGTCTGCTAATGAACGAGGCATGAAAGCAACAACACAGAAAACATGCATCAAGCTTGCCATATGCTAAGTAAATACAGTCAAACCTCGAGGTAAGGACGGTTCGACTTAAGAAAAACTCGAGATACATCCGGAAATCTCAGGGGGCGAAATCAGGTTCAAGATCCAAATTTTTAATAGGATCCCCCCCCCCGATATATGAAATTGAATGCATTCCTATGGGAAATTGCATTCAATGCGTTCCTATGGGAATTTCAAGAGAAGAATTTTTCAAGATACAGCCCACCTCGAGGAATGAATTAAATTCTGATGTAGAGGTTTGACCGTAAATTTTGTGACTCTCTTGAGGCTACTGATGTCCAGGTGGGGCAGTGAAATCCGCCCCGGATTTTGATCCGAACCTGGCAGAACTATCTGAAACTAGCTGAAAATTATCCCAATGAGCTCAGCACCCTGGTTAGCTCCATTAAAGTTCAGACTAAAACCCGGAGTGGATCGTCATGAACCCTACTGATGGGACAGCTTTCTCCACCTGACCTGAGGATCACCTTTCAGATATCAGGTGTCGAAGACAGGCTGACCCATATCTGCAGGATGACCCCCTAGCCATTGATACCTGCTCCATCTCACGGAAGGTGCCCGGGCAACATGACCGTTTCCCCACCGAAATCCATTTCTTCCATCCCCGTGCAAGACGAAACAGCCACTTCGGTGTCAATTGAGCTGATACTCGTTTGAATTCAATCCATCCTTTTAGAGATAAAAGCAGGCCAAAAAACAGGGGGAGAGGGGGGCGGGCGCATCATTATTTATGATAGCTCTTGGAAATGGTGTATATTTGCAACTAAATGCACTTCGCCTAATTAATATTCCGTGCGTAGTGAGCCCATACCCGCTTTTGCTTAATTAAAAGGAGATTAATTTATCAACCCAGGTATACTTTAATTAGATAGCTCTCCTTCTGTTTCCCATTGTCATCTCCTATTGGCGAAAAGACAAGATAATACGTCCGCTTCCGCTATAGAGCCGAACACGTTGGAAATGTTAATTTGCAAACCGCTGCTAGTCGCCGCCGAGGGCTTTGCATTTTTGGGGAAGAAGGTTTGGTTCACCACCTGTAGTGTACAGAGACAGGGCGCACGGAGTTGAAGCGCTACCTATGGCAATGCAAAGTATGGGGGGGATGTTGTGTTTCATGCATGCAGGATTCAGAGCCATTCGCTTTGCAAAAGACCTGCTCTTCTTGTGTTGAGCTTGAACAGGCACAAGGGGTGTCCAGCCCTTACCTGGCTGTTTGCCTCCCCCTCCTCTGAGAACTCCCTTCCTTCCACCTGGGCTGGCCAAGGGGCCTTTGGTGGGAAACCTGCCTTGTCAGTCTAGCGGAGGGAAAGATGTGGGGCTTCATCTCCCCCAGCTTCAGGGCTCGTGTGCCGGGCTCTTCTCCTGCCAAGCCGCTTCCTATGTGTGCCGTTAGGTGTTGCTGTGAGATACGTCAAGAGATCATGTGCAAGGAGAGGGTGCATGGATGCCATAAAAGAAGAAGGTCAGAGAGGAGACAAGGAAGGAAGGAAGGAAGGAAAGGCATGAATGGAAGAGAAGGGAGGGAAGGAGGAAGGAAAGAAGGAAGAGAGGGAGGGAGGGAGGAAAGAAGGAAGGGAAGTTATGAATGGAAGAGGAGGGAGGAAGGAAAGAAAGAAGGAAGAAAGGAAAGAAGGGAGGGAAGTTATGAATGGAAGAGGAGGGAGGAAGGAAAGAAAGAAGGAAGAAAGGAAAGAAGGGAGGGAGGGAAGAAGGGAGGGAAGTTATGAATGGAAGAGAAGGGAGGAAGGAAAGGAGGAAGGGAAGAAGGGAAGAAGGAAGGAAGGGAAGAAGGAAGAGAGGGAGGGAGGAAAGAAGGAAGGGAAGTTATGAATGGAAGAGGAGGGAGGGAGGAAGGAAAGGAGGAAGGGAAGAAGGGAAGAAGGAAGGGGAAAAAAGAAAGGAGGGAGGGAGGAAAGGAGGAAAGAAGGAAGGGAAGTTATCAATGGGAGGGAAGGAAGGAAGGAAAGGAAAGATTTTTAAATGGATGAGCAATTTATAAATGCCAGAAAGCTTTTGATCTTTGCTCATTTTTCCTGCATTTTGCATCCTGGTAAAGAAAGAAAGAAAGAAAGAAAGAAAGAAAGAAAGAAAGAAAGAAAGAAAGAAAGAAAGAGACCATCTTTGAGGCCCATTCTTATCTTACTGGCTTTGTCAAATGCACCATGAATAGTTTATGTGCATATCTACATGTTACGCAAAGACTATAGGAGCTCCAGTGGCCGGGCATCAGATGTTCCCTCCTCCTCTTCCTCTATCACACCTTCATGGTACATTAGCCTTTCACCTCTCTGAGATCTGGGCAAGAAGATGGAAAGGTTGCTATAGGCAACCTCTCTTCCCAACATCACAAGCGCTCTCTGTGCCATTACGTCAAAGCAGCCGGGATTTCCTATCTGTTGGCAGAGAACAGGTGTGGGCAGGATTTCTTCCAGAGGCCTTGATCTACACCTCGGCGTGCGTAGGATTGAGGTGTGTGGGTGTGTGTGGCCAAACTATGGCCTGTGGGCCAGATCCAGCCCCCAATGCCAATTCATCTGGCCTGTGGCGTCCTTGTCACTCCCGGAAGTGGGGAAAAATGGGCCCATACATGCCTTTGGTGCTATTGTACTCCAGGGGTGCCCAAAATACAGCCCATGGGCCAGATCTGGCTTTTGATGCTTGCATAGGATTAAGGTGTGTGGCCAAACTATGGTCTGTGGGCCAGATCCGGCCCCTGATGCCAATTCATCTGGCCAGTGGCACCCTCATCACTCCCGGAAGTGGAAGTAAAATGTGCAGGCCAGATGACTTGGTGTCAGGGGCCGGATCCTACCCACGGGCCATAGTTTGGGCACCCCTGGACTACAATAACACCAAGGCTGGATATCATGGCAGGGGAAATGGTTTAGGTGGTCTGTGGCCCTAGGATGGAGAAGGGAAACTGACCCATATAACTCCCGTATACTTTTTGCAAGCTTTAGTAATCTAAATCCTTTGGAGATATAAAAACCACAGGCAACTGTAATATATATATATTTCTCTCCTTGGTTACTAGCAAGAGAATATTTTCTGCTTCACTCAGCAAGAGATATCACTTTGGCAAGAATGATTTTACTCCCGCTGCATGAATCCCTGGCAGCCTCTTCTTTATTGCAAGGCCTTTAATAAATCAGAAGCATGGGATGGGTTGCTCGCACCTTTTCTGATTTTTTTTGTGCTCATCCTATATAAGATAGAAAAAGCCAAAAGTTTTGCACAGAGGCATTTTGCACAAATTATACAAACCCTGACATGGTGGGTTTGTGTTTTTCTCTCTCCCCCCCCCCCCCCAATCGATTGAGTTACTTTCAGAAATGTCAGTGGTGCGGTGGCTCAGTGGTTAACAAGCTCGCCTTGTTAGCTGGAAGGCTGGCAAGTTGGCAGTTCGAGACCCGGGTACTGCATGATGGATCGAGCACCTGTCTCTGTCCTGCCAACCTAGCAAGAAATTGCAAGTAGCTCAATAGGGACCACTTCGATGGGAAAAAGATCTTGGGGACATGAAAGGAGCCTCTTTCAAGCGTCCCCTGAGTGGAGTTACATCCGCAAAAATCCTTTCAACCCAGAAACATTTCTGCCATGAAATTATTAGAGAAATGCCAGTGGTATGATGACAACTTAGCATGACATGCTAAAGATAGTAGATCTCACTATTAATGAGCATTTTTGCACATCTCCCCCATAACCCCAGCATGTCTGCCGATTTCCTTTCAAATCTGGGGCAGGGAATAAAGATAATATCCTCAATTAAATTTCCCAACAGAATCAGAAATCCAGTGGCTGGGATTAGAGCTAATGGGAATTAACAGAATGTGACAAATTCGGAGTGTACAAAATGACATGTTTTGGAAATGTGTCTCTAAGGACTTTGGGATGTGATCCATATGACGGTTCGTACCTTCTGGCTGATATATCAAACGGGAACGAATGCACTCCACTGCTATTGTTAAAAAAATCTGCACGCGCATATTTCATTTGTGCATGCTCCGGAGCGGAAAGTCTATTGTTCGCGGGTTCAGCACATCAGAAAAGAAACCGCGGGGGGGAGTTGAAAGAGACAGAGATCTTCTTAGTATAAAAGCTCACGCAAAGACATCCTCTGCACTCTTGGATTTTACTCGCTGCTATACGTCCTCTAAGTAAGGCGAAGATTTCCCCAGGCAATACACTGCATGAGCGCATGGGATTCCCATACTCTACAGCAGGGGTGCCCAAATTATGGCCTGTGGGTTGCATCCAGCCCCCCGATGCCAATTCATCCAGCCTGCGCCGCCCTCGTCGCTCCTGGAAGCGGAAGTAAAACGCGCCCATATGGGCGCGTTTTACTTCCGCTTCCAGGAGCGACGAGGGCGGCGCAGGCTGGATGAATTGGCATCGGGGACCAGATCTGGCCCACAGACCAGAGAAAACGGCAGCTTAAAATCCATCTCATCCTGTTGCAAAACAGATTGCAAGGTGTGTTTTACGCCCGCTTTCGGCGGGAGGACCCCCCTGACCGACCCCGCTGAACCACATGCCCGGCCCACGGCCCAAAAAGTTTGGGCACCCCTGCTCCACAGTCTAGGAGAGATTTTGCACCGATGCCAGCACAATGGGCTACCCCTTCCTTTTGATGCCAGCTTTGCCTTCGAACGTCCCATGAATAAATAACACGCCGAGCTTTCTAAACGTCCTCGTCTCTGGCTGAGCTGTCAAGTCGGGCTACCAGCTGACCATCAATAAATAATGACAACAAGCAATTTTTTCTAAAAAAAAATTAATAATAAACCATAGTCTGGAGAGGCAGGGTGTTTAAATAATGCATCGTGCAAGAAATCCGACAAAGGCAAAAATATTTTAAACACCTGCACCTGGAATGTTTCGCCATGCTGTTGTTTCTGCCAAAGGCCACGGAGGAAATGTGGTATTCCCAATCGGTGGTGGGTTAGACAGATGAGTGATTCATCACATCACCTGTCAAATGTCAGGAGATGTTCTGGCTGGAAAATGAACCCTTTCCAAGGTGTGTTTTAGCCTGTGGGTTGTGCATCGCTCTTTCTGCTTTCCAGGGAAAGAGAGAGAGCCTATCCGAGCCATTATTTTGAAGATGGCGGGGTTCTAGCATTCATCACCATGAATGAATGAATGGTGCCTTCAGGACAGAAGGTAGCTTTATGGGTGTCTGAATGCATCACAAACTTTCTTGAAGGTAGGCAAGAGCAAAAGCAAATTAGAAGATGGAGGAAGGAGCTCACTGGACATGGCATGACATGAAAGGAGGAGATGGTTGAGGGACTCAACCTCCCCAACGTCACTTGGAGGACCCTGAATAGGCTGAAGGTTGGAGTCCCTCAATGCAAGACCAACAGGCTCAAGTGGGGACTGTTGGCGGACAACAACACATGGTGTGAATGTGGAGGGAGACAGAATCCGGTTCATTGGTTGGTTTGCCAGTTATTACCAGAAATATGTACCGACGAGATCTTGAGTTTGGCCAACGGCAAAGCCAAGAAAATGGCTTCATTTTGACAGTTCAGATTTTGATCTGGACATGACAAAAGGAGGAGGGGAGGTAGAAGAAGGAGGAGGAGGAGGAGAAAAAGGAGATGGAGGAGAAGGAGATGGAGGAGGAGGACGACGAGACGAAGAAGAAGATGATGATGATGATGATGAAGAAGGAGACAAAGAAGAAGAAGACGAAGAAGAAGACAAAGATGAAAAAGAAGATGAAGAAGACGAAGACGAAGAAGAAGAAGATGAAAAAGAAGATGATGATGAAGAAGAAGACAAAGACGAAGAAGAAGATGAAGATGAAAATGAAGAAGAAGAAGAAGAAGAAGAAGGTGTCACTAGCTTTGATACAACGCCAACCATTTGCATGGACAAGAGAGGACAGATTAATTTGTCAAGGACACAACCGGTCTACCCACAAAACTTGTACCTCTGGACGCCCTTCAGACAACCCAAATAAACCCGGGCAGATGCTCTAACGTTGTTCGAGTACATGTAGCCCAGCCCATGCAAACGCACCAAGCAGCCATTGGTCTATCATCTCTGGCCGTGTTTCTGTTGACGGGAAGTGGCTGTTCAGGTTTTCAGGCAGCGCCAATCCATCATCGCTCTTTGATCCTTTTTTTAGCTGAAGTTTCCAGAAATCCATCTTGAGACTTCCTGCCAAGAAAACATATGTCGTGCCATTGAAGGAGAGTCCCCTGGGCTCACGGTTACAGCGGTTGGAGGCTTTTTGTGCGCTTCTTAATGCTCATCCATCAAGATGGAGGCGCGGAGTCCCCCCCCCCCCCCCCGAGTCACATTTAGCTCCAGAATTCACACTGAATGGGATTTAGCAGGTAGATCTGTTTTCTGGTCTTGTGATCGCAAGAAGATTAAAACCAGGCCTTCAGGTTTCAGCCCCTCGGCCGTGTTAATTGGGCTTGCTGTAATTCCAATCAATGTAGTCTTTCTAAGCCCTCCCTTTGAGTTTTGGTCCCAGCAATTGCAATGTATGATGACAACGAAAGGGTATCTATCTGTTGCCCATTTTGCAGAGAAGTAAGTATGTCCAAGCCCAGCTACGTGTTGCAGCGTCTCCACAAAAAGGCTGTTGGGATTACTGGCCTGTCCAGGAAATACAAGAAGGGAAACAGACATATGCTCAGGATTCTTGGCGAGATTGTTTTTTTTTTTAGAAAGAAGTACGGTTAAAGTAAAGTCTTTAGGTTTTAAAAAGTCTTTTGGGCCTGCCATGTGGCCTGCAAAATGGAGGAGCTCAAATAGACAACTTTCTTCATTGAAAGGAGAGAGAGAGAGAGAGTTCAGAAAATGCAAAGCCTTAGTACATGCAAATAGGACAGTTGGCCCATAGAGGTGGGAAGACAGAAAACTTTCCCATTGGTGACTTAGGGACAAACAATATAAAACAACTTCCTTTAGTTTAGACTAGCATTTTTGTCTCTATGGTTATTGTGCTAACACCTACTGCATGCTGTGGTTGCACGTCACGACTCAAAACCTCAGCCATGGGGAAATCCTGGGAGAAAGGGTGGCAAAGAGAAACCGCATCTTGAACAACTCACGTGCATTGGTAAACCCGGTGAGGATCATCAGAGGACAGGAAACTACTTGGTGGTGAAGAACAAGATTAAACCCAATTTCTGGTGCCCCCAGATCTCACATGGGTCATGTGAAGAATAAAAGACCTCTTTATTTTACGATGGTGAAGTATAAAGACAGGTGAGCCACCTATCTAAGGGAATCACCTGAAACTAGGAAAGGACAAGGTGGAGCTGAAGGAGAGGAGGTTGGAAAATTTAGCACCATGGACAGCTGCTTCTGTCAGGCTGTGGAGTAAGACAGTTGGAAGAGTCCTCCTTAGGTGGTCAACCAACTTCTGCAGGTTCTAAGGCCCTGATGGTGAACCTTGGCACTCCAGGTGTTCTTGGACTTCACTTCCCAGAAGCCCACGTCTCTGTGGATCTACAAGAAATGGAACCCATTTGCGTGGATTCACAGAGACTTGGGCTTATGGGAACTGAAGTCCAAGAACACCTGGGGTGCCAAGGTTGGCCATCACGGTCTTATCCCTTCATGGCCTACTTTTGGATAAGCCACAGCCCATTCACATCCGTCTTACATGATTGCAGTGGCTCAAGAGGTTAAAACGCTGAACTCGACAACTGGAAGGTTGGAGTTCAATTCATTAATATTGCACAACAGAGTGAGTGCCTGTCTTTGTCCCAGCTCCTGCCAACCTAACAGTTCGAAGACAAGACATTGCAAGTAGGTAAATAGGGACCACTTTGGTGGGAAGGTAAACAGCGTTCGGTGCACTCCGGTGTCGAGGCATGCCTGCCATGTGTCCATGGAAACGTCTGCAGATGCAGACAGCGCCAGCTCTTTGGTTGTAAACAGAGATGAGCACTGGACCCTAGAGTCAGATACGACTGGCTTTCAAGCAAGGGTGGCCTTTACCTTTACCTACATGATTATGGTAATGATGCCTCCCTCATTAGACATTTCCACAGTCCACAAGAGTGCTCCGCGTCCCTCGTTTCATGCGCATACCTGTCCCACTGAAACCACCACAACAATCCCGCGAAGTAGCTTGGCGTTTCCCTTCTCTTCCACCTGACTTATATGTTTCGGTTAAATAACCCAGTGAGATCATTCGGGGACACTCTCTTGCAGCCCGGGGCGACGGGGAGTGGAAAGACATAATGCGATTAACTCCGGTCTAACCATGACATGACTAAACGAATATTGGGCTGTCGGGCGACGCAAACGAGCCACTGGGGAAGGCCCTGCCAGGAGTCCCCTTTCTCCATCCATGCAACCGGGGTGTGGGGGCTTCTCCGTTCACTGTGGCGGAAACAGGAGTCTGGCTTAATAATCGCATCAAATCCATGCCCTCCTTGACTTTGCCGTCTCGCTTGTTATTTTGGCAGATGCTGGCATTTCCACAAGACCGGAGACTGAATGGTGAGGCCAAGCGGAAACCCCACACCGCACGCCACCCAGGGCGTCAGCACTGCCGGCATGTGGGAGAGACCATTGGTTTCCTGCCTCCCTGCACATGGTCCCGACTCAACCTTCATCGTGCATGTGTGTGTTATTTGTTTCCAACCATGCATTTGCACCGACAGCCAGGTGGACATGGAAACTTATAGACTTGCGAAAGGAAAATAACGCCTCAAGAGCCATCAAACCTACAACTCTCCGTTGGACCTACACATTAGAGACCTTGGAGTAGTTGTGAAAACAGAGATCGCTTTGATGCATGTAAAGGTCAAGGTCACACTTGCTCGGAACGCCAGTCGTATCCGACTCTAGGGTTCAGTGCTCATCTTTGTTTATAGCCAAACAGCCAGCACTGACTGCATCTGCAGACATTTCCATGGACACGTGGCAAGCACGACTAGACACATGGCAAGCATGACTAGACACCGGAGTGCACGGAACGCTGTTTACCTTTCCCACCAAAGTGGTCCCTATTTATCGACTTGCAATTTCTTGCTTCCGAACTACTAGGTTGGCAGGAGCTGGGACAGAGACAGGAGCTCATTCCGTCGTGCAGTAGTTGGGTATCGAACTGCTGTCCTGCCACATTCCAGTGAGTGGCAGTGCAGAAATCAAGCTTCCTATAAGGAAGTCCATGCGGTTTGCAGCATCCGACTTGAACAGGTGCACATCAAAAGATGCCACAGAAATCAGGAGAAAATTGGTGAATCCTACCCTCCTCTGCAGTGGCTCAAGTGGTTAAGACACTGAACTCGACGCCTGGAAGGTCAGAGTTCGATTCCCGGGTCTTGCATGATGGAGTGAGCTCCAATCTCTGTCTCAGCTCTTGCCAATCTTGCAGTTTAAAGACAAGAAATTGCAAATAGATAAATAGGGACCACTTGGGGGGGGGGAGGTAAACAGTGTTCTGTGTGCTCCGGTGTCTAGTCCTGCCTGCCACATGTCCATGGAAACATCTGCAGATGCAGACAGGGCTGGCTCTTTGGCTATGACCAGAGATGAGCACTGAACCCTAGAGTCATATACAACTGGCTTTTGTGCAAAAAAATGTATTTGGTTTTTCACCTGCAAACCACCTCTGGATTTTCTGCTCCGCTTCTGCTTCATCCGTCCACCCTGCCCGAGATGTTGGCATCCGGCCTTGCTCCTCGTGAGGAGGAAAGCGCCCGCCTATCTTCACCTAGAGTCGGCTAAGGACGAAGCATCCATTATTCACAACACCAGCTGTCGTCCTAAGGAAACACATCGCAAAAACTCTCCTGGACAAGGTTGTGAAGGACGTTCAGAACAAAAATCACGGTGGTTGCCAAAAATTGCATCGGAAACGAACGCATTTATTTTCCTTTCTTCGCACATCAATGCCCAGATTTTCCCCTCCTGGATGATTCCACATGAAGGTAGACTCATCGGCGACCATTCCCAAATATGATTTAGAGAGCTCAGTTTCCATCCCGGCCTCCGATCTGTAAAGGTCAAGGTAGGCCCTTGTGTGAAAGCCAGTCGTATCCGACTCTAGGGATCGGTGCTCATCCCTGTTTATTGCCATGTTTATCCACAGATGTCTCTGTGGACACGTGGTTGGTGACTTGAAATGAAACCAACCATATATTGGGCAAAAGGAGTTCAATCGTACTTGCAAGCTGAGGGGAAAACAGGGCTTTTTGAGCACCTCTGATGGGCGAGCATTACTGGGTTGCAAGGGTCCCCTGGCTGGGGCAGATGGGATAGGTAGTAGTCAACCAACATCTGGAAGGCTGCACCATTACAACTCCTTGAGCTGCAGGAACTCTTTCAAGGGAAAGTTTGTCAATTAGCCAAATGACACCACATATTTTTATATTTATATATAATTTTCTAGTTCATAATAGACAATGAATACACATTATTTTAAAAAATAAGGAAAAAGGGCAATCAAAACAAAGCAAAAAAGCTTCAGTACATCAGTATTGTATCTCTTATTCCTTCTGATTTACGTGTAACAAACGACCTCGGTCATTGTTCTAAATAATTTCCATTTTTATGATGCTCTTTCAATATAACCCTTGATGCTCTTATCTGTATTTCCATGCAAAATATTTGATTTAAACCCCATTGGGCACTATATGGGATGTGAGCTGTGGTTCATCCCTTGGGGATTTTGTTAATATTGATTACTTTTGATGCTTTGTACTTATGTATTATGTGATGTATTGATATTGTGTTTTTCCCCTGAATTTCTTTGATGTAATTGAACTGTATTATTATGTGTCATTGTATTATTATATTGTATTTATTGTCCGCCATGTAAACCGGCCTGAGTTGGGTTGCACCCGAGTGGGCGGTATATAAGCGCGAAAATTAAATTAAATTAAATTAAATTAAAATTGTGCTATATTACAGTGTCCTCGAATCCACCATTTGTCTCGTAGATTTCCTTCTTATCCCCCCCAAAATTCATTTTCTCGATTTCTCTCTCTCAAATGATGCTCGAGTCTTCTGGGTGGAATTGCAAAGCCTTTTTTGAAGAGAGAGAGAGAGAAATGCAGGTTTCTCAAAGGTGTGGGACGTGATTATGGCAGGAAATGTGTGATTAAGCGCAAGCTATCAGGTTAGCCTCTTCCAAGCACAGGTAGCCTCCCAGGACCTTCCCGGATGGACGTCCATGGGAGGGAGGTGGTCCCTCATCCTTCTCCTGGCTTGGGATGGGGTGGTCTCTCCTTCGCCCACTGGGAGGGTCTTTAACGGATGGTCCGGTCTCTGAGCATGCACGGTCGTCCGCGGCCTTCTCTCGGCACACTCCGGTGGGGTCTATTTTGGGCTGGTTGTTGGGAAAAGGTGATGGGGAAAAGAGGAGGCCAGGCCAGACAAGGAGGTTGCTTAGCAACCCCGGCGGAGAACTGACATTACTAACTGCAATAATGTCGTTGCGCGCTTCGGCAGGGGGGGTGGGAGCGTGTTTTAAGTCATGCTTTCTCCATGGGGGATGAAGTTCTGTGAGTTACTCTTTTGAAGCCGGAGGATCTCTCTTTCTCTAAAACAGGGGTGCCCAAACTACGGCCTGTGGGCTGGATCCGGCCTCCTATGCCAATTCATCCGGCCCGCACCGCCCTCATCGCTGCCGGAAGCGGAAGTTCAGGCAGCGACGAGAGCAGTGTGGGCTAGATTAATTGGCATAGGAGGCCGGATCCAGCCCACAGATCCTACCTGTGGGGTGTAGTTTGGACACCCCTGATGTAAGCAGAGAAAATGGCAAATCTCATCCTTTTGCAGAACAGATTACAAGGCACGTTTTACTTCCGCTTCCGGTGGGACGAACTACGTGGCCGGCCCGCTGAACCACGTTGACCATGTGAAAACTGAGTTTGCGCTGACCAGTTTTAAACACATAGAGCCAAAATTACAACATGAATTGTGGGGTTCCCCCCCCCTCCCCACAATATTTCCGCATTGAGAGCCTGCTAGAAATAGGTGCTAAAATGAATCAAGCCTCAACTCTCCTTAAAAGCAAAATAATAATAATAATAATAAGCTAAACTGTATTATTGTATATCACGGAAAGACAAGACTCGCTGGAGAAGTGATGGAGAAATGGGAAACAGCAGGAAGAGAGGAAGCCTCAATGTGTGATGGATTGAATCAGAAAGAACGGCACAGCTTTGCGTTTGGAAGAGCTGGAGAGGGCTGGAAATGGACACTGGCCAGAAGGCAAATAGCAACCACACTCTTGCAGGCTGATGGGTTTGCCATCTGGGGACGATGGGATTCGGAACCTGTTCTATCTGAGCTCAAGGAAGATTGTGCTAATAAAACAGATTTGCAATTGCAATGGCTTTCCTTCCGGGTTTACTGCAACGGGGACCTTTGCTTGGCTTCCTCCTGCCCTGTCCGGGTTCAGACAAGGATCAAGGCCCTGGGGTTGCTTTTCTGGCGTGGCTTCACCCCCTTTCCCATGCGTCCTTCTTGTCTTTCAATCACCAGGATGTGGAGCTTTGATCGTTCTTCTCCATGATTAAACGGCATCGCCAATACAGTCATGGGAGGCGAATGGAAAATATCCGGAGGTTGTGAATTCTCCGGAGCACATTTTGCGGAGCGAGAGTGGACAGGCTTAGCACGGGAAATATGCACAGAGAGGTCACGGTGCACATGCAAAGATGGAGACAGAGATGCCGTCAACAGCCCAGTAATGAGAGTGTCCAAATATATATATATATGATTTTTAGAACAACGATGCATTTTAACTCTCATCAAACCCATCACACAATGTGTGTGGAATTTCAGCTCGGTCCTTCTGTGTAGGTGCATAGAGGGTGAGACTAGACGCCCTCAAGGTGCACCCAAAGGTTTGCTTCGTTGTCACATCCCAGCAGGGACCATAGCTGCCAAGCATCCCATTTTGGCCGGGAAAACCCCTTATTTTACCCTCTTTCCCGCTGTCACCCCGTATTAATTAGACTGCAATGCTCTATTGCTGCCATTGGAGGGCAGCATAGGATAAGCATCGCTGTCAAGTATCCCGTATTTGCCGGGAAATTTCCCCTATTTACAAATCCAAAACTTGACAGGTATGGCAGGGACTCCTTTGGATGTTGGCCACATCGGTCGTGTGGTTCAACCACAGGCTGAAGGTTTCCAACGGGTGAGCAAATCCCAGCCTCCAGCTGGCTAGACCTTTCCAAAACCGTGTGGTTTAATCTTGCCGGAGAACGGTGGTGCTTTAAATCTTTAATGCGTTACTTAAAAGGGAAAACACAAATTCTCCACAAACCAACGGCGGGTCTCTTGGCCGACCACTTCCGTCACTTTCAGCCACACGCCCGGACTAGTGATTTCCACGAGGGTTTGGGCCGTGTTCAGGATGGCCTTCCAACTTCATGGCCGCTCCTGATTTTAATCTAAGAAAGGACGCCTGTTTTCCTGAAATGGTTTCTGTCTAGTGTCTGGAAACTGAAAATCTACAGGCGACTAAGATCTTGAAACCCTTCCAGCCTATTTATAGGCTAGAAGTAATGTCAAAGGAATTGTATTTAAAATACCTTTCGTTACCATCTCTGGCTTTTGGAAGGGAGCGGGTTCCAGACAATAGAATTTACCCAGGGTTTTGTTCCGGCTGGAGCCTAGATATAAAATGATATAAATCCCACCTGGATGAGAATTTGCATGCATTCCACGGCCTTTATTCTCCCTCTTCTCTGTTACCAAAGTCTCCTACTTAATTTTGCTGATAAATATCTTGAATATTACAGCATGAGAAGAAACGTGGACTATAAAAGGGTTTGATGTTTTCACAGCACGCAGCGGGATTCGTTCCAAGCGAGCCCAAGAATCCGTCGCCGGATTGAAAGCGTGCAAGTTTGTCTGGGTTTCTTTGGATCGTGAGCAGAATGCCAAGATTGACGTCTAGACTGAAATTGTCAGGTCTGAACGGGACCGCATACCTACACCGGTTGAAATAAATCCTCTTGTTGGTATCGCTTTACCTAAGGGAAAGAAAGAAGTAGCCGCAGACGCCGAGAGAACTAAGCAAGAGAGCTGCGGTGGGCTCGGTGGTTAAGAAGCTCGTCTTGTTAGCTGGAAGGCTGGCAAGTCAGCAGTTTGAGACCTGGGTACTGCATGACAGATTGAGCGCCTGTCTCTGTCCCGGATCTTGGGGACATGAAAGGAGCCTCATTCGTGCATCCCCTGAGCGGAGTTTCTCCAGCAAAAATCCTTTCAACCCAGAATAATTTCTGACACAAAATTATTATTACCCTAAGCATCCTCTGAATGGATATGAGCCTCAAGTCTGCCAGCTCAGGTCCAGGAAGAGCTTTGTTCTTCTTCTGATGCTGCTGTATCTGAATCCGAATATTGGCGATCCTCGTGGCGATCAGCCATGATGACTGTCCTGAGACTATCATGCAGTGGCCTTCCGCATCGCAGCGTGACCCCTGTACCACAGATCTTGTCCCATGAGTCACTTCCTGATCCTGAGCTCTTTTGGCATACAAAGTCCTCATCATCATCCCTAGGCCAGGGATGGATGAAGCTGCTGACCTCCATCAAGAGGGATCCAAGTGGGATTTAATCCACATGGGGACCATCACCCTTCCCTGTGGACTTTGACACCCGAGACCATCAATCCTCAGGATGGTCAGGTTAGTTAACCGCCGCCTGACACTCAGCATTGAGTCGCTGACACTAGGGTCTACTCTATTACAATAGCAGAATAACCTGGGCAGACTACAAGAGCTTTATGGCAAGAACAAACATTCTTGAGCAAACCCAAATTAGAAGATGGAGGAAGGAGCTCACTAGACAAGGAGCAACATTAAAGGAGGAGATGCTGAGGATCTCAACCTCTCCTACATCACTTGGAAGACCCTGAAGGGGCTGAGTCCCTAAATGCAAGACCACCCTGGCCTCGTTGGAAGGCGAACTGTGAAGCCTCTTCCCATGGGCAGTTGGGTTGGCCTCTTTAGCAGAGGTTGATGGCAAAGATCCTGGTGGCTTTTGACACAACCCTTCTCTTGCTTGTGCATTCAGGATGATCATGTCATGCTCTCCCGTACTTCTTTCATGTCCAGATCAAACCCTGGACTGCCAAAGTGAAGCCACCATCTTGGCTTTGTCGTTGGCCAAACTCAAGTTCTCAAAGGTCCGTGCCAGTTGGCCTAAATGCAAGACCAACACGCGAGACCGACAAGTTGGGTCTACTGGAAGACAACAACACACTGTGGGAGTGTGGAGAGATACAGAATCCGGCTCATTTACTGGTCTGCTGATTATTGCCACAAGCATGCACCGGTGAGGACTTGAGTTTGGCCAACAACGAAGCCAAGAAAGTGGCTTCATTTTGGCAGTCCGGGGTTTGATCAGGACATGAAAGAAGAAGAACTAGAAACATGCACGGATGAGGACTTGAGTTTGGCCAATGAATTTCTGTACATCGTATGTTGTATATTTATTTTGTATTGTTGATTTGTGTTGGGATTGTCATGTGTCGCCCTGAGTCGGCGTATACTGAGTGGGCAGCATACAAATTGAATCAATCAATCAACAAAGCCAAGAAAGTGGCTTCACTTTGGCAGTCCAGGGTTTGATCTGGACCCGAAAGAAGGAGTGTGTGTCAAGATTACCCCGAATGCACAAGAAAGTGAATGTTGGGGTCAAAAGCCACCAGGATCTCTACCCTTCAACCTCTGTTGGTCAACCCAACAGGCCATGGGAAGGGGCTCCCCAGCTCCCCTTCCAACGATGTTTGGCTCCGCCGTGCGGGAACGAGGCCAGCGGCGCTCCGTTTCGCAGCAAGCGGCGGGCAAATTGGAACAAGCCGGAGTTTAATCTAGCAGAACAAATCAATTACATTATTCCACACTTTGGAAGCCAGTTCTAAGATCATCAGATGGAGGCGGCTGGAAGAGGCAATGCATATTTACTACGGGCCCCGGGTTCAGATGATTTGAGGGCCTGATACGGCAGGCTTTAAGCTGCCCCGTCGTAGGCGCCATAAATTATGGCTTCATTTATAGGTTTCAAAATAAACTGTGGAAAGATTCTGAGCTTTTATTTCCCTTTTCCAGCAGTAATAAAAAATGATAAGCCTCTTTTGCTTTCAACAGCAGCCCCTGCTCAAGACTGCCAGGCGGCCCTTTAAGAGCCGGAGAAAGTTCGCCAAGAAACAGTTCCAGTTTTGCCTCTTCCCCCCCTTTTTTCTTTTCTTTTTAGGCTACGAGAAAAACAGGGAGAGTTGGCAGAAGGCCAGCCAAGAAATCTCCCAGGAAAATTAAACAAGCATAAAAGCTATATTGATTCGGAGGGTGTGAAGGCTGACCCGCTTTCTTCTCATCTCCATAAACTAGGTAGGCTAGAACCGCGACGGCGAACCTTGGCACTCCAGATGTTCTTGGACCTCAATTCCCAGAAGCCCAAGCCCCCGTGAATCCACATGAATGGGTTTGCTGCCACGTTGCCCACGTTGCTCCTGGAAGCGGAAGTAAAATACGCCCATCACAGCCAGCGTGGACTCTTCCACCTCCACTCCGTTGGGAGTCAGAAGTGGTTCCTCGGAATTTGCCTATCACATACAGATTTATAGGCATGCTATAACTGTTCAAATGGTTGGTCATTGGGTAGTGTATTTTTACATGGGGACATTAGAACAGTTGCCACTCTGCCTGCTGCTACCTCAGCTGAATCACGTCCCCTAGTGGCATGCATGTTCCAGCAGCGGCCAGGAGTGTCTGGGCAAGTCAGTGAGCTGACGTCAGAAATGGGTCTATAAGGCGCGATGGACCAAGGGCTTGTCTCTAGTGCGAAACCATCTTATTGGCTAGTACAGCTAGGCCAGAGTGAGTCTGTTTTGAGCGAAAGGTGAGTAGGTGCAACTGTGTTAATAAACCGAACAATCTTTGCTACATTTATGGCAAATATATCCCGCGGGATCAACGCGGGAACCTAACCAAGAGAGTGAGGTTTGCTAACTTAAGATCCTGACGTCCTAGGCAGAATCGGACTTCGGATTTGGATTCAGTGCGCTTGGTTAATATAGGACGCATGGATTAGACCAAGAAGCAGGGAATATTTAATTTTTTTGTCATGCAGCATGGCTGGAGCATTGAAACATTGGAACCATAGGTTTTTTAAGCAGAGGATGGCGGATCATGTAAGCCATGAATTTCTGGGGTCCTTCTACACAGAGACCATTTCGTCAACATCTGGAAACATATTCCACATCTGGCCCCAAAAGGTGCTCTTTAGCAGCCAGTTGTCTCCACCGATTTAGGAATGCCCGCATCTGTTTGGCTCGCTGGATCAGTCGCCACGTTTTCGTCTCCAATGTAACCAAGCCTAAGAAGGCAATTATAAAGCTATTGATTCGCGAAGCTCGTCCTCGTTAATAATAAGGCTAATCAAGCTTAGTGTTCGGGAATGGGACTAATGATGGTTCAGAGCTATGCTTTACAAATTAGTGTGTTTTTCTCCCTTGGGAAACACAGGTTTCTAAGCTCGTGTTTGTGTTTTGAAAAGCTGAACAGCCCCAGAAAACAACAGATCTCTTTTATTGATCCGAACCGTGCAGGAAATCTCTCCTGGTACCAATTTGCGTTTCGTTCACTTGCTATTTCTTGCCATGGTTTGGTTTTCCCAGCAAAGCACACGGCTTTATTGTGACGACAGCACTAGAGAGAGATTCGAGCCCAACGGAAAGCACATTTCACCGATTTCCTAGGCAAAGTCACTTAGGATAGGGCAAGAGGAGAAAAGTGGCTAAACTTAGTTCCAGAAACCCCTACAGCTGGTTTGCACAGGACTAGCTCTAAAACGGAGCGGCAAGAAGCAGCGACAGATGTTTGGACAGGTTTTACTTTTGTGAAGCATGTCAGGAATGGAGAAAGTTGCTTTCCGCCGGCGCAGATTCTCGGACAGTCAAACTTGGCGGCGTTCACCGCAGCCTACGGTTTGCAAAATTCTTCACTGATCCTAACACACATGAATCTGCCTATGTAGTAAAAGCTGGCAGGTTGATTCTGGCGTTGCGCGCCAAAAATCTTTCCAATTAAAGTGTCCTTTCAGCCTTTATTGACAAATTGCTTTGCTTTTATAGCCTTTCTGATTGTTTGGGACTTAATCGCCGTGAATCTTAATTTTTACTGCCATGCGGCCGGCCGAACAAAATGCCGATACTTGGTCTATTTATGTTGTGACGGGGTTCATCTAGGTCAGGGGTTCCCAACCTTTACAAGCCGGGGACCGGGTCACGCTTTCTCAGTCAGTTTTCAGGGCCGGACAACCATTTTGCCCTGCCTGCATGATGGGTGCAGTCATTTTGTCCCAACAGCTACAAAAGGGGTGGCCATTTTGTTCCTTGAATGCCCTTGGAGGGGTGAGGGGAGCCATATGAAATGGTGCCGTGGGCCAGATCACTTTGGTGGGAAGGTAACAGCGTTCAGTGTGCTTCGGTGTCTAGTCATGCCTGCCACATGGCCACGGAAACGCCTGCAGCAAAAGACAGCTTTGAAACAGAGATGAGCACTGCACCCTAGAGTCGGATACGGCTGGCTTCCGAGCAAGGGAAACCTTTACCTTTACTATGTTTGAAAAAGACCCCGAACTTGACGACTGGAAGGTCGGCAGGTCAGCAGTTCGAGACCTGAGTGCTGCATGATGGAGAGAGCTCCCGTCTCCGTCTCTGCCAAGCTAGCAGTTCGAAAGCAAGAAATTGCAAGTAGATAAATAGGGATGGTTACAGTCTGGTGTCTAGTCATGCCTGCCACATGACCACAGAAACATCTGCAAATGATGCAGACAGCGCTGGCTCTTTGGCTCTAAACAGAGGTGAGCACTCAACCCTAGAGTCAGATACGAAACCTTGACCTTTACTAAGGAGGTAGCAGATGGGCCACAAAGTTTGGCAAGATGTAGAAGAAGAAGAGTTCTTGCTATGAAAGAAATGACCTCAAAAGAGTGAACATCCAGTCTGTGGGATTAATTTGGATTTCGTGGCACCTTCCTTGCCTGAAGGTCCCCCTGGGAAAACAATTTGGACAACAGCGGCGCTTTGCCTGAAATCTATTTTCTTTCCAGTCCATCATTCTGTCACTCTGATTTTGTTTCTGAATTATATTTGCTTCACCTTTACAAGGTTAAGGATATATTTTTTCCCCCTTGCTTGCTTGCTTGCTTCCCCTTGCCCGGGTTCCCAAACAGCGCCGGTAATAAACAAGAAAGAGAGAGAACAGCTAATGATAAGCAAAGCGCAACGAGCGACACTTTGGCGAACGGGAAAAGATGTCCTTGTAGTGAAATCGGTTAGACCAGGGGTGCCCAAACTTTTCAGGCATGCGGGCCGGTCACGTGGTTCACTATGGCCCGGGGCCTGGATGCATCCCCCAATGCCAATTCATTCCTCGTTGCTCCTGGAACGCGCCCAAGTTACGACCAGTGGGCCGGATGCACCGCCCCCCCCCCACATGCCAATTCATCCGGCCCGTGAAGCTCTCGTCGTTCCCGGAAGCTAAACAGCGTTCCATGCACTCTGGTGTCAAGTCATGCCTGCCACATGGTGGTGGAAATGACAGGGCTGGCTCTTTGGCTATAAACAGAGTTGAGCACTCAACCCTAGAGTCGGATACGACCGGCTTTTGAGCAAGGGTGACCTCTAAAGGTAAAATGTGTTTTACTTCCACTTCCAGGAGCGACGAGGGCTCCGTGGGCCAGATGAATTGGGACCGGGGGCCGGATCCATGTGGTAGTTTGGGCACCCCTGTCTTATGCAAACTAGTCTTCCTTCCTCTCTTTATGTAAGGTATAAAAAAGGCCCTAAACCTGATTGGTTTTGAAAGGCAAACGATACAGAGCCTTCTGTGTCCAATTATGCTTTTGTATTTAAGCGGCGTTTGTGACAGAAAGCCTGGATTAATTAAAAATGCATCCGAGAGAGAGAAAGAGAGAGAGAGAACATCCAGTGTTATGAGGCTGCCAGTGGCTATGGGAAGGAACTTTTCTGCTGAACTGATTTGGAAAGGGCCAGGATTGGCGACGTTTCCAAGCCATGTCTTCCCCTACCACGTATTATCCCATCCTACCCACCCCCTTTCCTTGATTTATACGTGGCACATTAAAGCACACCCTTCTTCCTCCCTGTTTTTAACCATTCGCCTCCTCTCTGGTTGCGCTTTCCAAACAACTCGGAAAGTGGCCCTCTGCCTATTCAGCTAAACGAATCCAGACCACAGCGTCTCATTTGAGCATGGCTTATGCAAGGGCTGTCCGCTAGATTGCACCATGCTTGAACGTTTCCTGGCAATGAGGGGGCAAAATCCAGCTTTTGAGAATAGCGGATAACAACCCCCACCACATCCCCTCCATATTGTGCAGCTGGCTTTGCTTCCGACGTTGGCCTTCATAGAATCCTAGTTGGAAAGGGGCCTTGGAGACCGTCTAGTCCAGGCATGCCCAAACTACGGCCCATGGGCCAGATACGGCTTCCCCCCAAAGGCATTCCATCAGATGTGCAACACCCTCACCAGACCAAGAAGTAAATACAGATGCTTCTGTCCATGCTTGAAAAGTGGCCATTTTACTTCCAGGTTTGGCGCGGGCGCTTCTTGTGAAGTAAAATGGCCACTTTTTGTGCATGCGCAGACGCATCCGTGCCAAACTAGAAAGTAAAATGGCCGTTTTCATGCATGCACGGATGCATCTGTGCCAAACTAGAAAGTAAAATGGCAGTTTTCATGCATGTGCAAAGCATCTGTGCCAAACTAGAAAGTAAAATGGCCGTTTTTGTGCATGCGCAGATGCATCCATGCCAAACTGGAAAGTAAAATAACCATTTTCATGCATGCGCAGATGCATCCACGGCAAACCAAGAAGTAAAATGGCCACACATGCACAAACCTGCCTTGTTCCGAGGGCATGGTCTGGCCTGCTCAGCTGTTCCAGGGGCATGGTCAGGCCCCTGGCCCAAAATGTTTAGGCACTTTTGATCTAGTCCAGTGATGGCCAACCTTGGCACTCCAGTTGTTCTTGGACTTCAACTCTCAGAAGCCCTGATCATCGGCGAGTGTGTTGACTTGAGCTTCTGGGAACTGAAGTCCATGAACAGCTGGAGTGCCAAAGTTGGCATTGGCTGATTCTAGTCCAACCCCATGCTCAAGGCAGGAATCAAAAAGGAAGCAGATATGACATTTGGGTTGTCCAGTTCTCTCTTAGGTGCTTCCAGTGTTGAAATGCTCACCGCTACCCAAGGTCATGGGTTCCGTTGTTGTACTGCTCTAACCATTAAGACATTTTTCTTGATATTCAGCCTAGATCTGTCTTCTTGTAGGCTCAGCACATCAATTGTGGGGTGATTGAAAACGTTTCAGGCCGCTTTCCGGTTCGGCGCTGAGTCCATCTAGCACAGAGGTGGGCACGGTGTGTGTGTCCCCTAAAATAGGGTTGGACTGTCATGCCTGTTGACCTTAAACAACACAACTGGCAAGGGACAATGCTGGAAGCGGCTTCAGAGCATCTCTGCCTATTTGTGATTGAAGAGCATCCCAACGCAACAAACCAGAAATTATTTCCATTAATGCTAAATTGTTTGCAGATATCGTGGGCACTTAACAAATTAAATCTGCTACGTCTGCGCTCCAGAAGTGTTCTGGGGACGCTTCGGCGTGAGCATAAAGCTCTCTTCTCCACTCTCCAGCAAACAAATAAATTAGCCACGGTTTAATGCAACCCCAAACTTACAGAAACCATGTTGTAGTTCACTAGGAAGCCAAAGGTCCAGACCCTTGTTTACAGAATTATTCTCCACGGTAAGATGGACTTTTCAACCATGTGCCAATGTGGACCATTTAAGAAATGTGTCAAACTATAAAAGTTAGGGTCTCCCATGCTCGAAAGCTGCGCTTGGAGACTGGAAGGTCAGGTTTCCACACTCGAGTGCTGAACGACGGATCTTGGCGACACAAAAGGAGCCTCATTCGGGCATCCCCTGAGCAGAGTTTCTCCAGCAAGAGTCCTTTCAACCCAGAGTAATTTCTGACATGAAATGTATTTATTTATCTACTTGCAATGTCTTGCTTTCGAACTGCGGGGTTAGCAGGAGCTGAGACAGATGACGGGAGCTCATTCCATCACGTCGCACCCGGGTCTCGAACTGCTGGCCTGCCAACCTTCCAGTCGTCACGTTCAGCATCTTAACCACTTGAACCACTGCGGTCCTGTGGTACAGTACCTATTTATCTACTTGCAATTCCTCGCTTTCTAACAGCTACCTTTTTACAAAGTCGCAGTGACCGTTACAAAACAACTACAAAGTTGCGATGCACACATTCCCCAAACAAACCCATCAGCCTGAAGTGAGCATTTCCATAAAACAGGGGTGCCCAAACTACAGCCCGTGGGCCAGATTCGGTCCCCAATACCAATTCATCCGGCCCACAAAGAACTAAAGTCCTAAACTCCTTTTTCCCAAACTCTGGAACCCACCTTAGGTAAAAGTAAAGGTCGCCCATGCGCAAAAGCCACTTGTATTCGGCTCTAGGGTTCAGTGCTCATTTCTGTTTACAGCCCAAGAGCCAGGGCCGTCTGCATGTGCAGATGTTTCTGTGGTCATGTGGCAGGCAAGACCAGAGTGTGGAAATGCTGTCTACCTTCCCACCGAAGTGGCACCTCTTTATCTATCTGCAATTGCTTGCTTCCGAACTGCTGGGTGCAAAAGGGCCCACGTTGTGTAAAGGCTGAATGAAGGCCAGGAGCCGCTGCATAACTACAGAACCCATGTTCTGATCACCCTCGTTGCTCCTGGAAGTGGACCTTTGGGCACCCCTGGTTTAAGCAGAGAAAATGGTGGCCTAAAATCTGTCTCATCCTGTTGCAAAACACATCTGTTGCAAAACAGATTGCAAGGCGCATTTTACTTCCGCTTCCAGAGGGAGGAAACACGTGATGGCCCGCTGAACCACGCAACCGGCCACGGCCTGAAAAGTTCGGGCACCCCTGCCATAAAACAACATGGTCGGGATGGAGGGCGCCTTATTCAAAATATGGCTCCTGATGTTTTCTTACCACGCAATAACAAAATATATGAATAAAAGCAAAAGGTCATTTTCTGACCGGAGGCAAATGCGCAAGAGTTTGATGAGCCGACGAGGGACAAAGCGCTTTAATTGGCACTCCAAAGAGAATTGCTGGCAAAAGACAAGCGCGTTTGTTCCCTGGTCCCTGTCGAAAACGCACAACTGCTGCGAACAGCGCACCCACACAGCCTGCCCATCCAGATAGACAGCCCTGGGCCATGGAGGCTCAACCTTTCCAAAGCCCCAGAGAGACAGGCACAAAGCTTGGAAACCATTCATGGGAGGTGGGAGGGAATGAAACCTCTCCAGAATATTAAGGTAAAGGTAAAAGTTCCCCTTGCTCAAAAGCCAGTCGTATCCGACTCTAGGGTTCAGTGCTCATCTCTGTTGCAAAGCTGTTCTATCTCTACCATTTTAAAAACAAGCACACAAAAGTTGCTCCGTGTGGTTTGCAAAGCTGGTGTGAGCAAAAAGGAAAAAATCCCTTTTAAATTTTGGAAGCATTTTGGTCTACTTGTGAGTCAGGCCTACTTCCCAAGCTTAAGGGCCCACAGATGTGTTGAGGAGGAGCCGGCTAAAGGTTCAGGCTTAAGTAGTTTCAGCTGGAGGACCAAATTTTCCAGACCCTAAAGCTGATTGTGGCGGGGTTTTGCATGGACTAATGACCCCAACTTGGACTTTTGACCCCTTCGGGGCCTTTGTTCCGGACTTCCAAGTGGCCTTCCAAGTGGTGAGTCCACTTATAGCCAATTTTACAGTCTCTTCTTGTTTATCTTGAATGATCAGCTGTAACAATCTATACTTTTTGCTCTTTGTATGACTCACATACTTAATTTGGACCTCTAAAACGGGGGAAACAGAATGACCCGAGTATACGTTGGGGGTGGTAAATGCAGCAGCTGCAAGTGAGTTTCATTAATTAAAATACATGAAAATACGGTAAAATTAATTTAGACATTTGTGTTTTTGAGCATTTACGTTGACCTGAATATAAGAGGAGTCCCATTTTTGGACCTCATTTTGGGGGGCTAAAAACCCCGACTTATACTCGAGTATATAGGGTATTGCAAGAGGCTTCTTTTAAAATCACAACCAGTTTGTGTTTCTTTGTGCGTACCTAATCTTCTCTGCAGGCTTAGAGTTTGGAATAGTCTTGGGATCGGTTCCATGGAAAGTGAGTCTGAAAAGGTAATGCAAGGGTAGGAAATTCACTTGCCCCCCCCTCCCCCCACTACCTTCATGCTCACTTGAGACCTTGAAAATGAGATGAGTTTATTACCAATGGCCAAATGCTCCATTGACAAAGGCAGGCTTTGTTTGTTATTCACTGCTGGCTAATAACTGGAAACTGATAGAAAATGAAGGTCAAGATGCTTACATTCAGATGAAATGGATGTTGAGCACTGTTCAGCCTAAACACACCCATATGCAGGTCTATTTATACTCTCCTGACACTTGAAGACTGGAAGGTCAGAGTCTGAGACCGGGCGCTGCACGACGGAGTGAGTTCCTGCCTCTGTTGCTGCTCCTGCCAACATAGCAGTTCAAAAGCCAGAAATTGCAAGTAGATAAAAATAGGGACCACTTTGGTGGGAAGGTAAACTGTGTTCCGTGCACTCTAGTCCTGCCTGCCACATGTCCACGGAAACATCTGCAAATGCCGCCGGCAGCGCTGGCTCTTTGGCTATAAGCAGAGATGAGCACTGAACCCTAGAGTAGGATGCGCCTGGCTTTTGAGCAAGGGCGACCCATGCCCCTTGATCAAACAGGTGCATTTTACTTCTGCTTCCGGGAGCAACGAGGGTGGGCCAGATGAATTAGTGTCAGGGGCCAGATCTGGCCCACAGGGCATAGTTTGGGCACCCCGGACCTAGAAGATCTTGGAAAGGGTGACCATCTGTCTGAGTGGACTTGACAGCATGGATGCTCTTATCATCTTCCTCTTCCAGAGACGGTAGCCCGCTTTGGGGAGAAGAATTGGCCTCTGATCTACCCAATCTTCCACCAGAGGAAACTCCTCAGCTATGCAGGGAGGTTTCTCCCCTGGTTTCTCTGCCCTTTCCGGGCACTCCTTTCCGGCCCCACCAAGCCCCACACACACACCCTGGGACCAACGATCTTCTGACACCCACCCACCCTGGCTGCTTTTCTTTCTTGCTCTCGGCTTCCCTCCTTCCTCTTCTTTCTTTCTTTCCTTTATTTATTCCTTTTTTCTTCCTTTTCTTCTTCCCATCCCTTCCTTCTTCCTCTTCCTTCCTTCCCTTTCTTGCATGGCTCTGTGGTTAAGAAGCTCGCCTTGTTAGCTGGAAGGCTGGCAAGTTGGCAGTTCGAGACCCGGATACTGCATGACAGATTGAGCACCCGTCTCTGTCCCAGCTCTAGTTGGAGATATGGAAAGGAGACTCGCTCGGGCATCCCCTGAGTGGAGTTTCTCCAGCAAAAATCCTTTCAATCCAGAATAATTTCTGACATGATATTATTATTATTATCATCATCATCCTTTGTTTCTTCCATCCATGCCTCTTCCTTCCCTCCTTTTTGCTTTATTCCCTTCCTTCCTCTTTCTTTCTTTCCTCCCTCCCCTTTCTTGCTTCCATCCTTCCTTCCTTCCATCCATGCCTTTTCCTCCCTTCCTTTTTGCTTTCTTTCCTCCTTCCTCTTCCTTCCCTTTCTTGCTTCCATCCTTCCTTTCTTCCATCTATGCCTCTTCCTTCCTTCCCTCTTGCTTTCTTTCCTCCTTCCTCTTTCTTCCCTTCCTTGTTTCCATCCATCCATCCTTTCTTCCATCCATCCATGCCTCTTCCTTCCTTCTTCCGTTTTTGCTTCCCCCTCCTTCCTCTTTCTTCCCTTCCTTCATTCCCTTTCTTCCTTTCTTCCATCCATCCATGCCCCTTCCTTTGTCTTCCTTCTTTCCTCGCCCGCAAGGCTGAACTTGGGCACCGCCGGGGAAGCGCCGACTTTCCTTCTTTGCGCTCCTGCCTCGCGCGGCGCCGGCGAACAAAGGAACGGGAGGACGGGGGGTGGGGTGGGGCGGGGTGGGGCGCAGGCGGGTGGGTGGGGTGGCTGGCCCTGGAGATGAGAGGCAAAGCCAGACCCACGTGCGGACCCCACCTCTTTTGGAGACAGAGAGAGGAGGCATGGAGGAGGAGGGGAGAGGAGAGGAGGCATGGAAAAAGCCCACCACACGCGCCTCCGAGCTTCCTTGGCACACCCCGAGTGTGGGCCACGCGCGCACAAGCCCACGCGCCGCCCCCCCACGCCCCCCCTCTCCGATCCCGGCAGGCGAGGCCGGTGCGCCCAGGTTGGCCTTGGCCGCCGCCCTTCACACCTTTGCGCCCGGGGGTGGGGGACGTTTTTGCGCATGGCGCCCTCCTCTCCAAACCGCGCGCGGGCCGCTTCTGGCCACCCCAGCGCCCGGACCTCCGGCCTCCGGAGCTGGGAGTGGCTCAGCTTCCCGGCGGCCAGCCCCCTTTCTGGCGCTCCTCTCTCCCCACCCCTTTCCCTCCCCCCTCTTCCCCCCCCGCCCCACTTGCCGGGGAAGTCTGAAGTTTCCAGTTCTGCGCCAAAGCGCCGCGCGCTCCTCGGGCTTGGCGAGCTTGGGCGGCACTAGGAGGCGAGGCGCGCTCCTCCTCCTCCTCCTCGTCCTTCCTCTCTCTCCCTTTCTTCCCTAGTCGGCACGCCTGCCTGGACGCCGCCTCGGAGCTTCTGGCTTTTGGGGTCAGCCTTCTTCCGCTAACAGGAGGGGGGGGTCTGGAAGGCACCGGCTGCGCCCCCCATCCCCGAAGAAGAGGACCCATAGCCAAAGCAGGGCTGCTCCCGAGCCATCCTTCCCCGGGGATCGCCGGCCAAGACCGAGAGAGGCGAGGCGGAGGCGGCACCGGAGGGGGGTCTTGGGGGAAGAAGGCGAGAGGCACCGGAGGGGGTCCCCCCAGCCCCACCCCACTCCACCCCACCCCACCCCGGGTGGCCCAGGAAGGATGGGTCTCCTCTGGGCTTGAAGGGTCTCTCCAACGCCTCCAAACCCAAGAAGCTCCTCCTGGGCTTCACAAAGCGAGAGCCCCTCCGATCATCAAGGGAGGAGGAGGGAGCAGTTGGGGGGGGGAATAAAGACCCCCACCCCACCCGCACCCCCACCCAGCCGTACATTCCCGGCTTGGATTCCTTCCGAGATCTATTTTTTTCCCCGCGGCTCCTGGGAACGGCAAGGCTCGGCTATGCGCGTGGGAAGCCCGAGGTCCGTGAAACTCAGGTAAGGGCAGCCCCCCACCTCTCGCCCGCCTGCCCAAAAGGGGCCCGATCCCTTCGGAGCCACACCTCGCGAGTAACAACACCACCCCCCCCCCAGCCCCCCATGCCGCCTCCGGGCTGAGCCAGATGCGCTTTGGGCGTCAGCCAGCCAGCTGTCCAACCTTGTCCTAGAAATATACATATATAAAAATGGTGGGGTGGGGGTTTACGTCCAAGTCCCAGGGCTGAGCTGGGCTGTCAGAGACCCTCCCCTCCCCAGGTGAGATTTTTTTCCCCTCCCTTTCAAGGCCAGGAGATGCTCTCTGAAACCCGAGTTTGCCCCCCTTCCCTTCCTTTGCTTGGGGAGGGGTTTTAAAAACAGCATTTCTTGGACTTTTTCACCCGACGGGGAGGGTCTCTCTCTGGCTTCTTGGCTTGTTTTTTACGCACACCTGGAGGGACGGACAGACAGACCTCCGGGTCGGATCCTGCCCTGGTCCTCAAGAGGCGGAGAGCCCCCCCCCCCCCCAGGAAAGAGGGAAGGAGGAAATCAGTGAGGAGGGGGCGTCTCTCTTCTCCCCCCTTCCCTAGTTTTATCCTCCCCCAACACTCCCATTTTTCTCTAGTCCTTCTTTTGAACTCTGTTTTTTTCTCTCTTCTTTCAACCCCACTTTGTCAAGCTCTCTCTTTAACTCCTGGATTTTCTCCTTTTTCGCTCAGCAAAAAAAAAAAAAAAAACACGAGAAATTTGGGACAAATTCAGATTTTTGCACCCTCTTTCCATATTCCCATCAAAAAAAAACTCCATGATTTCATATTTATATTTTGGTGAGCATCACTCGTCCTCTATCTCATCCCTTCTTCCCCTGCCTCAGTTTCCCTGTTGTGTTTTCTCCTCCCACCCCTCCACTCTGGGTAAACTTTCATGATTTATTGCTAGCCTTTCCTTTCAGCCTTCCTTCCTTCCTTCCACCTCTTCTTCCTTGCAAAATGACCTTGCTAAGTAGGCCAGGCTGAAAGGGAACAAAACTAAGAACCTTACTTTTTTTTGGAAATGGTGGGGGGCTGACAAGCTCCTCGAATCCCCAGCAGGGATGCAGGGGTCTTGTAACCCAAGAACTTACTTCTCTGGGGGCTGAGAGAAAGTGTACGCCTAGGCCAAAGTGGGGATTTGAACCCGTGTCCCTAGAAGAGAACAAACCCAGTGCTCCAGCATCCAAGTCCTGAGGTCTGGACTGCAGCCTTCTGGGACTGACTTGTCACTTTCTAAACTACCATCTCTTGATATAGCTTCTTCTTTCATGTCCAAATCCAACTTTGGACTGCCAAAACGAAGCCCCCTTTCTTGGCTTTGCCATTGGCCAAACTCAAGTGCTCGTCGGTGCATGTTTCTGGAAGTCATCAGCAGACCAGTCAATGAGATGGATTCAGTACCTTTCCTCCACATTCACACAGTGTGTTGTGGTCTGCCAGAAGACCCCACTTGAGCCTGTTGGTCTTGCATTGAGGGTCTCCAACTGTCAGCTCCTCCGAGTGACGTCGGGGAGGTTGAGTCCCTCAGCCATCTCCTCCTCCTTTAATATCGTTCCTTGTCCAGTGAGCTCCTTCCTTCCTCCACCTTCCAATTTGGTTTTGCTCAAAAAGGTTTGTCCTTACCGTAAAGCTCTTCCTGGATCTCAGCTGGTGGACTTGAGGCTCATCTCCGTTCAGAAGACGTCGGAGGTCCATCTCTTGCTTAGTTCTCTCGGCGCCCGCTGCTCCTTCTCTCCTGATCTTAGGTGGAGCGATGGCAACCAAAGGGCATATTTTCTCAACTGGTGTAAGTCTTGCTATGGCTGTTTACGTAAGACCAGCCCACGGATGCTTTGCCCCTTCCGTTGCACATCTCTCTGCCACAAGGTTCAGAAGGGATGGCTCCTGACTGACCCCTCTGAAAGCAAACTAGACAGGTTTGTGACAGAGAGAAAATGTCAACCAAGAGGTGCCAGGCATGATGGCTAGGTTGAACCTCCATTGCCAAAAGCAGTCTATCCTTATATTACCAGTTGGCAATGTCACATCCTAATTCTTATTATTTTTTTAAAAAAATGTATTTATTTTCATTTTCATCTTGTTCTATTTCATCCCTTTGGCCTCTGCTTGGGCTGAACGGTTGCTGGCATCTGACGTAGCCTCCATCACTAGCCTTTAGGGCAGGGGTTCCCAACCTAAGGCCCATGGGCTGAATCCGGCCTGTGGTGCCATTTCATGTGGGCACCCAACCCCTCCAAGGGCATTCAAGAGAAAAAAATGGCCACTCCTTTGAAGCTGTTGAGACAAAATGGCCACCCGCATCATCATACCTGTCAAGTATCTCGGATTGGCCGGGAAATCCTGTATTTTGGTGCACGTTCCTCCCCTTTCCTGGCGCCGTCCCGTATTTAGAACGGCGGGGAAAGGGGTTACTGTGCATGCGCACGCACACAGAACCCATCTGCACATGTGCAAACATGCATGCGCAAAGGAGTTTTTTGCTGTGCATGCGCACCTAGGCTGGAGAAGTTCCCGTATTTTCCAGAGTGGCGCATGACAGGTATGCACATCATACAGGCCGGGCATAATGGCTGTCCAGCCCTTGAAGCTGATTGAGAGAGCGTGACCCTGGCCTGAAGCTTCACATTCTCACACACACACACACACACACACACACACACACACACACACACACCTCCTGTTTGGACTTCACATGCCAAGTTTTAAAACCAAACTAATCTTGGGCCCCACCACATGTGAATATTATTAACGCAAGATGGAAGGAGGAGTTGAAAGCCGGCCAAACAAACCCCAGCCTTTCCCTGCCACCAAATATTTTAAAGTCCTCGTAAAACACCCACTGAGGAAAAAAGTTGAGACTTCCTTGTGTGTGTGTGTCATAAAAAAAAGCACATGCAAAGCATCTTATCCTTTTATTTGGCAATGTTTGCCCGTTTGCGGAGGGTTGTTCCGTTTCAGAAAGAGCCTCCTTGAAGATGGTGGCATTTTTGAACCACCATCGGGTATGCCCTGCTAATGGCAACCTTGTGTTGCTGGCTAATCTTTCTCACACTAGGTCAAGCGGAAGGTGCTGCGGAATGAGCTCACCAAACGATGCCTTCGTTTTGGCAGTGTCAGGTCTCGCCTAGACACCGAAGAAGAAGAAGAAGAAGAAATCCTGGAGGAAAGACATCAGAACCCACCGAGAAGCCGGAAAACGCTGGATTTGGGATTCCCAGCATTATTTTAATTTAATTTATCTGTAAAATCCCTTTTTTTCAGAACACAGATAATAATAATTTCGTGTCAGACATTATTCTGGGTTGAAAGGGTTATTTTGGCAGAAGAAACTCCGCTCAGGGGACGCCCGAATGAGGCTCCTTTCATGTCCCTAAGAGCTGGGACAAAGACGGGCACTCAATCCTCATGCGGTACCTGGGTCTCGAACTGCCGACTTGCCAACCTTCCAGCTAACAAGGCGGGCTTCTGAACCTCTGCAGCCACTGAGAACACAGATAAGCAAAGCAATCATACTTCTGTGCCCCTCTCCATAGCGTTTACTGCCCTCAAGTTAACTCACATTCCCCCCCCCCCTAATACATGCTGGGGACTCAGTTGGCCAACCTTGGAAGGATGGAAGTAGCTGAGTCAACCTTGTTCCCACATCAAGATCGAACTCACAACCTTTTGGTTGTAGTGCAGCAGTTTAACCCCTGTGTCCCCGGGGCTCAGATACAGATGTGGATGGGTGCAAGGTAGATTTTGCTCTCCTGTCAAACCACAGCCTGGTCCAAGGTTGTGGAGCTGCTCAAGGGGGGAAAAACCTCTGGGCAATACATTTGGCATCTGCATGTTTCACACATCCCTGCATTGCTATGAAAGCTTTTGAAAAGGGGGACTGTAGTGGGATTTGGGATAGAGTAAGGTGAGACCTTCTTTCCCCCCTCCTCTGATCTACAGATGTTTTGGAGGAAAGTCCAAAGAAAAGCTCTAATGTAACTTGTAATTTGACCCTGAATTTGATACTAAGACATAATAGAGCTTTACTCCTTGGTAACTCTGCCCAAAGCTAACTTAGACTCAGCCTTTGTCTACGTTTCGTCCTAATTTTTCCTTCCTCGGCGCAATTCGTTTCCTTCCAAGCATTTATTTGTCCTCTCTTCATTAAACTCAAAAAACCTGGTTTTACCTCTTGTTCAGCTGCTTCCAAAACAAGACGAGGAGGAAACTGCGGCCCTTCCAGATGGTGCTGAACTCCCATCATCTTTCAGCAGGGGGGATGCTGGCTAGGACAGATGTGAGAGGCACCATCTCCAAACATCTGGAGGGCAGCAGCCTCTTCAAACCAGCTGCAAATGAAATGGCAGTCTTGCAAAAGCCTAGAATAGGATTTTTCTCTTGGTTGTTTTTTTTTAAACCTTCACTTCCCAAGAGTTTTTATTTTCTGTCTTTTCCCCCCTTTCTGCTTCCAGAAAAAGCATTTAATTAGATTAAACCTCTAGCGTAGATATGCCGTCAAACCTCCTTTTACCCTGCAGATTTGCAGCAGTTCCTAACCAGCCCTTGAAAAGCTACTTTTAAAGCGCAATTCGCTTTTGATATTTCTTGCAAAGTAATTTCTTATCATTGTTCCTTGCAATCTGAGAGATGCATAGTTTTATTCTTCGCCTAATCTTTCTTGTTATTAATGGCTGATTTTAATTTCTTTGGAGTTGAGAGAATTGCTTTAACTTCTATATATATATATAGCTCAGTCTTGGCCCAGTACTGGGGTCTCAGCGCATGTGGGTGATTTGAACCAAGAACTTTCTGAATGTGAGGTCTGTGACTATATTATGAAGCTAGCTTAATAATATATCACTGACATCATATGCAGAAGGTCCTGGGTTCAATTCTCTAATGAACAGGCTGAGTCTCCAGTAATGAGCTGGTAGTTTGACCCAGTAGAAGCTGGCAACTCCGGGTTCATGGGGTCGGGGATCCTGCTCCGGGTTTTACTTTGGAACGAGGAGGAATTATCCAAGGTGCTGAACCGAATCTATGAACCTGGATTTTCTTGCTCCCATTGAAGGCAAATGCTCATTTGTTTTCGGCTCTGTCTTAGCGAACAACCTGTGATGGTGCACCTTAGCACTCCAAGAGTTCTTGGACATCAATTCCCAGAAGCCCAAGTCTCTGTGAATCCACACAAATGGGTTTACTGTGCGTATGTTCCAGGTGTTCTTGAACTTCATTTCCCAGAAAACCTGTGAATCCACACGGATGGGTTTACTGCATGTATGCTCCAGGTGTTCTTGGACTTTATTTCCCAGAAGCCCAAGTCTCTGTGAAACCACAGGGATGGGTTTATTGCGCATACGCTCCAGGTGTTCCTGGACTTCAGTTCCCAGAAGCCCAAGTCTCTGTGAATCCACACAAATGGGTTTACTGTGCGTATGTTCCAGGTGTTCTTGAACTTCATTTCCCAGAAACCCTGTGAATCCACACGGATGGGTTTACTGCATGTATGCTCCAGGTGTTCTTGGACTTTATTTCCCAGAAACCCAAGTCTCTGTGAAACCACAGGGATGGGTTTATTGCGCATACGCTCCAGGTGTTCCTGGACTTCGGTTCCCAGAAGCCCAAGTCTCTGTGAATCCACACAAATAGGTTTACTGCACATGTTCTTGGACTTCAGTTCTCAGAAGCCCAAGTCTCTGTGAATCCACACAAGTGGTTTGACTGCATGTACTCCAGGTGTTCTTGGACTTCAATTCACAAAAGCCCAAGTCTCTGTGAATCCACACAAATGGGTTTACTGCACGTGTTCTTGGACCTCAATTCCTCGAAGCCCAAGTCTTTGTGAATCCACTCACGCAGGAAACCCATTAGTGTGGATTCACAGAGACTTGGTGCTTCTGGGAATTGATGTCCAAGAACACCTGGAGTGCCAAGGTGCGCCATTGCTGACCTAGAACCTTTCCTTACCTTCTTCTTTCCTTCCTTCCCAGCAGGTTTTGGCTGCTATAATGACTGATGGCGAGAGTCGAGAACACTTTCAGCCCCTGGCGAATGAGGAGGTACGGGTCCCCATAGCCTCTGACTCAGCCACCGGTCCAGCGCCCCACCCCCAAGGGGAGGAGAAAGATGATGAGGATGCCCTCAGCGCTTGCAAATCCATCCAGGACAGCCTGGCCTCGGCAGGATCGTCCACCCGAGATCCAGCCCCCGACGGAGAGAACCAGATCCCGTACCCAGCGTTGGCCTCCACCGTCTTCTTCTGCCTGGACCAGAAGACCCGACCGCGGAGCTGGTGTCTCAAGCTGGTCTGTAACCCATATCCTTGACTTTTCTAATCCGGTTGGTCTTGGCTTGGTTTCTCCTCCAGCCTCCTTGGGCGTTTCTTTGGCCTTCTGGCTTTGAATGGCGGGCAGAGGAAACCTGGTTTTTAGTTGGCACAAACTCAACATGGCTTGGTTGTGGTTTGTAGTCTGCTCGGCTGTGTTTGCCTTCTGGATGTTCTGGGCTTCTTGGTTGGTTGAACTTGGTGGTTGTGATTGTTTTGACTCCTGATGATGGGGGGGGGAAGAGGTCTACTCTAGAGTCACATTCATAGAGGGACTCTGGTTGTAGGACATATGCTGTAGTGTTGTAGTACAACCTGGAGAAGATGTCTTTCTGGGCCAAACCATGATGAACTCTTGTCACGTTCCTATCAAGATCCTGTTGGATGGGTGGCAAGAATTTGCAAAGAGATAAATAGGTACCATTTCGGTGGGAAGGGAAACAGCCTTCCGTGCACGCCGGTGTCCAGTCATGCCTGCCATGTGTCCATGGAAATGTCTGCAAACACAGAGAATGCTGGCTCTTTGGCTATAAACAGAAATGAGCACTGAACCTTACAGTCGGATACGACTGGCTTTCGAGCAAGGGCGGCCTTTACCTGACATGGAGAGAGCACAAGGTTGGTGGGATGAGGGGTAGACTGCACTGTTTTAGAAGGATCAAGGCTCAGTTTTGGTACAAACTGGGATGGTGGACCACGGTTACCTGTGGATCTCTTCTACACATTTGCTGATAGTAAGGTCTGTCTAGTGGGTGTGTAAGTGTTGAGTGTGGCCAGGTGTGTTGGGTAGAGAAGAGTACACAACCTCACACGTGTGTGTTGCTCTTTGGCTGAAGAACGTGGACTGACCCAACCCCTATGTATACAAACACACACAGGGATGCAAATTAGGGATGGGTGAACCCCCCAGATGTTCTAGACTTGCCATTCCTATAGCCCAATGATGGCGAACCTTGGCATTCCAACTGTTCTTGAACTTCAATTCCCAGAAGCCCTGATCAGCAGGAGTGCCGACTTGGGCTTCTGGAATTGAAGTCCAAGAACACCTGGAGTGCCAAGGTTCTCCGTCACAGCTGTAGCCCATGATTTCTCAACTGTGGTGCCCCAGATGTTCTTGGACTTCAATTCCCAGAAGCCCAAGTCATCACAACCTATTCATCAGGGCTTCTGAGAACTGAAGTCCAAGAACATCTGCAGAGCCAAGTTTGCAGAATTGTGGTCTAGCCCCAGTGGGAGGGATGGAAGCCACAGACCTTGGAAGCTTGTTGGCCAAAACATCTGGGCAGGGCAGCTTGTGCTTTGAGCTATCTTTTCGTTGATGATGATGGGTGGCAAATACACAGCAGCCTTCCTCCCTTCTTGTGATTGGCATCCTTTCCAATGTTGCACACTGACACATACACTAGATCAGAGATGGCCAACCTTGGCACTCCAGATGTTCTTGAACTTCAATTCCCAGAAGCCCCGATCAGCTGGTGTATTGACTTGGGCTTCTGGGAAGTGAAGCCCAAGAACACCTGGAGTGCCAAGTTTCCCCATCACTGTGCTAGCTTTTGCACTCTTCTGCCCATCCGTATCCTTTCGGCCCTCTTGTTTAACAACACAACCATTCAACGGTTTTCCAGAGCAGAGTCTAGTCTAGCTTTTCCAACTTAGCCGCCACGCGGAGAGACAGATCCAGTCTTGAAGCAAAAGGCATCTTGGTGGGTCTGGGATGTGCAGGTTCTGCGTGCCGCCTGCTTGGCCCCTTGCAGCAGATGTCCTGCCAGATGCTGTGCTGCGCATTATTTATGAAAACGAATGGGCGATCGATCTCGCTTTAGTTAAGTGGCGACGTTTGCGTGGGCATTTGTGAAATCGGCTCCTCCCTTGGCAAGGGAGCAGGAGATCTCTACCCCATGGCGCATCCCATAATACTCCATCACAAAGTGCAACCGTCCTACAAAGAAAGAGTGAGATGTTGTTCTGTATCTGTGTTTTGTTGTCTTGTACGAAGTGGCTGCCTTCATCATCGAGTATTTTGGGCTGTGTGACGTCTTGCAAATTTGGCGTCGGCCCTTGAGAAGAGTCCAAAGATGCGCTTTCACAAACATATTCCCAAGGCAAAATCAACTCCGGTGGATTATACCACCGACAGCTCCCTGTTACTTTCAAGTATAGCTTGACAACATTACTTTTGAACTACAAGTCCCAGCATCCCCTAGACAGCTGCCCATGCAGGAGGCAAGAAAAGGCATTCTTCTACCAGTTGTGTAGAACGCCTCTGGGCAAGACGAACACCTTTTCCTTTTGCAAAGCAAACCCCACACACACAACACCACACAAAGCAAATGCAGAAGGGACTGGTGGAGGAATTTTTAGAAGAAAAGATGCAAGCAACCCATCCACTGCCTCTGATGTTTGAAAGTGAGCGCAGTCCTAGTTCTTCTGGAAGTGCAAAAAATGTGCACAAACATTATTCATGCCAATGTAGAGGACTCTTACAGGTAGCCCCGGGAAATCGCTCCGTCTCTGGGAGAAAATGCAAAATTTGGATTCCTTGTCCGAAATGAATGCACTGGTGCTGCATTCATGCCACATTCACCGCTGCCTGCAGTGCTTCCACTTTGCAGGAGCCGAGGAAATTTTGAACCTCGAGTCCCATGCCTGCCATTCTTCTGAGCCTCCTGCACTGGTGGATTTCGGTTCGTGGCAGCTGCTTCCCTCCCAGCCCGGCCTCGCCCAGCTGTTTCCTCCGCACATGGTTTCGACATCCCAAGCATGGCGACGGAGCAGCCAACATGGAATAGAGAGGGCAGCAGCCTGGAAAATTCAGGCTGGAATTTCAGCTGCTGCTGCTGCTGCGCGCACGGCAGATCTTACACATCTATATTTACGCTTCTTTCGAGGGAGGGTGGAAATGAAGAGACAAAGCAGAACAGAAGGAACTCCTCTTTCCGTTGTGCAAGCAGATCGGTTAGGATTAGAATTGGGGTAAATCCTGAACTTGACGACTGGAAGGTCAGCAGTTCGGGACCCGAGTGCTGCAGGACAGAGTGAGCTCCTGTCACCTGTCCCAGCTCCTGCCAACCTAGCAGTTTGGAAGGAAGACATTGCAAGTAGATAAATAGGGACCATTTCAGTGGGAAAGGTAAACAGCGTTCTGTACACACTTTCCACCTGATGGTCTCATGGGACTCCTTCCGACTCAGTCATTGTATGCCTCGATTTAAAAACCATTCGAAATTAGGTAAAGGTAAATGTTGCCTTTCCTCGAAAGCCAGGCATATCTGACTCGAGGGTTCGATGCTCAACTCTGTTGTGGACACCAGAGTGCCCAGAACACTGTTTACCTTCCCAACGAAGTGGTACCTATTTATCTACTTGCAATTTCTTGCTTTCACACTGCTAGGTTGGCAGGAGCTGGGACAGATGACAGGAGCTCACTTAGCCATGCAGCATTCGGGTCTCAAACTACTAGGTCCGACCCACAGGCCATCGGTTGGGACCCCTGGCTTTATTGGATTGAATTTTAATTCTTCATCTTTCTTTTTGTTTAGCAGAATTCTTTCCGTTTAGCAGAATTCTGGCCGGGACGATATTTTGTGAGTGTTTAAAATTATAAGCCTGAAGTCAATTTCAGACGAACAATGAACAGCTTCTTCCGTCTCTGGGACGCATTACATGTTCAGTGAGGTTTTTAAAACTGAGCATCTTCTTCGGGGTGTGTGTGTGGATTCAAAAGCTTAGCAACAATGGTTAGAAGAGTTGTGGGATTTCGCTGTCTCTCCGCCATATGGGAAAAGGTGGTATGATGCAGTGGTTAGAGCAGGGGTGCCCAAACTTCAGCCTGTGGGCTGGATCCGGCCTCCAACACCAATTCATCCAGCCCACGCCTCCCTTGTCACTCCTGGAAGCGGAAGTAAAACATGCCTGGTGTATTTTACTTCTGCTTCCGGGAGTGAAGAGGGCGGTGTGGGTCGGATGAATTGGCATCGGGGGCCGGATCCAGCCCACGGGCCATAGTTTTGGCACCCCTGGTTTAATCAGGTAAAATGGCGGCATAAAATCTATCTCACCCTTTTGCAAAACAGATTGCAAGGCACGTTTTGCTTCCACTTCTGGTGGGAGGAACCATGTGGCCGGCCCGCTGAACCACATGGCCGGCCCACAGCCCGAAAAGCTTGGGCAGCCCTGGGCTAGAGTAAGGGATTCAAAAGTGTACCGCCCAAAGGGTTGGTTTTCACTCTAACACTGACACAATCCTGTGTTCTTAACAAGAAGAGTGAAGAATGGGAAACGAGGAGAGGGAACCGAGCTTGAATGTTAATGACTTCCAGAAACAATGGACTGTGTTTCTTTTAATTAGTCGGATGGCAAAGAGGGAAAACAGCCTGAAAGGTAATATCAGCTGGAAGGAGAAAGAAAGGATTGAGCCTTGCTTAGTGGCAAGAAACAATTGCTCTGTACTTTCTCCACAGAGGTTTCTTTTGAGAAAAAGTGGCCAGGGAAATGGTCTGGATGGATGGAGGGATGGATGGATGGATGGCAAGTTTTCATGTTGGGATGGTTTTGGTCCATATTATTTTTCCTTTGGAACCTCATTTGTATTTCAGGACCTCCTCCTCCTCCTCCTTCTTCTTCTACTACTACTACTACTGCTGCTGCTGCTTCTCCTTTTTCTACTACTGCTTCTTCTCCTCCTCCTCTTTCTTCTTCTACTACTTCTTCTTCTCCTTTTCCTCCTCCTCCTTCTTCTCCTCCTACTACTTCTTCTACTACTGCTTCTTCGTCTTCTTCTACTACTTCTGCTTCTTCATCTACTTCTTCTACTACTACTTTTTCTACTTCTTCTTCTACTTCTTATATTACTACTACTACTACTACTACTTTTTCTTCTTCTTCTTCTACTTCTTCCTCCTCCTCCACTACCATCCCTTTGGGTGTTGGGAATATTTCAGGGCCATGTGCCTCAAATCATTCCTCTTTCTTACTTATTTGCTCCCACGTTATCTCAAACAAGACAACATCCTAGGACAGTGATGACCAACTGTTGGCACTCCCGGTGTTCTTGGACTTCAATTCCCAGAAGCCCCTGATCAGCAGGAGTGCTGACTTGGGCTTCTGGGAATTGAAGTCCAAGAACACCTGGAGTGCCAAAGCTGGCCATCCTAGGAAAAGGAAGCAACCTGCCTTATTTACCTATAAAAAAATGAGACTCTTGGTCCATCAAGACCAATGTTGCAAACTCTGATTTGGAGCTGGGCCCCACACTCCGGGGTTTTCTATGGGCCTTAGACTCTGGCTTACCTGGAGAGGCCAGACCTAGAGATTTCTGCAGGGAAAGCAGAGGTTCCTTACCTCCCTGGGCCACAGAGAAGGCTGCTGGCCCAGTGAATGTGTGAATGTGGAGAGGTACAGGATCCGGCTCGTTTCCTGGTCTGCTGATAGCTATCAGAAACATGGCACCGATCAGGACTTGAGTTTGGCCAACAACAAATCCAAGAAGGTGGCTTCATTTTGGCAGTTTAAAGTTTGATCTGGACACGGAAGAAGAAGAAGGAAGGGTAGAGGGTTGATGCATGTTTATGGCTTTCTAAAAAAAGCTTTTTGATGCTCAATAGGGGACAGGTGTCCATACGATCAGTTTACCATGGGGGTGAAGGGGTCGGGCATTCTGGCCATGCTTAGGAGGGGAAGCAGTTCCACCCACCCAGTTTGTATCTGAGAACTGCAGGAGACTCAAGGATCTGTGAATCTTCCTAACACAGAACAGAGACTGTAGTGGCTTAGTGGTTAAGATGCTGAATGGGACGACTGGAAGGTCGGCAGATCAGCAATTTGAGACCCGAGTGCTGCACGATGGCGTGAGCTCCCGTCTCTGCCCCAGCTCCTGCCAGGCTAGCAGTTTACAAACAAGAAATTGCAAGTAGATAAAAAGGTACCACTTTGGTAGGAAGGTAAACAGCATTCCGGGTTTAGTCACGCCTGCCACATGTCCATAGAAACATCTGCAGACAGCGAGCACTGGCTCTTCTGTATCTATAAAACAGAGGTGTGGGTTTGTATGTGCTCAAAAGGCTCCCACACCCCTGGACCGATCCCGCTGAAATTTGGCACATATGTACCTTGGGCTTGGGAGATCAGCACTGCGGGGGTCTTGAAATCCATGGGGGGGCATACGCCCCCCAAATTGGGATGCAATTGATCTATACAATGTGTGTGTTTCCCAGTGATGTAATTGAGCTGATGTCATAGTCTCAAGTAGGTTGAGATTGTGACATCATCTGACTAGCTCAGCTGTAGTTTTCACAGTAGGTGGACGGCAAATGGGCATGTGAGATCAGCACTGTGGGGGTCACAAGGCCCATGTGGGGGTGTATGCCGTTGGGCACCGCTGTTGGAGACTTCTGGTCTGACACATGTATGTGAAGGATAAGGGCAGTAAGTGACCATCGACAGAGAAGCGACCATCGATGGGTGAGGGAAAAGACAGACGGAGGGAGGCAGGAGTGACCCACATACACCCTACGTTAAAGAAAAGAGAAACCCAAGCGAAGCCGGGTAATCAGCTAGTTGGCTATAAACATAGATGAGCACTGAACCCTAGAGTCGGATACGACTGGCTTCCGAGCAAGGGCGACCTAACATAGAACAATGGTGTTTCTCAGTCCACAAAAGTTTTGCTTAGTTATTCATGCTTAATGCCAATGGACAGATTTTTCTCTTTGTTTGCTAAATTAATAGACCACCCATTCGACGACAAACTTTTTGCACTGGGCTGTTTCCCAAGAGAAAGTTTGAAGAAAAAAAAAAATCCCACCCGCCATTTCCAACCCAACAAAGTGTGGTTAAAAATACACGGTACAAACAGTACCGGGAAGACAAATTAAGAACAATGAAACCAAATGGCAATTGTCGGAATAAATCATAAACATGTGGGTCAGTGCAAAAAGAGGGGGAGAAGGTTAGAAAAAGCAGGGGAAATAATATTAGAAAAAGTTTCCTTGTAAAGGTCTGCTCTTGCTCGTTTGCGGGAAGTTTGGGGTGCCCAACCTTTTCAAGCCGGGGCCTGGGTCACGTTTCGAGGGCCGGATGGCCATTTTGCCCTGCATGCACCACCACGACGGCCATTTTGTCCCTACAGCTTCAAAGGGGGAGACCATTTGGAGGGGTGGAGTGGGGGGGGGGGCACATGAAATATCTTTTCCTTCTTAAAGCACTGATCCGTGTGAGCTTTTAATAGTTCTTCTGAGCCCTAGTTGGAAGATTAGACGCGGCTCTTCTTTTTAAGGTTTAATTTTTTTTCCCCTCCTTCTAGATCGATGGTTGGATGTAGCCGGATTGTCATTATAATTAGGCCTTGTATTGTGAACCAGGAAAGAAGCACAGAAATAACCACAAAACAACTGCGAGTTATATAAGTTTGTGGCCGTCAAGGAGAAGCGCATGTTTTGCACAGAAGGTTGTATGGCCATAACTGCAGCCAGGACCGCTAAGTTAGCTTCAGATGGGTCACTCTTGACCTGGCCATCTCCATCTTTTCTCTCTTTTGGAGTGTACAACTCTGTCGGACCATGAGCCGTCCCTCAGAGACATGATGGCCAACCTTGGCACTCCAGGTGATCTTGCACTAGAAGCCCAAGTCTCTGTGAATCCACACGAATGGGTTTACTGCATGTGTTCTTGGACCAATTCCCTGAAGCCCAAGTCTCTGTGAATCCACATGAATTGTTTTACTGCATGTACGTGTAGTAAACCCATTCGTGTGGATTCACAGAGACTTCAGCTTCTGGGAATTGAAGTCCAAAAACACCTGGAGTGCCAAGGTTTGCCCTGACTGCCTTAAAGAAAGCAGTCTTCTTTTCATCAAAGACCATTTTTGAAGCCTCTTCTGTTTCCAGGACTTTAGAGATCCAACTTTGATCAGGAATGAAAAGTCAAGGGTTCCCTTGGTGGGAAGCCAGCTGTATCCGACTCTAGGGTGTGGTGCTCATCTTCATTTGCAGCCAAAGAACCAGTGCTGTTTGCATCTGCAGATGTTTCCATGGCCCTGTGGCAGCCATGACTAGAAATTGGAGTGTTCAGAATGCTGTTACCTTCCCAGCTGAAGCAGTATCTGTTCATCTACTTGCATTCGAACTGATAAGTTGGCAGGAGCCGGGCGAGATGACGGGAGCTCACTCTGTTGTGCAGCACTCGGGTCTCAAACTGCTGACCCTGTTGACCTTCCAGTCATCAAGTTCAGCATCTTAACTACTAAGCTACCGCAGTCCAAAGCAAGGCAATAAAGGACTCTGAGGTTGTCCATTGTCCAAATGAGACTCCACCACACGGATAGGGGCCACTGGATTGCTGTCTTCCCAGTGTTTCATGAATGCATCTCCAGATTTGTTTCCATACCTTCATTTTGATCCATGTCTTCTTCTCACTCTCATTTGTGGTGATGTATGGGTGGCCACCTGAGATGTTTCTCAAGACCTCGCCATAGAGGTTCCAGGTTCTTATCCGGCATGATGGTCATCCAACCATGAAGCACATTCATTTTGATCCATGTCCTTGACTTCTCTTCCTCCTCATTTATGGCAAGATGTGTTTGGCCACCTGAGATGTTTCTCAAGACCTCACGGTGGAGGTTCCAGGTTCTTAGCTGTCTTGAGGGTCATCCAACCATGAAGCACATTCATTTTGACCCATGTCCTTGACTCCTCCTCCTCATTTATGGTGAGATGTGTTTGCCCAACTAAGATGTTTCTCAAGACCTCACGGTGGAGGTTCCAGGTTCTTAGCTGTCTTGAGGGTCATCCAACCATGAAGCACATTCACTTTGATCCATGTCCTTCTCTTCCTTCTCATTTATGGTGAGATGTGGTTGGCCACCTGAGATATATCTCAAGATCTCACAGTGAAGGTTCCAGGTTCTTAGCTGCCTTGAGGGTCATCCAACCATGAAGCACCCTCACTTTGATCCATGTCCTTGTCGTTGTCGTCTCCTCATTTGTAGTGAGATGTGGTTGCCCACCTGAGATGTTTCTCAAGACCTCACGGTGGCGCTTCCAAGTTCTTAGCTGTCTTGAGGGTCATCCAGCCATCTTCTGGAACTGGAGTCGTGTTTGTGGGTTCGCCCTTCCACATGGTGGGATCTTGAGGTGGTACTTATTGCTTCTAGTCCCCTCCACCCTTATGGATCAGGCCATGTTGTGTTTTGAGAGTTGATGCAAACAGCCTGTTCCATCCAGAGCAAGTTCTCCTACACGGGGCTTATTTATAGAGCTCTGTGGGTTGGGTTTGTTGTGTGTTTTCTAGAGCCCTCAGAAAATCTCTCCCGAGGGTGGGTTGTCATTTGAGATTCTGATGGGTTTCCCCCTCAAATTCTTGCCTTTCCTTCCACGTGTCGGTCCGTCAAAGAGGGGGGAGTCGTGAATTCAATAGGTACTGCCCTCCGTCCCCCACCAATTTCTCCCCCATCTTCCCAATGGCCCTTGAAGGTAGGCTCAACTTACCAGGGCATGACTGAAGCCCAAAGAAGTCACCCAGTATCCTTTGTGGCCTAACTGGGATTCAAACCCAGGTCCCTCCTTCAAATACCAGGATTTCAAGCCCTTCCTCTTACCATCAGAGCAAATACCTTCAAGAGGGCCGTGGCCTTTCAAAATGGCTGTCCTTCCATTTTGTGGTAGGGAGTTCCACAGGTCTGTACGCAAGCGGCACAACTTGGCTTAATCTACCCCCAGTGATGTTTCCATCGGATGAGAGCCACCTCTGGGGTGGCAATGCACAGCAGAACATGGCCGGAGGTCTCCAGGGTGCTGAACCCTGCACCCAAAATAGGCCCGGTGCTCAAGAAAGATCTTTTAAAGTTCAAGCCAAAACCCGGAGCTGTGAAATCGGTGACCCTACTTTAGCTTGCCCGGATAGGATGGATGATGGACAGAAACACGGAGAGAAGTGTGTTGAGAAGCATTGTGATACCAGAGACGATACCTCAAAAGTTCAGAACTCCCGGAGGGGGGAGCGCCGTGCGGATGCGTTTTACTTCCACTTCCGGGAGCGACGAGGGCAGCGTGGGCCAGATGAATTGGCGTCGGGGGCTGGATCCGGCCTACGCGGCATCGTTTGGGCACACCTGTGTCTTGCCATAAGCCACAGCCCCCCTCGCCATGTCCAGTGAGATCTGATTTCCTTACTCTGTGCGGTTAACAACCGTCCAATTCCTTCTTGTTTAATGCACTCTGTTTTATTGCTCTCGAAGCAACCGGGCTGGCTTCTGGCATCGGCTCTCTCATCTCATTCTCCTCATCTCTCCGAATGACAGATTGTGAAATGGTGCGCAGGCTCCCAAACCACCGCCACCCCCAAGCCTCTCCTCGCTTTTGCTTCCGAACGGCAAATCCATACCCTGGATCGTAAAAGGGATGTTACACACGCACACACCCATCAACGTGAAGTGAACACAAGTTGCATTTGCAAGCCACATTAATGCTCGCCAGCAAACGTCGGGCTTGACAAAGTTTGAACATGGGCTCTTTCTCACGTGAAAACGGGGTTTGGAAGGAAAAAAGCAGATTCTTGCTTTGGGTTGGCTGTGTTTGGGAATGCATGTTGCATTGCAGAGAGCAGAAACGTGAGCATTGCTTGCGTGCGGGTTGTGCAAAACAACCTTTATAAGGATCCGGTATTTGCGTAGTAGGAATGTGGGACATTCTGTCTCCATATATGCTCTAGGGTTGGGTGTCAATCTCCCTTTACAGCTGGGGTCCCCAACCTAAGGCCCGTGGGTTGGATCTGGCCCATGGCACCATTTCATGTGCCCCCCCAACCTTCCAAGGGCATTTGAGAAACAAAATGGCTGTGCCTTTGAAGCTGTTGGGACAAAACAGCCACCCCCATCATGCAGGCAGGGCAAAATGGCCATCTGGCCCTCGAAACTGAGAGAGCGTGATCCGGCCCCTTGCTTGAAAAGATTGGGAACCCCTGCTTTACAGCCCAAGAGCTAACACTGTCTGCATCTGCAGACATTTCCATAGTCATATGGCAGCCACGACTAGATGCCCGAGTGCACAGAACATTGCAACCTTTCCCGCAGAAGCCATAACTATTTATCTACTTGCAATTTTTCTTGCTTTCGAACTGCTAGGTCGGCAGGAGCTGGGACAGATGATGGGAGCTCACTCCGCCGCACAGCACTCGGGTCTTGATCTGCTGGCCTGCCAACCTCCCAGTTGTCAAGTTCAACGTCTTAACCACTAAGCCACCGCGGCCCCTCCATACCTGTGCAAATCTGAGCCAGCCCTAGCCTTCCTTTGCTTCCCTGCTCGCCTTCCCTTCCTTGCCTTCGGCTTCCAACCCCATTTTTTTGGGGCCACAATCCATAAGGCAGGGGTTGCCAACCTAAGGCCTGTGGGCCGGATCTGGCCCACAGTGCCATTTCATGTGGCTCCCCCACCCTTCCAAGGGCGTTTGAGAAACAAATTTGTTTGTTTGATGTGATGCCTTCAGACAGAGGAGGGAACATGGATCCAGAAGCCCGAAAGGAGATGTTGATGTTTGCTTTCCACGTCTTTCTTGAACCCCCAAACCCTTAACTTGATTTCTGCCTTTTCTCACATCAGGGGCTTTCTTGAACAAGGGCAAATGGTGGCCGACCAGCCGAAGGGTCTGCATGGCACCGTCTCAGAAGGCAGGGCTGTTCTTTCGGGACATTTTTTACGAGGTGGCCATAAATCCAAATTTTGCCCAATGTGGCTGAATCATGTTTCCTTTGCAAGGGGATAAAAATGCTTCAGAAGGCGCCAACTTAAGAGGCCTCAAATCTAAACTTTCAATCCAAACTCTGAAGAAAAGCCAGGGGGGGTCGAGGGTGGACAAAAGAGAGAGAGAATACACCCAAATTGAGCATGTTTTTGTGCATCAAACCACAAACGGGTGACCTCCAATACCATCTCCATCTTTTCAGTTCATTCTTTCCTCAAGAGCAGTGTGAGATGCGCCAGAAGTCCCACGTGTGAACCGTGGAATATTGTGAGGTCACAACCCCATAACTAGAAGAGGAACCCAAAAACTTAGTAAAGGTCGAAAGCCAGTCATATCTGACTCTAGGGTCCGGTGCTCATCTCCGTTTACAGCCTGCGTCTGCAGACATTTCCATGGCCATTTGGCAGGCAGGACTAGATGCCGGAATGCTGTTATCTACTTGCAATTTTTTTTTGCTTTCAAACTGCTAGGTTGGCAGGAGCTGGGACAGACGATGGGAGCTCACTCCGCCGCACAGCACTCGGGTCTTGATCTGCTGGCCTGCCAACCTCCCAGTTGTCAAGTTCAACATCTTAACCACTAAGCCACCATAGTGCCAAGAAGCCACAGAAAAGTAGCAGGTTTTTTTTGTCCATTTACACCAAGGGTTCCCAGCCCAAGGCCTGCGGGCCAGATCTGGCCTGCAGCACCTTTTCATGTAGCCCCCACCCCCTCTAAGGGCACTCAAGAAACAAAATGGCCATGCTTTGAAGCTGTTGGGACAAAATGGCCACCCCCATTGTGCAGGCAGGGGGAAATGGCCAACTGGCTCTCGAAGCAGACTGAGAGAGCGTGATCTGGCCCCTGGCTTGCAAAGGTTGGGAACCCCTGATTTATACCATCAGTCCTAGTGTCCCATAGTAGCATCTGGAAAAGGCATCAATTACAAACCACCAGCTATTTTGGTAACTATTTCATAACTATTATATACATTTCCTTTGAAGGCTTTCAAACCCACCCGCACTCAGGAGGAAAAAATGAAAATAAAAGACCTGCCTCCCTTTAGAGACTAAGAGATCTGGTTTTTTTCGCGCTTTTGTGGGGATTAAAGTCCCCTTCCACCGGCACGTGGAACAAAATATTTAGCCACAGGTTTACATTTGGGTTACAATAGGAAATAGGGTGGAGACCCAAGTAAAAAGTTGGACTCAGGCCCAGGAAACGAAACTTGAAAGTGACAATTGCATTTATTAACAGAAATCATGAGCTTCGGAGAGCAATGATTATATAAACATTTCCTCCCCACCCCACAGCGTGTGGCTGCTGGTCTCCCTGTCACGTAAGCATCGTCCAAGAAAATCTGCAACCCAGATTCCTTCGCCTTTGAAACGGCGGCCGGTTACTTTGACTCCTTGTGGTTTGTTTCATTGGCGCAAAACGGAGTAACGCTTTGCCTGCATTGAGCAACAGTGTGCGTGCATTTTGCAGGATGCTTTGTAACTCATTATTTGTTTGCTGTTTTGCAGATGTTTGTTAAAAAGTTTGCAACTGGGTGGTTCGTTTTGTTTGCTCGGCTCTGGCAAACAGGGCTCTGTCGGGGCTTCTCCATCCCTTCCTTTGACCAGGCCAGGCCTGGTTCAAGTTATTTTCATGACTCCAGTGGTGACGATTGTGACATTTAAAGTCACACTGAAATTTCCACCCTGGCTGATGCTCAGACCTGGAGATCTCTCCCGACTTTGACAGGGAAAGGGCAGTTTCTATTTCCTCGCTTAACAAGTAGCCATTCCCCTCCACCCCAGTGCAAAATTTGCACGGGGGGGGGGGGGGGGAGGACCTTTTTGCATGGATGTTCAAGCATTGTGTCCCTTGTTCAGTGGGATATTTTCAATCCCAAGGAATGGGAAATAGGAAGGCAAACTGTAAATATTAAGCTCCAGCAGTCTCAGGTTTTGAAGAGATGTGAAATGGGATTTCCATCATGGAGAAGGGCAAAATGAAGGAGGTGTTCTGCTTGCCTAACCTCCATGAACCTGCCCCCTTCTTTCTTTTTTCCCCTTCTCTTTTTCTTTCATGCCCTTCCTTCCTTCTTTCCTTCCTTCTTTCCATCCTTCCTTCCTACCTACCTACCTATCTGTCTTACTGTATCTATCTATATCTATCTATCTATCTGTCTACTGTATCTATCTATCTATCTACTGTATCTATCTACTGTATCTATCTACTGTATCTATCTATCTATCTATCTATCTATCTATCTATCTACTGTATCTATGTATCTATATCTACTGTATATATCTATCTATCTATCTGTCTACTGTATCTATCTATCTATCTATCTATCTATCTATCTATCTATCTATCTATCTACTGTATCTATGTATCTATATCTACTGTATATATCTATCTATCTACTGTATCTATCTATCTATCTATCTACTGTATATCTATCTATCTACTGTATCTACTGTATCTATCTATCTATCTACTGTATCTACTGTATCTATCTATCTATCTACTGTATCTATCTATCTATCTATCTATCTATCTACTGTATCTATCTACTGTATCTATCTATCTATCTACTGTATCTATCTATCTATCTATCTATCTATCTATCTACTTACCTACCTACCTACCTACCTACCTACCTAAATGCACGCTTCATCTTAATCCTAAAAGAAGAGCAAACAGTTTGGGTTTTTGTTACAGCTGGTATCCAGATTTGGCAAATATTTTCCAGATCTGATCTGATTTCAGATTGTCTCATGTCATTTCTGATGGTGAAATCTCAAACATAGAAGTTTGAGTTTTGAATGTGTGAGAGAACGTGCATGTGTGTATATATGTCACTGTTAGTATTTTCCCTTCTCCTTGCAAACCATCTATGACTTGAAGTGATCAACTAAATTCTACCGTATGCAGCAATCCAATTACATGTCATCGATCGTGCACTATTTCATGTCCCTTAACAGAAAAGGTCTGAGATTACCAGATGCCGTCAGATGTGACAGATGTGAAATGTTGTTGTTCAGTCACACAGTCGAGTCCGACCCTTCATGACCCCGTGGAGCACATCACAGCTGGCTCCTCTGTTGTTATCTGCCATCTTCTAGAACAGTGTTTCCCAACTTTTGGTTTTTGGTCTTCAATTCCCAGAAGCCTCAGGCCCCCAAAGCACTGATCAGCCACTGTACTGACTAAGGCTTCTTGGGAATTAAAGTTTACCAGTGGGGCCTGGGCTCCACGTTGGGAACCAATGCTCTGGAGTCTGGCTAGATCTATGCCCACTGCATCAATGATGCTTTCTAGCCATCTCATCCTCTGCTTTCTCCTTTGGCCTTCAATCTTTCACAGCATCAAGGCCTTCTCAAGTGAGTCCTCTCTCCTCATTTGGTGGCCAACTGACTTGAGCTTCATCTTCAGTATTTGTCCTTCTAAGGAGCAGTGGGGGTCGATGGACTGATTTGATGTCCTTGCAGTCCAGGGGACCCTCAAGAGTCTCCTCCATCACCACACAGTTCAAAGGCAGATGTCTATTCTGCGCTCAGCCTTCCTTAAGGCTCTCACAACCATACGTGACTACTGGGAAGACCATTGCTTTGTCTAGGTGGACCTTTGTTGGCAGGGCAATGTCTCTACTTGTTTACGATGCTGCCTAGGTTGGCCATGGCTTGTCTTCCAAAGAGTAGACATGGAACAAGTTGAGCTTAATTCAAGAGCAACATTCAAAGAGGGTCATTGAAAGATCATTTATTTTTTTAGGACAGAACAACTGGGGTTTATCTCTAACACTGCAAACCTATGCGTCCATCGAAGACCCCATTTGATGACTTGAGGGCTTCCTCTGGAGTTGGCTTGAGAGAAACCAGATCTTAAAAATGGTCCCCCAAGAAGAGAGGAAGTTTCCCTACCCGCTTGGATCCATTCCTTTCACCGTTTAACCCCTCCAGTGTTTACCATTGTGAGGACCATAAATTAAATTCGGCTAAGCTCAGCTGTAATCTATCCCTGGTCATTGCAAGGACAGAGAAGAGCCGCCTGCTATAGCCAGACACGCTGGTGCATTTACACTCAAGGTGTGTGTGTGTGTGTATAAATTTAATGCACCAATGTAGTTCTTATCTATACAAAACCTGGCCTCTGTTTATACTGGCGTTCATTTAAATGTCTGTTATCAAAACACCCAGAGATCGGTAAGGCCAGGATGAAATTCCTCCAGAGGCGTGGAAGGAAGGATGTGTACGTTGGCGGGATTTGGCGGTATAAAGCTTGACATAAGGACCACAGTCTATTAAGTTGTCTTGTTTCTATCACGCTGACAAGGTTTCCTCCTGCACCTCCACCCCACCCTGGGGATTTTATTTTATTTTCCTCTCGTTCTTCAAAGAGAGTCTGCGGGTTATTTGGAAAGCTGCTTTCGACAGCTTTGATTCTTCCCCTTTTGCCGGTGTATATTCTTGTATATTCAAGCTGGGATCCACCTTAAACCAACTCACGCCAACGGCATTTTTCCTGCTCTGGGGGGTGGAAATGTATTCGCGGATACGACGGCAATTCTTGGAAAGGGAACTCCGGTGGCTTACTGGTTAAGACGCTGAACTTGAAGACTAGACGGTCAGAGTTCGAGACCTGAGTGCTGCACGACGGAGTGAGCTCCCGTCTCTGTCCCGGTTCCTGCCAACCTAGCGGTTTGAAAGTGAGAAATTATAAGCAGATAATTAGGTACCACTTTGGTGGGAAGGTAAACTGAGTTCGGTCACTCTGGCATCTAATCATGCCTGCCACATGACCACGGAAATGTCTGCGGATGCAGACAGTGCTGTCTCTGTGTATAAACAGAGAGGAGCACCGAACCCTAGAGTTGGATACGAGTGGCTTTCGAGCAAAGGCGACCTTTATCTTTGCTATTCTTGGAAAACAATTGGGCGGTATAAAAATGTAATCTATATATATATAAAGCAGAGGTGTCCTCTTGTATGTGAACAACACAAATCTACACTCCTGCACCGATCGCGCTGTAATGTGGCACACACGTACCTTGGGCATGCTGGATAGTTACTGCAGGAGTCACGAGCCCCAGGGGTGGTGGTGTATGCCCCTAAATTGATCTGCAAAGGGAAATATACTCGACAGGAGGGTGTGTGTGTGTCCCAGTGGTAGTATCCATAGTGACATAGGTAGGTCACCCGATTGTGACATCATCGTGATGTAATTGAGCTGGGCAGGGGCCTGACACAGGTGGAGGACACATAGTGATGCTAATGTCATAGTCCCAGGTAGGTCACCCGAGCAAGGCCGGATAATCCAGCTGTCCACCAACAAGTAACCCGGGCGAAGCCGGGTACTCAGCTAGTAAATAGATAAAAGAATAAATGAAATGAACTCTTGAATGGCCGAGACAGAAGAATAAGGGTCCTTGATAGAAAGTGGACCATTGAAACCAGACACAGTGGTACCTCATATAACAAAAATAATTCGTTCTGCAAGGTTTTTCGCTATGCGATTTTTTGTTGTTGTTACACAAAGCATGCTTCGTATAACGAAATTTCCTATGGGATGCTTCTTATAATGAAAATCTCCATAGGGATGCATTGAAAACCACCCTGGGAGATACGTTGCTTCGTATAACAATTTTTTTGCTAAACGAGGCAACATTTCCCTTCAAATTCCTGTTGTTATACGAGGTTTTTGTTATAAGAGTCCTTGATTATATGGGCTTTAACTGTCTTGCTCTGAGTTTTTCCTAGTTTGGGGAAACGGTCCAGGCCGATTCGTGGGATTCGGTCTGGTCCCTCGGCGAGCCTTTTCAGTGTTCAGTTTCTTGCGTTTCCAATTGGGCAGGCCTCGTAGACATCGCCAAACAGAGACTATTACAAGATGGCCCAGACCTGCATAACGATTGGTGCCTGCTAATTGATATGCAGGGCAGCGGATTTAGAAGTAATGGCTACAATTAAAATAGCAATACACAGTGTACTTCACCTTGGTGTAGAAGACTCGGACAGGTAAGAAGGATTCCAGATGGGAAAATTAAAACGTTTCCACTTTCCACCAAGACGGTAACAGAGGATCGCCCCATGCAAAGCTGGTCACTTGGCAGTCCGGCGTCTTTGAGATAGCAGAATTACGGAGCAGCCCTCGGAGGAATTAGCTGTTCTTCTGTGTAGCTGGAGTGGGCAAACTGTGTGAGACCGAAAATCTGGAGAAATTGGTTTCTGACTGGCAGGTGCACAAATTCTCCCGACTCGAGACCTGAATGGATGTTGCTTAGCAGCTAGGGCATGTTTGAATCCCACCTGCTCAACCTTGGCACTTGCAAAAAAATGACGACGACAACGACAACGCAATTTATTAGCTGGCAGTCTAAATTTCAGGCATTGTCTTTTCCCAGGAAACAGGAAGATTGCCAGTCTAGCTCGGGGGTGCCCAAACTTTTCGGGCCATATCCGGCCACGTGGTTCAGTGGGCCGGTCACGTGGTTTCTCCCACCAGAAGCGCCTTGCAATCTGTTTTGCAACAGATAGATTTCAGGCTGCCGTTTTCTCTGCTTAAACCAGGAGTGCCCAAACTATGGCCTGTGGGCCAAATCTGGCCCCAGACACCAATTCATCTGGTCCACTGGGAACTGAAGTACAAGAACACCTGGAGTGCCAAGGTTGAGAAACCCTGTCCTAAATGTCAAACCCACATGCTCAAGTGGGGGCTACTGGTGAACCACAATGCGCTGTTATGTTGTGGAGAGATACGCACTCTGGCTCGTTCACTGGTCCACCGATGACTGTCAGAAACGTGCACCAATGCCGACTTAAGTTTGGCCAACCACAAAGCCAAGGAGGCGGCTTGATCTTGGCAGTCCAAAGTTTTGATCTGGACACGAAAGAAGAAGATAAAATTTGGTATCGCCGAAACCAGAGATGATTTGCCTTGGAGGCGTCCATCAGTTCTTGACATCTGTGCCTCAACGTTGTAGTCTTCTTTGGGTTTGAAAGAGCTGGAAGTCCCTCCAGCCATGGGTGATGGTCCAGTATACATTGAAGAGCACTGGTTTAACTGGGGGGGATGGGAACCTTCTTTGCACTGGGTTCAACCTCTAGGTGTTTCATCCTTGTGGGTTCTGCCCATCTATAGCTTGAGCATCTACTAGAAGAAGTTCTCCTTGAAGATCCAGTTGGGCTTTACATCTCAGGTTCTGCTCCATCAGGGACTAGAACTGTTCGAAATGGAGACCCTCCATTGTCTGCCCAGTTCTCCATCCTTCCCTGTCCTCCCGGCCCAACCTCCCTTCCCAATCTTTGAGTTCATTGATCTTGGAGAGTCAGAGTTATCTCTTTTGGACCCGTGCCTAATATTTAACCCCTTGCTTGTCTTCGGCTGGATCTCTTTGAGTGTCGTCCACCCAAAGCCATCCATGGGTTCTGTGACTTTTGGACTCGGGTCTTTTTTGGACCTGCACAGCCTTGGGAATTCCTGGGATTTTGGTTTCCTGGGTGTTTTGGGGGCCACCCAAAAAAGAAGAAGCCCCAGAAAGAGCTCACGTTTAGACATGGACTGCATTTCCAGATTTGCACTGAACAGCTGGCCAACGTTACGGCCATAAGTCAAGCATCTCCCCCTTCTGAGTCCTATTAATATCCTCCTTGAAGGCATATTTTTGGGAGAATAATAGGACTGTTTCCCTTGACTGTTGCCCTCTCTCTCTTTGCATTTTGGAAAAAAACACATTTTTGAAGGTTGTGTGGGGGAGGAGGCCCCACTCTTTTAAAGGACTAGGGAAAAACAGATGAGAAAACAGCTTTCCAAAATTGTTAGTCCCCCCCAAAGTTTTTCCCCAGACTCCTGATGCCCCTATTTTTAGAGTCGTGTCAATTTTAAGGCTCTCTTTCCTTCCTGGAAGGTCAGCCATTCGAAACCTGAGTACTGCATGACGGAGTGAGCCCCCCGTCTCTGCCCCAGTTCCTGCCAACCCACCCAGCAGTTCGAAAGCCAAGAAATTGCAAGTAGAGAAAGAGGTATGGCTTCGTTGGGAAGGTAAAATAGCGTTCCGTGTCTAGTCGTGCCTGCCGTGTGTCCACGGAAACGTCTGCAGATGCAGACAAGTGCTGGCTCTTTATAAACAGAGATGAGCACTGGACCCTAGAGTCAGATGCAACCGGCTTTCAAGCAAGGGTGGCCTTTACCTTTACTAAACATACAGAACGGATAGTCTACAAATGTGTAAAGCAGGAGTTCTCAACCTTTTAAAGCCAGGGGCCATTGGGTCATGCTCCCTCAGACAGCTTCGGGAGCTGGGCGCCCATATTGCCCTTCCTCCACCACATGGCACTTCCTGGTATGCTGAAGGCGGTGCGGGGGCCACATGAAATGGTGCTGTGGGCCACAACCCATGGGCCACAGGTCAAGAATCCCTCCTATGAACAGAGATGAGCACCGAACCCTAGAGTTAGATACAGCTGGCTTTTGAGCAAGCGCGACCTTTACTTTTGCCTTCCTTCCCCTTGACCCCGTACAACAAGCCTGTAAAGCGGGCCAGGCCGAGAGAGCGCTGTAAAGCACCAGAAGCTGACTCCATTTACCTAACGCGACAAGACACCAAGGTTGGGTCAGTGGACGGTTCCGGCCGAACCCATCCGTAAGCGATAAACCCAAGACATTTGCAGAAATGGCAACAGATGAAACGCCAGGATCCTTTCGGTCTCTGTGATATTTAACTTCCAGCGTGCGCTACCTGAGCCCTTTAATGCGCACCCGCTTTCCAGGGAATGACGCAAAAGTGACATTTCAAAAAAAAAAAAAATTCGCCGTCTCACATTTGAGGAAGCGTTTGCTTTCACTAATGCTGACGGTGGGGGCTGGTAAAATTTAATTTTGATTTAATTTTATTTTTTCCCCTGGTTCCTCCTCCTCTCCTCGGTTCTCCCAGAAGGCTTTCTCGACACCCACAAATTGGGAATAAATCCGGCAAGGAGGAGGAAGAGGAGGATGTGTGTATATTGAAGGGGAACTGGGATGGGATGGGGGGGGGGGTTTACAAAGAGACAGAAATTATTAATGAGAACTGAGAGGTTACTATGGGAACTTGTTGCTAATGAATCTCTAGGGCTTCCTCTTTTTTTAAATAAAAAAAAATAAAGCTTGACGGAGCACTTAAAAGCAAGCAAAAGCAAGCATCCTTCTGCTAACAAGTTTCCCAGGAATAACGTTGTCATAGAAACCCCCGGTCGCTCAAACATAAGCCCAGACCAAATGTTTACTCCCACGTAGACCCAGAGGACACCACAGGTTATGAGGTTTTGACAGGTTGCCCTCTTTGATGCTCTCCAGCAAACATGTAATTTCATTTTCTAATTATTATTATTATTTTGGATTTTCCCTTGCATTCAAGCCGTGGGGCACGTGGTGTGATTCGTGGTCATAATGGGTGGCTTTACAAACTGGGGGCTGCTGTGGTTTAGTGGTTAAGACGCCGAACGTGATGACTGGAAGGTCAGCAGGTCGAGACCCGAGTGCTGCACGACGGAGTGAGCTCCTCCCGGCTCCTGCCAACCTAGCAGTTGGGAAGCCAGAAATTGCAAGTAGATAAATAGGGAAGGTAAACTGTGTTCCGTGCACTCCAGTGTTTAGTCATGTCTGCCACATGTCCATGGAAATGTCTGCAGACACCGACAGCTCTGGCTCTTTGGCTATAAACAGAGGTGAGCACTGAACCCTAGAGTCGGATATGACTGTCTTTTGACCTTGTGACCGTGCAAACTGGCTCAAGATTGAGACGGTGTTCGGTGAGGCTGTCCAACTTTGGGCGCATCATGAGGAAGCAAGATTTCCCTGGGGAAAGGCAATAATGCAGGGGAAATGGTAAGGCAGCAGGGAATGAGGAAGTCCAAAATGTGAAATGGATTGACTCTCTAAAGGAAGCCACAGACTATAACTTGGAGGAGTTGAGCAGGGCTCTTGGGGAGAGGGCATTTTGGGGATCTCTCCTTCACAAATTGGAGATGACTTCACAAGCTTACATAGTGGCGCAATGAACGGTTGCTACACATACATGCTGGATTAGAAGCACGCTGCTTCCCAAATTGCATCTTCGGCTAGGAAAAAACCGGTCTTTAGTTAAGTCTGGCCCTTCCTCGCCGTCCCATTATATTTATTTATTTGCTTTCTTCCTATGCTGCCTTTCTCCCCATGGAGGGCCCCAAAAACAACTCGTACTTAATTAAAGCAATATAATCACATACAATTAAACACACAATGGGACGTAATATTAAAAAGCAAGGAATTGGGTAACAGTGCTAAAAAAACCGCCGTTTAATTTACCCGCTTAACAACAAATGCACTTAGGGTCAGTGGAACAACAGATAGAGATAACACAGTGTCCCGTTATAACACGGAATGACTTTTATCAAAGTAATGTGTGGGACTGCGGGGGCTCGAGCGGTTAAGACGTTGAACTCACTTGACTGGAAGGTTGGAGTTCGATTCCCGGGTACGGCATGACGGAGTGAGTCCCCACAGCTCCTGCCAGCCTAGCAGTACGAAAGCCAGAAATTGCTAGTGGACAAATAGGGTCCACTTTGGTGGGAAAGGTAAACAGTGTTCCATGCACTTCGGAGTCTAGTCATGCCTGCCACATGACCATGGAAATGACTACAGACACAGACAGTGATGGTTCTTTGGCTAAAAAACAGAGGTGAGCACTGAACCCTAGAGTTGGATACGGCTGGCTTTCGAGGAAAGGCGACCTTGACCTTTATCTAGGCACACATTCTCAACTCCAGATTCTCTAGTTCCCATTTTAATGCTCTCTTTCCAGCCTCAAGCCGCCACACCGGATCTCTCCCCATCCCACCGTGAGGCTGAAACCTGGGCAATAAATATCGAAGCTTCTACAATAATAAGCCATTTAATTGGGGGAAAATTTATTTAGTGTTTAGCCGGGCTGGATGGATCGTTTCTGTCCCCCCCTCCTCTCCTCCTGGTTGCCATACCAACTCAGCACACTGAGCATTTTATCTCCCAGAGGTTCATCTTTTGACTTGCATCGATATTTCTGGGTTGAAGAACAGGGACCTCCTGCTATCAGAATGAAGATACTGTGTGTGTGTGTGTGTGTGTGTGTGTGTGTGTGTGTGTGTGTGTGTGTGTGTGTGTGTGTGTGTGTGTGTGTGTGTGTGTGTGTGTGTGTGTGTGTGTATATATATATATATATATATGTATATATATATATATATATATATATATTTTAAAAGAATTGTTTCCATCTTTTGGAGGTTTCCCTCTGCACAAAATGTAGGGCAAACAGGGAGGCGCATGCCTGGGATATGTCTGAATGCAGGGTGTGTCCTGCCGCGACGGCTTTGAATGCGAACCCCACCCGTGGCAAAGCTTTGCACACGGCAAGAAACGTGGCCCCAAATTCAGAACGAGGAATTCCCTTCCGTGGGCAGCAATGTGCAACGATGTCGTTTCCGTTGCCTGAGCAGATCTGCAAAGCAGGATACCGATTCACCGTTGGTATTTAATTAGGACAGAGGTTTTCAACCTGCAGCCCATGCGCTGGATATGGTCCGCAGCGCTATTTCATACCCACCACCACTGCCTCCACCACACCAAGAAGTGCTGTGTGGCGGAGGAAGGACAAAATAGCCATCCGGTCACTGAAGCTGTCTGAGGGAGCGTGACCCGGCCCCTGGCTTAAAAAGGTTGAGAACTCCTGAGTTAGGATGTGTGATATTGGTTCTTTCATTCATTCGTTTATTTGTTGGTTCATTGGTTAGTTCATTCATTTGTTGGTTCGTTGGTTGGTTGATTCATTCATTCATTGGTTCATTTGTTGGTTCATTGGTTGATTCATTCGTTGGTTCGTGGGTTGGTTCATTGGTTGGTTCTTTCATTCATTCATTCGTTTGTTTGTTGGTTCGTTGGTTGGTTCATTCATTTGTTGGTTCATTGGTTGGTTGATTCATTCATTCATTGGTTCATTTGTTGGTTCGTTGGTTGATTCATTCGTTGGTTCGTGGGTTGGCTCATTGGTTGGTTCTTTCATTCATTTGTTTGTTGGCTCATTGGTTGATTCATTGGATGTTTCATTCTTTGGTTGGTTTGTTGGTTGGTTCATTGATTCATTCGTTCATTCACATACATTTATATTCCACCCTTAGGATGCAAGCACCACTCAGGGCTGCTTACAATATATTAAAAATACACATCATAGAATATATATAAAAGATCTGAATAAAATCATCCCGTAATAACCAATAATAACCCAAAAGAGCAAACCAGATGGCATCAGAAAATCTCTCCTCCTCCCCCCTCCAGTCTTTCAGCTTTGCAAGACCTTGAACTGACTGCTCGAATTAATTTGGCAGCCTGTGGTTACGTAAGCCACAAAGACCATCAGCCGCTGAGACTTCTGGCTTTGTAGACCTTGAGCTTTTTGGAGAAAAATGCAAAACACAAAAGAACAGAGATGTTTGTCCACTGATACAGGAGGAATGGAGGTGGCCTTCCTGCTACCTACCCAACGGCATTGGGACTGTGGTGGCTCAAGTGGTTAAGACACTGAACTTGACAACGGGATGGTGGGCAGGTCAGCAGTTCAAGACCTGAGTGAGTGAGCTCCCGTCATCTATCTCAGCTCCTGCCAACCTAGCAGTTTGAAAGCAAGTCATTGCAAGTAGATAAACAGGGACCACTTCAGTGGAAAGGTAAACAGCATTCCCTGTGCTCCAGTGTCTAGTCATGCCTGCCACATGTCCAGGGAAATGTTTGCATGTACAGACAGCACTGCCTCTTTTGGTATAAGGAGAGATGAGCACTGAACCCTAGAGTCAGATACAACTGGCTTTCGTGCAAGGGTTGCATACTTGGAGCTGAGGCAGGCCTTACGATGCAGTTGTTTAAGTTATGCAAATCTGATGCTGAAAATGATTTGATTTACAATCTTCTGCTACTTTAACCATTCTGGGAACACCTGGCCTCCCTGTTTGAGCAGAATATATTGTTATTATTTTTCTTTTTCTAAAAAACTAGACCTGATTTCTGCAGGTAGGAAAAATAAAATGACAACCTGGCCTTTCTCTTTGTGTTGGAGACGTAACTTTATGGGTCTCTTAATTTAGTTCCGACGTTGACGCTGCCAAGTGGTAGAAATTGAAAAGCAAGAGGAGAAGCATAAATCCTTTTAATTATTTGAGAGGGAGACTCTAGCAATATCTCTAACAAATTGATAGCTGGCTTTTCCACCCCAACCCCCCAAAAAGGGTGCTATCTCTCTCTATTTGAATAATATTAATTGAGGCAGGAGATTAAGTGTGGAGAATTTCCGAAGCAGGGATGTCTTCATGATTCCTGAATTAATAAGACTGAGCCTTTAGTGCTTTGAAATGGAACATCTGGAAGATGTCAAGGGGGAAAATATTTTGTTTGCAAAAATAGGGAAAATTTGCAAATAAACAGGCATTAACGGGGAGATTTTTCTTACTCCCCCGTTGAATGAAAATCGATCAGAACATTTATTTGCTGGTATTTAAGATACAAACCGGAGTGCTGACAAAATTCCTCCTTGCAAGACTTATATCACCATCAATCAAGAAGAATTTGCCATACAGGGAGGAGATCTTGGGTTGAGTTGAGTTGAGTTGATTTAGGTTGGGTTGAGTTAGGTTGAGTTGAGTTGGGTTGGGTTGAGTTGAGTTGGGTTGAGTTGAGTTGAGTTGATTTAGGTTGGGTTGAGTTGAGTTGAGTTGATTTAGGTTGGGTTGGGTTGGGTTGGACTTAACTTCCTTTTTCTCTTCCTTTCCTTCCTTCCTTCAATTATCTTCTGATTTTCAGCAAATAAATTTTTGGTGCAAACAATTGGGACTACAAAACCCACTGTCCTTCAACATCGGCCAAGCTCCAATTTAGCCTTTCCGCAAGGAAGGAGGTCCAGTCCAATCCAATCCGGGGAGTGAAATATTTGCATGTGAACGCACACACACGCCGGTTCGTGATGTAATTGGCATTTGTCATATCAGACTTATAAATTGGGACCTTATTATTCAGCCTGCTAATCTCCCATTATTTAGATCTCCCGACGAAGCACTCTAGGACTTTGATCATAGAAAATAAGGTAGTCTATGGGTTATGAGCCCTGGTGGCGCAGCGGTTAAACTGCTGTCCTGTAACACAAAGGTTGTGAGTTTGATCTTGACCAGAATCAAGGTTGACTCACCCTCTTCCGTTCTTCCAAGGTCGGTGAAATGAGTCCCCAGCATGTTGGGGACAAAATGCTAATTAACTTGTGAACCGCCATGGGGCAAGGATGATAGCTTTGCTTGATAGGGTGTGTATTTTCCTGTCTTCTTTCTTTTTTTAAAAGTGTAGTTAACACTTTTTAAATAAAATAAAATAAAATAAATTTGCATTGTGCATTAAATCATTGAACATAGCCCAGGCTTCCCAAAAAGGTTTAATGAAGAGAAATCTATGAGGCAGGCAGGAAAGGATGTAACTGAATCCGCCTGGAATGACATTGATGAGTTCATATCCTGCCAGCGAGTTACAGGACTTTTCTCTTCGTTTGGTGCCATATTGATCCAAAGAGCCTCGGCATGTTAAAGGCCAGCTTGATTTCCCGGCGCGGAGACTCGTTTTCCGGCGGTGGAGGTTATTTCGAAGCACGGCTGCCTCTTTTTGCTGGCTAGACGTTTCACTCATCATCTGGTGGGGACGGATAAGGTTCAGCGACTTCCCATTCAGTCGATAGAAAACCCCAAAGGACTGGGCTCAGGTGTGGTTCCTGGCGAGACCTGCAGAATCAGTGGATTTATGGGACTGTTGGCTCATCTTCCAGCAATCGTTTCCATCAGTCTGATCTAGCTGGATCCAGGACCTGGATTTAGGACTAAGAGATTCCCTTGGGAATTCTGGCACGGCAAGGTGGAAGAACAACTTGAGGCTTGCAGAACCAACAGCGGAGTGGACGATGAGTCCGAACTTGTATAAGCTGAGCACCAACTCACGGCAAACGAATGGCAGGAACGCAAGGCATCGAAAGAGTGGACAACGCTGCACATTTGGGAAGCATTTAGAACGAAAAGTGAGATCCCGAGCTAGAGATCAAAATGCGAATAGTAAAAGCAAGATCCACCTTCATAAAAATGTGACGTTTGTTGTGCAGTAGAGATCTAACTCTCGCGACGGAGATCTGAACAGTGAGACGTTACGTATTCCTAGTGTTGCTCTATGGCAGTGACGGTGAACCTTGGCACTCCAGGTGTTCTTGGACTTCAATTCCCAGAATCCCTGATTAGCAGGAGTGCTGACTTGGGCTCCTGGGAATTGCAGTCAAAGAACACCTGGAGTGCCAAGGTTGGCCATCAACTGACATAATACGACCTCAAACTTGGTCCTCAAAAATTCATACGTTCAATGGACTGCCACAGCCTTGGGGATATGGACAAGGTGCGCCTTCGCAGCCAGTCCATCTGGCATGGCCTCTTCTGCCTCCATGACCGTTGGGAATCAGAGTTCCTCCTCTCCTCCTTTTGCCATTGGGCCCAATAGGATGGTTTCCAGTGGCATTCCCTCCTCTGAGGGGGGCCATCACCCCACCTAAAGAGGCTCCTCCACCCATAGCCTTTGGCCCTGTTAGGGAGTCAGGTTATTTACCGCCGCCCAACACTTGGCGTTGAGTTGCTGGCTGTACGGTCTACTCCATTACCATAGCGGGATGTCTGGCCAGACAAGTTGGCCGAGTAGAATAGCGCTATAATGGACTACCAGAGCAGGGAATGGGGAGGAGGGTGGAGGAGAGAGAGACAGAGAGAGGAAGCCACTTGCCGCACTGATTTGTGAAGTTTAAACAACCTTTTGCTGAGCCAGGCAACCCAGCCTCCCCACGGTGTGTAGGTAGGGGTTGTGCGGGTGGCAGGCAGGAATCGCTCCCTGTGTTTGGCTTGGCTCAGATGTCAGCCTTTTTTTAGGCGTCGTAGCTTCGCAACAGAGCTGTGTCATCGCTTGGAAGTTGCAAGTCATGGAGTCCTTTGGGTGGGGAAAGAGGCAGGAATGGGGAATATTCACAAAGACTGCCGGGTGGGGAGATGGGCCTCCATCTAGCCTGAGAGCTTTAGCTTGCTTTCTTTCCTTCATGCCTTTTCCTTCTTTCTTTCTTTCTTTCATGCCTCTTTCTTTCATGTCTTTTCCTTCTTTCTTTCTTTCCTTCTTTCTTTCTTTCATGCCTTTTCCTTCCTTCCTTCCTTCTTTCTTTCTTTCATGTCTTTTCCTTCTTTCCTTCTTTCTTTCTTTCATGCCTTTTCCTTCTTTCCTTCCTTCCTTCTTTCTTTCATGCCTCTTTCTTTCTTTAATGTCTTTTCCTTCTTTCCTTCTTTCTTTCATGTCTTTTCCTTCTTTCCTTCCTTCCTTCCTTCCTTCTTTCTTTCATCTCTTTTCCTTCTTTCCTTCTTTCTTTCTTTCATGTCTTTTCCTTCTTTCCTTTCTTCCTTCCTTCCTTCTTTCTTTCATCTCTTTTCCTTCTTTCCTTCCTTCCTTCTTTCTTTCTTTCATGCCTTTCCTTTCCTTCTTTCTTTCATTCCTTTTCCTTCTTTCTTTCTTTCCTTCCTTCTTTCTTTCTTTCATCCCTTTTCCTTCTTTCCTTCCTTCCTTCCTTCCTTTCTTTCATGCCTCTTTCTTTCATGTCTTTTCCTTCTTTTCCTTCTTTCTTTCATGCCTTTTCCTTCTTTCCTTCCTTCCTTCTTTCTTTCATGCCTTTCCTTTCCTTCTTTCTTTCATCCCTTTTCCTTCTTTCCTTCCTTCTTTCTTTCTTTCTTTCATGCCTTTCCTTTCCTTTCCTTCTTTCTTTCATACCTTTCCCTTCTCCTTTTCTTTCATGCCTTTTCCATCTCTTCTCTCTCTCTTTCTTTCTTTCTCTCCTTCCTTCCTTCCATGCCTTTTCCTCCCTCCCTCCCTTTTCCTTAACTCAGTTTTTCAGGAGAGAAGCAGGGCTTGTGTTCTTGAAGCATTTCAAATACGTGAGCCCAGAGTCTTTGTCGGTCCGCCATGGGTTTCCCCCCCCCTTCTTGTCCAGAATGTAGGGAGGCTGGAGCTGCCTGGTCGTTGTCTACGGAGCAGCTGGTTGAACTCCTTCGAGCGCATTTGTGCCTTCTGTCAGTGTAGGTAAAAAGTATGCGCCACCCACCCAAAGAGATAATTTTTAGAAATCCTCCTAGGGCGATGCAAAACACAAGGCAGGGAATCAGCTTGTCGAGGGGGAACCAAAACTTTGTGACTTGAGCTGTGTAGATTTTGGTGTTTTGCTTCTGCACCTCCCAGAATGGGGAGCATCTGTCTGGGCCCGGCTGGCAGTGGCGAGTCTCCAAATTGCACATTTGCACGGCTCAAGGGAGTCCTGAAAGGTGTCGATGGAGTTGCAATGGAAAGTACGGGAACCGTGACTTGCTGGTGTCTGTCACGGACTTGCTAGCTGTCCATCTTGAGCAGGACAGATGGACATCCTGGCTTGGCATGAAATAGCTTTGTCCATTCCTGGGATCTCCAAGCTTGACTCTGGCCTCCCTTGAACTCTGACCTCCCTCTTGAATAATGGGGAACAAGATGTGGATAACAAAATGTTCCTCTGCCGTTGAGAAAGCAGGGCTGTCGTTCTTTCTCCTTCCCTTGGAAAAGTCCCAGATCCAGCCTGAAACCATCTGGGGACCCAGAAGGACCCCATTTTGAACACCTGCCACCCCTTCTCACTTTAGATTTTGAGACATTAACCTAGCCATTTAAGACATTGCAAGTTGATAAATAGGTACCACTTCAGTGGGGAAGGTAACAGCATTGCATGCATTTCCTACCAAGTTTCCCCCCCCCCCTCCTTAAGATGACAACCAGATGTCAACTTTCCTCCACCATTTCTACTACAGCCTCGGGCCAGATTTCTCCTGCCCAGTGGGCCAACGCCGTAGCCATTTAAATCACCCCTGGTTTGTCGTACCAAGTGACTGCGGTGCGGAATACATGAATCTTTAAGCATGGATGGGTTTTCTCCAGGGGCTTCACGCCCCCTCTCTTTGCCTCCCACATCCAATTTAGAGAGCCCAATGTTTGCTCTCGACGGAGGCACTCCAGTGACGACGGAGCAAGGATCTCGGCCAATTTTACTTTTAAATCGCTTTTTTTCCCCTTCGAATGCGCTGCTGCAAATGCCGAGGCTATTTTGGGCTTCTTGCAGAGTGAAGGGCCAGGTCTGAAGTTTTTGAGCAACTTGAGCGCCTCGCGTCTCAATCCGGATGGACTTTCTGCTTTTCATTAAGAAGACAGAGAGAAAAGGGACAGAAGAGACAAAATGAATATGGAGGTATCTTGGTAAAGGTCAAGGTCGCTATGGCCTGTGGGCCAGATCCAGCCCCCGGCACCAATTTTCATCTGGCCCACCCTCGTGGCTCCCAGAAGCAGAAGTAAAATGGGTCAAGGGTCGGCCTTGCTCAAAAGCCAGTCATATCTGACTCTAGGGTTCAGTGCTCATCTCTGTTCACAGCCAAAGAGCCAGCGCTGTCTGCATCTGCAGACGTTTCCATGAACATGTGGCAGGCATGACAAGACACCAGAGTGCACGCAACGCTGTTTACCTTCCCACCCAAGTGGCATCTATTTATCCACGTGCAATGTCTTGCTTTCAAGCTGCTAGGTTGGCAAGAGCTGGGGCAGAGTTGGGAGCTCATTCCGTCATGCAGCACTTGGGTCTCGAACTGCCCACCTTCCAGTTGTCAAGTTCAGTGTCTTAGCCACTAAGCACCGCTGCTCCCCAATAGCAACTTGGTAGAGAGCAGCAAAATGGCAGATGCGCTTTGCATGGTTGTTGAAGCCCTGGAGATGTCTCCATCATGACACAATTAAAGCCAAACTTCTTTCAGTTTTATCCATTTCAGTTTGCGGGGGACCATAAAGCCCACGCAAAAGATCTCAGGCTGTCTCATGGAAGAACCAGTTTTACACTAGAGTAGACCTTTGATTCTCATTTTCAATGGCCATAATTGATTCTCATTTTGAGTGGCTTGAAGACCTCCCATGGGGTGGGATCTATCACGAATCAATGTGACAATATCTATCACGAATCAATGTGACAATCAAAGATATTTCTTTTAGCCATTAAGGAATTCCCGCTTCTAATGACGGGCTGTCTGTAATGTGTGTCAAAGTAGGACTACACTCATTGGGACGCATTGCATATTTGTGACACTCTACAGCAGTGGTTCCCAACAGTGGGGCGCAGGCCCCACAGGGGGACCTCTATTCCCAGAAGCCTAAGTCAGTACCATGGCTGATCAGTGCTATGGGGAATTGACTTCGGCTTCTGGGAACTGAAGTCCAAAAGCCAAAGGTTGGGAAACACTTCTCTGTGAATCCACACAAATGGGTGCAGTAAACCCATTCGTGTGGATTCACAGATCAGTGTTTCCCAGCCTTTGGTTCTTGGACTTCAATACCCAGAAGCCTGCCAGTACATTAGCTGATCAGTGCTTTGGGGAATTGGCTTTGGCTTCTGGGAACTGAAGTCCAAAAAACCCCCAAAAGATTTGGAAACACTGGTCTACAACGAGAAATTGCATGTAGATAAACGGGTAGTGCTTCGGCGGGAAAGGTAACAACATTCCATGTGCTCTGGTTTACCTGTGCTGTTCCATCGGCATGGTGTTCTTTTAGGTATTTGGGCATTCCTCGAAACCAGAGGGACCAGGTGTCTACAGATCTTGGGCACAAACGTGGAGCCATGTTGGTGAGCTCCTGCTTTCCAAACTCAGGGTTTATGGCGGTGTAGTGCCCCCCCTCCCCGCCGTGGGGACCCTTCCATAAATAAGGTGGGGGGTCTATTTTTAACTGGGCAGCCTCTGTCTCCAGTCATCTTGAGCAGCCTGCTTGCTGTCAGCGTCCCAAGAGACTTTCTCGGGGCCTGGAAAGAATCCGGCGGGCGCTTTCCAAATAATTGTCTCCTCCAGCATCAGAGAAAGGAGGGCTTCCAGGGGTTTGTCATCTCTGGCCGCCCGCTTTGCCCTTCCAGAGAGCATGGCTTCTGAAGGGTGCAAAGACACCCACTCTGAGAGAGAGAGAGAAGGGGGTGGGGTGGGGGGCTCCTTCAAAGAAGAACCTGCTTGGCCAACTTTAATGTTCTCGTCTAATCTTGATACCGGCTGGGATCGAGCCCTGTTTTGGGTTCAATGCCAAATGGGTTGTAAAGGGTCCCCTGCCCTTTCCCATTCCAAGGAGCCTTTTGGGGGGATGGGCTTTGCAGACACAGGGCCAAGAAGCCCCCACCAAACTCCAATGAGTTTCCCTTCCTTCCTTTTTCCTTTCTTTCTTTGGCTCTCCTTCCCTCCTTCCTTCCCTTCCTCTCTTCCTTCCTTCCCTTTCCTCTCCTTTTCTCTCTCCCTCTCTCTTCCTTCCTTCCTTCCTTCTCTCTCTCTTTCTTTTTTTCCTTAAGCAAAGCCATCACACTTTTTATACATTACCCCAGAACACTTAGCGCACTCTCTGGGTCGTTCACAAGTGAATTAGCATTTTGCCCTCAACATACTTGGTACCCATTTTATTTATTTATTTATTAAACTTATGCCCTGCCCTTCTAGGAAAAAAAAAAAAACCTTTCCTACTCAGGGCGGCTTACAGCATAAAATTAAAAAGAAAATGCAAACTGACACAAATATTAAAATTTTCATATAAAACCCCTCAGAACCCAAAGACCCTGATAAGAAAGCCTATGTTGGAAGCAGTCAGAAGGATGGAAGGCTGAGCCAACCTTGAGCCCTGGTCAGGATCTTTCTTTCTTTCTTTCTTTCTTTCCTTCCCTCTTTTTTCTTTTTCTTTCTTTCTTTCCTTCCCTCTTTCTTCCTTCCTTTCCTTCTTTCTTTCCTTCCCTCTTTTTTCTTTTTCTTTCTTTCTTTCCTTCCCTCTTTCTTTCTTTCCTTTCTTCCCTATTTCTTTCTTTCCTTCCTTCCCTCTTTCTTTCTTTCCATCCATCCTTCCTTCCCTTTCTTTCTTTCCTTCCTTCCCTCTTTCTTCCTTTCCTTCCCTCTTTCTTTCTTCCTTCCTTCCTTCCTTTCCTTCCCTCTTTCTTTCTTCCTTCCTTCCTTTCTTTCCTTCCCTCTTTTTCTTTCTTTCTTTCCCTTCCTTCCTTCCACTCACTCACTCACTCAAACCCATCCTTGCCAGACTACATCCCCATCTGAAATGTGCACAAAGGTTACCTCGCAAGCCGAGGCATTGAGGAGATTTGTGGTGTATTGAACGCTGTGGCTTAACTAACGCGAAACTCTCCGCGTGAACTACCTAAGGGTTTCTCCCGGGAATGGTCCATTCCACCCCATCCTCTTCTCCCACCTTTCCAAAAGGCCACGTTGCTAAGCAACCGGTGGGAGAAATAAAGATGAAACTTTTAATAGCGGGCCAGATTTATTTATTTTGCTTGTTTGTTTTTACGGCGTTCAGCTTTGAGCACCCCTTGGGTTGGGTTTCCCATGAATGACGAACGAAGGGTTTCCGGGGTGGGGTGGGGTGGGGTGGAGGGACCCTTTCAAAAAGGATGTCAGACGGTGCCAACGGCATCATCATCTTTCCATTATGGGCCACCTTGTCGTTTGTGTGACAATTTGGTTTCTTTGGGAATGTCATGGGAGTGAATTTTGCAGGCCAAGTGAGTCCAGGCTAGACAGGCTGATCAGAAAGATGCAAACAACCCATCTATTGCTTTGACAAGTTCATAAAGGTAAATGTCACCCTTGCTCGAAAGCTACTCATATCCGACTCTAGGGTTCAGTGCGCATCTCTGTTTCAAAGCCGAAGAGCCAGCGCTGTCTGCGTTTGCGGACGTTTCCATGGTCACGTGGCAGGCATGACTAGCACGGAATGCTGTTTCTCTTCCCACCGAAGTGGTCCCTATTTATCTCCTTGCAATTTCTTGCTTTCGAAATGCTAGGTTTGCAGGAGCCTGGGACAGAGATGGGAGCTCACACCGTCCTGCAGTATTCTGGTCTCGAACTGCTGACCTCCCGCCTTCCACTCAGCGTCTTTGAAACTGCATATTTTTCAACGGTTCAAACCAGCCAATATTTTTCTCCAAGAAAAAAGGGGGTGGGGGTGGTCTGTTTTGGGTCAGTGTTTCCAAGAAAGTTTTCGAAAGGTCTCCCATTGACCCTACCAGGAGGATTCGAAGGATTGTCTGCCCTGTGAATTGGCGTGTTCGGAAAGAATTATTGGGATGACGTCTGGACAGGCAACTTGCAAAGCTTCCTTTGAGTTTCTTTCACAATTTCCTGGCAGGTTTTGGCAGCTGGGAAAGCAGAATCCATAACTCACGTTTGGTCGCAGGGACCTTTTGAGGTGTCGGAGATGCTACTGCAAGACGCTTGGGAAATCTCGGCTGGGGAGAAGGAGCGAAAACACAGACGGCATAAAGGGTGGCGTGATCCTGTCTGGGATCCAACGACGGGCGGAGGAATCCCTCAAGTGGGAGCTGGTTTTTCATCATCTTCCAGGGCGGCACTGCTAAGTGTTGGCCCAAAAGGCAATTGTGCTGGGTTATAGGCTGCCTACACGGTGTGTAAATTGCCCTTCTTTACCTTGGGCTTTTTCTTGTATGATCTTGGAAGGGAGAGGTCATTGACTACCTTTCTTTCTTCCTTTCCTTTCTAAGTCAAAGCCACCCATTTGAACAGTGTGGTAGATTTGCCGCACCGCTGGGGTCATCGTCGTCGTCATCGTCATCCCCATCATCATCATCAGTTTATTTATACCCCGCTTCTCCTGTTCACGCACAACAAGTCTCCCTCCCAATGCTGACTTCCATTCCTTGGGTTTATTGTCACTCTGCCATTGGCAGCTCCTTTTAAAGTTGTACTAAGACGGGAAGGACATAATAGTTAGATTTTATTGTCATTTCTCTCGGAAATAACATCTGTTTGCAAATCACCAGCCACAACGATGCTTTCTTAACACTTTTCTCAGCGGGGCTGGTGACGGTACGGTGCGTTTCTTCAATGTTCCTTCCCACAAGGCACTGATTAAGTTTCCATCTATAAAAGGCAGCCCCTCGTCTGCCTAGAATGCACGGATTGTTTCCCCATGCCATGCTCCGAAACCTATGCATTTAATTATGCATATGATAACTTTGCCTCTGTCCTGAAACCCAGGGAAGGGCGGCGATTCAACGCACAACATCCTTGCAAAGTGGGCTCAGACTGAGCAAAAAGAGGCGTGGGACTCGGGGACCACAGGTAAGGGGGCAAGCATGGACTTAGCTGGTGACCCCAGTTCCATGGAGGAGCCAAAGCCATTCCGGGCTTTATTTCTGAACTTGACAGTAGCTGTCCGAGGTGCTTAACTTATTTGGAAGCGCCATGGAAAATCCGGAGCAGTGGATCTAATGTGGGCTCCGAAAACTGGAGTCGTCCCCGTCCCGTCCCCCAGCCTCAACCATTGTGATTATTTCTCCTAGGCGCTGCGGCGGCTCACTGGTTAAGAAGCTCGCCTTGTTAGCTGGAAGGTTGGCAAGTTGGCAGTTCGAAACCCAGGTACCATATGATGGATTGAGCGCCCCACCGTCTCTGTCCCAGCTCTTGGGAACATGAAAGGAGCCTCATTCGGGCATCCCCTGAGTGGAGTTTCTCCAGCAAAGAGATTGTGGGTGTTATGAATAGGCAGAAAGTTCTCATTGCCATTTTTAAAATCCCAATTAAGGAGAAAGAGAGAAAGTTGCTTTGAGGATCCTGGCCCCACCCTCAAATTACTTACCTGGCTTTCGTTAATGACATCCCTTGACTTTAGAGTTTGTAAAAGCTATTTCTAGACTGCGGGGGAGGCTACACTTTGGGGACTGATGTGGCTCAGTGGTTAAGACGCTGACCTTGACGACTGGAAGGTCGACAGGTCAGCAGCTCAAGACCTGAGTGCTGCACGACGGAGTGAGCTCCCGTCATCTGTCCCAGCTCCTGGCAACCTAGCAGTTTGAAAGCGAGACATTGCAAGTGGATAAACAGGTACCACTTGGGTGGGATGGTAAACGGAGTTCCGTGCACCATGGTACTCCCACGTTGGGAACCCAGACTGAGATGGAATTAACCATTGAGATTCCAGATATCAGATTTTTCTGTAAGGTTGGAATAAATAAGCACTGCGGTGGCTTAGCGGTTAAGATGCTGAGCTCGGAGGCTGGAAGGCCGGGGTTCGATACCCGAGTGCTGCACGGCAGATCTTGGGGACATGAAAAGAGATGAGCCACACCAGAAAGAAAGACGGACTTAAAAGGCAACCACGGCTGAGCAACCTGACTTCGGTGACTTGGAGGCGTGTGGTCTATTTTTATGGATCTTTATGAATGGGGGGAAATAGGGTTTATCAACTGGCCCTCGTTGAATAAAAGCAGAGCACTCAAGAATGCGCATCGTGATAAAGGGCTTTTAATTCAGTTCCGCGCTATCGGCTGGGCAATGTGCAAGCTGGTTTGACTCTATCGCAGTCGTCGTTTTGCATTTATTTTTTTAAACTAAAGGAAAGCAGAACTGAACGTAGGCTAAAAACCAATAGTAAAGATGATGACAGGTCGTGGCATGAAAATAGGCTTTTTTCTATACATGTTGGCATGGCTCTGCCTTTTCTCCTTTGATAACCGCTCCGGTTTCAGATACAGCAGATGTTTAATCACATTAAAACGCTCTCAAGGAATAAATAGCAGGCTTTGATTTTCCTTTGGATTGATCTGGCAGGATGCTTTTATAACAAATGCACACGCGGATCACAGGTTTGGATCCACCGGCTGGAAGCAATAGGACTTAGCTAGGCTTCCTTAGGACGGCGGTGGCTTAGTGGTTAAGACGCTGCACTCGACAACTGGAAGGTTGGCAGGTCAGCGGTTCGAGACCCGAGTGCTGCACAACGGAGTGAGCCTCCCGTCCTCTGCCTCGGCTCCTGGCAACCTAACAGGTTCGAAAGCAAGAAATTGCAAGTAGAGAAACAGTAGGGACCACTTCAGTGGGGAAGGTAGGCAGGCATTTAGTCATGCCTGCCACGTGTCCACGGAAACGTCTGCAGACGCAGACAGCACGGGCTCTGTGGCTATAAACAGGGATGAAGCAAAAATCCGTTCGAGGCTTGAAAACTTTAATATCAATGTTCAAACTCCATAAATGCATCCATTATTTAATGTTCATGTTTTCGGACATTTCCTTCTTCAGACATTATATCTTGTTTTTACATTTTCTGTTTCTGCAAAGAATCAACAATGGATTCTAAATATACCCTAGGCAATACAAGATTATAATACAATACAAATAAAACAAATATTGTATTATGATATTTAGAATTCATTGTTGATTCTTTGCAGAAACAGAAAATGTAAAAACAAGATATAATGTCTGAAGAAGGAATTGTCTGAAAACGTGAACATTAAATAATGGATGCAAATAATGGAGTTTGAACATTGATATTAAAGTTTCCGAGCCTCGAATGGATTTTTACTTGATTCTGGAAACAGTTCCGTTTGGCTACTGCTCTTTTTACTCTATAAACAGAGATGAGCACTGGACCCTAGAGTCGGATACTACAGGCTGTCAAGCAGGGGCGGCCTTTACTGTTCCATTACCTGACCCAAATGTAGCGCCAGTTTTAAGAAATCGATTTTATTCTATTTGATTTCAACTCAAGTAGATAGGTTTGCGGTAAAGGTTTCCCTTGCTCGAAAGCCAGTCGTATCCGACTCTAGGGTGCAGTGCTCATCTCTGTTTCAAAGCCGAAGAGCCAGCGCAGTCTGCTTCTGCAGACGTTTCCATGGCCATGTGGCAGGCATGACTAGACACCGGAGCGCACGGAACACTGTTACCTTCCCACCGAAGTGGCCCCTATTTATCGACTTGCAATTTCTTGCTTTCGAACTGCTAGGTTGGCAGGAGCTGGGACAAAAACGGGAGCTCATTTCCATCCTGCAGTACTCGGGAATTGAACTGCTGACCTTCCGCTTCCCAGTCAGTGTCTTAGCTACTTGAGCCACTGCAGTCCCTGCAGTTTGCGGTAGTACGTTTTAATTGCATCTTGTGTACTTAAACCCTTTTTTCCATGCTGGTCAATGACCGTAATGTTGTTGTTGTTGTTGTTGTTGGTGGTGGTGGTGGTGACGAGCACTGGACCCTAGAGTTGGATACGACAAGGGAAACCTTTACCTTTACTAAACTCACAAATCAAAGTTGTTTTTTTCCTTCACAAATCAAAGTGGTTGATGTGTCGGTCGCTCTTGGTACCCCGAAACATGTCACAACCCATTATCGGCCGCTTAGAGAAGAAAGGAAACAGGTCCATTTCCAAATCCCTGGTGTTTTGTAAATGGTCCTTAATTTATATTTTTATCTCCTTTTCTCTCCCTGTCCTGGGAGACCCCGTGGTCCAGAAAAGGGGTCCCACTAATTGGATTTTGAGCAAAGTAAGAAAACGAGCCTTCAAAACTAATTTGCTTGGCCAGTTACAGATGAAACAAAAAGAAAAAGAAAACTCATCCAAACCAACCCACCAGCGACGCAAAACTGAAACATCAAAAGCCGCCGTTAAAAAAACGGATCAAAAAGTGCATTTTTAATGGGGCCTTTTGAAAAGCAGCACACGGGAGGGTTTTTCACACTTTCCCCAAATATCAACAATGCAAAGGAGAATTCATGAGAAAAGATGCCATTGTTTAATAGGATACGAGGCCATAGCTGCCGAGTATCCCTTATTGGCCAGGAAAACCCCTTATTTTACCCTCTTTCCCGCCATCATCCCGTATTAATTAGACTGCAATGCCTATTGCCACCATTGGAGGGCAGCAAAGGATAAGCATAACTGTCAAGTATCCCGTATTTGCCGGGAAATTTCCCTTATTTCCAAATCCAAAACTTGACAGGTATGTATGAGGCCTCTTTCTCCAAGTGAAGCTGTAGCCACTTAATCACAGGTTAATAACAGGAGAAGTTGTTTCTTTAGGAGCTGAACTCATGTGCCTCTTAAGGACTAGCACCTTGAGTTGCTCCAGAAACAGAAGCCGTACGATTGGCTTTCTTTCTTTCTTTTCCTAAAATGACCCACTTCCCACTTTGGTGGGAAGGTAACAGCGTTCCGTGTGCTCTGGTGTCTAGTCATGCCTGCCACATGACCCATGGAAACGTCTGCAGAAGCAGGCAGCGCTGGCTCTTCGGCTTTGAAACAGAGATGAGCACTGAACCCTAGAGTCAGATACGACTGGCTTTCGAGCAAGGGAAAACTTAACCTTTTTATGCTTCGGTCAGAATTGGAACTGGTTGCACCTTTGTCTGATATATTTAATCACATTATAAAGGTCTCAAAAGAATAAGTAGCAGGCTTTGGTTTTCATTGGATTGATCTGACGGGGCACTTTTATAACAAAATGCATGTGTAGATCACAGGACGTTTCATGGCACGGACTTCTAAAGCAGGGGTTCCCAACCTACGGCCCGTGGGCCAGATCCGGCCCCCAATGCCAATTTATCTAGCCCATACTGCCCTTGCCACTCCCGAAAGCGGAAAACATGCCCATGCATGTGCAAAACGCTGCCGTAAATGAACTGTGGCTGACATAAATGTGTTTATGACAGTAGTGGGTGCATTTATGGCACATTTTGCACATGCACAGGGACATTTTACTTCTACTCGACCACATGACTGGCCCGCTCGACCATGTGACTGGCCCACAGCCCGTAGAGGTTGGGAACCCCTGACGTAAAGTATTGCCGGTGCCCATGTTCAACCACATGTGTTTCATGACATGAACTGCTTCCCCCTAGTGGCCAGAGATGTCATTGCATTCTCGGTTTGCAACTTCCAGGGCTGGAGAAGCCATGTTCCGATCCGCCTCAATCCTTCTGTCTGCAAAGTGGGCCCAAAAGGACCATCCTGTCTTTAAAGGCTGTTATTGGGCCGGTTGGGAAACAGAGGCAGGAATCGCGCTGAGGACTCGCATTTGAGCAAAACAATGAGACTTCATAAAAATCCTTTATTGAGCAGACCAGAATTTTATGGCCTGTCTACAAAAAGCGAGGTGTTTTGTTATGGCTTTATTTTAGAGCTGGGGTTTTGGTTCATCTCAAGTCTCATGTTTCCCGTTGCTTTGGCACCGACAGAGAAAACATTTTGCAGGGCATGTCGGCTCGATTGTACAGAAATATTTCCCTTCTCTCCCCCTTTCCTCCTTCCTTCCCTATAGATCTTCCAGAATATCTACTCCAGGCTCAATTTAAGACAAACATTACCATGTTTGGAGATCTCCCCTCGCCAACCCCCTTCCTTCTCCCATGGATATTCTCTGGCGTGACTCACGGCAAAGCCGTTCCTTCACTGCTAAGACACCCAACACAACTTTGTTTGGGTTTAGGGGGCTTTGATTCCTGTGTCGACCCGATCAGTGCGCTCATCTGGGGTTTTGATTCCTGTGTCGACCCGATCAATGCGCTCATCTGGCCTTGATCGGGGTTGTAGATGTTCAATATGGAACATCATGGTCAGAGTTTTCCCATTTCTGGGCTCACTCCATGCCATAAGTATTAAATGCCAAAAAGCCTACACATGTAGGGTCTTAAATCCTGCGCAGCATGACTTAGCCAAGGTCACTGTTTCTGTGTCAGCGAATCCTTCCATGCCAAAACGATGCAGTGAAGAGGATGCTGGTCTAAAAACTTATTACTTGCAACTTTTCTGAGCATGGATTCCAGGTAAAGGTAAAAAGCCAGTTATATCCAAAGAGCCAGCACCATCTGCGTCCATTTCCATGGACATGGAGCAGGCATGACTAGACACCGGAGCGCACGGAACGCTGTTTACCTTTCCCACTGAAGTGGTACCTATTTCTCTATTTCCCTTCCCACCAAAATGCTCCCTATTTATCTACTTGCAACTTCTCGTTTTCGAGCGGCTTGGTCGGCAGGAGCTGGGACAGACGACGGGAGCTCGCTCCATGCTGCAGCACTCAGGTCCCAAAATTGCAAACCTGTTGGCCTTCCAGGCGTCAAGTTCAGGGTCTTAACCACTAAGCCACCGCAGCCCGTTATAACAGCGCTGTAATTAAACGGGTTACGCCGGACCGGATGGGAATCATTCCAAGCCATAAAATGCTTTTTCTTCTTTTCTGGCAAAGGATGGCTTAGAATTGGCCGGTGCAGAAGAAGAGGTGGAAAAAGAGATTTTTTTTAAAAAAACAACAACACACAACTGTCTATTTTACACAGATGTGACCACCTGAAATCACATTTTTTTGCCAATTCCCTTTCATTTCCCTTGCATTTGGGCATCAGGAAGTAGACATGGGTTTCTTTGGCCATCTCTGATTGCTCGGACATGGAGCTTTGAAGGAACTGTGTGTCTAGAAGGAAAACCTTTTTGAGAGCCAGAAAGGTGCATTTTCCCCTTAAATGGGCCATCTGACCTTGAATTGGTTTTAACACATGGGAAAGGCTGCTGGCAGGAACTGTCAAAGCCAGAGACAGAAAAGTAAAATGTTTAGAGGTGGGGAAAGGACTGTTGAGATTAATTTAATTTAATTTAATTTAATTTAATTTAATTTAATTTAATAGATTTATATACCGCCCTATCCATTATTTCAAAGGGTCGGCCTGCCAGACTGGAATGAAACATGACTCCATCACGTAATGGGCACGTTTTACTTCTGCTTCTGGGAACGCCAAGGGCAGCACAGGCCATATGAATTGCCATTGGGGGCCCACAGGTCATAGTTTGGGCACCCCTGGTTTAGACTGTAATAGGTAAAGGTAAAGGTTCCCCTTGCTCGAAAGCCAGTCGTATCCGACTCTAGGGTGCAGTGCTCATCTCTGTTTCCAAGCCGAAGAGCCAGTGCTGTCTGCTGCTGCAGACGTTTCCGTGGTCATGTGGCAGGCATGACTAGACACCAAAGTGCACGGAACGCTGTTACCTTCCCACCGAAGTGGTCCCTATTTATCTTGCTTTTGAACTGCTAGGTTGGCAGGAGCTGGGACAAAGAGACCCAGAAAGGCCCAGGATAATAGAGTAGGCTTTTCATGCTTCCAACAGGACTTGGTGAAAGCCATAAATCTTATCAAAGGACAGACATGTTTGCTTTTTGTTCTGCAATCCTTTCGGGGCTCCGAGGGACATTTCTGAGAAAACCAGCAATTTTGAGTTAACCTCCCTGTCAGGATCGGCGCGTGGAGCATTTGAAACAGACCAGAGACTCCCCGGCGGTGGAAGTTTAGCGCACTCTTCTATTTTCGTGTCAGAATGGCATCCTCCCTGGAATAAAGATGCTTTTTCCTTCTATCGCTGGCTTGGAAATTAAGACCAAACCAGGCTCGGTTTTCTTCCAGCATTTATACAAATAAGATCTGCCCGACACCCCCAAACTCCCCTTCTTTTATGGGGGGTGGAAGGAAGATCTTGTGGAACTCCCCGCCACAGGCAGCAAATCCAAACGGAATATTGGAAAGGAGGGAAGCGCGTGTCTCCGTGCACAAATCCGCGCATTGGGTCCAGATCAAGCTGTTTACACCCCCGAGCGCAGCATGCAAACCCCTCCCCGGTCTCCATGGCTGGGAAACATGTGGCGAGGATTGTTTATGAATTTGGGCTCGGTGTTTGGAAAGTTGACTCCCGGCAGCAATAACATTAGACTGGCCGGGAAGCGTCAGCGGAGACGAAAGGGCCCCGGCGCAATTGGATTGTTTCTCCATTCCGCCATCATGGCCCGCGAGATGCTTTGAAGTGAAATCCCTGGACCAAACGGTTTAAGAGGGTCTGGAATGGGAAAGGTTTGTTTTTGTGGGTTAACTGGTCCAGAAGCTTGAAATAATTGCAATTATATATATATAATTATAGGATCAAGAGCAATGCTGGGCAAAATCCAGATGTTATTGGGCTTCCACTGCCATCATCTGTAGCTAGACAACCCAATGACAGCCATAGCAATGACACGTCTATAGCGCCCCATAGCACCCCATAGTGCCGTCTCACAAGTTAATTAGCATTTTGCCTCTCAAAATGCTGGGTACTCATTGGACCGACATGGAAGGCTGAGTCAACCTTGTGCCCTGGTTAGGATTGAACTCACAACATTCTGGCTGCAGTACAGCAGTTCAACCATTGTGCCACCTAGGCCATGCCAATGGCAAGGAAATCCTGGCAAGCTGCAGTCTAGCAAAGTTTGGTAGGCGGGACTATATCCCCTAATCCAGTGAGGGCTCACCTTGACACTCCAGATGTTCTTGGACTTCATTTCCCAGAAGGCAGCACTCCTGCTGATCATGGCTTCTGGGAATTGAAGTTCAAGAACACCTGGAGTGCCGAGGTTAGCCATCAATGCCCTAATCTAACTTAATGGAAGAGTGTCCCAACTCTGCCCAGTAGATAGACCACATCTGGAAACAGAAGCAGGTCAGCTGTCCCCTACGAATTCAACAGCAAAAGTTGGCATGGCAGAGTGGAGAAAGTGCTGCTTCAGAGCTCAGGGTTCAAATCCCAGCTCAGTCATAGAAATGTATCGGGAGGTGGAAGAGGTCAACTACTTCTTGAACATCTTATGTACCTTGAAAACTCTACAATGGCCACTATAAGTTCTAAGTGACTTTGCCATGGCAAAAGAATAGTCCAGTGTTTCTCAACCCAAGATGTTCTTGGACTTCATTTCCCAGAATCCCAGATCAGCAGGTGTGCTGACTTGGGCTTCTGGGAATTGAAGTCTAAGAACACCTGGAGTGCCAAGGTTCACCATCACTGACATAGTAGGTCCTCAAACTTGGCTCTCCAGATGTTCTTGAACTTCAATTCCCAGAATCCCTGATCAGCAGGTGTGCTGACTTGGGCTCCTGGTAATTGAAGTCCAAGAACACCTGGAGTGCCCAAGGTTTGCCACCAGCTGACAGAAAAGGTCCTCAAAATTGGCTCTCCAGATGTTCATGGACTTCAATTCCCAGAAGCTCTGATCAGCAGGTGTGCTGACTTTGGCTTCTGGGACTTGGAGTCCAAGAACACCTGGAAGGCCAAGGTTGAGAAACCCTGGTATCATTGACCTCCCTCCGTCTCTTCCATCCATCACCAGACGGACCATGCTCAGCCTCACCACACCCAGGGATGAAGTTGCTCTTATGTAAAGCCAAATGGGGGAGGCATAATCTTCTCTATGCTCACCCATCCAGCACATCCTCTGCTATCGGAGAGGCTTCGTCCCGACCCCAATGCAGCTGTTTCTCAGCTGTTTCCTTCAACAGAGCGCCACTGGAGACCCTTGAGGGACCGAAGCCATACCAAACATAGCGGTTTCCCCCCCTTCTCCGTCACCAGTGGAATCAATGCTCCCCCACGGGGCCTTCCAGGAACAGCTGTGAGTCTGGGACATCCGAATGCCTGACATAGCAACCATGCCTCCACATCTAACCTCCCCCCACTCCTCGTAAACTGGGGGGTCTGAAGCAGAATATATGCCAAAGTCCTGAGAAAATTATGCGCAGCTTTAGCCTCCACATTCTCTTTCCTCTGAAAAAGTTAGATTCCCCCCCCCCCTAAAGCTGTCTATACATATTTGTGTAAGCTAAGAGGCACTGTGGTGGCTTAGTGGTTAAGATGCTGAACGTGGTGGCCAGAAGGTTGGAAGGTCAGAAGTCCAAGTCCTGAGTGCTGCACGACGGAGTGAGCTTCTGTCTCCGCCCCAGCTCCTGTTCGAAAACCAAGAAATTGCAAGTCGATAAATAGGTGCCATTTTGGTGGGGGGAGGTAACAACATTCTGTGTACTACAGTGTCTAGTCGTGCCTGCCACATGCCCACGCATAAGCTGACAACGCTGGCTCTTTGGCTGTAAATGGAGATGAGCACCGAACCATAGAGTTGGATACGACTGACTTTCCTTGACCTAAATAAAGTGAACGTTGTGTTCGGATAAGAGGTGGAAGCCATATAATGTCCCATTGGTGGTGGGTGCGCACGTGTGTGTTTTTTTACTTTTGTTTTGTGTTGTTAATTTTTTTTCTTTTGTTTCCCCTAACCAACGGCCGTGTTGGGTGGGGGATGATGGAGCTTATAGTCCATCATCAGCTGTGTTGGGTGGGGGATGATGGAGCCTATGTGCCTAGAGGGTGTCCAGTTGGGGAAACCCAAGCCGGTGGAAGCCAAAGGGTTGATGAGCCCCACAACTCCTCCTGAAGGCTGTTCAACTGCTTCTCTGTGGGTTTCCCTAAGTGATGCTTTAAAACAGGGGTCCCCAAACCATGGCCTGTGGGCCAGATCTGGCCCCTGGTGCCAATTCATCCAGCCCACACCGCCCTCACTCTGGGAAGCGGAAGTAAAATGCGCCCATATTACTTCCACTTCTGGGAGCGACGAGGGTGGCGTGGGCCGGACGAATTGGGGTGGGGGCCAGAACCGGCCCACAGGCCATAGTTTGGGCACCCCTGGCTTAAACAGAGAAATTGGCAGCTTAGAAATCTATCTTGTCTTGTTGCAAAACAGATAACAAGGCGTGTTTTATTTCCACTTCCGGTGGGAGGAACCGCCACGTGACTGGCTTGCTCAACCACGTCACCGGTCCCTGGTCCGAAAAGGTTGGGAACCCCTGCTTTAAAACAAAGAGAAATAGAGAGTCGCCAGCTGGGAAATGGAGTCAGAGGAATCCCCCCTCCCCCTGTCTCCCAAGTCCCCTCTGTTACATTACAAGACCCTTCGCCTCCCCAGCTGCCCCAAATATTTGACTATTTTGGTCCTCCGAGTGTCAGAGATGGTCTTCCATCCTTGGGTGGGCCGGGGTGGGTGGGTGGGGGGTCCCGAGTCCCGACCCTTATTTTTAGACCTGTCAGGGCTGTTAAGGCTCAAAAGGGTGGGTTGCCTTCTGGCTTGACATGAGCCGAGGGAATCCCACCCGACCCGACAAGACCCACCCTGTGCAACTGGAGAACCTGCACAACTGTTACAAGCCATTCCTTCTGACAGGGCTGCCAGTGGTTAAGGAGCGCTCCTTGTTAGCTGGAAGGCCGGCAAGTTCGAGACCCGGGTACGGCACGACGGATTGAGCGGCCGTCGTCTGTCCCAGCTCCTGCCAACCTAGCCGTTCGAAAGCAAGACATTGCAAGTAGATAAATAGGTGCCACTTTGGTGGGGGAAAAGATCTTGGGGACATAGAAGGAGCCTCATTTGGGCGTCCCCTGAGTGGAGTTCCTCCAGCAAAAATCCTTTCAATGCAGAATAATTTCTGACACAAAATTATGATTATTCTGACTGGCAACACACAGTGCAGAAACCACAAAACACACTGCTCGCACAAATGCACACAATGCAAAGCATGTGGCCGCCTTGTTTTCCCGTCCCTCTCGAAAAGCAGGTCGCCATTCCCTGGAGTGATTTTCCTGCCCGTTTGAATGGCCATGAAGCACTGGATAGGTTGTTTGTGTCTTTCCGACCCATCCACGCCCCTTTCCTTGCTGTTGTGCGGGCTATGCACGCTTGCTTCCCAAGTACAAAGAGGCTGGGTTTGGGCCTTCCTCTTGTGCTGGGTGTGTGTGTGTGGATCTGGCAATCTAGGAAAGCGATGCGCCAAAGAGACCAGTGGGTGTTTTGGTTTTGAAATGGTGAAACTGGGAAGACTCTCTCCCACTTGGTGAGGGAATGATTGCGCCTGGAGAAAACGCTTCTCAGATCTTGATCTCGCTTCTCTTCTTCTTCTCCTTCTTCTTCTTCTTTTGGGCCCAGTGAAGTAAAATAGGTCACTAATTCTACTTCTTCCACAAGCAGCACTCCAGGGATCAGAGGAGATAATAGCTTATGGGGACATTTGTGACGGAGAAGAATACTAGATAAAACAGTGCCTCATCCCTCTCTCTCTCTCTCTTTCTTCCTTTTTTCTCTTCAATCCATGCCTTTTCCTTCTTCTTCTTTCTTTCTTTTCTTGCATTCATGCCTCTTTCTTCCCTTCCCTCCTTCTTTCCTTTCTTTTCCTTCCTTCCTTTTTTCTCTTCAATCTTTGCCTTTTTCTTCTTTTTCTTTCTTCTCCTCCATTCAGGCCTTTTTTCTTTTCTTCTCTTCATTTCTTCCTTCCCTCCCTCCCTCCTTATTTTATTTATTGAATTTCTATGCCACCCATCTGGGCGTTATCCCACTCTTCCTTCCTTCTGACAAAAGCTGGTTTAAAGTGCTATTATTTCACATAGAAGTTGGGAAATTAAGGACATTGGAAAGTGGCCTTCTTCTCACCCACCCAGACAGCAGACTCGACTGCACCTTCTCACTCACTCGGGTGGGATGGTGATGATGATGGCAGAATTGCATCTAGTTTTGGTCAACAATGCTATGCACAGAACACCTTCCTTTTGTGCTCCCCCCTGAGACATGTGAGCACATCACAGCGGGCGCTCCTGACTCTAGGCAGAAGTCTTCTCCGCTTCTTCTTCCGAAATCTCCTCCGATGCCCTCTTTCTTGCATGGCAGGCATGACTAAATACTGGAGTGCAGGGAACTGCATTTCCCTTCCCACCAAAATGGTCCCTATTTATCTACTTGCAATTTCTTGCTTTTGAGTGGCTAGGTTGGCAGGAGCTGTGGCAGATGACAGGAGCTCACTCCGTCATGCAGTACCCAGGTTTCAAACCGCCAGCTTGCCAGCCTTCCAGCTAACAAGGTGAGCTTCTTAACCACTGAGCCACCACAGCCCCTTATTATTATTATTATTATTATTATTATTATTATTATTATTATTATTATTATTATTATTATTATTATTATTATTATTATTATTATTATTATTATTATTATTCTGGGATGTAGACTCAGCTATATCTTCATCTCTGTCTACCTTTAGTCTCTGTCTACTCAGATGCTTTCAGCAGCTAGGGAATCTTCTCTTCTAATGATGGGTTTTCTATAACATTTCTTTCTGTCCTCCTTTCCTCCAAATTTCTCCCTAAAACTCACGTTTTCTGTGTCATATTTTTAAAATAGGATTTCTCCTTTCCTCAGTAATGTTCTTTGTAGCCTTCATTTATCAGCCCTGCCTTTCTTTCAATGAGTTCAAAGTGGCAGATGGGATTTTAACTCCTTCTCTAGACAGAGAGGAAGAGAAAGGATAACTAGATCAGGCTTACCCGATGGTCTTCATGGTTCAGTGGAAGATGGGCCCTGGGGCCCATCTTCCACTGAACCATGAAGCCCATCGGGTAAGCCTGATCTTGTTACCTGAATCGTCTCAATGTAAGTCAGGAGGTCTCGACCTTTTTAAGCCGGGGGCCGGGTCGCGCTCCATAGTACAGCGTTGGGGGCCAGACAGCCATTTTGCCCTTCCTCCACCACATGGGCACTTCCTGGTGTGGTGGAGGCGGTGGTGGGCCACATGGCCCGGCACCGTGGGCCACATCCAGCCCATGAGCTGCAGGTTGAGAATCCCTGATGTGAAGCCTACGTCGTTCTGAGCTCATCAAACCAATGCAAGAAATGCAAACAGCCGAATAAAATGCAGAACACGGTTTGTTAGGGCCTCCAACGCACGTATCGCTAAGTAAATTTATAATCCAAATTTCTCTTTGCTTTTGCAGAGCACGTAATAACTTGGCTGTTTCTAAACAGGAAAAGAAAAAACTCCCTTGAATCTTCCTCTCTCATCACGTACCAATACCTGCCCATATCTATCTATCTATCTATCTATCTATCGATCGATTGATCGATCGATCGATAGATAGATAGATAGATAGATAGATAGATAGATGAGTGAATGGATAGATAGATAGATGGGTGAATGGATAGATAGATAGATAGATAGATAGATAGATAGATGAGTGAATGGATAGATAGATAGATGGGTGAATGGATAGATAGATAGATAGATAGATAGATAGATAGATAGATAGATAGATAGATAGATAGATAGATAGATGAGTGAATGGATAGATAGATAGATGGGTGAATGGATAGATAGATAGATAGATAGATAGATAGATAGATAGATAGATAGATGAGTGAATGGATAGATAGATAGATGGGTGAATGGATAGATAGATAGATAGATAGATAGATAGATAGATAGATAGATAGATAGATAGATAGATAGATAGATAGATAGATGGGTGAATGGATAGATAGATAGATAGATAGATAGATAGATAGATAGATAGATAGATAGATAAGCATTCTTCTTTTTCAAGATTAAGTTAACGTTGAGGAGCTCTGATTTGATTTTCTTTTTTTTTTTTATCCTAATGCCTTTTTTTGGGGGTTGCAAAAACAGATCTCTTTGCTTTTGATGTGGCTCTTTCCAGCCTTCCCACCCACCCAGCTCTGCAAACATCCCTTTAAAGCCGTATTCGTTTCTAATCCATCATAATACCATCTCTGCAGCTTTTAACGTGATTAAATAAAAGCACTGCTTCTGATGACACGGAGACCGCGCCGTAGATTAGATTACACATAAAAGGCCGCTTGGTCAGCGTCTGCAGCGGACATGTCCGGCTTGAGGTCAGTTCATTAGGGGACAGGGGCACCCGCCCCGTAACATTTGGAGGTTAGGAAGGCATTCCTTCGTTTGACTTCTTTCTGCTCTTGCCAATGTCGTTTCCACCCAACCCGTTTTCAAAACTTCCTCCGTACTCTTGAGGACTAGGAACTTGGGTTGTGGTTTTTTTTTAAACATGTAGGAGCAATAGACTCACAATCAGATCCAGGAGGGCTTAAAACATAACCCTGTTTTATGCCAACTGGTTGAAAGAATTTCTCCGTTAGTCCTCGGGACCCAATTATATCATGAGAAGCATTACATGGTTTGGAACCAAACGCAATGAAAAGCCACCTTCCTTTTGCCATGGAACTCTTAACTGTTTAGTTACTTTTAATTCTGTTTCATTACTTTTAACTGTTGCTGTTTAGTTGCTTTTAACTTTCGCTGCGGTGGCTCAGTGGTTAAGAAGCTCGCCTTTTTAGCTGGAAGGCGGGCAAGTCGGCAGTTCGAGACCCGGGTACTGCACGACAGATTGAGCGCCCGTCTCTGTCCCAGCTCTTGGGGGACATGTGTTTTCTTGATCTATACTCATTTACTTTAGTGCTTCTTCGGCAGTCTTGATTCCACCCAAATTCCCAGCATCTTGCAACCATTGTTGCCATGCATGTTCAACATGAGTCCTTTTTGTTGTGGGTGAGTATAATCTCTGAGCATGAATTGGGTAGCGTTTTGCCCTACTCAGGAAACAATTCCTAGTTGTGGCCAAGGTTAGGTTGTTTCCGTCTTTCCGTATGCCCTGCTTGCGCGTGCTTCCATCCTCCGGCTCTCTCGGTGTACGTGGCGCACAGCTGTGAGTCCTATTTAATATTCCACGAATGGAGAGATTACTCAAATGAGACCATTTGCCGGGAACTGGCGCTCATTTTAAAAATCAGCAATGGCAGCTTTAATGTTTTAAGTGGGGATGTGACTGTTTTACAAAAAAAAAAAATATTCCCCACTCGTTGCTTATGAGAACCGCATTGCACGCATGCCGCCGGCAGCGTCCAGCTTGGCATCGGTTTCAGCCCGACATGAAAAGTGCCACCATCGATTAGTCACTTCCCTCTTCCACGAACGAATGTCTTATATTTCTAATGTGGTTTAAACAAAAAAACAACACTCTATCTAGCGCCATTGCCAGGATATGAGACAGCTGCCGTATTTGCAGCATGAGTTTCCCCAGAGGGAGTTTTGTGTCTTGCAGGATTAGACCCGTAGCCTAGAAGGCAGCTCTAGTTACCTGCAGAGTTAGACTCTTTCTCTGCCGCAGCTGCTAAGCCACACCTGAAAGCAATTGAGAAGGTTCATTCTAGACCAGTGATGGTGAACCTTGGCACTCCAGGTGTTCTTGGACTTCAATTCCCAGAAGCCCAAGTCTCTGTAAATCCACACAAATGGGTTTACAATGCGTGTGGATTCACAAAGACTTGGGATTATGGGAATTGAAGTCCAAGAATGCATGCAGTAAACCCATTTGTGTGGATTAACAGAGACTTGGGCTTTTGGGAATTGAAGTCAAAGAACACCTAGAGCATACATGCAGCAAACCCATTTGTGTGGATTCACAAAGACATGGGCTTCTGTGAGTTGAAGTCCAAGAATACGTGCAGCAAACCCATTTGTGTGGATTCACAAAGACATGGGCTTCTGTGAGTTGAAGTCCAAGAATACGTGCAGCAAACCCATTTGTGTGGATTCACAAAGACATGGGCTTCTGTGAGTTGAAGTCCAAGAATACGTGCAGCAAACCCATTTGTGTGGATTCACAAAGACATGGGCTTCTGTGAGTTGAAGTCCAAGAATACGTGCAGTAAACCCATTTGTGTGGATTCACAGAGACTTGGGCTTTTGGGAACTGACGTCAACGAACACCTAGAGCATATATGCAGCAAACCCATTCGTATGGATTCACAAAGATTTGGGCTTCTGAGAGTTGAAGACCAAGAACATGTGCAGCAAATCTGTTTGCATGGATTCGCAGAGACTTGGGCTTTTGGGACCGCTTCAGTGGGAAAGGTAACAGCCTTTTGTGCACTTGGATATCTAGTCGTGCCTGCCACGTGTCCACGGAAACATCCGCAGACGCAGACAGCGCTGGCTCTTTGGCTATAAACAGAGATGAGCACCATACCCTAGAGTCAGACATGACTGGCTTTCGAGCGAGGGTGAACTTTACCTTTTTAAATGGAACGAAAAGACTATCTTAGTTGCCCATTTACTCAACGCTTGAGTTCAGATAAAAGGTCAAGGGTCACCCTTGCTTGAAAAATCCAGTTGTATCCAACTCTAGGGTTCAGTGCTCATTTCTGTTTACAGCCAAAGAGCCAGCGCTGTCTGCATTTGCAGGCGTTTCCGTGGACATGTGGCAGGCATGACTAGACACCGGAGTGCAAGGAACCATGTTTACCTTCCCAACCGAAGTGGTACCTATTTATCTACTTGCAATTTCTTGCTTTTGAACTGCTAGGTTTCATACAGACGCTGTCTAACTTATTGCTGGCAGTCTGTCTTGCAAGATGTGCTTCGTCACCTTGTAGGATGTGGGCATTTTCTAATGACGAGGGCTTTTTCAGCACCAAGGAGAGCGACTCACGAGCATTACTGTGGCTGGTTGCTTGGAAAGGCTAGGATGGGCCATGCACACCCCAGCTTTTCCGCCCTGCACTTTGCATCCCAATGCTCTCCCTATCTTTCCATAAGCAAGCTGGGCCAGCAGTTCGAGACCCGAGTGCTGCAGGATGGAGTGAGCTCCTGGTGTCTGCCGCAGCTCCTGCCAACCTATCCATTCGAAAGCAAGAAATTGGATGTCGATAAACAGGTACCGCTTGGGCAGGGAAAGTAACGGCGTTACCTTTACTGATACCCAAAAAAAGAGAAGTTCTCGGTGTCTTGTTTTCCTACTGGAGGTGAGAGGGCGCATGAAGGCTGAGGAACTTTCACTCCGTTTTTCTCGATGTATCATGAAAACCTGCCTAGTTGACAAAGAATAATTTGGTGAGGTTTCTTCATAACCTCCGGTATGAAGAACTGGTTGGATCTGCCTAGTCATGCCTGCCGCGTGGCCAACCGGGAATCTGTAGGGAACACAATGCAACTTGCACTTAGATGGAGGCTATCCTAAATATTGGATCGAGCACACCGTCTTCCCGATGCATAGCTGGTGATTGTTTTCCCATGTGTTCGTCATACATGGGCTTGATACTGTATTCCCAAATTACACACATGTGCTTTCTGGGTTGAAAGGATTTTTGCTGGAAAAATTCCACTCAAGGGATGCCCCAATAAGGCTCTTTTCATGTCCCCCAAGATCTTTTAACCACCCAAGTGGTCCCTGTTTATCTACTTGCAATTTCTTGCTTTCTAACTGCTAGGTTGGCAGGAGCTGGGACAAAAGACAGGTGCTCATTCCATCATGCAGTACTCGGGTCTCAAACTGCCGACTTGCCAACTAACACGGCGAGCTTCTTAACCACTGAGACCACTGAAGTCCCAGATTAAAGGTAAAGTAAAGGCAAATGTCACCCTTGCTTGAAAGCCAGTCGTATCTGACTCTAGGGTTCGGTGCTCATCTCTGTTTCATAGCCAATGAGCCAGTGCTATCTGCATCTGCAGATGTTTCCGTCATGTGCCAGGCATGACAAGACGCCAGAACACTGTTATCTTTCCTGCCAAAGTGGCACCAATTCGTCTACTCGCAATTTTTTGCTTTTTTTTTCTGAACGGCTAGGTTGGCAGGAGCTTTTGGGTCCACACGTGGTAACGCGGCAGGCATGACTAGGCAGATTGCCAACCTTCAATCTCAGCCACCGATTCACTTTCCCATTTAAAAAGGGTCACATGGGGCTCTCACGCAAAACACCCAGTTCCAAAGTGTCAGCCTAGTGACAGAAGAGGATCGGGCATTGATCCCACCATCTTGCTTTTTGGGATGCCCAACACACACTCACACACCCGATTCCCGCCGCGCATTAAATTGCACAGAGTTCCTTTGCGCCAAAGGATGGTGTGCGGATGTAGCCAAGAAGGGGGAAGAACGAATCACATCCGACTTATCTACCAGTGGAAGACAATTTGGACAAAAGGACCAGAAAGCCAAAGGCAGAGATTGAAAGAGGAGAGGGAAAAAGAGAGCAGAAGGATTGAAATAACAACATCAGAGGAGCAGGCAGGGAATCGGATCAGGATGAAGGGCCAGCTTATAGGTTAAGGGGAATGAGGGTTCCAGTGGCCGGTGGGGTGGAAAAGACACTCTTTCCGCAGAAGGCAGAATGGCAGCATCTCATGTGCAAGGGGACAGCTATAATAGACCCAACTGACTCCAATCCCAGCCTGCAATTACAACATTGACCTGTTTCGGGGAGATGAAAAGAGACGCTATCGGTCCTGCTTGCACGAGTAGCCAGAAGTAACCAGGGTGGCATCCTGGCTTTATGAAAAGATCTTTTGGGGAAGGGTATTCTCTTCACCTGCCTTCACCTTTCGCCTCTTCTTCTCCTCCTCCTCCTCCTCCTTTTGCTTCTTCTCCTTCTTCTGCTTCTCCTCCTCCCTACGGGGGTGGCATTTTGCACCGATCAGTAACACCATATGGACATTTTCCCACTATTTATCTGCTCCTTTGGGAGACCCGGCCAGGCCTGGCAAGCCTTCTGTCGGTCACGCCAGAGCATATGACAGACTCTTGCGGTACAGGCTGTTCCCGCGACAGATACGGCTGTAATTGGAGCCCCTTTGACGTCTGCCAAAGGTGTCCCCTGCCAGTCCCGAGTGCGCCGTCTTTGAAGCCCCAGGAAGTGTTTTGGAGGGATGGGATGGTCGCATCGTCTGCCGAGATGGGGACCGCTGTGGTTGGCCTTGACGGGAAGCATGGGCGTCTAAATCTCTGCTGGAAAAGATCCAGTGCGCGCAGTTTGGGGGCAAGGGGGGGGGATGAAGAAACACTCATGGTATGGAAACAATATCAATGAATTACTTTCTGCAGATGACCAGGTACTGATAAAGTCTGGCCAGGTGATCCTGCTATGGTCATAGAGTAGACCATGGGTTCCCAATCTTTTCATGCCAGGGGCCGGGTAACACTTTCTCCATCAGCTTTGAGGGCCGGCTGGCCGGCCATTTTGCCTTGCCTGCCTGATGGGGGCAGCCATTCTGTCTCAACAGCTTCGAAGGGGTGGCCATTTTGTTTCTCAAATGCCCTCTGGGGGGTGGGCCCATGTGAAATGGTGCTGGAGCCCGATCCGGCCCACGGTGTCCTCGCATGGCTCTCAAACTAGGTTTTGGTTTCCTCTGCAAGTGGCCGTGCCTCTTTTTATTGCCGAGTTGTTACGGCCTTGGCGGCGGGGAATTTATTAATGGTGGAGTTATTGCTGCCCGATTTACTCCGGAGCCCTTCTGGAATGCAAAAACCATTGGTCTTAATCACCATTTAGTGCGCATAACATAACCACCATTCCTTTCCCCTTCAAGGACTCCGGTTCTGTGCTCGGTTGGAAGTGGCGGCTCCCTTTCCTGCCGTTGCCGATGTTGTTTCGGGTTGTGTCGTCATTTTGTGTCCCCAAGACCTTTTCCCCACCAAAGTGGTCCCTATTTATCTACTTGCAATTTCTTGCTTTCGATCTGCTAGGTTAGCAGGAGCTGGGACAGAGTGGGGCGCTCAAACTGTCATGCAGTACCCGGGTCTTGAACTGCTGACCTGCCGCCTTCCAGATAACAAGGCGAGCCTCTTAACCACTGAGCCACATGCCATAGCCCATGAAATAGATGACCTGAGAGCAAGGAAAGCATATTTAGGGCAAGGGAAAGGTAACAGCATTCCATGCACTCCAGCAGCTAGTCATGCCTGCCACGTGACCATGGAAACGTCTGCAGACGCAGACAGCGCTGGCTCTTTGGCTGTAATCAGAGATGAGCACCGAACCCTAGAGTCGGATATGACTGGCTTTTGAGCAGCGGAGACCTTGACCTTGATGGTTCCTCTTGCCACATTGTCTTAGCAAAGGAGGTCGACTCAAAAGCTCCTGCCAACCTAGCAAGAAATTGCAAGTAGATGAATAGGTGCCACTTCGGCAGGAAAGGTAACAGTGTTCTGGTGTCATGCCATGCCTGACACATAACCACGGAAATGTATGCAGATAGCACTGGCTCTTTGGCTGTGAACGGAGATGAGCACCGAACCCTAGAGTCAGACACGGCTGGTTTTGGAGCAAGGGAGACGTTGATCGTTTAATGAGTTTTCGGGGATTGGGCGGCATACAAATGGAAAAATTAAATTAAATTAAATTATTCCTCTGCAGAAAGAGGAGAGAAAGAAGGGGGAACATGGCAGCCACTTTCAAGCCTAGCCCCAGCACTCAGCATTCGAGGAGACGCCACTGGTTTTCCCATAGAACTGTTTGTTCATTTCGTCGGTGGCGGCGCCACGGATGTGGGGTGAGAAAAAAAATCCAGTTACTAGGTAACCACGCTGCCTCGGAGACCGCAGCGGGGAAAGGGTTAACTGAACTTGCTCGGTTTTTCTGTCTGTGGGATATATTCTTTTTGTTTGGTGAGCATTCAGGAGAGGATTATTTTTTCCACCAAAAAGAAAAAATGTTCTATATTTCTCAGTTCCTTTTTAATTTAGGCGGAGGCGGAAGATGGAAGCGACGTCGTCAGTGGGGGAAAGGTGTCTCTTTCTCATTAATTTTGCTCGAGATCCTTGAAGCACCGTTTCATGTGGCCCACCACCATCCGGCCCCCGAAGCTGTCGGACGGAGCGTGACCCAATGCCCCCCCTAACTTAAAAAGGTGGAGAACTCCTGGTTTAAATGGAGAGGCTCTTTTCATAAGGTTAAGATGCTGGCCTTGACGCCTGGAAGGTCGGCAGGTCGAGACCCGAGTGCTGCACAACAGAATGAGCTTCTGCCTCTGTCCCAGCTCCTGCTAATGGAGCAGTTTGAAAGTGAGAAATTGCAAGTAGGTAAATGGGTACCCTTTTTGGTGGGAAAGGTTAACTCCATTTGTCTAGTCGTGTTTGCCACATGTCTGCAGACACAGACAGCCCTGGCTCTTGGGTTATAAACAGAGATGAGCACCGAACCCTAGAGTCAGATACGACTGGCTTTCGAGCAAAGGTGACCTTGACCATCTTCTAATAAGCAAGTCAGTGGAAGTCAGAAAGTGCAGGATGCAGTGTTATGAAATGCAACATTTCAGCCCGTTTCTCCAATTGGGCTGAATGGGTTCCTTCCTCGTTAGGCGCAAAATTACTCGGCGCCTTTTCAGCAAAGGCCCGCCCACCGCTGAGCTTAATTAGTATTTTCTTTCCGCTCGAAAGCTACCTGGGCTGAAATCGAAAGCTGTTGGGGGAAACGTTGAACACCTTTGAAAAGAAGGAAACGTCAGCTTTGCAGTGGCTCAAGTGGCTAAGAAGATGCTGGCTGGAAGGCGGCAGGTTAGCAGTTTGATTCCCGAGTACTGCATGGCGGAGTGAGCTCCCGTCATCTGCCCCAGCTCCTACCAACCTAGCAGTTTGAAAGCAAGATGTTGCAAGTAGATAAATAGGGTCCACTCCGGTGGGAAAGGTAAACAGCGTTCCGTGTGCTCCAGTGTCTAGTCATGCCTGCCACATGACCACAGAAACGTCTGCAGAAGCAGACAGCGCTGGCTCTTTGGCTGTGAAACAAAGATGAACACCGAACCCTAGAGTTGGATACGAGTGGAATTTGAGCAAAGGTGACCTTGTCTAAGCTCAGCTTGTGGCTCATTTTTAAAGTCAGTCGTATCCGACTCTAGGGTGCGGTGCTCATCTTCGTTTAACGACCAAAGAGCCAGCACTGTTTGCATCTGCAGATGTTTCCAAGGGCACGTGGTAGGCATGACTCAACACCTGAGTGCACGGAACACTGTTAGCCTTTCCCACTGAAGTGGTACCTGTTTATCTACTTGCTTTCTAACTGTTAGGTTGGCAGGAGCTGGGACAGAGGCAGGCGCTCACTCCGTCATGCAGCACTTGGGTCTCGAACTGCTAGCTAGAAGGCCCTCTGCCAGCTGTTTCCATCACCTTGGTGCCTAAAGGTAGACTGCCTCTAGTGATGGATGTTCTACAATCTTGTTACTGTTGGATGATGTGGTTGGTGGAAAGCCCTTTCTATGTCATGGCACTGGATCTCTTTCATAAAGGGGCTCCGGTGGCTCTGTGGTTAAGAAGCTCACCTTGTTAGCTGGAAGACCGGCAAGTTGGCAGTTCAAGACCCGGGTACTGCATGATGGAGTGAGCGCCTATCTCTTGCCCCGCTCTTGGGGATGTGAAAGGAGCCTCATTTGGGCATTCCCTGAGCAGAATTTCTCCAGCAAAAATCCTTTCAACCCAGAATAATTTCTGACATGAAATCATTATTATCTCTTTCATAAACCCAGGACTGGTGACCAACCTTTGAAGCATCGCCTTCTGACAATCCATGGGTTGATGATGCTCAGTTAATTGGCCAATTGATTTTTGATTGCCTATAAAGATAAGCCCCAGTTAATTGGACATTATTTATACCTCCAGCCCTTGCGCAAGCCGGCAGTCTCAGACATCATTGAGATGTCGCAGTCATCCTAGACAAGAGGGTCCCTTCTCTGTGACCTGTTATGAAACATCTACCATATATACTTGAGTATAAGCCGACCCGAATTTAAGCCGAGGTACCTAATTTTGACTCGAAATCCCAGCTAAACAGATTGACCCGAGTATAAGCCGAGGGTGGGAAATGCAGCAGCTGCTAGTGAGTTTCTATAATAAAAATACATGAAAATATGGCAAAATGAATTAAATTGTTGGCACATCTCAATCTGGCACAGTTCTGGGACCCTCATGGTCATTGACCCGAATATAAGCCGAGTAACCTTTTCGGGGCTCATTTTTTGGGCCTAAAAATCCTCGGCTTATACTTGAGTATATATGGTAATCTAATAATAATAAAGAAAGTCATGTTTCTTTGGAGGTGCTTTTTCAAAACATGCCTATAGCCAGACGATAGAACGGATAGTTTAGCCACCAGGGAATGAACTGTCCGAAAGAAATACGACCCATCAACTCAGCTTGTTTTAATTGGGTGACATCCTTATTAATTGCTAATTGGACCAAGGCATCCGCCCGGTAGACAAACTGTCATTCGGCCACCCCCGTCTCCTTGTGTTAAGAAAGAGAATGACGTTTTCCCCTGGCTTGGAAATGCTGCACAGGGAGGTTTCTCCAGAATAAATGGCTTTATCTTGGATTTTCTGTCTCTCCATCTGTGTGGGTCTTTCTGATCTTACCGGCACCGGCTGCTCATCAGCTCCAGGACTCTGGCAGACAAAGATCAATTACTCCCCATTCAGAGTTCATTATTTTTGAAATGTCCTACTGTGTCTTCAGGAACCATGGTGAAGACGCTGAACTTGACAGCCGGAAGGCCGGCCAGTCAGCAGTTCAAGACCCGAGTGCTGCATGGCGGAGTGAGCAACCTGCCAACCTGGCAGTTCGAAAGCAGGAAATAGCAAGTAGATAAATAGGTACCGCTCCAATGAGAAAGGCGACGGTGTTCTGTGTGCTCCGGTGTCGAGGCATGCTTGTCACATGTCTACGGAAATGTCTGCAGATGCAGGTGGCTGTAAACAGAGGTGAGCACCGAACCCTAGAGTTGGATATGGCTGGCTTTTGAGCATCTTCCCTGAATCAACTTTGTCTTCCACAAACAGCAAAGAGGGAGGGAATCCAAAACATTGAGCAGTTTCTCCTTGGGGAAACCTTCTGACACTTTGGGATTTCTCTTCTCTGTTTTATCCTGCCTTCTCCTCCCCATCATCCTCTTTCACGAAGGCTTATTTATTTTTATGTTTATTTATTACATTATTGCTCCGTTGCCTCCTCTCCTCATAATTGCAGGTTTTACGACCTGTGAAATGGGCTGAATTATCGACTGGGTTGTCTGTCTTTACAAAGGCGGAGAAAGACGGCCTTTCTGCTTTGCGACCTGCTGAGAGCCCAGGCCGCTGTGGCTTAGCGGTTAAGACACTGCGCATGATGCTCAGCAGGTCAGCAGGTTGAGACCCGAGCGCTGCACGGTGGAGCGAGCGCCCGGCTCCTGCCAACATAGCAGTTCGAAAGCAAGAATTTGCAAGTAGATAAATGGATGACCACTTCAGCAGGGAAGATAACCGTGTTCCATGCGTCGAGTCAGCATGGCCACGGAAACGCCTACAGATGCAGGCCGTGCAGGCTTTCAAGAGAGATGAGCGCCAAACCCTAGAGTCAGATATACTGGCTCTCCCAGGGCCAGAGAAAGGGGGCTCCCAGTCCATTATCTTTCCTAAGAAGTAGGATGATGATGTAGTGCCGGTACAATTACATAAGCCTGTCTGCCCCCCCCCCTCCACCCTGCCCCAAACATCATCCGATGAATGTACTTTGCCGGTAGAGAACGTTGCAACCCCTCTACCTGGATAATCCATCATTTTAATTGCTTTCTTGAAAGCCCATCCGACAAGCCCTTCAGGCAGCTGGGCTTAACTGCCCCACACAGTTGGGAAGGGGTGTGTGTGTGTCTTTCCAAGGAGAGCATGCATTTATGAGATGTCCCACATGGAGTTATGACATCGTTGCAAAAATATCCCACCAAAATACCTTGAGATCTGGGTTGAATAACCCCCTTGGGACTACCTGACCAGAAACGGTCCCAAGAGAGGTTGCCACGGTGGAACGAACACGCTCCGGGAAATAGCAGACATCGCCTTTGTCAGGGGAGGTTGGCGGTTGTGGCGCGCATGCGGGCGGGTTTGTGCGGGCGCATGCTCGGGTTGTGCTTGCCGGTGCATGGAACGTGAAAACTGAGTTTTGTGTCCCAGAGCAAGTTTGGCGAAGAGGACTGACGTTTGGTCCAACAGGAGTTGGCCGCAAAATCATTGGACCCGGGTCTATATTGATCGAGTGAATGCTTCTCTTTCAACTTCTGAATGTTTGCAGAGATGGTTTTTTTTTTGTTTTGTTTTGGAATTAAAGAACTCTGTTCTGTGAACTCTGGTGTCTAGTCATGCCTGCCACATGTCCATGGAAACGTCTGTAGGTATAGACAGCACTGCTCTTTGGCTATAAACAGAGATGGGCACCGAACCCTAGAGTCGGATACAACTGGCTTTCAAACAAGGGCAACGTTTACCTTTACTAGTCCTATATTTTCAGCAAAAACCGACCCAGGCCAACTTATGGGCGCTCTTCAATTCCAAAAATCCTGTCCCTACCCTTTTGTTGAGGCCATGGTGGCTTAGGGGTTAAGACACTTGAGCTTGATGCCCAGAAGGTCAGCAGTTCGTGACCCGAGTGCTGGACAACAGAGTGAGCACCCACCATCTGTCCCAGCTCCTGCCAACCTAGCAGCCCGAAAGGTCCCGCTTCTGTGGGAAAGGCAACGCCATTCCGATGTCTAGCCATGCTTGCCACATGACCATGGAAACATCTGCAGAGACCGACGGTGCTGGCTCTTTGGCTGCAAACGGAGATGAGCACTGAACCCTAGAGTCAGACACGACGGGCTTTTGCGCAAGGGTGACCTTGAACAGAAAATGGACACATTCCACCCAACTTGATCAACGTTCAAGTCCCATTCAGGCCTTCTTCGTCATCCTCAGAGAATGAGGAGGGAAAGGGGCTAGATCAGTGATGGCGAGCCTTGGCACTCCAGCTGTTCTTGGACGACAATTCCCAGAAGCCCAAGTCTCTGGGAATCCACACGAATGGGTTTACTGCGCGTACGCGCAGTAAACCCATTCGTGTGGATTCACAGAGACTTGGGTTTCTGGGAATTGTCGTCCAAGAACCCGTTTTGTGTGGATTCACAGAAACGTGGGCTTCTGGGAATTGTAGTCCGAGAACAGCTGGAGTGCTAAGGTTGGGCATCCCAGGGCTAGATCCATTCCCCTCCTCCAAACTCATGGGGCGAGTAGATCCACAGGTCCCGCCTACCCATTTTTGGCACGGCACGCAACCCTTCATGCCAGGGGGTCCTTCTCAGCAACTGAACACTTCCCCATTGCCCTTTAAAAAGCGCCATGATGACATTTCCACGGATATTAAACATCTCAGGAGATGGGAATGTTTTGTTTGCATGTTTCCTTGCGCTAAGCCCCGAAAGTTTCCACCCAAACCGAATGCAGGGGGGAGAAAGGTGATTTGAAAGATGCTATAAAACACTGTTTATGAAAAGAAAAGCTCTGTCTGTGGCTATCTTATTACTCCAGTGCGCTTGAAGGATGCGTCAACGTCTTGTCGTTTCCATCAAATTACAATCAACGACGAGTGGCGTATCTGAATAGGTAAAGCTCCACTCTCGGCGTGGGTCAAGACGTTGGAAAATCAGTGTCCCAGATCATGCCTGTAAAGCAGGGGTGCACAAACTTTTTCGGCCCGGGGCGCTCAGGTGGTTCAGTGGGCCGGTCACGTGGTTCCTCCCACCAGAAGTAAAATGCACCTTGCAATCTGTTTTGCAACAAGATGAGATAGATTTTTAGGCTGCTTTAAGCAGGGGTGCGCAAACTACAACCTGTGGGCCGGACCTGGCCCCTGACACCAATTCATCCGGCCCACACTGCCCGTGCCGCTCCTGGAAGTGGAAGTAAAATGTGCCCATACACCAAGGGCAGTGAGGGCCAGGTTAATTGGTTCAGGGGCCAGATCCGTCCTGCAGGTCATAGTTTGGGTACCCCTGGCGTAAAGTATATTAAAGCAGTGAAATCATCCCTCCTTGAGTGTCTCTCCCTGCAACGCGAGAAAGACCACAGCTCTGGGTTGAATGTGGGTTTTCTCCCCTCTTTTTTGCATGAAATCCAAGATAGTTGTACGTTGGCAAGAGCTAATCCAGAAGCGCATCGCTAGCAGAAAATGAAACTTGTACCCAATGCGCGGGAGTCAATAACTCCGTCATTGGAGCTGATGAGCAACACTCTGCCAGGCACCTGATTAAATTGGATTTAATTTAATTTAATTAGAGAAGTTGCTGGCCACGGGGTTTAGGAAAGGTTGCAATGATGGTGGGGGGGCAGCCAAAATGGGGAAACATCCCTGGCTAAGAGACGGTTTCAAACGGAGATGCTTTCCTTCTGATTTCGGTCTCAACAAAAGAGGTTGGGCTTGGGTTCGAATCTGCGCTGAGCCATGAGATTTATGGGGAACCCAGCTCCAAACGTGACCCATGCACAGATGAATAAATACCTACCGTGCATTGATCTAAATCCTCTTTCAACTCCATCTTGGCAGCTTTAGTCAAGGGTAAAAGGTCAAAAGCCAGTTGTATCCGACTCTATGGTTTGGTGCTCACTCCAAAAGGCCAGCGTTGTGTCTGCAGATTTTTCCCGTGGGCATGTAGTAGGCATGACTAGACACCGGGACGTGGTTACCTTTCCCGCGAAGCGGTACCTGTTTATCTGCTTCTTGCTTTCGAACTGCTAGGTTGGCAGGAGCTCAGACAGACCACAGGGGCGCAATCCATCGTGGAGCACTCGGGTCTTGAACTGATGACCTGCCGACCTTCCAGTCATCAAGCCACCGCAGTCCCCATCCCAGTTAAGCCAGTTGTTAAAGGCTTTAAGGCGTCCTCACATTGGGAGGTCTTGGAGACGACTTTAGCTGCCAGCACATTATTTAAAGCCACTGGTTTGGGGTGGGAAACATGGCTATTTAATATTAAGAGCCCTGTGCATTGGGAGCGCATGTGATATGTCCTCTTGAATCAAAAAAGACTTTAATATCTTTTAGGGGGAGGAAGATAAGGGGGAAAATGTGTAATTGCCACATGGCATTAAGAAATGCCAGGCTTAGCATGGACGCATGGCTTGGGGGGAATTAGTTTTTTCCAACCGGGGTAGGTCAAAAGTTGGCCAACCTTTGAAGGGCCCAGTCAACATGAGTCAACTATGTGAAAAGTTGTGGGGATTTTATTCTGCTGTTTCCACAGTGGATTCAAGGGGCTGCGGTGGCTCGGCGGTTAAGAGGCTTGCCCGTTAGCTGGAAGGCCAGCAAGACAGCAGTTCGGGACCAAGGTACTGCACGACGGATTGAGCACCCGTCTCTGTCATCTAGGGATGAGGGCGGCGGGGTATAAATGTTGCAAATAAATAAATCTGTCAATCTAGCAGCTCAAAAGCAAGAGATTGCAAGTAGATCAATAGGTACCACTTTGGTGGGGAAAGATCTTGGGGACATGAAAGGAGCCTCGTTCAGGTGTGCCCCCCCCCCCAGCAGAGTTTCTCTAGCAAAAAAAAATCCTTTCAACCCTGAATAATTTATGACACGAAATTATGACAGTGGATACTGGTGAGCTTGGATCAGGACTTTGGAGAGCTCCCCAGGAACGTTATTCCAAGTCAAGGTTTCCCAACCTTTGGTTCTTTGGCCTTCAATTCCCAGAAGCCAAAGTCAATTCCTGAAAGCACTGACTGAGGCTTCTGGGCATCGAAGTCCAAGAACCAAAGGTTGGGGAACACTGCTCTGTGAATCCACACGAATGGGTTTACTGCACGTATGCTCAGCAAACCCCTTCGTGTGCATTCACAAAGCACTGTTTCCCAACCTTTGGTTTTTGGACTTCAGTTCCCAAAAGCCAAAGTCAATTCCCCAAAGCATTGATCTGCCAATGGGCTGACTGAGGCTTCTGGGAATTGAAGTCTCCCTGTGAGGCCTTGGGAACCACTGCTCTATGTCAACTCTAAAAAGAAATCTCAGAAAAGGACAAGATTCATCTCCAACCATCAGAGGTTTCCAGGGCCTCACCTCTAAGAAGATCTAGCACACCTTATGCGCCAGTCATTCTGTCAAACAACCCAAGGTCTTGTCATGGCAGCGACTACAAGAAAGCATGCTTTTCCCTCAAGGACATTTATGTCTTTACAGGCAATCTGTTTCCGTATTTATTATTTATGGTAAATTTAAGAAAGGAACACGGGATAAGAGTGCACAAATGGATAATCCAAGGAAGGTAGGAGATACGATGTTGTGAGGAGACTGGGGAAAGGAGATTTCTTGGACATGGTTATAGAAAATTCTAAGTCCTCTGCCTATGTGAGTTGTGTGTCTCATGAATGATGTATGTTCCAGTGGTTTGGAACAAACTCATCTTGAAAACTTCGAGAGGTGTAGATGGTCTACCAGGTCTCGGGATGACTGGTTTGGGGGGGGGGGGTCACTGAGATTCTTCTGGTCTTCAGGAAAAGAAAGATCAGAGGGAGAAGCACTCGAGGAGAAGACAGTATGACTTGGGCATGGGAGAGGGGGTCTACCAAACCTAGATCAATGGCGATGAACTTTGGCACTCCAGCTGTTCTTGGACTGCAATTCCCATAAGCCCAAGTCAGTACACCTGCTGATCAGGGCTTCTGGGAATTGAAGTCCAAGAACAGCTAGAGTGCCATGCTTCGCCACCGCAGACCTAGATGAACCAAAAGGTTTCAAATGGATAGAAGACAACACATCACGGTTGCAGAAGATGACATGGAAGTCTTCGGGAATTTTGTGTTATGGAAACTGTACCTCTCATGTGCCCCACTAGTGTTGTATGCATGCCTGAGGCCATTGACATCGAGCCCCAGAATACCTGGTTCAGGAGAAGCCACTGAAAAGTTCTCTCCAAAGTTTGAGGTCAAAGAAGGAACCATGGCCTTGTGCTAGGAGGGAGGAGGGGTATCACGTTTTTCCCCTCTCCAACTGGGGTGGTCTATCTTTCAGATGAACTTAAATCCCCCATGAAGGTCTACTTGGGGCTGAAGGAGACAAAACAGCCGAGAAGGACAGGCATTTTCTTGCCAAGATTGTCCTCTGAGGAGTTTAGTGTTGAACAATTTAGGGTCTTCATCTGACATGGATTTATTGCTCTCACATATATATATATATATATATATATATATATATATATATATATATATATATATATATATATATATATATATATATATATATATATATATATATATATAGAAGAAGAATTAATAGAAGAAAAAGAAGTAGAAGAATTAGCAGAAGAAAAAGAAGAATTAGAAGAACTAGAAGAATTCTTCTAGTTCTTCTAATTCTTCTTTTTCTTCTACTACTAATACTTCTAGTTCTTCTTTTCTTCTTCTAGTTCTTTTTCTTCTTCTACTTCTTTTTTCTTCTAATTCTTCTTTTTCTTCTACTGCTAATTCTTCTAGTTCTTCTACTTCTTTTTCTTCTATTAATTCTTCTTCTACTACTACTAATTCTTCTAGTTCTTCTAATTCTTCTACTACTACTAATTCTTCTAGTTATTCAAATTCTTCTTTTTCTTCTACTACTAATACTTCTAGTTCTTCTACTTCTTTTTCTTCTATTAATTCTTCTTCTACTACTACTAATTCTTCTAGTTCTTCTAATTCTTCTACTACTACTAATTCTTCTAGTTATTCTAATTCTTCTTTTTCTTCTACTGCTAATTCTTCTAGTTCTTCTACTTCTTTTTCTTCTATTAATTCTTCTTCTACTACTACTAATTCTTCTAGTTCTTCTAATTCTTCTACTACTACTAATTCTTCTAGTTATTCTAATTCTTCTTTTTCTTCTACTACTAATACTTCTAGTTCTTCTTTTCTTCTTCTAGTTCTTCTTTTTCTTCTTCTACTTCTTTTTTCTTCTTCTAATTCTTCTTCTTCTACTACTAATTCTTCTAGTTCTTCTACTTCTACTACTACTAATTCTTCTAGTTATTCTAATTCTTCTTCCTCCTCTTCTTCCTCTTCCATTGCCTACAAAAGGTGTAAGGTTGTCGCTAGTTCCTAGCATTACAAAAGAGGAAAGAAAGGGTCTTTTTGAGTTTACTCATAAAAACATCTGTATTTAGCTCCGGCAACAGGCTCTTAGTTTTATGAAGATTTCCTACCCGATTGCAATGCAAGGGAGATGATTGTAGACTTATTGCCTGTGACGGCAATTCCCCAAGAAGCAGCCGCGAAGCATTACACCATTTAAAAGGATCAAACTGAGCTTGGCTTTGCCCTAAATTCTTTCCACTTGCGTTACAATAATGTGTTTGCCTAAACGAGTAGCTGCGTGAATCTTTCCTCCCTGTCTTTTTTTGGGGGAGGATGGAGAACCTTCTACCTGACGATCCTAAAATGCAGCTGGGTTGCAACTTGACGGTGAGCTTCTACATCAGGAATGCCCAAACCTTTCAGGCTGTGGGCCAGTCATGTGGTTCATCATGGTTCAGTGGGCCGGTCATGTGGTTCCTCCCACCAGAAATGGAAGTAAAACACGCCTTGCATTCTGTTTTTGCAACAGGATGAGATGGATTTTAAGCTGCCGTTTTCTCTGTTTAAACCAGGGGTGACCAAATTACGGCCCGGGTGCCAGATCCAGCCCACAATGCCAATTCATCTGGCCCACGCCGCCCTTGTCATTCCTGGAAGCAGAAGTAAAATGTGTTTTACTTCCGCTTCCGGAAGCAACGAGGGCAGTGCGGGTCAGATGAATTGGCGTCGGGGGCTGGACCCGGCCCACGGGCCGTAGTTTGAGCAACCTTGTAGTACATAAATAGTATGAATCTTGCTTTTTGATCAAAGAGGAAGTGCCACAATTGCAAGGGTTTCGTCCTCGAGACTAGAGATATGGATCGTTTAGGAGGACTCCCAAGTCTAACAAAAGGCAGTTTGCTGCTATTTTTTTCCCCCAGGAGTGCGCAGAGAAAAGCCCAGCCAGATTCTGCAAGGGTTTGAGCAATTCACCAGGCGCCACATCACAAGGGATGTTGACGTTTTGCAAGATCACGGATCCGTACAATCTGGACCAGTTAACTTTAAATGGCTTTATTGCAGTTTGCAAGGCGTGAGAGCAGCCCGGGCGCTTTTTTGTCATTAGGGTGGGAAATGGGTTTCCGTGGAACGCAATAATACCTGCACATTACACTGATTGTCGCCATTTAGCGGCCGCACAAACTAGGCCACTGCTTGTGACTTGGGATTGGTTTCGGTGTGTGTGAGTGTGTGTGGCTGACCCAGCCTTCCTTTGTGTAGTCATGGACCCACACTGAGAAGGCAGACAATGGCACACAGTGGCCCCTCTCGCCTGTCAGATGCATCCCAAAATAACGCATGAGTCCATTGCCAGGGGAACGAATTTGGAAACGCCATTCCACAAAAGCTTAGGTTTTTCCTAAGCCGTTCTGCCCATGTTTCTCCCAAGAAAACTTTATTTCCAGCCTTCCATATATAGGAGCTCAAGCTCAACGTCTCCCTTGCTCAAAAGCCAGCCATATCCGACTCTAGGGGTCGGTGCTCCTCTCCGTTTATAGCCAAAGAGCCAGCGCCGTCTGCATCTGCAGACGTTTCCATGGCCATGTCACAGGCATAACTAGACACAGAATCCTGTTGCCTTTGCCACCAAAGCGGTACCTATTTATCCACTTGCAATTGTTTGCTTTCAAAGTGCTAGGTTGGCAGGGACAGAAAGGGGAGTTCACTCCGTCGTGGATCACTCGGGTCTTGAAATGCTGACCTGCCGACCTTCCAGCCATCAAGTTCAGTGTCTTAACCACTAAGCCACCGCCGTCCCTAGAAGCTAGCAATAGGAAACATTATAAAGATGTATAATGGGGGGTTCTTTTCGTTTTAATAACTGGGGAACCTGCTAAATATACGTACCTTTCCTCCCTTTAAAGCCGAAATCCCGGCTCTTATATATGAGTGACTTCATTTCACTGCTTTTTGTGTTAGTCACCCAACCACCCGGTTTTGCGTCCGAAGCGACGACAGAAATGGCCGAAATCAGAACAGACACAGGCAAAAATGTTGTCTTTAGCAGCATACATTATTTCTCTCTCTCTCTCATCCTTGTTTTCCCTTTCCGTGCCGCCGGTTGGGGATAAAAACCATCTGCAAAACAACCCTTAGTTGCCAGACAACCCCCAGAGACGGTAATTTAGATTTATTTATTTTTTTGAAAAACCACCTTGCAATTTGAATTTAAAGAGGTTGTTTGCCACAGTTCGTGGGGGCCATTAAGTCTGATTTGCAAGTCAGAAAAAACAAAATATATCCAACCCATGTAAAGTGATAGCAAAGGGAGAAAATGGTTTTTCATTTCCAGGCTATTTTGCATTGATTTGCACCAAATCAGATACGACAATATTCCTAGAAGGGGTGCGTGTGCATTTTATTTCCCCACTTACTTTTCCGAGAAGAAATCCGGGACTTTAAGTCTCTCGTACCGCATAGTAATCTTCTGTGACAAAAATAAATGGGATCCAGGTTTCACCTCCTGAAACCTTAGGTGGGCCACAAGTGGACTGCAGAAGCCGGGACATGGTTTATTTATTTATTTATTTAGTTATTTAGTTAGTTAGTTAGTTGTCAAACTTATATCGCCGCCTTCCTTGCCTCGGCGACCCATAAGTATAAAACAACCTTAAAACCATAAATAATACTTAAAATGTATTTTCTTACTAAAATAATATTTCCTACTAAAATAATATTTCTTACTAAAATAATATTTAGAATAATTTCCGGAGCAGAGGAGAGAAAATGGGTTTGCTTTGGGTGCCTTTTCATCAATGTGGGAGAAGTTGTAACTGGGATTTGAACCGGGGAGATTGGAACGAAACACTTTTTCTCCTTTCGTTGCCCTAATAAAGATTAGACGGCGGAAAGGCAGGGCCTTTTCTGTGATGGCCCCTTATAAGTGAAATGTCTCTTTAAATTAACCTTTAAAGAGGTTAGAGTAGGGGTTCCCAACCTTTTCAAGCCAACAACTGGGTCACCCTCTCTCCATCAGCTTGGAGGGGCCGGACAGACATTTTGCCCTGCCTGGACGATGGCGCTGCAGGCAGCATCCGGCCCACCGGCCGTAGCTTGGGCACCCCTGGGTTAGAAGATCCCAGTCCTTGCTCAGTTTGAAGCAGGTGTCGGGAAGCCGGAGTCGCGTTCGGCTTTTGATAATTTATTTTAGAAGGGGATGATGGGACATTTTGCCCCTAGGTCTGTTTCCTTCCTCTGAGAAAGAAAGGAGGACAGACTTAGTAACACCAGAGATTGATGTAAGGATGCTAGTTTTTGCCTCTCAAGGTTTGTTTGGAGGGGGAACGGGCTGATCCTTGGGGGGACGGGACGGCACTTTCTTTGCTTTCCCTCACCCAGCATCCCCAGCGAAGGTGGCTGATGGGCTTTGTTGTGCCCAGAAAACCAGTACCTCTCGCCGGAAGCCGTTCTCAAATTATTGTTGCTCTCTTCAAGCTCCACCGCCACCGCAACTGCCTAAAAACGGGATTTAATTCATTGGAGTCTTTTTAAAGGGTTTCTTAACTGGCACCGTTGCCTAATTTAACACCACCGGCCTGGTGGGAATTCCACTTTAAGCTGTTTTTGCTAATTTTCTCCCCTACTGTTTTCTTTGCACTTAACAAATACTGCTTGGCTTTCCGTTTTCGCCGCCGCTCTTGTATTCTTTGACTCACGAGGAAAGGGATTCATTTGCAAAAAAGCGGTTCTACTACCCACCAGCCAAGCCGGGCCCATAACCATTGCATTAACCAGGGCCACCTTCTTTGCCCAATTTCCCCCTATTTATGATAAGCATCCCCTGGGATTCGAACGTGCCGTCGACTCGGTTTGCTGCTAAACCAGGTGAATCGGTTGTCTGATATGTAGATGTATTCTCTCGACAACTGAAGGGGTAAAAGAGGGATGGAAGAATGGATGGATGTGATCCCAATTTTGAGGCGGTGGCGAATCCATTCTGGGTTTTAGTCTGAATTTCAAATACAGTTGTACCCCATATAACGAAAAAGCTCCGTTTCACGTAACAATTCGTCATACGATATTTTGTTATGCCAATCATATTGGCAATACCCCGCATAACGAAACAAAATTTCCGTTATGCGGGGTTTGCCCCGTATAATGGGGGGAAATGTTCATATAATAAGGGGTAAACCCTGCATAATGGGGGGATTCGTTATGCAGGGTATCGCCATAGCTGTCAAGTATCCCGTATTGGCCAGGAAAACCCCTTATTTTACCCTTTCCCGCCGTCATTCCTTATTAATTAGACTGCAATGCCCTATTGCCGCCATGGGAGGGCAGCACAGGATAAGCATAGCTGTCAAGTATCCCGTATTTGCCGGGAAATTTCCCTTATTTCCAAATCCAAAACTTGGCAGGTATGGGTATCGCCAATAGTGCCAAAATGCTTTGTCATACGAATTTTTCGTTGTGCGAAGCATTTGTTATATGGTGTACCACTGTAATCTGTCCAGGTTGGACAACTAAGATCCAGCACCCTGGACAGCGCCGATACAGTTCGGACCGAGAGTGTGATTCACCTGCTGGGAAATCAGGCTTACCAGCATCTCCCACGGTTGCAGATGTTGGCAGATGTTCCTTCTCTGCCTCTCTAGACTTTTTTTTTTTTTGGGGGGGGGGGTTACCAACCAGTCAAGCGGACTTCCTTAACTCTTTGTTCCCACCTGGTTCGAGCACGTCAGTATGCTGGTTATCCTGCTGAACTGTGTGACCCTGGGCATGTTCCAGCCTTGCCAAGACACCCAGTGCCAGTCGGAGAGGTGTACCATCTTGGAGGTAAGAAGAAGGGGGGGGGGGGGGGGAAATGCCATCTTGTTTTTGATTTTCCTAAGCTGGGTGGTACATTAGCAAAAAAAAATAACATCAACAGAGCCACAATCCAAATCTCGTCATGCAACAAATGCTTTTGAAATCCCAGAAATAAAGGGCTGTGGTGGCTAAGTGGTAAAGAAGCTCACCTTGTTGGCTGGAAGGCTGGCAAGTCAGCAGTTCGAGACCTGGGTACTGCATGATGGACTGAGTACCCGTCTCTGTCCCAGCTCTTGGGGACATGAAAGGAGCCTCATTCGGACGTCCCCTGAGCGGAGTTTCTCCTGCAAAAAACCTTTCAACCCGACATGAAATTATTATTATTAATCCCAGAAATCCCAATCTTATTTCTCAACACATCAGAAGGGGGAAAGCATTGAAGCGCCATCACCGGAGAGGGAGGTTTTCAGACACCACACGTCCAATTGTGATAGGATCCCCTCTCCCATTATCCTTTCTGGTTGGCTGTGCTAGAGAGGATCGATGGGAACTGTAGTCCAACCCCTCCTCTGGTGGCCACACATTCCACGGCCACGCCTCATGGTTTTGGTGGTCACTGATTGAACTCTCGAGATGGTTTTCTATACCATTTTTATGTCTTTATTTTGTTTCATTGGTGGTCACCTTGACCCCACCCATGAGAGGACTCTATTTTTTCCCTTTTTAACACATGAGGCTGGAAAGGAGGGGGATTCTGGGAGATGTAGGCAGAAAAAAGAACATTCCTAGGCTCAACGCGTGAGCCTTGATGTCTCATTCCCTGCCGTCACTGTAGAGGTCAAAAACCCTTGCTTAAAAGCCAGTCGTATCCAACTCTAGCGTTCAGTGCTCATCTCTGTAGCCCAAAAAGCCAGGACTGTCTGCGTCTGTAGACATTTCCCTGGACATGTGGCAGGCATGACTAGACACCGGAGTGCACGGAACGCCATTTCCCTTTCCGAGCAAAGTGGTCCCAACTTATCTACTTGCAATTACTTGCTTCTGAACTGCTAGGTTGGCAGGAGCTGGAACAGAGACGGGAGTTCACTCCATTGTGCGGCACTCGGGTCTCGACCTGCCGGCCTTCCAGTTGGCAGACCATTTCATCATCAATATCAGAGGAGGATCTAACCTCTCCCCTTTCCCTGGTTTCTTAAAAAGCAGATTTTCTGGAGCTTCTCCAGAACCAGGAACGTTAAGTGTATGTTGGTTTTTAACCACTTCCCTTGAATTCTCCTTGCCAACGTCTCCAAACTCCAGTCCTTCCGTCCGTCGCACACGTGTGGGCATCTGTTGTGGGGAGCAATCCATGTGGCTCTGTTTAACTCACCATTATTGGCATGGACGGGCATGGCTAAAAGCCAAGATCCTGAAGGTGCCAAAGTGACCATCATCCCACCCGAAACCTGCCCAACTTTAGGTGATTTTGGAAGCTAAGCAGAGCCAGCCAGGCTTGGTCAGTCTATTGGATAGGACCGTGATGGCGAACCTTGGCGCTCCAGATGTTCTTGGACTTCAATTCCCAGAAGCCCAAGCACCCTGTGAATCCACACAAATGGGTTTACTGCGATTCATCTGGCCCACACCACCCTCGTCACTCCCGGAAGCGGAAGTAAAACGTGCCCGTACGGGCTTCTGGGAATTGAAGTCCAAGAACATCTGGAGTGCCAAGGATCGCCATCATGGGGATAGGATAACCTCTTGATGTAGGATAGAAGATATTGTGATGTTCTGGGTTGGGATCAGCCTGGTAGACATCCAGGTGGGAAGCTTTACCCCTGCGCTTTGGGCTACGGTGCGCACCCCATTCCCCATCAAAATCAGGGGCTCCCAACCCTTTAAGACAGGGGTCTCCAACCTAAGGCGCATGGGCTGGATCCGGCCCATGGTGCCATTTCATGAGCCCCCTCCAAGGGCATTTGAGAAAACAAAACGGCCGCCCCTTTGAAGCTGTTAGGACAAAATGGCCACCCCATCACATAGGGAGGGCAAAACGGCCCTTCAGCCCCCGAAGCTGACTGAGAGAGCATCAGTTCGAGAGAGCGCCAGCAGTTCGAAAGCAAGAAATTGCAAGTCGATAAATAAGGGACCACTTTGGTGGGGAAGGTGACAGCGTTCCGCCTGGTCATGCTTGCCACAAGTCCAGGGAAACGTCTGCTGACGCAGACAGTGCTGGCTCTTTGGCTATAAACAGATGAGCACTAAACCCTAGACTCATGCGCACAAGTTTGCCGGGATGCCCGTGAATCTGGCCCGCTAGCTAGCCAAAGATACGAGATACTTCTCTGTCGCCAGAGACTAGACACAACTGTTGTGTTTGGAATATTTGGTTCTCAAACACTAAAACAACAAAAACCCTCGAGTTCCCGTCCGTCTTCGGAGAAACCCCAACCGATCTCGTAGCACGGCACAGAGAAACGCCACCGGGAGCATTACAGGTTCCCCATTGATCCTCTCTTTCTTATCCTGCGAGATTAATGACGTTCTGGAGCTTATCGGCTTTTGCGGGGTTTTTTTTTTTTAGCCATTAGCAACAATCCCTCTTGAATCTTGGAGATCATGAAGTTGACATATGCCTAGGTGGGAAAACTCCCCGGGGGGCGGGCGGGGGGCTTCATAGCATCAGAGCATTCCTCCGGTCCACCATGCAGGCGCTGAACTTGAGGACCAGAAAGTTTCGCAAGTCAGCAGTTCGAGACCCGAGTGCCGCCCAACGGAGTGAGCTCCTGTCCCTCCTGTCCATAGGGTTGGATACGACTGGCTTTCTGAGCAAGAGACCTTGAACTCTACTAAAAAAGGAGGAGAAAATTACCTCCAGCTAATGTATCTCATCGCCGGAAGAGGCTTTGGATAGTTCAGTGAGCAATTTAATAGGTTTAATCTATGCTCCGTCCCCGCCGGATCCAGGCAACCAAAATCCATTATACATCAGGAAGCCGAGGCACACTGGTGTTATATGATTCACTGCACAACAGCGGTTCTGCCACTGGGAATAACACGTGTGATCTACACGGTGTCGAGTGTGCCGATTCTGAACCCGAACTCAGAATTTGCCTGTCACGTTCAGATTTTAAGGAGTGCTATAGGTGTTCAAATTGGCTAATGTGTTTTGACATGGGAACATTATAACCGTTGCAGCTACCACTCTGCCTGCTGCCGCCTCAGCTGAATCACGTCCCCTGGTGGCATGCATGTTCCAGCATGTCTGGGCAAGCCAGTGAAGTGACGTCAGAAACGGATATATAAGGCGAGCTGGCCCAAGGGCTTGTCTCTAATGTGTGAAACCATCTTATTGGATAGTCCAGCTACACCATAGTGAGTCTGTTTTGAGCTAAGGAAGAATAGGCCCAGCTGTGTTAATAAACAGGACAATTTTTGCTACATTTGTGGCAAATATACCCCATGCGATCAATGCAAGAGCCTATTTGCTAATTTAAGATCCTAACGTCATAAGCAGAATTGCACTTCAGATTTGGATTCAGTGCACTTGATTTAGTATAGGAGACACGGATTAGACCAAGGAGCAGATAATGTTTATTTTTTTGTGATGCAGCGTTAGCAGTTAAATCTTTCCCCTGCACCGATGTGCACAACCAATTGCATCTTTATCTTTTTCTTCCCCCAATTCCAGGCGTTCGATCACTTCATTTTTGCCTTCTTTGCGGTGGAGATGGTCATCAAGATGGTCGCCCTGGGGATCTTTGGGCAGAAGTGCTACCTGGGAGACACGTGGAACCGCCTGGACTTCTTCATCGTCATCGCCGGGTCAGTAGACGGCCAGCCAACCGGTCACGGTTTTGCTGAATCTCCATCATCAATGGGTGGATGGGTGAAGTGGTATTTAAAACAAGGGTTTCCCCACCTAAGGCCTGTGGGCCAGAAATTGAAGATTGATTAATTCATCCCCGATGATAACCCTTCCCTGTTTGCCCTATAAACCATACCTGTCAAGTTTTGGATTTGGAAATAAGGGAAATTTCCCAGCAGATACGGGATACTTGACAGCTATGCTTATCCTTTGCTGCCCTCCAATGGCGGCAATAGGGCATTGCAGTCTAATTAATACGGGATGACGGCAGGTAAGAGGGTAAAATAAGGGGTTTTCCTGGCCAAAACGGGATACTTGACAGCGATGCTTATCCTTTGCTGCCCTCCAATGGCGGCAATAGGGCATTGCAGTCTAATTAATAAGGGATGACGGCAGGGAAGAGGGTAAAATAAGGGGTTTCCCGGCCAATATGGGATACTTGACAGCGATGCTTATCCTTTGCTGCCCTCCAATGGTGGCAATAGGGCATTGCAGTCTAATTAATACGGGATGACGGCAGGGAAGAGGGTAAAATAAGGGGTTTCCCGGCCAATATGGGATACTTGACAGCGATGCTTATCCTTTGCTGCCCTCCAATGGTGGCAATAGGGCATTGCAGTCTAATTAATACGGGATGACGGCAGGGAAGAGGGTAAAATAAGGGGTTTTCCTGGCCAAAACGGGATACTTGACAGCTATGCCTATAAACCCTAACGCATTACAAATAACAGGGGGGGGGGGGAAACCCATACATCTCTCTGAAATATATCCTTTTCTTGACACAATCCAGCTGCCTGAAGTGCAGAAAAGGCTTTTCGGAATTAAGGTGGTGTTTTAAAAAGAACAAAAAGAAACCATGCAAATTCCTTCGCAACTTTGACCCTTGTTGGTTTCGGAGTTTATTCTCTGACGCCAGCCTGTCTTCAGTCCTTGATAATGGAGGCTATTTTCGGGTCTGACGGGATAAGGACCTTTAGGATGGATGCTTAGGGCCCCTCTTATCCTTTTAGGGTCCTTGAGTGAGTTGATCCCTCTAATGCGCGCGGTATCAACTCCGGGTTGGTAACCAGGGAAACTGTCCTGCAAACAGAGACCCAAATGTGTGCGGTTGAAGCGGGAGTGGAGGCAACAGTCTGGCTTTGTTGTGGTCCCACACCTCGGTCGCCAAGTGTTTAAATGCATAAAACACGGATCCCGCTATCGTCGGCTGAGAGTCAAAGATCAGACGGAAAGAAAATTTCCATGGATCCCGTTATCAGGTTGTTTCCGAGTGAGTGGAAGCATGGACAGATGTTGAGTCTAGACCAGGAGTTCTCAACCTTTTTAAGCCGGGTGCCGGGTGACACGCCCTCAGACAGCTTCAGGGGCCAGACGGCTATTTTGCCCTTCCTCCACCACATGGCACTTCCTAGTGCAATGGGGGGCCATGTGAAATGGTGCCATGGGCCGCATCCGGCCCACCGGCCGCAGGTTGAGAATCCCTGGTCTAGACCGTTCTACAGGTCTTATCTGCAGCTCTTTCTTCACTTGAGGGTTTTTATTTTTAGACGGAGCCTCTATGCTCCAGAGCCACAGGGGAGGGAAACCGCTTTCGACACCTTTCTTTACGCATTTTCACTGGACCGCTATGGGGAAAGAGACGGACTTTCCAAGCAACTTGCATTTTAATTCCTCCCTAAGGCATGGTTAAGCAACGCCGCAATTATAACGTCACAAAACTAGTTACTTCCCTAGTTACACGGTGGTTCAGTTGTGTAGGGAGGGTTTATCAACGACAGCCCAGCCTTGCAATATCTTTAAGTATAGAAAAGTAACTCAACTCAGAATAATATAGGTTTGTTCGCCACCTTGAGTCGTAAAAAAGTAAAGGTCACCGTTGCTCGAAAGCCAGTCGTATCCAACGCTAGGGTTCAATGCTCATCTCTCTTTTATAGCCGAAGAGCCAGTGCTCTTTGCAGACATTTCCGTGAACATATATGGCAGGCATGCCTAGACACCGAAGTGCACGGAACGCTGTTTCCCTTCCCACCGAAGTGGTCCCTATTTATCTACTTGCAATGCCTTGCTTTTGAAGGTTGGCAGGAGCTGGGACAGAGACGAGTGCTCATTCAGTGCTTGGGGAAGTTGATTTAGGCTTCTGGGAATTGGAGTCCAAGAACCAAAGGTTGGGAAACACTGGTTTAAACAATCAAAGCCATCATTCATTCATTCATTCATTCTTTCATTCCATTTTATACCACCGATCGGGGATATTTCACACAAACAATGAAAGAAGCAACACCGCTATAAAACAATAAACAACAATTTTAAAACTAAGAAAGTTTATTTGTAAGGAACTACTTTAGTCTCTTTAAACTAGTTGCTTTTAAAAGCAGCCTTCCCATTTCTAAGTGGCTTAGCTTGAAGATTGTGTTATTGCGCCACCGCCTCTCCGTCACCTGACGGGAAACATGCCTCCATCGAAATTAGCTTCTGGAACATGCGCCCTGTGGATCCGATATCCGTGTCCTACTCTGTTCCCATTCCTGTTAAACGTGGAGTCCTTATTCTCACCTCTCTCTCTGTTTCTCTCCCTTCTGATTCCGTAGCATGATGGAGTATTCGCTGGATGGACATAACGTCAGCTTATCCGCCATCCGCACGGTCCGCGTTCTCAGGCCGCTGCGAGCCATTAACAGAGTGCCAAGTGAGTCCGTTGGCGTGTCACGTTGCTTTGAAGTGGGGCTGTTGGGGAGATGAGACTTGGGACGGTCCTTCTAGTTCAGTCACCCAGCATTTTGGGAAGTCCAGGCAAAGCCAAAGTCTAGGAAAGTTGGTCGGTCGGTTGGTTGGTCGGTCCATCGGTTGGTCTGTCCGTCCATCCACCCATCGGTCCGTCATCAACATCATTATCCTCTTAGCCTGGCCAACACCCCAGTTTCTTCTACCCCACATATTTCCCTTCGCCTGCCCCCAATCCTCTTTGTTCTGGCATACAGACAAGCAGTACATTTGCCTGAGAGTTTTATTGTCGCAGAAGAAGAAGAAGAAGTGTCCTGGCAGCCCGAAGCCTCGTCTCTGGTTGGAAATGGTTCTTGGAAACAGCCCCGGGTGAAGAGTCCCTATGATTTGTGACTTTGGCAGGGCCCTTGGCTTTTTTTAATTTCTGAGGCATGGAGAGAGAGAGAGAGAGAGAGAGATGTCCTCTCATCCATAGCTCGGTTCAATTGTCCATTTGCCAGTGAGACTCAGGGAGTGATCTCATGGGCCAAGTCTCTTTCTCTCAGCCTGACCCTCCCTTGCAGGGGGGTAGCAACATGAAAGGAAGAGAGCGATGCACACTAAACCCCGGGTTCAAGGGAAGAAGGAGGAATAACAGCTGTTAACATTAGGTTATTAAGCTATTTCTTATTCATTCTTTTCTCTTTTTTTCTGTGAATCTCAAAACTATACTTGTGGGTCTCCATAGTTTTGGTTGGTTGGTTGGTTGTGTGTGGTTGGTTGGTTGGTTGGTTGTGTGTGGTTGGGTGGTTGGGTGGGTATTGGTTGGGTGGTTGTGTTTGTTTGGTTGGTTGTGGTTGGGTGGTTGTGTGTGGTTGGGTGGGTGGGTGTTGGTTGGGTGGTTGTGTTTGTTTGTTTGTTTGGTTGTGTGTGGTTGGTTGGTGGGTGTAGGTTGGTTGCATTTGTTTGTTTGGTTTGTTGGTTGTGTTTGGTTGGTTGGTTGGTTGGTTGGTTGTGTGTGGTTGGTTGTGTGTGGTTGGTTGTGTGGTTGGTTGGTTGGTTGTGTGTGGTTGGTTGGTTGGTTGTGTGTGGTTGGTTGTGTGTGGTTGGTTGTGTGTGGTTGGTTGGTTGGTTGGTTGGTTGGTTGGTTGTGTGTGGTTGGTGGGTGGGTGAGTGTTGGTTGGTTGGTTGCATTTGGTTGGTTGGTTGTGTTTGGTTGTGTTTATTTCATTGATCAACTGATCGACTGATTGCTTGGACAATTGCAGAAGCACAAGGTGGCATCATGAAACTTTGCCCAAGTTTTTATTAGCAAGCCACAAGAGCCTGGTTCCTCCCTCCCTCACATCGATATTTCCGCATGTTTGGTGCTCTGCAGAACCACAGGCCTGGAAAGGACCTGCCTTATATCTTTGAATCATAGCAATAAAACTTCCTAGAAACCAGCCCATTTTTGCGCTTCCTGGGGGGCATTCAGGGACTTCCTCCACTGCTAAGCAAGAGGGGGAGAAACCTTGCGCAGGCACCAAATGTATGCTTAGCAGTTGCACGGCTGTCATTGGAAAGGTGGGAATCTTGTCACCGTTTGTTCGCCTGTTCCACCTGCTGAGCTTGCAACCTTGCAACGTTGCGTCGGGTTTTGTCCTTCGGTTGCATCGTCAGACACCTTGATTTCCTCAGCAGGCTGCAAGGACATCAAGATTAAGCCTTCTTTCATTTTCAAAGCATGCTTAGCAATGGGGTGGCTCTTATTTTTTAAAGGCAAATTTGGAGCAGGAAGGAAAGGAGGAGGGTCAGAGCTGGATCAGTACTTCTGCGGGGAAGAAGATGCGGCCCACCTTCCTGCTGAGGGCTTCTTTCCTTGGAGAAGCAAACTGTGCATTCGTAGCAAGCACAAAAGGATTGTGAAGGGAGACACAAGCAACCCATCCCCTGCTTCACATTCTTAAGGACAGATTCAGAAAGAGCCTTGTTTCATTGGGACCGGAGAGCAGGATAGGGTACATGAAACCACCTGCCAAAGGCTTGAAATCAATAACACAGGTATTCCCTCCATCTCTCTCTCTCTCTCTCTCTCTCTCTCTCAATACAGGTATGAGGATACTTGTCACCCTGCTGCTAGATACACTGCCTATGTTAGGCAATGTCCTTCTCTTGTGCTTCTTCGTTTTTTTCATCTTTGGGATCGTTGGGGTTCAACTCTGGGCCGGTCTGCTGAGGAACCGGTGTTTCCTTGACACCAACTTTCAAATGTAAGTCTGTTCTCTCCCCACCCTCCCCAAAAATGGGTGCATGTAATCAAATCAAAAGGTGCTAGAGTCCTGGACAATGAGGACACTATTTTTGAAGCATTGGATGGGTTGTTTGTATCACTTTAGCACAGGGGTGCCCAAACTATGCCCCATGGGCCAGGTCTGGCCCCCAACACCGATTCATCTGGCCCACACCACCCGCTCCCATCTCTGTCCCAGCTCCTGCTAACCTAGCAGTTCGAAAGCAAGAAAATTGCAAGTAGATCGGTAGGTACCACTTCGGTGGGAAGGTAAACAGCTTTCTGTGCACTAGTCCTGCCTGCACATGTCCATGGAAACGTCTGCAAATGCAGACGTTTGGTGGTAAACCGAGATGAGCACTGAACCCTAGAGTCAGATACAACTGGTTTTTAGCAAGGGCGGCCTTTACCTTTACCTAACGGTAAGGGCCAGATGATGATGATGATGATGATGATGATGATGAACTGAATTTTTACATAGTTATAATTATGTCTTAAATGCTTATTTTAACTCTTTATTGTCTCTTACGCCGGTTTTAATTATGTTTTTTAAAAGCCTTAACTGGGCTTTTAATATACAGTAGAACCCTGTATAAGGAACACTTTGTATAACGAAATATCCATACAACGAAGCATTTTTGCGCTATTCCCGATGCACCGTATAACGGAAAAAATGTTTGTTATACAAATCGCTATTGGCAATACCCCATACAATGAAAACAAAATTTTTTTGTTGTACAGGGTATCACCAATAGTGATTCGTATAATGAATATTTTCTTTTCATTATATGGTACATTGCCCATTGGGATCCATATAACAAGATCTTTTCCCCACCAAAGTGGTCATCTACTTGCAATTTCTTGTTTTCGGACGCCTAGGTTGGCAGGAGCTGGGACGGATGATGGGCGCTCAAACCGTCATACAGTCCCCGGGTCTCGAACTGCCGACTTGCCGGCCTCCCAGCTAACAAGGCGAGCGCCTTATCCACTGAGCCACCACCGCAGCCCCTGTTAAGAAAAATGTCCCAATGTCCCTTCTAGAGTTTCTTTTCCTTTTTCCTGCTCTAGGACCTACAACCTGACCTTCCTGCACCCGTATTATCGCCCGGAAGAGGGGGAGGAGAATCCGTTCATCTGCTCGTCCCACCGGGATAACGGCATGCAGAAATGTTCCAGCATCCCAAACCGGAAAGAGTACAAGGTGGAATGCACTTTGAGCATGGACTCGTACAACTCCAGTTCGTACGCCGCGGACTTCGGCCACCGGAACGCCTGCATCAACTGGAACCAGTATTATAACATTTGCAGGGCCGGGGACCTAAACCCGCACAATGGAGCTATTAATTTTGATAACATTGGCTATGCTTGGATAGCTATTTTTCAGGTAAGAGCATGGTTTTGATTTTCCTGTTGCATGGGCTAGCCAGATTTTCCCGGGAAGCAAGTTTGTCCAGCGTGAGATAAGTAGAACGACCAGAATGGATTTATTGAAGTTTATTTGAAATAGAGGGGGAAATGACATCAAGTTCCAAAATTTAGCTCCCTTGCTCTATATCCAACACTTCTTTGGAACAATGCAAGGTGAATGGTGCAATGGTTCGGATTCTTCCTTCCTTCCTTCCTTCCTTCCTTCCTTTCTTCCAAACATTTGCCTAGGTTTGACATAGCAAACTCTTTGAAGCTCTTTGAAGTTCCTTTCTTCTTTTTTCCTTCCTTCCAAACATTTGCCTACATTTGACATAGCAAACTTTTTGAAGCTCTTTGAAGTTCCTTCCTTCCTTCCTTCCTTCCTTCTTTTTTCTTTCTTTCCTTCCTTCCTAACATTTGCCTACGTTTGACATAGCAAACTTTTTGAAGTTCCTTCCTTCCTTCCTTTCTTCTTTTTTCTCTTTTTTCCTTCCTTCCTTCCAAACATTTGCCTACATTTGACATAGCAAACTTTTTGAAGCTCTTTGAAGTTCCTTCCTTCCTTCCTTTCTTCTGTTTTCTCTTTTTTCTTTCCTTCCTTCCTTCCTACCTTCCACCTGGGATATTTTCCCATTCTGGGCCATGTACAAGCAATTAAATAACCAAACATCTACAATATCGTTCAACAAACAAACCGTGAAATATTTTTAGGCATCTGTCCTATTGCAAAACGTAGACCTCCACAAGGTGTCCGTCTCTCGAGTAGAACTGCCAGAATGGCTTTAATTGAATTTCTTTGGGAGAAATGCAGTGGGTGATACACCGGTTCGAATCCCTCAATCGCTGATCGGGTGACATTGGCGTCTCCACCGGGTCTGCATCGCCAGCGTGGAGAGGCATTTCTCCTTCCCTCGTTGGGTTTCCGAGAGCTTAATCGCCGCTCTCGTAATCCGCCCAATTACACTCGTTTCAATGCTCTCCGTTTATTGCGTAATGGGCCACCGTGCCAGTGCCGTTTATTAAAAAAAGTGCGTTCCAGTGGCAAATTGCGGGAAGTAATTATCTTATTATGGAATGACAAAAAGGTGATGAGAACCCAAATTAACTTGGAGATGTTCAGTATCCTTCAGCCGGCTCGATGTGCGGAGGAAGTGGCGGAAGAGCTAATTAAAGGCGGCCACCGTCCTTGCCCTGCCTAGGATAAATTGACTCCCTCATTAACTTTCTGCATGTTGTCGGGGTTACAGCCGGGTAAAACGAAGAGCGGCAGTCCTGTTATTTCAAAGAGAAAGGACAGTAAAGTGGAAAGGGAAGTCGAGTTTTATAAACCCCCTCCCTGTCCCTTTTTTAAAAAATCCCCCATCTTGGAAATTCCCTGCATGTAGAAATATAGCAACTCATGGCTAACATGCCTCCCTCCCTGCCACGCTTGTTTACTACATGCAGGGAGTTTCAGCTAATTCCCCCACCTCAAAAAATGATGGAATTACAAGAGTTTGGATAAAGAGTTTGGCAGTTTGTTTTTTTTGTTTTTTTTTGGGGGGGCAGAAATAGAGTAGACCAGAGATTCTCAACCAGCAGCCTGTGGTCCAGATGTGGCCCATGGCACTGTTTCATGTGGCCCATCTCCACCACACCCAGAAGTGCCATGTGGTGGAGGAAGGGCAAAATGGCCATCCGGCCCCTGAAGCTGTTTGAGGGAGCATGACCCAATGGCCCCCGGCTTAAAAAGGTTGAGAACTCCTGACGTAGACCCTACTGCCAACAACTCAATGCCAAGTGTCAGGCAGTGGTTAACTAACCTGTCCACCCTGACGACTAACAGCCTTGGGTGCCAAAAGTCCCCAGGGAAGGATGATGGTCCCCAAGTGGACTAAATCCCACTTGGATCCATCTTGATGAAGGGCAACAGCATCATCAATCCTGGCCTGGGGATGATGATAATGACTTTGTGTGCCAAAAGGTCCCAGGACCAGAAAGTGACTCCCAGAACTGGATCGGTGGTACTCTGTGTGTCCTGCTGCGATGCGGAAGGCAGGTAGAAGGCCACATTATATTCACAGGACAGTCTTCATGGCTGATCACCGTGAGGATCGCCAATATTCAGATTTGGATACGGCAGAAGAACGAGAAGAAGATATCCATTATGGCAGCTTAACCTTAGCTGGGAAAGGGACCTGTGATGGGCAGTAATTCTCAATGCTCTTCCGGCCGTTAACATTTTATCCTCTTTCTGCCAGCAGAATCGGGTTGCGTACATGATGCGTGCTACCTCGTCACTCACCACAGCTTTGTTGGTTGCAAAAATAAAGATACCTCTTTCGTACGACCCAGAAATCTTTCTCACGGCGGGAAGGATGGATCTCTAACGACCATTGCAGTTGCTTGGTTGGCGAAGGGGAGAGAGGGAAGGAAGTTGAGTTTCCTCGTCATGCTCGTCATGCTCGTTTGCTTTGCCACGGTTGCGTGCTCCTCTCGCTCCCTTGAACATGTTGGCTTCATCATCCGAGACAAAGATCTCTTTCCCAACCCGGCGGGTGGTAGATGGAAAGCCGAGGGATACACCTTGGCTACGACTTGATTAGCTTGTCAACGGAGACGTCTTCCTAGACGAAACGCTTTTCTGCATCTCTCCTTCCAGCTTACGCCAGTATTTCCCAACCTTTGGTTCTCGGACTCCAATTCCCAGAAGCCTCAGTTCAGAACATTGGCTGATCAGTGCGTTCGGGAATTGACTTAGACTTCTGGGGGTTGAAGTCCAAAAACCAAAGGTTGGGAAACGCTGGTTCACTGTGTACGCGCAGTAAACCCATTAGTGTGGATTCACAGAGCAGTGTTTTTCAACCTTTGGTTCTCTGACTCCAATTCCCAGAAGCCTCAGTCAGAACATTGGCCGATCAATGCTTTGGGGAATTGACTTAAGACTTCTGGGAATTGAAGGCCAAGAACCAAAGGTTGGGAAACATGGCTCTGTTAATCCCCACAAATGGGTTTAGTGTGCATATATGCAGTAAACCCATTCTTGTGGATTCACAGAGCAGAGTTTCCCAACCTTTGTCTCAACCCAAGGTGAACAGTTCTGCATAGATCAGTGTTTCCCAACTTTTGGTTCTTGGACTCCAATTCCCAGAAGCCTCAGTCAGAACATTGGGCAATAGCTTCTGGGAATTGAAGTCCAAGAACCAATGTTTTGAAAACACTGATTTGCACATAACTAATCATCTTAGGTCACCTGTGATGGTCAGGGATTCTCAATGCTCTCCCGGCCGTTAACATTTTATCCGCTTTCTGCCAGCAGAATCGGGTTGCGTACATGATGCGCGCTACCCCATTACTCACCATCGCTTTTTATGCCATCGTTTATTAGTTGCATTCCTGAAGGGCTGCCATGGCTTAGTGGTTAAGATGCTGAGCTTGATGACTTGAAGGTCGCCAGGGAAGCAGTTTGAGACCTGAGTGCTGCACGATGGAGTGGGCTCCCGCCGTCTGTCCCAGCTCCTGCCAGCCTTGCCATTCAAAAGCGAGAAGTTGCAAGTAGATAAAGAGGTACCGCTTCAGTGGGGAAGATGACAGCTTTCTGTGTCATATAGCATATAACTCTTTGAAGCTTTTCCACTTCTGTGCTTCTTTCTCATCCGTTCCTTTCCCGACCTCCACCAAACGGTTTGGCGAATCAGCCTGGCTCTTCGCTGCCTGTGAAACGATTGATTCTTTTCTCCCTGTGCCAGGATGCAGCAAATGCTCAGGGTTAATTAGCATGATAAATCAGCCCTCATGAATATGTAATGAGGAGCAATCTATTATCCAGTCTCTACCACCCACGGCGGATCAATGGGGTTTTTATGCCGAACGAGACGGAACCTGCATTCAGAAGGCTGTATGAACATCCACGGAGCAAGCCGGAATCTCCCCTTAGATTTCTCCCAACTACAAGTCCCATGGTCCCCTGGCTGTGCTGGGAAGGGGATGCAGAGAGGTGTCGTCTCCCAAAAACCTCCCCTGAGTCTGGAGCAGACCCCAATTCCATCCTCCCAGAGAGTTTTGGGCCGTACCCGGTCCAGACTGCAAATGGAAATTCATACCACATCTTCTGTGAGATTTATAAATCTCTCCCTCCACACAGAAAGCAAGCAGTTCAAGGAGAAGACTTTGGTGTAGGCCGCCCTCCTCCAGAAATGTTCAAATAGGGTTCGAACCACACGTCCGGTCAAAGCGATCGAGCTTTCAACAAGCACAATCTGACCGAGACATTGCATTGAGGAAAGAAGGCAATTCTGGTACATTGTCTACAGTTAAGACTCCAGGAGGGCCGGGTTCGAATCCTTACTCGGCTCCCTTGGGCTGCCTCTTAGTCTGATCTGTCTCACAGGGCGTTATTTTTCAAGCCAAGCTAGCTTGGGGGTCAAAGATCAGGCCGGGTCTGAAGCCTAAGCAAAAAAGGATCTACGGTACATACTCGACTATAAGCCATCCTGAATATAAGTCGAGGTACCTAATTTGGACCTCTAAAACTAGGAAAATAGATTGACCTGAGTATAAATGTAGCAGCTGCTAGTGAGTTTCAATAATGAAAATACATGAAAATAATTAATTTAGACATTTGTGTGGGTACATTTTTGAGTTTTTGCAGTAGTGTTAGTGCATTTTTAAAAACTGTATGTTTTAATTTGCACCACCGTGGTTTTGGGACCCTCGGGGTCGTTGACCCAAGTATAAGTCGAGTCCCCTTTTTGGACCTCATTTTGGGGGCTAAAAAACTAGACTTATACTCGAGTACATATGGTAATTCAAGCATGGATAGTCCAAAGTAAAAGGCCAAAAGTGGAGCCAGCAGATTAAGATAACCTCAAGGTCAACCATGAAAGCAGGGGTCAAACAAGGACTTGACAAAGACTAGACCCCCGTTGGGGTTGTTTTCAGCATCCTGCTCCAATATCCGCCTCCTCTGCACATCCAGACAGACGTATGCCTTGCAAACATGGAGCAAAGATCTCAGACTCCTGCTGAGCCAGAAAGAGAAGGAGGTGGCTTGCGGTAATGTTGAAGCCTTGCTTGCGTCGTTCTTTGTTTGATGGCATGATGTGCGAATCTGCAGAAAGGAGACTTCAAAATGGTCACCAGAGAAGAAATGAGCATCTCGGTAAAGGGGGTAGAACAGGACTTTTATCCCCCTAACTCCGTGATGGCCAACCTTGGCACTGCAGGTGTTATTGGACTTCAATTCCCAGGAGCCCAAGTCTCTGTGAATCAACATGAATGGGTTTACTGTGTTCTTGTACTTCGGTTCCCAGAAGCCCATGTCTCTGTGAATCCACACGAATGGGTTTACTGCGCATATGCTCAAGGTGTTCTTGGACTTCAGTTCCCAGAAGGCCACGTCTCTGTGAATCCACACGAAGGGGTTTCCTGCATATACGCACCAGGTGTTCTTAGACTTCAGTTCCCAGAAGCCCACGCCTCTGTGAATCCATATGAATGAGTTTACTGCACATGTTCATGGACTTCAATTCCCAGAAGCCCAAGTCTCTGTAAATCCACACGAATGGGTTTACTGTGCGTGTTCTTGGACTTCAATTCCCGAAGCCCAAGTCTCTGTGAATCCACACGAATGGGTTTACTGTGCATGTTCTTGGACTTCAATTCCCCAAGCACAAGTCTATGTGAATTCACACGAATGGGCTTACTTCACGTTAGCACAGTAAACCCATTCGCCATCACTGCCCTAGCTGAAGCTCATTAGCCAAACCAACATCCCCTCCAAAGGGCAGCAAGAAAGTAGAAGAGGTGCACATAAAACGGCCTCTGGAAATGCACAAGGGAGATCTTGTAAACTCGGCCAGGAATCGTGCTGCAATTATCTGCTATCATCCAACCTTGCCTAGAGACAGTGCAAGAAACCTTCCTGTTAAGACCAGATCGCTGGAGAATTGCACGGGGGGGAAGGCAGAACCATTTGCAAAATGTCTTTGCATGCATTCCTATACAGTAAAACCCTGATTTACAAATGCCTTGAGTTATGACAAACTCGAGTTACGAAAGGGTTATTTGCACAAATCGGTTTCCCGATTCTGCAAAGGCTCTGGGCTTTGCAGAATGGTGGGGGACAAGGGGCTCTTCCCCCCTGACCCTGGACATCGTAAAAAAATGTCCCCATGGGTGTTGCTGCCACTGCCACTGGCCCATCCGTTGGGTCCGCCGGCCAGATTGGGTCCCTGGAGAAATGAATTGAATTTACAGGGTCAGTTGGATCCCATGCACAAATGCACTAATAGCTCTGGCCTTTATTTTATTTTTTTAAAAACCAGCCTTAGTATGTAAACCTAGTTTCTCTGAAATGTGGCTCTTTAGAGCAGGGGTGCCCAAACTACGGCCTGTGGGCCAGCTCCGGCCCTGATCCCAATTCATCCGGCCCATGTTGCCCTCATCGCTCCTGGAAGAGGAAGTAAAACATGCCCATATGGGAGCTACGAGGGTGATGTGGGCTGGATGAATTGGGGTCAAGGCCAGATCCGGCCCATGGCCCATAGTTTGGGCACCCATGGTTTAAGCAGAGAAAATGGCAGCCTAAAATCTATCTCATCCTGTTGCAAAACATATCTGTGGCAAAACAGATGGCAAGGCTGTTTTTCTTCTGCTTCTGGTGGGAAGAACCACATGGCCGGCCTGCTGGACCACATGACAGGCCCGCTGAACCACGTGACCGGCCCCCGGCCTGAAAAGTTTGGGCACTGCTTTAGAGTCTCTGGCGTCACTAAGTTTCATGTAAAGGTAACGCTCTCCTTTGCTCGACAGGCCTTAAGACAGGCAAAGAGGGCCAGGTGATCCCTGAGGCAGGAAAGAACCTTTCTGGTTATGATTAGAGACAAACAATGCAAAACAACTTCCAGACTTTTCTGGCTCTCTGGTCACCGCATGCTGGGGGTTGCACTAGAATACTCGACACCCTTTGCAGTTTGCTTAGCCCCCTTTCCACCCTTCTGCTCTCTGACTTGCCCTCTACTTCCATTTCCCATCTCCCAACCACTTCTTCGGCCATCTTTCCGCAGCGGACGACAGACAAGCCTTTTTTCTGACTCCTAACTTTTCCCCGTCTGACTTTATATTTTTATTTTTATTATTATTCTCCCTCTGGGGCACCATCTCCTTTGCTTACCCTGACCCTGATTTGAGATTGAACGTGGCAGTGCCCTCCAGAAGTTGCTCGCCAATCATCTTAATTGAATCTTTCGGCAATTCCACCCCCTCCCCTTTACAACAGCTGGATTCCCCCTCCGTTTGCTGCATAACCTTGCCTGAAATTGCTTTCTCGGAGCAAATTTAAGTCGGCACTCCCCCCACCCTTGCTTTTATCTCTCTTGATTAAAAACAATGGTGTGTTGCATTAATGCGGGCATCATGTTGGGTGCAGGGAAACGTTGAGTCAGAAAGATGCTTAATTGGTCTCCTTGCAAAGACCCGGACGCAGAGAGTCTTGTCGACAGGCGATACGTCAAGACTGAAATAAAAGGGAATCATGTCGCGTTTTATTTTTATTTTTTTTTTTGGGAGGGGAGAACCGACCGACTTTGCTTTGGGAGGAAATGAATGGAAGAATCCATTTTGCTCCTCCTTCTTTCATTGTCCAGATCAAACTTTGGACTGCCAAAACGAAGCCACTTTCTCGGCTTTGAGGAGACGAAAATAACACAATCCATTGAGTTACAATAAACGACAACAGGGATGGGCATTTGAATGGATTTTGCATGCACGCCTCTACAAACTAGTCACTGACCAACTCCTAACTGACCAGCTCCTAACTGACCAACTAGCACTGTGGTGGCTCCGTGGCTAAGAAGCTCACCTTGTTACCTGGAAGACCAGCAAGTCGGCAGTTCAAGACCTGAAATGGTGCCTTGGGCCACATCCAGCCCACGGTGGGCCGCAGGTTGAGAATCCCTGGCCTAAAAGGTGCCCAAATATTCTTCCTTGGGAACAGGACCTTGGATGAAGTTTATTTTGGTGGGAATAGACCAGAAATGCAGCTTTTCCCAAAGTTCCCGGCTAAATCTATGGGACGGAATTGGGAGTTTAGAAGGGGAAATATCTGTAGGATTTGGGGCCCGTAACCGTGCATGGTTTACGCCACGTGGCTTTCCAGGGTACCTCACGTTTCTTAGCAAATCGGTCTTGTTTTCCACTCATGGGTGTTGTTTTTCCTGATCTTAATTAAGTCCTTGGCTCCTTTCTGTCTTTCTTTCTCCTTCTTCCCCCTTTTTAATTCCCACGGCTAAAAACAGATTGAAAACACCCGTTTGGCACTGATTTGCCATTTAATTAAACCATTCCCCCAGTCCTCCTCCTTCAAACATTTAACAGCAAAGGGCACTGAAGGGATTTTAACACTTGTTTCCGGAGCACGTTTCGGGGATAGGTGGAAACAAAACTTTCTTTGGAAGCTGTCTGGTCGGGTTCTCGGAAGCTTTCCCTCGCAAAGGCGGATCAGGGTGGAGGGTTAAATTTTCCGGTAGCCGAACATTGTACAAAATGTAGGCAGAGCTGACTTCTTTCCTTTCGGGTCCAAAGCCTGTAGAGAGGGCATGTCAAAATGCTCCTACTCGGGAGAGGAGGGGGAAATCCACGCAAGCAGAAAGCTAACACTGCAAGGTCCAAAGCAGGCCTTCATCCTGAGAGGCTGGCTTTCTCTGGGCAGGTGGGCTCTGCTAAAGGGAAGAGTTCAGAAAGGCAACAGCCGTCTGCATTTGGTTGGGGCATAACCCCAAGGAAGTCCTCATGGAACATCCTGACACGCTCATTTTCTGCATCAGAGGTGTGGTTTTAAAAATGCACAACTGGAATAAAGGAAGAGGGCATTTGAATGAGAGGGCCCAGAACATCTGGAAAGGGAGATATTTAGCTCCTTTTTCTCTAGGAGGAAAAACTTGATCAACTTGTAACTTTATTTTAAAAATAGTTGTAGTTACCATTCTAAGATCTATCTATCTATCTATCTTCCTTCCTTCCTATCCATCCATCCTCCCTCCTTCCTTCCTATCTATCTATCTATCTATCTATCTATCTATCTATCTATCTATCTATCTATCTATCTATCTATCTATCTATCTATCTATCTATCCCCTTTTCCTTCCTTCCTTCCTTCCTTCCTATCTATCTATCTATCTATCTATCTATCTATCTATCTATCTATCTATCTATCTATCTATCTATCTATCTATCTATCTATCTATCTATCTATCTATCCATCCATCCATCCATCCATCCATCCATCCATCCATCCTCCCTCCTTCCTATCTATCTATCTATCTATCTATCTATCTATCTATCTATCTATCTATCTATCTATCTATCTATCTATCTATCCCCTTTTCCTTCCTTCCTTCCTCCTTCCTATCTATCTATCTATCTATCTATCTATCTATCTATCTATCTATCTATCTATCTATCTATCTATCCCCTTTTCCTTCCTTCCTTCCTCCTTCCTATCTATCTATCTATCTATCTATCTATCTATCTATCTATCTATCTATCTATCTATCTATCTATCTATCCATCCATCCATCCATCCATCCATCCATCCTCCCTCCTATCTATCTATCTATCTATCTATCTATCTATCTATCTATCTATCTATCTATCTATCTATCTATCTATCCTCCCTCCTTCCTATCTATCTATCTATCTATCTATCTATCTATCTATCTATCTATCCATCCCCTTTTCCTTCCTTCCTTCCTCCTTCCTATCTATCTATCTATCTATCTATCTATCTATCTATCTATCTATCTATCTATCTATCTACCCCACCCATCTGGGATAATTTCCCACACTGGGCAGCCTACAAGATACAGTATTTTAAAAATCTTTACAACAGAAAATTAGATAGGTAGTTACTAGTTAGTTGGTCATTGTAACTTTTTTAGTTTTGTTATTCAAACATAGCTAAACTGTTGCTTGTAAAATTGCTGTTTTAAATAACACTGGGATCTTATACGTCTCTGGTTTATAGTGAGGCCTTACTCAGCCTGGGAGCTATAAAGGTGCTTAAAAATAATTATGGTTATAATTATCTTTCTTTGCATTACAATTGTAAAGTAACTTAGGTATGTAGAATTTTAGTGTAACTTAGATATGTACCTTTAAGCTGAACTAGTTGTTGTAGATAACCTACTTTTAAGTTATTCCCCAGCTGGAGGGAATTGCCTTTAAGGGGGGGGGGGGTTCTTAACTGGTGAAAGCATTTGAGTTCAGGAACATTTCCCCAATTCACACAACTGGCAAATGAGCTTGTTTTCCGGTGGGTTCCTGGCAGCGCAACATAAGCTTCATTCACAAACACCATATCCTTTGAGTCACGAACGGCCACTCTGGACTATGCATCTCGCATGTTAATATGGTTTCAGGTGTAATGTGTAATTTGGCCTATTGCCTGGGGGGGGGGGGAAATGGATGTCCTGCCAGAGCCTCCGTTATGAATGATTCACTCCCCAACTACTGTATAAGAATTAAAAATGAGATTTTGGAGGTTTTGGAGGCATGGAAGAAGCAGAAAGGGTGTGGATTTTTGGGGAGGGTCGAGGTTTCAAGGTACATAAATGATATTTATCTCTTTGAAAAAGAGGTTATTCTGCACGCTTTGTTTAAGACAGAGCTTGCGTTTTGGACTCCTGTTGCTGTGGGTGGAAATTAGGCCAAGCTCCGGACGGAAGAGCCTTTGGGTTGCATGACGGAGGTTCATTATTGCAATGAGAATCGAGCCGAGAAGGGCTTTGTCTTCCTGCAGGCCACTTTCTGGCAAACCTTGGCTGAACTGCCACGGTAGACCATTGCAGAAGTTTGACGTTTAATCCCTGTGTCTGTCTGTTTACAAAGTCAACGCCAGTTTGGGATGATTCCTTTGGGCACTTCTTGCCTTGACTGAGACTTGGATGGAGGTTAAATCGCAATGGCGTGGGGGGGGGGGGGGTTGCAGGAAACTGATGCGCTTCCTAAATCCATGGACGGAGCTTCCTGGGTGCTACGGAACATTAATGGACACACCAACGTACTTTTGCAACTCTCCGACGGTTAAGTCTAGGATCAGATGGGGCCGTATATTTCTGGACAGCAACGGCTCTAAAAGAAAGGAAAGAAATAGAGAGGGGGGGGGAATATGGTGGCTACTTGGATCAACAGGGACTGCGGTGGCTTAGTGGTTAAGATGCTGAACTTGATGACTGAAAAGTTGGCAGGTCACCAATTCGAGACCTGAGTGCTGCACAACAGAGTGAGCTCCTGCCAACATTTTATACCACCAGATCGGTGGTATAAAATTGAATGAATGGATGGATGGATGGATGGATGGATGGATGATGGCTTCAATTGTTTAAACCAGTGTTTCCCAACCTTTGGTTCTTGGACTTCAATTCCCAGAAGCCTAACTCAACTCCCCCAAGCACTGATCAGCCAACATACTGACTTGAGGCTTCTGGGAGTTGAAGTCTCCACTGGTCTAAACACGTCTGCACCTCAAAATTTACTGCACGAGGACTGCAGCGGCTCAAGTGGCTAAGACACTGACTGGGAGGTGGCAGGTCAGCAGTTCAAAAACCCGAGTGCTGCATGACGGAATGAGCTTCCGTCTCTGCCCCAGCTCCTGCCAACCTAGCAGTTCGGAAGCAAGATATTGCAAGTAGATAAACAGGTGCCACTTCAGTGGGGAAGGTAAACAGCATTCCGTGCACGCTGGTGCTTAGTCATGCCTCCCACATGTCCATGGAAACATCTGCAGATGCACACAGCACTGGCTCTTTGGCGATAAACAGATGAGCACTGAACCCTAGAGTCGGATACGATTGGCTTTCGAGGGCAGCCTTTATCTTTACCTCCTTTAATCAATAGGTTCGATCTCCCATAATCCAAGCCCTCAGGCTGTCTGGGGATTCTGGGGTTTGTGGGCTCCGAACCCCAAAAGGTTTCTCATCTCTGAACTAGCCACAACTGAAGGGGGTTTTTTTTATGCGTGGGATAAGAAACTGAACCCAACAATTTGGGCGTTTTTATTTGGGTTCCTGCCGAACAAACCTTGGCATGGACGATGAATCTCATTTCCTGATTCGTTTTTCTTTTCTCTCTTATTCCCCCTCCAGGTTATAACTCTGGAAGGATGGGTCGACATCATGTATTACGTCATGGACGCGCACTCTTTTTACAATTTTATATATTTTATACTACTTATAATAGTAAGTACGGAGATTGGTTTGATGGATTGCCACCCACAGTTAAGGGCAGCTCTTCCCCAGTTCTTTAATGAGGGGGCTTTCCAAACATTAATTAATTTATTTAGGGACTGTGGGGGCTTAGTGGTGAAGACACTGAACTTGATGTTCCAGAAATTTGGCAGGCCAGCAGTTCGAGACCCGAGTGCCGCGCAACGGAGTGAGCTCCCGCCACCCGTCCCTGCTCCTGCCAACCTAGCAGTTCAAAAGCAAGAAAATTGCAAGTAGATAAATAGGTAAAGGTGACAGTGTTCCCTGCATCTAGTGATGCCTGACAATGTTCATGGAAACGTCTGCAGATGCTCCTATAAACGGAGATGGGAACCTGAGTCTGCTCCGGAGTATATATTTCATTCTTTATTTAAAGCAGGGGTTCCCAACCTAAGGCCTGTGGGCCAAATTTCATGTAGCCCCCACCCCACCCCTCCAAGGGCCTTTGAGAAATAAAATGGTCAGTCCTTTGAAGCTGTTGGGAGAAAATGGCCACCCCATCGTGCCGGCAGGGCAAAATGGCCATCTGGCCCTCGAAGCTGATTGAGAGGGCATGACCCAGCCCCTGGCTTGAAAAGGTTGGGAACCCCTGATTTAAAGCATCATGCTAGGAATTGATGGGATTGTGGGGGGATTTTTTCTCCAAAGGTTGTCACCAGTTCTGTGTCCCTTCCGTTTGCAAATTCCAAAGGTGGGATTTAGGAACCCGGTTTCTCTTTGAATGGCAACTGGTGCATTTCCAAATCTGATGTGCATCTCCACATGCCAATCTCTCCAGACGGAATCCTTAGCGAGCTATTTCTGAATAGCGCACGTGCGATTGCATGTGTTACAAATGGCAACTGATGCGTTTCCCTTTGGTTCCTGTTCCCAATTTATCTCCCCCAACCAGGTTGGCTCTTTCTTCATGATTAACCTGTGCCTGGTTGTGATAGCAACACAGTTTTCCGAAACAAAGCAGCGGGAGAACCAGTTGATGCAGGAGCAACGCGCCCGCTACCTCTCGAACGACAGCACAATCGCCAGTTTCTCCGAGCCGGGCAGCTGCTACGAGGAACTCCTCAAGTACATCTGCCACATCTTCCGGAAGGTCAAGCGGCGGGCCTTGCGCCTCTACGCCAAGTGGCAGACGGCCCGGCAGAAAAAGGTCGACCCCAACAGCGTGGCCAACGGGCAGGGCCACCACCGGAGCAGGAAACGCATCTCCTCCATCCACCACCTCATCCACCACCATCACCACCACCACCACCACCACTATCACCTCAGCAACGGGAGCCCGCAAGGTCCCCCTTCTCACGCCAACCCTGAGATCGGAGACGTGGAGCTGAACGTGGTGAAACTGGGAAGCCAGCTCATGCTTCCCCTCTCCTCTCCCAACCCCCGGAACGGGTCGGCCACCGACTCGGAGTCTGTCCACAGCATTTACCACGCCGACTGCCACATGGAGGGCGTCTCCATGAAATGCAAGCCTTCCGGCATCTCCACGGGGGTGAAGGTCTCCAACCGCAGCAACACGAACTACCCCACCATCTTGCCCTCTTTGGCTAGCAAAGCAAACGTCGCCCTGGTGTCCAAAGGAAAGCGAAGCGGTGTTGGAAGTGGGACTACCACGCCGGTAGCCACGGTTAACAGCCCTTTGCATCTGAACATGGATTCCTATGGAAAGCTTCAGCAGATGGTGGGAGAACGTGGTAAGTTTATAGCTCAGAGAGTTCTTACACTACTCAAAAAGCCTACCACTCCCTTTTTCTTCATTCTTATCCAGATCAAACCCTGGACAGCCCATATGAAGTCACTTCCTTGGCGTTGTTGTTGGCCAAACCCAAGTCCTCATCGGTGCGTGTGTCTTGCAGTCATCGGCAGACCAGTAAATGAGCCGGATTCTGTATCTCTCCACATTCACACGCTGTGTCGCTGTCCACCAGCTACCCCCACTTGAGCATGTTGGTCTTACATTTAGACCAGTGTTTACCAACATGGGGCCCAGGCCCCACAGGGGTACTAAAATTCCCAGAAGCCTCAGTCAGTCCATTGGCTGACCAGTGCTTTGGGGCATTGACTTAGGCTTAGGAATTGAAGTCCAAAATCCAAAGGTTGAGAAACACTGCTCTAGATCAATGGTTCCCAATGTGGGTCCCAGGCCCCACCGATGGACTTCAATTCCCAGAAGCCTCGGTCAGTCCATTGGCTGACCAGTGCTTTGGAGAATTGACAGGCTTCTGGGAATTGAAGTCCAAAATCCAAAGGTTGGGAAACACTGCTCTAGATCAATGGTTCCCAACGTGGGTCTGTTGTGTATGAAAGCCTATGCCTCATCAAAGGGTCCCAGGCCCCACTGATGGACTTCAATTCCCAGAAGCCTCAGTCAGTCCACTGACTGATGGCACAGGCTTCTGGGAATTGAAGTCTAAAAACCAAAGATTGGGAATCACTGGTTTAGATGGGAATCACTGGTTTAGACACTCTGGCTCTCAGCCTATTCCAGATCCTCCAAGTGACGTAGCGGAAGCCGTAGGATACAATACAATAAATCTTTATTGTCCTCATATCCTCAGCCATATCCTCTGTTTCATGTTATTCTTTGTCCAGTGAGTTCCTTCCTCCATCTTCTAATTTGGTTTTGCTCTTGTGTACCCTCAAGAATGTTTGTTCTTGCCATAAAGCTCTTGCTGGATCTGAGCTGGTGGACTTGAGGTTCATCTCCATCCAAAGGATGTTGAGGGTCCTTCATTTGCTTACTTCTCTCGGCGTCCGCTGCTCCTTCTCTCCTGATCTTAGGTGGAGCGATACCCACAAGGGGGTCTGTTCTCTCAACTGGTGTAGGGTTGAAGCATCCTGTCACTCTACACATGGCTTCCTTAATAGCGATGTCAACCACTCAGCAAAATAGGGCAGCTTCAGCACCACGGATAGTTCCATATGGTTTTACTAGTTCCTAATCTGCGCTCCACAGTTAAATTAGATCAACTCCACTTTTGATTGCCATGGTTCCAATTTGCAAACTAAATAGCTGCTCAGAGAGAATACCCCAGATGGGCAGGATATAAGAGTAACAATAAATACTAGAAAAAGCTGGAATTTGTTGTTTCTTGCCCTGTCTTGTGGTCTCTGCTGTAGTTTCGGCAGAGAATTCTTCCCACCAACAATTCCCTCTAATGCGCCGCAGAAATCCATATATAGTATATATTTCTGAAAGGGGGCTGAGGTGGCCTATAGGTTAAGATACTGAACTTCACAACCAGAAGAATGTCAAGTCAGTAGGTTCCAGACCCGAGTGCTGCATGACGGAGTGAACTCCCGTCATCTGTCCCAGCTCTTGCCAACCTAGCTGTTTGGAAGCAAGAAATTGCATGTAGATAAAGAGGCGCCACTTTGTTGAGAAGGTAAACAGCACCCTGTGCACTCTTGGCATCTAGTCATGCCTGCCGCGTGACCAAGGAAATGTCTACAGACAGCACTGGCTCTGAACTGTAGAGTTGGAGATGGCTGGCTTTTGAGCAAGGGAGACCCTTACAGTCCAGGCCACCGTTCCTTGAAAGCCTTTACCTTTACCTATATATTTCTGGGTATTTTATGGAATAGTTTTAGACCCGTGAATAGTGAACCCATGAATATGGGAAAACCTGTAGCACTTATATACAAAAAAATTTGCAACGTGTTTATAGTGTCGCCTGCCTTCCTTCGCAGGTCTTTGCCGAAGCTCCAGCAGGTTGTCTGGCTTGAACACCCCGTGCCCCTTGCCCAGTCCGCAGGCCAGCATGCTGAACTGCGAACTCCAGAACTGCCCATACTGTGCCATCATCTTGGAAGACTCCGAGTTCGAGTTCAGCGAGTCAGACAGCTACGAGTCCGGGGAAGATAACACAGGAGTGTACGAGTTCACACAGGACGTCAAACACGGCGACCAACGGGATCAGATCCAGCAGCAGAGGAACAAGAAGAAGAAGAAGAAGAAGGCAACGAAGGAGAGGAACAAAGTAGCTCGGGTCTGGATAGCGTTTGAAGAGAAGCTGAAGAAGATTGTGGATAGCAAATATTTCAACCGCGGGATAATGATCGCCATCCTTATTAACACACTGAGCATGGGGATAGAGTATCACGAACAGGTAGGTCTCACTTGGTCACAAACAGTACAAGAACAATGTGTGTGTGTGTGTGTGTGTGTGTGTGTGTGTGTGTGTGTGTGTGTGTGTGTGTGTGTGTGTGTGTGTGTGTGTGTGTGTTCTAGATATCTGGCTGCAGAGCGAGAGGCTGGGAGTTCGAATCCCTGCTGTGCATCCCAGAAGAGCTGGAAGAAGAAGGCAAGAGCAAACCATTTTTGAGTATCCTCTCTATGTAGAAAAGTTTCCATAAGTCTGAATTGACTCAGTTATTTCATTGGTTATTTATGCCAGCATAAGTTGTTGTTGTTCAGTCGCACAGTCAATTCCGACCCCCTGCGACCCCATGGACTATCGCACGCCAGGCACCCCTATCCTCTACCCATCCTCCTCAACCCACCTAATTCTGTGCCCACTATGTCAACAATACCATCTAGCCATCTCATTCTCTGCCTCCCCCTTCTTCTTTTGCCCTCCACCTTTCCCAGCATCAAGACCTTCTCAAGTGAATCCTCTCTTCTCATTTGATGTCCAAAGTACTTTAGCCTCATCTTCACTATTTGACCTCCCAAGGAGCAGTCGGGGTTGATTTCTTTTAACATTGACCTATTTGTTCTCCTCGCTGTCCAGGGGACTCTCGGTGTAAAAGTGTAGCTCTTGTAAATAGATATGAGCACTGAATCCTAGAGTCAGATACGACTGGCTTTCGAGCAAGGGTGACCTTTACCTTTACTAATAAACACAATTGGACTACATACTCGAGAGAAAGAAAAATAGCATTTACTCACAAAATGAGGTCAGTAGGTACGTGTGCTCAGGAGTCTTCATGAAGTTGGTTTAGAAAGAAGTCTAGTCTTTCTTCTAGCTCAAAAGGACGTCATTCCTCTTCCAAAGCAGAAAAGCAAGAGAGAGAGAGAAGGCCACAGCAAAAACAAAGGCCTTAACACATGCAAATAGGGTCAGGTGATCCCTGAGGCGGGTAAGAACCTTTTCTAATTGTAATTACAGACTAACAATGCAAAACAACTTCCTTTAGGTCAGGTTCTTCCCTGTCTCTCGCTCACTGCATGCTGGGGCTGCGCTCAACGCAAACTTCCATTACCTAACAAGCTGTTGTGGCAATTTGCTCTGCCGTTTAACCCATTGCACTTAATGCAAAGTTAGAGACCAGTAGGGATCTGTCCCATGTGTTGCCGATCTAGGGCTGCCGTTGCTTTTTAGAGAAGTTTCGGCACCGAACCAGCATGAAGCTGCCAATCTCCCTGGCAACGTTGTATCGTTATGCTCAAATGTTCCTGTTTTCATTCCCTACATGTTAATGTCATATCTAGGTCATGTTTTCTGGATTCTCAGCATTTGTGTTTTGACATGTGTTCTTTGCGGTGGAATGAGCAGTGGAAGATGGGAGGGAGGGCTAGCAAACAATTGTCTTACTAGCTATAGGACTTTGGAGATAGACGGATGAAACTAAGGATGGAAAGCCTCTCTCCTTCTGTTTCTCCTCTTCTCACACACCTACTCACACTGGCGATGTCTCACACGCCCACACCAGCCCTCCGCCCCCCCAAAAAAATCCATAAAGTGCCACTCAGTCTTGCTTGGCATGAGAAGATCTTGTTTCTTCTTCTTTTCAAGCGTGCAGAGAAAAGAAATCCAAGCTGTTCGCACCAATGTTCAGCACAGCATGGCACCGAGAAACCCTTCCAGAGAGCCAGGGACGTTATGTACCTGTTGAGTGCATGGAATGAAGGACAGTGAAATGAAAGGGGATGAGTCATCACAAAAGGCTTTGTTTGGGTCACTCATGCCATGGAGGGGTGTGTGTGTGTGTGTGTGTGTGTGTGTGTGTGTGTGTTGCTATTGTATTATTATTTTTCGCTCAGGCTTATTGTTGTGTCGGATTTTCTAAGAGGTGAAATGTTCTCACGGCGTGAAAATAGCCTTAGATGAAGTAAAGGGTCTGATCCCAAGATGGGAGTGATGATGAGAATGATGATGGGAAGGGGGAGGAGGATAGCCACGTTAAGATTCTGTGGGATTACCGGATTTCAAATTGGCAGTCGCTTTGAGTATAATAGGCCAGGCGTAAAAGGATTTGTGCAAAGAAATGTCAAGATAATTGATGTTGCAATTCTAGTGGCTACCAGAGTTGAAGATAAAGAACTGATAAAAATTGAACAAAATTACAGAGACTTGGTCCTTGAAATGACTGGATGACAGGAGGAATGAACTTCACTGGTCTCTACAGTTAATAGCCCCCCAAGGATCGTTGCCTTGCCATGGAAAGGGGGCTTGTGTGGTTCAATGAGTCTATGGGCTATGGTGAACCTATGGCATGCATGCTACAGGTAGCACTCAGAGCCCTCTCTGTGGGCACATGCGCCGTCACCCCAGCACAGAGTTCACCACGCCCCTCTGCCCAGCAGCCCAATAGAAGAGCTCCCTCCTTCCCCTAGCATGGACTTCACCACGCCCCTCTGCCCAGCAACCCAATGGGAACATTTCCCAGTAGTCATGTATGGGCCGTGAGAGCTGGACCGTGAGGAAGGCTGAGCGCAGAAGAAAAAATGCCATTGAACTCTGTGGTGGTGGAGGAGATTCTGCGAGGAGCTCCAGTCCGTCTATCCTGAAGGAAATCCGCCCCGACTGCTCCTTGGAAGGACAGATATTGAAGATGAAGCTCAAGTACTTTGGACACCAAAGGCCCTGATGCTGGGAACGATCAAAGGCCAAAGGAGAAGCCAGAGCATAAAACGGTGAGACAGCATCGTTGATATGGTAGGCATAGATCTGACCCCGGGTTCAGTTCCCACAACATCCATGCAAGGCTAGGAAAGGGTTCGGATCAAAACCCAGAGAGTTCTGGAATAACTGGAGGAAGAGCCTGGTTTCCAATAAAGCAACTTCCCATCTGTCCTTCTCCTCCTCCGAGGCAGTTTTTCTTCAACTGGAAGCCTGTGGGTGTGGGTGGCTTTTTTTAAGCCAAAGCCTGTGGATACAACTGTTAAAACCTGGCTTAGTTGGTGCCTGCCGTTGAGCTGCCTGAGATGAGAAAGTGGCCCCGGAGGGAATTGGCCCCGGGGCTGAACGCAGGAGGGAAGGGAAGGCTGTTTGCAAAGCTGGCTTCTTCTAAAGACCTTTCAGATCTCCGCAGCAAAACAGGAGGGAGGCTTCTGTACAACAAGGAGAAAGAGCTCTCTTGCATGAGGACCAAAACCTTCTGGGGTTTGTCAGATGGCACCACACGCATCTCAGAAGAGGCAGCTTTATTGCCTACAGCTCCCAAAGCCATTAGAGATTCTGAGAGTCCCAAGTCCCTCCATCACCCACCACCCAAAAAAGGGGGGAATTATTCTAATTCTTAAATAGCCACCCTTGGTTTCTCTTAGAAGAACATAGTTTATCCCATCAGCCTTTACTTGGTAAGTCACATTAAAGCAGGGATCCTCAACCTGTGGCCCATGGGCCAGATTCATGTGGCCCACCACCACCTCCACCACACCGGAAAGTGCCATGTGGTGGAGGAAAGGCAAAATGGCTGTCCGGCCCCCCAAAGCTGTCTGAGGGAGCATGGCCCAGCCCCTGACATTAAAAGGTTGAGAACTCCTGAATTAAAGTATAAATTGGCATCGTCTTGATCTTATGTGAGTAGCAACACAAAACCTAATTTGCTTCTTCCCTGGGAAAGGGTTTTGTTGCTCAAGATTCGTGGTGAGATTGGTTTCAGAAAAAAGTGAAGTTAAGGCAAAGTCTGTTGGTCTTTTAAGTCTTTTAGGCCTGCAAAATGTCAAATAGGCATCATTGGTCTTTGAAAGAGAGAAAAGAAGCCAGAGGAGGCCAGAGCATGCAAAGCCTTAATACATGCAAATAGGTTACCCAGGAAGACAGGAAACTTTCCAATCGGTGACTTCGGGACAAACAATATAAAACAAGTATAGTATAGGCTATTATTTCTATCTCTATGGTTACTGTGCTAACACCCACTGCATGCTACAATAATCAACAACAAAAAAACCAATGTGCCACATCAGAAAATGTAATGCCATCCGTCTTCGTTGATGTAGCAAACATAATAGCACAGGGTGGGTTATTTGTGTCTTTTTTGACCACTCAGCCTGCAATATCTGCCGTTGCTGAGGCTTTCTGGCTGCCTAAAGAAAAAGCCCTGCTTTTGTGCTGCTGCGTTTGGGGCCGAATGCATTAGAGATGCCAAGGGAAATGCTTCTAGTCTCATTATTATTTTTTTATTTTTTGCATCTGTCTTAGTGGCGCAGGAGAAATTAGCACGATCTCTTTGCATGCTGGATGTCGGTTAGCTTCCATCAGAATCTGACCCTTTGCATTTCAGACCCGCTTGGCCTTTCTTTCTGGCTGTTCAATATTTCATCCTTTGTTTTAAAGTTTGTGCCAATTTATACCCCATAAAAAGGCGAGAGACGTCCCGAACGGCGAGCGGCGTTTGCCTTTCTGTCTGCAAACTGGGGGGAGTGGGGGGTGTCCCACCCATGTTATTCCTTCTTAAAAGCCAACTGCAAAATTTATAGCCGCAGCTGTCTTTCTCCTTGGGGAAAACACGGCGTTGATGGGGAAGGAGAACAAGATGGCTCTTTTGGGAAACCGCACAGAACACTGTCGGCGGAGTGATTTAAACTTTTTAAAAATAATTGCTACGTGAAATGTAAGCAGTTCTTGTTTTTCTGGCCAGTGTCAGCTCCGGCCTTGATGTATCTATTTTTTTCTGGTGTTTTTCCCCCTGTTGTTGTTGTTATTTTTTTAAAGTACATCAAGGCTCTTTTTATCATCCAAGACAGGCAAGTGCTTGCTAATTGCATGTCACCGTGCCAAGGGTGTGCCAAGGGTGAAACACCCCCCCCCCTTTTTTGATGTTGCATTTGGTGCAAACATCTTACATGGCCACAAACAGCCAGAAGGGGAATCTGTTTTGCTGCCATTATCGCACCCGGTGCATTGGGGTGTCCGGAAACCCAAGTGTTAAAATTCTTCCTAATTGGTGTAACAGAAGCCTTTTGCCTTGAGCTTGGCTGATGGACACCAGGGAGAGAGAAAAACCTGAGTTTCTCAGTTCTCCTCTTTTTTTTTTGAAGGCTATGGCTACCAGATTCATAAAGCGACTGCGGTGGCTGAGTGGTTAAGACGCTGAACTTGATGACAGGAAGGTCAGCAGTTTGAGACCCGAGTGCTGCATGATGGAGTGAGCACCCATTGTGTGTCCCAGCTCCCGCCAACCTAGCAGTTCAAAAGCAAGAAATTGCCAGTAGATAAATAGGGACCACTTTGGTGGGAAGGTAACAGCATTCCGCGAGCCTGCCACATGACCACGGAAATGTCTGCAGAAGCATACAGCGCTGGCTCTTCGGCTTTGAAACAGAGATGAGCATTGAACCTTAGAGTCGGATACGACTGGCTTTCGAGCAAGTCCTTTACCTTAACCTTTTACCTTTATGGTTACATATTATGTCCCGGTTCCTGCCAATCTAGCAGTTTGAAAGCAAGTAAATAATTAGGGACCACTTCAGTGGGAAAGGTAACGGCATTTCATGCACTTGGATATCTAGGCATGCCTGCCACATGTCCACGGAAACGTCTGAAGACGCAGACAGTGCTGGCTCTTTGGCTACAAACAGAGATGAGCACTGAACCCTAGAGTTGGATACGACTGGCATTCAAGCAAGGGTGACCTTTACTTTACCTTTTAGTCTTGAGTAGGCAAGAAGGTGTGCAACATTTTGGGTCATCCCATAAACTCAACATCAACCCAAGGATCTTTCCATCTTGCTTCTATGCATACCCATCAAGCGCGGCTCCTGGTAATATGGGAACTGCTCTGGCCCAGGTGTGCATGCGCACACAACAACTCATCTGCGCATGCACAGAACCCCTCTGTGCACACGCAGAGCCCATTTTGATGGGCGCGCGTGCGCAGTAACCCCTTTCCCAGCCGTTCAAATACGGGACAGCGGCGGGAAAGGGGAGGAACCAGTGGAGAAATACAGGCAATCCCGGCGAATACGGGATACTCGACAGGTATGCTACTATGACATCACGGCAACACAACCCATCACAACTACAATTTCCACCCTTCCTTCCTGGGTGGTCGCTGTAGTGCCACGAACATCACCCTGGAGTCCATGATTCATTGAGACATCCTCAAAATACCTGAAGGCTGGAACATTTCTCTCTCCTTGGTGTCTAGAATTTGGAGGTCAACTCTTGTTTTGGACATTCCTGAAGCATAATGCCCCTCTTTCCCCTCCTCGAGCATGCTCTGGCCTTCCTTTGAAAAACAGCCGGCTAAAATTGGCCAGCCATTTTTCAAGCCCTTTCTCCTCCTTTTATTGATGTGTTGGTTTGAACCCAACAACCTCTCTCTCTCTCTCTCTCCCCCGGCTCCCTTGCCAGCTTCCTCCGGCTTTGCTCCTCGTTTGCTAGCTGCCAAGTTTACGGGCGTTTGCCAGGGAGGATCTCCATAGAAGTCTCTTAGTTGGGATAAATAAGGGTTGGAGACAAACAGCTCTCCCTAAATCACGGCTGGCACTATCGCAGCCCGGCGTGTCCAGTCCTTTCAATATTTCCAGCCCTGCAGTGGCTCAAGTGGCTAAGATGCTGACTGGGAGGCAGAAGGTCAGCAGTTCGATTCCCGAGTCCTGCAGGACGGAAATGAGCTCCTGTCTTTGTCCCAGCTCCTGCCAACCTAGCAGTTCGAAAGCAAGACATTGCACGTAGATAAATAGGGACCACTTCGGTGGGAAGGTAACAGCATTCCTTGCACTCCGGTGTCTAGTCATGCCTGCCTCATGACCACGGAAATGTCTGCAGAAGCAGACAGCGCTGGCTCTTCGGCTTTGAAACAGAGATGAGCACTGCACCCTAGAGTCGGATACGACTGGTTTTCGAGCAAGGGGCAAACAGGGCTCACGGAAAAGGCTGTTGATCGCTTGGAATGAAAGGTTCAGGGAGGGTCAAGGGAGAAGCCAGAAGTTGATCTTCTGGAGACGGAGGGGAAAAGAGGAAGGGAAACAATGAAGGATCCGAAATAAGGCTTTTGTCAGATTAAAAAGATTTTGCAAAAGTAAATCTTAGAATAAAGTTCTCTCTCTCATTCTATAACTTAGAGTTTTGGAAGAATTCTTCCTTTCGGTAAAGACCCACAGCCACCTGAGCTGAAATTTGCCTATATACTCGAGTATAAGCCAACCCGAATATAAGCCAAGGTACCTAATTTTGACCTGAAAACCCAGGAAAATAGATCAACCTGAGTATAAGCTGAGGGTTAGTGAGTTTCAGTAATCAAAATACATGGAAAATATGGTAAAATTAATTAAATTGTTGGCGCTTCTCAATCTGGCATGGTCTTGGGAACCTCATTTGGGCGTCCCCTGAGTGGAGTTTCTTCAACCCAATTTCTGACATGAAATTATTATTATTATTATTATTATGTTATCTACTTGCTTTCTAACTGCTAGGCTGGCAGAAGCTGGAAACAGACAACAAGAACGCACTCTGCCGCACAGCACTCGGGCCTCGAACTGCCGACCTGCCGGTTCGTCAAGTTCGGCGCCTTAACCACTAAGCCACCGTAATCCCTTGCAGTGGGTAACAATCCTAAAAATGAAATGTCAACTACACAGAAATGTCGCAATGTCCCTTTGCCTTTATTGCTTTACATGCTGCCGCTGCTCTTACCGCCGATCTTAAATGGAGTTAAAGGGCAGGTTGTTGTTTTTAAACGGTACTCAAAAGCTAATGCACCTCATCGTTCCACCGTCCTATTGATTCGGCTCCGTACCTACTTTACTAGCACTTTAAACCCCATTTAAACCATTGGGACAGGAGTGGGCGGAAGGGGAATTGGAAGGGAAGGGAAGTCATTGCTAATCCTACCTGCAACATCCCCTCTAATCTCCTGCGTGGTTGGGGTGGCTGATTTGTTTGTTTTAGTGTGGGAGGGGTGGGGAACCATAGTTTTCATCTACCGATTACTTTCCTCGTGACGAAGCCTGAGCATCTCCAATCCCAGTCCTGTAATCCATTAGTTAAACAGATTAGTCATCGCCGGAAGAGGCTTTGGATAGTTCAGTGAGCAATTTAATAGGTTTAATCTGTGCTCCGTCCCTGCCGGATCCAGGCAACCCAAATCCATTATAGACCAGGAAGCCAAGGCACACTGGTGTTATATGATTCACTGCACAACAGCGGTTCTGCCACTGGGGATAACACGTGTGATCTACATGCCGATTCTGAACCCGAACTCAGAATTTGCATGTCACGTACAGATTTTAAGGCGTGCTATAGCTGTTCAAATTGGCTAATGTGTTTTGACATGGGAATGTTAAAACAGTTGCAGCTACCACTAGGCCTGCTGCCGCCTCTGCTGAATCACGTCCCCTGGTGGCATGCATGTTCCAGCATGTCTGGGCAAGTCAGTGAACTGACGTCAGAAACAGGTATATGAGGCGAGCTGGACCAAGGGCTTGTCTCTAGTGCGAAACCATCTTATTGGATAGTCCAGCTAATCCAAAGTGAGTTTGTTTGGAGCTAAAGATGAGTAGGTGCAGCTGTGTTAATAAATGGGACAATTTTTACTACATTTGTGGCAAATATACCCCGCCTGATCAACGCAAGAACCTAACAAAGAGGGTGAGATTTGCTAACTTAAGATCCTGACGTCCTAGGCAGAATCGGGCTTCAGATTTGGATTCAGCGCACTTGATTTAGTATCAGACACATGGATTAGACCAAGAAGCAGGCAATTTTTTTTATTTTTTGTGATGCAGTGTTATATGCATAACCAATAATATAAAGCAATTAATATGCTGTGTGATTTAAACATCGCTGATATGGGGGGGAGCAATTACACTTCTATACCACCCCATAATGCTGAGTTCACTCTCTGGACAGTTCCCAAGTTAATTAGCATTTTGCCCCCAACTTGCTGGGTCCCCATTTTACTGTCCTCAGAAGGATGGAAAGCTGAGTCAACCTTGAACCCTGGTCAGAATCGAACTCACCACCTTTTGGCTGCAGTACAACAGTTTAACCCCTGTGCCACCAAGGCAGTTTAACCCCATGTGCTACCACCGGAGTGAGTTCCCGTTGTCTGTCCCAGCTCCTGCCCACCTAGCAGTTTGAAAGCAAGTCATTGCAAGTAGATAAGTGGGTACCACTTTGGTAGGGAAAGTAACAGTGTTCTAGTCATCCCTGCCACGTGTCCATGGAAACATCTGCAGATGCAGACAGCGCTGGCTTTTTTGGCCACAAACAAAGATGAGCACTGAACCCTAGAGTCAGATACGACTGGCTTTCGAACAAGGGTGACCTTTATCTTTACCACTTGTCCTAACAAGGAAAAAGGCCAAGAAGACAGCTCATAAACTTGGCGTTTCTTCATCTCAGTTTAGCCCAGGAGCTCTTAACCTTTTTAACCCATGGGCCACGTCATGCTTCCTCAGACAGCTTTGGGGGCTGGACGGCCATTTTGCCCTTCCTCCACCACATGGCACTTCCTGAAATGGCGCTGTGGGCCGCAACCGGCCCATGGGTTGCAGGTTGATAATCTCCGGTAACTGATACCTTCTTTAAAGGGTTCTCTTGATGCTTTTCTTAGGGGAAAACATTGCCACAATGACAGAAACCGTGCCTCGTTATCCATATGCAAGCACATGGAATTGCAGTTGCTTAACTCATTGATCCCTTCGCTCAAACCCATTTGTGGTTATTGATTAAAGCTTCTTGGATTGCTTCGCATCCATTGAATCTTCTCTTTTCAGGAACCTAGCGATTGACTTGGAAGCTACCTGAGACCACAGGTGACAGCAGGCGGGGGTATTTACCGATCGACCCATCGATCACGGGTACCCTATTTATGCTGTCGTGAGCACTTCCGAAGCTTGATCTCGCTATTATAGCGCACAGGTGGAGGCGGTGGGAAGAAGCTGCCCTAAATCTTCCTTCCTTCCCACCCTCCTCTGGTAACATCTGGTAGCACCATTTTATGTGATGCGCCAGCATAAAGAAAGTGTCATTCTCAGCATTTCCATAGCAGGTATTTGGGAGGCGATAAAAGAAGACGGGGAAACTGTTTGTTAGGGCAGAAACAATGAGATCTAAAGGAAGTTAACTATCGGATTCCAGAGACGGAGCATAGAATTGTCACGGTCTGTCCTTTTTTTTTGCATTTCAAGGTCCTTTGTCCCTTCTGGTTACTATTCCTCCACCCCAGACTACATGCCAGTGTAGATCTCATATGACAGCCAACGGAGGGTCGCCCGTTGCGCGTCTGATAAAGGAGGCTGTCCTTGTCTACATCCCAACAGTAATCCCAACAGAATTGACCCGTTTCTGCTTCTTTCTTCGTGTCCTAACCAAACCCTGGACTGCCGAAATGGAGCCGCATTCTTGGCTTTGCCATTGGCCAAACCGAAGTCCTCATCGGTGCATGTTTCTGGTTCTTCTTTTTTCATGTCCCGATTAAACCCTGGACTGCCAAAATGAAGCCACTTCCTTGGCTTTGCCGTTGGCCAAACTCAAGTCCTCCTTGGTGCATGTTTCTGGCAGTCATCGGTAGACCAGTAAATCTTCCAGATTCTGTATCTCTCCACATTCACACAGCATGTTGTTGTCTGTCTACAGCCCCCACATGAGCCTGTTGGTCTTGCATTTAGACACTCCAACCTTCAGCCTATTGAGGGTCTTCCAAGTGACGTCGGGGAGGTTGAGTTCCTCAGCCATGTCCTCCTTTAATATCATTCCTTGTCCAGTGAGCTCCGTCCTCCATCTTCCAATCTGGTTTTGCTCTTGCGTACCCTCAAGCATGTGTGTTCTTGCCATAACGCTCTTCCTGGATCTGAGCCGGCAGACTTGAGGCTCATCTCTGTTCAGAGGGTATCGAGTCTGCACAACCCTAGACTAGATGACCCTTGAACGGCCCATTCCAAGTCTACAATTCGATGCCTCTGTGTCTCCACATTTCTGTAGCAGGTTGAGTGGCACTTGGGACCCAACGCTATCCATCCCAACTATTACATTACACTGTCTCAACGTTGCTTTGCATGCAGGTTGAGGGTTAAAAATCCAACCATCTCCTGCTAAAATAATGAGGCCACAATTGATGGGAAAGACTCCTCTTGACTTCTGGAGACTTTGAGAATGACAGCCAGTAGGCAGTAAGAAGTTAGATAGACAAATTGCTTGCCTTCTACGTAGAACTAGACTCCTCTAAAGCATCCGATACATCTTGATGGAGCCGAGGAAACGAAACCATCATCATAAAATTGTACATTATGCCTTTTACTCTACCTAGAGTGGATTTTTTAATATATAAAAATGCTTCTAGAGCTATTCGGTTTTAACGATTGGATCAAAGTGGCTTTTCTAAGGTCAAACGGAGAGGGTCATGTCACTCTCTCAAATTGGCAAAATTTGGAAACAGCAGCCTAGGAACTGAAGACGGTAGAGAAGGTTGGGTTGACTTTTACACCAGTGACTTTTTACAAAAAGTGACTTTAATATTCTTCTTCACTTTGGTGCCGGCAACATAGCTGTCAAGTATCCTGTATTGGCCGGGGAAACCCCTTATTTTACCCTCTTCCCTGCTGTCATCCCTTATTAATTAGACTGCAATGCCCTATTGCCACCATTGGAGGGCAGCATAGGCTAAGCATAGCTGTCAAGTATCCCATATTTGCCAGGAAATTTCCCTTATTTCCAAATCCAAAACTTGACAGGTGTGGCCGGCAATATACACTTCCACTGCTGCCGAAAAGCAATCTGGAAAAAGAGTTAAACTGGTGTTTCCCAACCTTTGGTTATTAGACTTCAATTCCCAGAAACACCAAGACACCAATTTGACTGACTTAGGCGAAGTCTGGGAATCGATGTCTTCTTGTGGGACCTCGGCCCGACGTTGGAGAAGACTGGTTTAAACTATGGGTAAAATGGGACGGAAATTGTCATGAGAGGGAAGAATCGAGAGCTGGGTGTTGTTGTTTTAAAAAGTATACTTTACAGGCAGTTTGTATTAAGCTAGACTACTGCACCATGCTCAACATGGGACCGGCCTTGAAGACTACAAGGAGGTTCCCACTTGGAGGTGCTAATTGGAGAAATGGGATCAGATCTTCCCTGCTTTTACATACCTAGGATGTAGAAAGTCCAGCTGTAGAAAAAACCCTTCTGTTGGTTCCCATGTTCACTAGTTCTGGTCCCGAGTTCTCCTTGTGTCTTTTTTAGCTTTGCCATTCAGGAATCTCAGCTGCTTGGTAGATGACGGGCTTGGTTATCAAGTACCTGTACATGGGGTTTTTGTTTCATTTAATTTAGAGTGAACCGTCTCTCTGTTGTTTTTGAAGTGCTTTCTTGACAGGGCCCTGCTGTGAAATCTTTTGCCCGATCGGACCGTCGGTTCCAACTACAATTTAAAAATGCTTTCCGATAGCTGCCTCGTTTTTTTTCTTTCATTGCTGGACAAATGGCTCAGAATTCACCCTTTACAACAGGGGTTCCCAACCTAAGGCTTGTGGGACGGATCTGGCCCCTGGCGCCATTTCATGTGCCCCTCAAGGGCATTTGAGAAGCAAAATGGCTACCCCTTTGAAACTGTTGGGACGAAATGGCCACCTCCGTCGTGCAGGCAGGGGCAAAATGGCTGTCTGAGAGAGCATGACCCAGCCTCCAACTTCGAAAGGTTGGACACCCCTGGTTTACAGCATAGGTCAATCCTTTAAACTCCATGATGGCGAACCTTGGCACTCCAGATGTTCTTGGACTTTAATTCCCAGAAGCCCAAGCACTCTGTGAATCCGCACAAATGGGTATACTATGATTCATCCAGCCCACGCTGCCCTCGTCGCTCCCAGAAGCGGAAGTAAAATGTGCCCGTATGGAGGAAGGGTTAACCCGGAAGAGCCTTAACCATATGGGTGCATTTTACTTCCACTTCCGGGAGCGACGAGGGCAGCATGGGCCGGATGAATTGCAGTAAACCCATTCATGTGGATTCACAGGGTGCTTGGGCTTCTGGGAATTGAAGTCCAAGAACATCTGGAGTGCCAAGGTTCGCCATCATGGCTTTAAACTTGTCTTCCATCATGTAGCCCTCCGAAAATACCCATTTCCACGCACGCTCCATTCTTGCCCATTGCAATTAATTGCTCAGGCGTTTCAGAAAGTCTTTGCCAACCTAACATTTTATACATCTAGGCATTTTGGTTGAGACGCTGAACTTGACGACTGGAAAGTCTGCAGGTCAGCAGGTCAGGTCCCAAGTACTGCACGATGGAGTGAGCGCCCGACTCTGTCTCAGCTCCTGCTAACCTAGCAGTACGAAAGCGAGAAATTGCACGTAAACAAATAGGGAAGGTAACAGTGTCCCGTGCACTCGGGTGTCTAGACATGCCTGCCACACGTCCATGGAAACGTCTGCAGACACAAACAGTGCTGGCTCTTTGGCTGAAAACGGAGGCGAGCACCGAACCCTAGAGTCGGATACGACTGGCTTTCAAACCTTGACCTGTTTACCTTCTCCTTGGTTCACCCCACAAAGGATTCTGATAGGAATCAGGTCCACAGAAGACATGTATATAGTTCTCATCTGCCTTTCAGTCAGGGCACCTCCAACTTTTAAATATTTAACCTATCCATTGTGTTAACTGAATTCTCCATATGTCCCGTATCAGTGATCTTTTCGAAACATGATGGGGAGGGATTTTTTGTGACTGCATCCATTAGAGGATTCAAACATTATTTGTTGGCTTAGCTTCCTGGAATTCAGTTATTATTATTAAGCCCAGGCGGCCTCTCCACATATATTTTTAATGCATTTCTCTTTCCTGCATCCTTGACAAATGATTGCTTAGACTATAGACTGTTGGACATAGGGGGGAAAAATCTTTCCTAACTCAATTAAGAGCCTATCTCCTGTAAATATCAATTTAAAATAAAATGCCTTTTCTAGAAAAACCAATGATTTATATGTGTGTGTGTGTGTGTGTGTGTGTGTGTGTGTGTGTGTGTGCCAGTTTTCACTATTTTATTAAAGCTATCCTCGTTTTGCAAAATTTGGCTCTTCCTAAGAAACTACCTCAGAAGATGGGAAGGCTGAGTCAACCTTGATTCCTGGTCAGGATCGAACTCACAACCTTTGGGTTGCAGTACAGCAGTTTAACCCCTGTGCCACCATATCACACACATGCATTCCTCTATTTGCAATTACCATATATACTCAAGTATAAGGCGAGTTTTTTAACCCCAAAAATGAGCCCCCAAAAGAGGGATACGGCTTACACTCGTGTCAATGACCATAAGGGTCCCAAGACCGCACCAGATTGTGATGCCAACAATTTAATTAATTTTACCATATTTTCATGTATTTTGATTATTGAAACTCACTAGCAGCTGCTATATTTCTGGCCCTCGGCTTATACTCGGGTTGATCTATTTTCCTGGGTTTCCCGGTCAAAATTAGATACCTTGGCTTATATTCAGGTCGGCTTATACTCGAGTATATACTGTATTTGATTTAATATCCTCTGTCTGCAAAAAAATTCTCTCCATTCACCTATCTTTTCTCCCTATCACATATTCCCATTTTTGGAATGATCCCGCTGATAAACAGAACAGGGGAAATGGGTCTTAGAGCAATAGTTTTCTGAACAGCGGCCAGGTTAGGTGGGAGGTGATGGGATTTGTAGTGAACAGAGCTGAAGGGCTCCCCTGTGTGGATGGCTGTATTCATTTCATCTAGAAGGGCTGTTTGTATGATAATTGGAGAGGAAGGGTTTGGGGAACCGGCTTTTGGGAGATTGTATGGAGACCATTTTCCTTCTGACCCCTTTCCTTCCCTCCCGTTGAGCAGCCAGAGGAGTTGACCAACGCCCTGGAGATCAGCAACATCGTCTTCACGAGCATGTTTGCCCTTGAGATGGTCCTCAAACTTCTCGCCTTTGGGCTCTGGGGCTACATCAAGAACCCATACAACATCTTTGACGGCATCATCGTGGTGATCAGGTAAGTGGGCTGCTCAGGTTGTATCTCCCAAGGTTCAGAGACAAATGCCATGCGGAAGAGGGTGGAGAATCTCTCCTCATTTACTCAAGTATCTCTCTGGAAAAGTTGACGAATGTCCCCGGTCCCTAAAGTTAGCTGCCAGCTAAGGGACTAGCAAAATTGGGGAGATGGTAGGGTTGGCCCGAGACATCTTGATTCTCTGTCTTACGCTAGTGTACAAAAGACAGAGCTATCAACAGCAGATTTGGGGTCAAACTAGACAATAAGAGACAATGCATATTTCATGTAATTAGCCTCTATCCCCACCTATATAGAATTTCTCAGCCTTACATGCCTTAGCAATTAGACTTGGAAACTAAGCCTATGTTTAGAAACTACTGTTTCCCCCTGGTTAAATAATTCCAGCTATTGAGGTCTTCAGCACACAGTGATCCATTCATCCAGTCATTTAATTTGTGATACTTTTATACCACCTAATTTAGTGAATAGCACTACTTGGGGTGGCGAGATAACAATTTTAGTCCCAAAACAACCCAACCCAACCCCTCAAAACAACCTTCATCCCCAACATCCAATCAATACAATTAACAAACTAGCAGTACGTAATCGGGTTAAACATCGATGGTTAAAAATCTCAATGCAAAGCACGCTAAATTCAAGATACATAGGTGAAAGCAATCCCGTGATACAACCAATAGTCACTTCTGCCAAATGTGAGCAAAATAGATAATCCCCTTTGACCTTCACAGGGGAGTGTTACGCAAATCAGGAATCACGTAGGCTGCAAACCCAACGTCTTGCTGACGTCTGATTCCGTTTCATGGTAGGACCAACCCTGGGAGGAAACATGTTGGGTTAACCTGTACCAATGGGCCATTGCTTCTGTTGATGATACAAGGTAGGCAGTTCTTGGTCAAGAGAGAAAGCAATGGTTCACAAGTCTCTCGCTTAATTCCCGCAGCATCTGGGAGATCATCGGCCAGTCGGACGGAGGACTTTCGGTCCTGAGGACCTTCCGTCTCCTCCGGGTTCTCAAGCTGGTGAGGTTCATGCCTGCTCTCCGCCGCCAGTTGGTGGTCCTCATGAAGACCATGGACAACGTGGCCACCTTCTGCATGCTGCTGATGCTCTTCATCTTCATCTTCAGGTATATGAAAGCTCAATTTGCTGCCTCTCTCCCCTTTCCAGTGAATTCCCTTTTGGGGCCCATTTCAGTCCTGCTTCCATTGGAATCCCAACAAGGTCAATTCCCCAAAACATGCCCAAGGTGGCCATCGAGCGTCCTAGAGCTTAAGACCAGCAGGTGGATTTCCCTTGGTACGGTTACTCCTCACTCGATCCAGCTGCTCGGAAGACGAATGAAGGACGCAAAGAGACAGCAGCCAGAAAATAATTGCTTTGTTGTTCTTGATCGATGGTGGACATCGCCAAGGCAGCTCAATCAAAGCCATGGATGTTGTCAGCCCAAAAGGAAGGCGGCAGGAAATTGTCATCTCCTTGACCTCAAAATTGCCACAGATTCAGTCGACTGTGCAACTGAACAACAACAACAATAGCAAGGCTGGCTCTGAACTTATCTTTGAATAAACCAAGAATATCGCCTTATTGACGAGATCCTCTTCTCTCTCTCTCTCGTTCTATTCTAGCATCCTCGGCATGCACCTTTTTGGGTGCAAGTTCGGCTTGAAAACAGACACGGGCGACACGATGCCGGATAGGAAGAACTTTGACACTCTCCTCTGGGCTATTGTCACAGTATTTCAGGTAGGATCTCCTTCCTACCAAGGGGAAAGGGCCGCTTGTCATACTGTTTCAAAGACTTCTGGCATTGAAAACCTCTTCCAGTTGGGTTCCACTTCTCTGGAAAGCCCCGTTGAAAGGCCACCAATTCTGATTCCACACTGATGGTGAATCCAACTAGCTTTTAGATCAAACTTTAAAGGAGTCTATCCAAGGTTCAATAAATATTCTCAGATAGGTAACAGTAAAGGTTACCCTTGCTCAAAAGCCAGTTGTATCCAACTCTAGGGTTCGGTGTTCACTTCTGTTTATAGCCAAAGAGCCAGCGCAGTCTGTATTTGCAGATATTCCCATGGACATGTGGCAGGCATGTCTAGACACCGAAGTGCATGGAACACTGTTTACCTTCCCACCGAAGTGGTACCTGTTTATCAACTTGCAATTCCTTGCTTTCGAGCTGCAAGGTTGGCAGGAGCTGGGACAGAGACGGGCACTCATTCTGTCATGCAGTAATCAGGTTTTGAACTGCTGACCTTCTGCCTCCCAGGCAGCGTCTTCTTAGCCACTTGAGCCACTGCAGTCCCAAATTCTCCATTAAAAGATCCTTAAATATAGAGTATATCTGCCCCTAGCAGTTTGAAAGCACGGAATTGCAAGTAGATAAATGGCCACCACTTCGGTGGGAAAGGTAAACAGCATTCCATGCACTCCGGTGTATAGGCATGCCTGCCACATGTCCATGGAAACATCTGAAAACGCAGATCGCGCCGGCTCTTTGGCTATAAACAGAGATGAGCACTGAACCCTAGAGTCAGATACAGCTGGCTTTCAAGCAAGGGTGACCTTTACCTTTACCTATGGGCACCCTGTGCCAACAGATGGTATTAACATTAGTCTAAGCCAGAGACTCAAGTCAAAGTTTCTAACTCTGGCCCAACCGAGAAATGCCGACAAAGGCCAGAAGGTGGTAGAGGAACAAAACGGGATCAGCACTCTGGACAGCTCCATGGAGAGCTCAGAGGTGCAACCTTAATCTGAGCAGCAGGTCAAGGGTGGAGTGGTGACCATGACCATTCACTCGGATGGCTTTCTGAGAAGGCTAGACTGCATGAATCCAAGGAAACAGAGGAGAAGAGATCTATCCGTTAGAGTGCGAAAGAGAACTTCCACATTCAGAGGCAGTATATCACCTAAAGTTAGAGAGGGTTCTTGCAATGGGAAGGCCATTGCATCTTCTTTGGGACACCCCCCCCCCCCAGGACATGGGCAGGATCCATGTAACCTCCTGACTTGTATCCATGGCATCTCTCTTTGAACATTGAACTTTTGGGGTGGAATCTGTGCAGGGACCAGAAGCGTTCTGTCTGGAAATTGATGTTGGGTTGGGTCTACTCTACTTATGTCACCAGCCCAAAGCTGGAAGCCTTTCGGGAAGCTTTGGGGAGACCTACCTCAAGCTCAAGGTCTCCCTTGCTCAAAAGCCAGCCGTTTCTGTGGACATGTGGCAGGCAAGATTAGACACCGAACACTGTTCCCTTTCCTGCTGAAGCAGGACCTATTTATCGACTTGCAATTTCTTGCTTTCAAACTGCTAGGATGGCAGGAGCTGGGCCGGGAGCTCTCTCACTCCATCGTGCAGCACTCAAGCCTGAAACTGCTGACCTGCCGACCTTCCAGCCCTCAAGTTCAGCATCTTAACCGCTAAGCCACCACAGTCCCATGGGGAGACCTAGGAAGCAATAATCTGAAGTCTTTTCCTCTCCACCCCCCTTTTGTTTAGATCCTCACTCAAGAAGACTGGAACGTGGTGCTGTACAACGGGATGGCCTCCACCTCTTCGTGGGCCGCCCTGTACTTTGTGGCCCTAATGACCTTTGGCAATTACGTCCTTTTCAACCTCCTCGTCGCCATCTTGGTGGAAGGCTTCCAAGCGGAGGTAAGGGAGCGGCAAGCTCAGGCATGGAGACCTTCTGGATACCTTTCTTGTCTTCTGTCAATCCAAGAGTCCTACCAGCCTCTCAATTCCACAGGGCCATTTGGGGGTCCAAGTGAGGATTATGGCCCCGTTTCTTTTATCTGGATTATAATGATCTCCCTATCGTGTTTTTATCAAGCGTACAGAAATGATTTTGGAGCCTAACCTAAACTCAGTTTGCCTGAGTTGAGGATAATGACCCATCCAGATGTTACTCAAGGGATTATGGCATAGGGCAGTGATGGCCAGCCTTGGCTCTCCAGGTGTTCTTGGAGTCCAATTCCCAGAAGCCCTAATCAGCAAGTGTGTTGGCTTGGGCTTCTGGGAATTGAAGTCCAAGAACACCTGGAGAGCCAAGGTTGGCCATCACTGAATAGAAGGAGACTTTAACCACATTGGGGGTGATATTATTTTATCCCACCCACCCACGCAAAATGCAAGAATACATCCGTTTCGGGATACTCCTGGCAGAAAGATTCAAGTGGAGATTGAGAAACGGCTTCGCTCGCCAACGTACGAGTCCTCGAGAGGTGATGATGGAAGGTGTGGATGATGTGAGACAGATATGATGTTCTCTGTCCCTCCTTCCTTCATTCTGTTTGCAGCACAGTGTCCCAGAGCTTAGAAAAGTTACTTTTCCCCCCAACAATCCCTCCAAGCATCTCCCAGTTGGCATGGCCAACACCGCCGTAAAATGCATCCAGGGCTGTCGTAAATGTGTTTACGACAGCCGCGGGCACATTTACAGCTGTCATAAATGTGTCCGCTTCCACTTTAGGTGGCGGCACAGGCCACATGAAATGGCGCCGCAGGCCGCATCTGGACCATGGGCTGTAGGTTGGGAACCCCCCGGTCCAGAAAGGAAGACAGTGTCCTCGCTCAAGCAATGGGTTTTTGCATCCGGCCGGCGGGGAAGAGCCGGTCCCAAAATCCGTTCTGCAGCTGCCTCCGAATGGGACGCAGCCAGGATGAGATGGAGGGAAAGGGTTGGCCCGCGTCCATTTGGGCCGCCCGCCCAGATTTTCTGAGAACAGAACGGCCCTCCCTGGGACGCGTCGCTTTGTTGACATGCCACGGCTGGCTAGAGCTGTCAATTGGTTTGGGGTTTTCATGGTTTCTTCCCTCCACTCTGATGCTCTTGAGGCACGTCTCAGGTATCTCTCCCGAAAGCTAGGAAATGTGTCGATCACGTGTAAGTTGACCCCGGAAATCACACACACACCTTGGGAACGGAGCGCTCTCTCAAGTCCACCAAGCCTGGCATTTTCTACTCGGTTTGGACTGCGGCGACTTAGTGGTTAAGACACTAAACTCCCTGACTGGAAGGTTGGCAGGTCAGCAGTTTGAGACCCGAGTGCTGCACGACAGAGAGAGCTTCCGTCTCTGTCCCAGGTCCTGCCAACCTAGCAGTTCTAAAACAAGACATTGCAAGGAGATAAATAGGGACCACTTCGGCGGGAAGGTAAACAGCGTTCTGTTCACTCTGGTGTCTAGTCATGCCTGACACATGTCCACGGAAACGTCTGCAAATGCAGACAGCGCCGGCTCTTTGGCTATAAACAGAGATGAGCACTGAACCGTAGAGTCGGATACGACTGGCTTTCAAGGAAGGGCGAGCTTGGTGTCTCACAGCACCGAAAAATGACAAGTCTGGGCTCATTATTTCAATTCTGTCTTCCCCTTTTTCTCAGGGTGATGCCAACAGGTCGGACACGGATGAGGACAAAACCTCCCTCAATCTGGAGGAAGAACTGGAGAAGTTGAAGGAACTCCAAGCTGCCGGCAAGTGACCAGGAGAATAAATCCTTACTTTTGTGGCCAAAATCCCATTGTGGTTTTTTTTACTGTGATAAGAGTAAATCAGGGAGGTGGCCAAAATGGCCACCCCTGTTGAAGCTGTTGGGACAAAATGGCCACCCTCATCATGCAGGCAGGGTAAAATATTGCCCTCGAAGCTGACTGAGAGAGTGTGACCCGGGGCCCGGCTTGAAAAGGTGGGGAACCCCTTGCCTTATGGGCTCAGGTTCTTTGAGGACCTCGGAGACAATAAGCACTCAGTGGATGAAGGAGCAAAGCTTAATTCGACAGTTTTCTAAGCAAAACATACCGAAGTCAGAACAAGAAACAAGAACAAGAACACAAGCAAGGAATGCACACCAAGCATGGATTCCCTCTGTCCCTTCTTTAGCTACCTGGGAGCTCAGCATAAGTAGCAGGGACATTCCGGGCACTTCTGATGTATAATTAGCTCCAAAGTTTGAAGGATTAATTAATTAATTAATTAATTAATTAATTATATGAATCCCTTTTCTTATATATTCTCAGCCAAGGGACTGGTCCATCTTTCTTGGCTCTATGCCCTTTCTACTTTCTATATGATTTTACCCAGTTCAGAGCTTGGGTAATGCCACTATTATGCTTCTGCTTAACAAGGCTCTTTCTCTTCCAGAGTTGAAGATGTACTCTTTGGTGGTCACTCCGAATGGTCACCTGGAGGGCAAAGGCAGCATGCCCCCACCCATCATCATGCGCACCGCCGCCACGCCCATGCCCACCCCGAAATGCTCCCCCCACATGGAGTCGGCCTACCCCTTTGCGGATTCCCGGAGAGGAAGCAACGCATCGATCGACCCCATGAGCTTTGACCAAAGATCCTTGGTATTTTTTGATGTGCATTAATTTTTATTCCCCGTTGAGTGTGGGGCGTGATCAGGAGGAGGTGTCCCCCCTGCGAGGAAAGCTATAATATTTGTGGTGGTTGGGGCATCCGTGAAACTTAAAAAGAAATGATTCTTAAGTAGAGGTGGAAGTTGCGTCGGAAGCAAACACTATGAGCCAAAAGCAGATTTGGGTTAAACGCAACTAGAAGTAATCTGGATTTCACTTCTGGTGGTGTAAAACCTTTTCTGGGTTGGTGGGGCCATTGTACTGGATGTTATGCAAAAGGATGTTGAGTCCATTGTGGGTTTTAGTCCAAACTTCATGGGAACTGTCCAAAATCAAGACTCCCACTGGAAAGGGCTGGAAAGTCAAAGTGTCGGAGAGGGCTGGTTTTAACAAGACGACTAAATCAAATTACAACTTGGAAATTGAATTGATGCATTTTGAAGAGCGGTCTTGCCAAGAGTAGCAACGTCATCCCCTTGGGAAATTCAACGGGTGGGTTGGGAGGGAAGCGGGAACAGACAGGTGGGTTTAAAAGGCTGCCTATTTCTACCTTAGGAGGGACTGCGGTGGCTTAGCGGTTAAGACACTGAACTTGACTACTGGAAGGTCGGCAGGTCAAGGGCCAAATGCTGCGCAACGGCGTGAGCTCCCGTCATCTGTCCCAGCTCCTGCCAACCTAGCAGTTCGAAAGCAAGAAATTGCAATTAGATAAATAGGGAAAAGTTACAGCATTCCATGCGTTCCGGTGTCTAGCCATGACTGCCACATGTCCAAGGAAATATCTGCAGATGTAGATAGCTCTTTGGCTATAAACAGAGATGAGCACTGAACCCTAGAGTTGGCTACGATTGGCTTTCGAGCAAGGGCGGCTTTGACCTTACATGGTGGAGTCTGGCTCGTGGGTCCCAATCCGCAGAGCTCTGACCTGCCCATTCTTGCTTTCTTTCTCCCAGTCCAGCCTGCGTAGCTCCCCAGCTCCCCACTGGGGCGGCACTGGGAGCAACTGGGGCAGCCGGCGCTCCAGCTGGAACAGCCTGGGACGGGCCCCAAGTCTCAAGAAGAAGAGCCAGTGCGGGGAACGGGAGTCCTTACTCTCCGGGGAAGGCAAAGGCAGCACCGACGACGAGGCGGAGGAGGCCAAGCTCAGCGCCGTCAGCCGGCCGATGTTGCACTGCCGGGCCGAATCCTTGGACCACCGTGGGGCCCTGGAGCTGCCCGAACTCCTCCAGGTCCCGGGCGCCCACCATCCCTTGAGTCTGAGCCCCTCGTTGCCCGGCGAGTATCAGGACTGTAACGGGAAAATGTTGCACGCGCCCAACGAGTTCCTCTTGCACCTGGGAACTCACAAAGAGGACCTCCTGGACCTCGACGACGAAGAGGACGTAAGTTTCCAAACAAAGATTGGGCGACATTTGTTGCGTTGGCAACCACCGCGCTTTCTTGCGCAACCTCCCTTTTTTTGTTAATTTTGCAAAATATAATCACAAACGATAATTGGCGTGGGGGGGGGGGAGATGACATACCAATGCAAAACCTAAGGGGGAAAGTACACAAAACCTTATTATTATTATTTAATAACAAAATTGCCCAACAATCGTACTATTCATATCTCTAACACCAACAACAAAAATTGTCTAAAATTACATAACAAGATTACATAACTATGGGACAGTATATATTTCAACCATTACTATTATTTTTATTATATATCTGTAGCTATCCATCTAACTATTGAGCCCTTCAAGGATCCATCCGTCTGTCTGTCTGTCCGTTCGTCCCTCCACCTATCTATTTTTATAATATATATCTTTATTCCTCTAATCTATTGAGCCATTCCAGCATCTGTCTGTCTGTCTAATAGGAATCATGCCTTTCATTCCAGAATTACTGCTACAGGATCCGGAAGGCTGTTGAGCCCTACAAACCAGCCTGGTGCAAGACCCACGAAGATTGGTCCCTCTACCTATTTTCGCCCCAGAATCGGTAAAAACTGGAAAGCGTTGAGCATTCCCCCTTCTTTCTGTTGCTGTTTCTACTTCCCAACACGCTGGCTTTGAGTAGAGAGGAGACCACCCTGTAGAAATTTGCAGACATAAGAACATAAGAACATAAGAACAGCCTTGCTGGAACAGGCCACAGCCCATCCAGTCCAGCATTCTGTCTCACACAGTGGCTCACCATTTCCTTCAGGGTATTCCCAAGGAGATGCCTTCACCTGCTTAGGATTCCCTGGAAATGGCATTGAGAGATATCCTGCCTATCTCTCCAACCCGGAGGTTGTCCTTAGGTAGCCATAATTATAGCCATTGATACACTTGTCCTCCATGAACTTGTCTAATCCTTTCTTAAAGCTGTCAAGTCTGACAGCTGTCACCACTTCTTCTGGCAGGGAGTTCCATAGACCAGTAATCCTCTGGGTGAAAAAGTACTTTCTCTTATTTGTTTGAGAACTAGTACCCAAAAGTTTCATGGAGTGTCCCCTAGTTCTAGTGTTGTGCGATAGGGAAAACAGTTTTTCCTTATCTACTTTGTCCACACCGTGCATGATTTTATAAACTTCAATCAGGTCACCTCTTAGACACCATCGTTCAAGAGTGAAAAGGCCCAACCGTTGCAGCCTCAGATGGTAAGGAAGGTGTTCCAATCCCCTAATCATTCTGGTTGCCCTCCTCTGTACTTTCTCCAACTCCATAATATCCTTCTGGAGGTATGGCGACCAGAACTGTACACAGTATTCCAGATGGGGCCTCACCATAGATTTATAAAGAGGCAAAATGACACTTGCTGACTTATTTTCTATACCCTTCCTAATGATCCCTAACATTGAGTTTGCTTTTTTCACTGCTGAGGCACACTGGGTTGACATCTTCATTGAGCTGTCCACCAGGACACCAAGGTCCCTTTCCTGGTTTGTCGCAGAGAGTTGAGACCCCATCAGTTTATAAATGTAATTGGGGTTTTTTGCCCCAACATGCATCACTCTGCACTTACTGATGTTGAAGCTCATTTGCCACTGTTTTGCCCACTCCCCCAGTGTCAAGAGATCCCTCTGGAGCTCTTCACAATCTCTCACAGTTTTCACTACCCTGTATAATTTAGTGTCGTCAGCAAATTTGGCTACCTTGCTTTTTACTCCTACCTCTAGATCATTTATGAAGAGGTTGAAAAGCAGGGGTCCCAGTACTGAACCTTGGGGGACCCCACTCTTTACTTCCCTCCACTTGGAGAAGTGTCCATTTAGTGCTACCCTCTGTTTCCTGTCCCTTAGCCAGTTGCTGATCCAGGACAAGACCTGTCCCTTTATTCAGACATCCATGCTTGGGTGAGAGTGTGCATGTAGATCTTTGGCACGGGTCTTGGAGCACCAAAGTCCTTCTTGGGATGAGAAGACTAAGCAGATGGGAAGCGGCTCTCATGGAAGAAGAGAAGGCTTGGTTTGGGTGGTGGAGTCTTCAAAGCTTGGGGACATTTAGAGGCATTGCTATGCTTTTTGTGGTCCCAGTAGACCCTCCTCCAACCCTGGGGCATCAGAGCATCCAACCACGGAGCTCCTGGAGATCTCAAGGAACAAGGCAGTGTTGAGCCGAGTCCCCTTTCACCAAGGGGTCAAGAATTGTGGGATTGAGGGATGGATAACCCCCAAAATCCCCTAGTATTGTAGGGCTCCATTTGTTTAGACTTGGCTTGTACCAATTCTACTCCATCAACTCCTGGAGAACATCTCCGTGCGCTTTGGCTGTGCGGAGTGTTTTCTTTGGACCCCCTTGCTTAGAGAGAGAAATGTCCTCCATAAAATAAGCCACCCTGAGTCCAGAATTGTGGAACGACAGAGTTGGAAACCTTCCGTGGGGTCATCTAGTCTCACCCCAAACCAACACGGAAATCCCTGTCTCCATTGTGTCTTGCTCCCAAGGTTTCGGGCCGGCTGTCAGAAGGTCATCACTCACAAGATGTTTGACCACATAGTCCTGGTCTTCATCTTCCTCAACTGCATCACCATCGCATTAGAGCGGCCGGATATTGACCCCAGCAGCCTGGTGAGTTTTGGTATCCTGCCCACACTTTCCGTAGGATTGGGAGAGATGGTTTGGGAGCATCTTAGAGGATGGCCAAGTGGCTTGTAGGTCTTCCTACTTTAAGACAAGAACGAGACATCGTCTTTTGGGCTTTGTTGGGTAAAATAGGAAGAGAAACTCTTGGGGAAACTGTGGAAACACAAAGTGATGCTACCAGGGAGCTCAGCTATGAGTAGACTATGGGGACCCCTAGAAGATTTGGGATTCGAGTCCTGAAATCTTACCCTTAGAACTTCCTTTGCTCACTTAAAGCTGAGGAGTAAAGATCTAGGTTCACTCCAGGGTTCTCTAGTCCATCACTTTGCAAATATACTGGACTACAAATCCCAACATCCCCAGGTAGGCTGGGTGGGCAGAAGAAAATAAGTGAAAAATAAATCTAGGCTTCTGTTTGGGTGGAAGGGTGGGTGGGTGGGTCAAAGGGTGGATCGATCGGTGGATCAATCCATCGATGGATTGATGGATCAATCGATCGATCTCTGTGGGATTTGCACAAAAAGCTTGTACAGTATGTCAAACGTTAAATGCAAGATGTCCTGAGCATGGATTTATGGATCGCTGGATGGATGATTGAAAGATGGATTGGTTGATGGATCGATCAATGGGTTGATGGATCAATCGATCAATCTCTGTGGGGTTTGCACAAAAAGCTTGTACAGTATTCCCAATGTATGGTAGCTTTGCATTAAATGCAAGATTCCTGAACATGGATCTACGAATCAATGTACAGATGACTGAAGGATGGATCGATCAATGGATCGATGAATGGATGGATTGATCAATGGATTGATGGATCAATCTCTGTGGGGTTTGCACAAAAAGCTTGTACAGTATTCCCAACGCATGGTAGTTTTGTATTAAATGCAAGATGTCCTGAACATGGATCTACGAATCGATGGACAGATGATTGAAGGATGGATCAATCAATGGATTGATGGATTGATCTCTGTGGGGTTTGCACAGAAAGCTTGTACAGTATTCCCAACGTATGGTAGTTTTGCATTAAGTGCAAAATGTCCGGAGCAAAATGCAGAGTGTTGGGCAAAATGCTCAGATTCTTTGGTCAAAATACAATTTTCTGCTCCCAAAACACCCCCTGGTTTTAAAAAAACCAACTTATTTTATTTATATTCTGCCATGCCGTTGCAAGCACTACTTTGAGTAGTGCACAAGTTAAAACATACGCCCCATGAAACACACATTCCATGCCGATGAACGAGAAAATGGGTGGGGAGAGAGAAAATAATGCTCAATGCTCCGAAATGGGTCAATAACCCGTTGGGTCCTGCCCTTTCCCCCCTTTGTATTTCCCTCCCCAGGAGCGCGTGTTCCTGAGTGTCTCCAATTACATCTTCACGGCCATCTTTGTTGCTGAGATGATGGTTAAGGTAACACTTATGTGGGTAGCATATAAAGACATGCGCAAAATCTGAGTCCCCCTGGCTGGCACGGCACGGAATAGCACAGATGAAGTGAGATGGTGGGATGCCGGATTGTTAACACTCCGGCCAAAATGGGGAGGTGGGGAAAGATTTCGTGAGTCTAATGCAGGGGTTCCCAACCTTTTCAAGCTGGGGGCCGGCGTCACGCTCGCTCAGTCAGCTTCGAGGGCCGGGCAGCCCTTTTGCCCTGCCTGCATGATGGGGTGGCCATTTTGTCCCAACAGCTTCCAAGGGGATGGCCGTTTTGTTTCTCAAATGTCCATGGGCACATGAAATGGTGTCGCAGGCCACATCCGGCTCACAAGCCTTAAGTTGAGACCGCCTGGTCTAATGCTATAAACTTGTGGAGCAGATGTTCAATATTACCTGCAGAGTTTTTATTGTTCTCTGCTGTTGTTCTGTGGTCTGGTTAAGTCAGAAACAGTCGCCAACTACACTCAGAAAGACATTGCCTCAGTTTACCAACCCCATTCTGTATAATGGGTAGATTGACCTACGGATGTACACAGATGAGTCTCAACTTGACAAGGACTTCTTCCTCTCTGCCCCCCCCCCCCACTCCCACCCCAGGTTGTCGCTCTCGGCTTCTTCTCCGGAGACCATACCTATCTCCAGAGCAGCTGGAATGTCTTAGATGGGATCCTGGTCTTCGTGTCAATCATCGATATCATCGTCTCCATGGCGTCAGCAGGCGGGGCCAAGATCTTGGGTATCCTCCGAGTCCTTCGGCTACTGCGGACATTACGGCCTTTGCGGTATTTTTTCTTTGAATATATGAGAGGCAGAAGCATGCGGAACACTGTTACCTTCCTAGCCAAAGCGGTACCTATTTATCTACTTGCAATTTCTTGCTTTCGAACTGCTAGGTCAACAGGATTTGGGATGGATGATGGGAGCGCGCTCCGTCACGCGACACTCGGGTCTCGCACTGCTGACCTTCCAATTGTCAAGTTTAGCATCTTAACCACTAAGCCGCATCATTGCGGCGGCTTAGTGGTTAAGATGCTGAACTTGGAGACTGGAAGGTCGGGGTTCGAGATGGATCTTGAGGGACATGAAAGGAGCCTCATTCAGGCGTCCTCTGAGTGGAGTTTCTCCAGCCAAAATCCTTTCAACCCAGAGTCATTTTTGACACAAAATTTATTTATTTATTTACTACTAAGCAACCACAGTCCCCTAAATGCTTAAGTAAAGGTAAAGGTTTCCCTTGCTTGAAAGCCAGCCGTATACGACTCTAGGGTGCAGTGCTCATCTCTGTGCCAAAGAGCCAGTGCTGCCTGCTGCTGCAGATGTTTCCGTGGTCATGTGGCAGGCATGACTAGAGTGCACGGAACGCTGTTACCTTCCCACCGAAGTGGTCCCTATTTATCTACTTGCAATTTCTTGCTTTCGAACGGCTAGGTTGTGCTTAAGTTGCAGTCTGCTTAAAACACTTCTATTCCCAGAAGAATGGAGGTCGCAGCATTCAGATTCCCATTCCCTGGGCTGCCTGAGAAATCATTTCCAAAATAGTTTGCAACCTTATGATGCAAGTTTTGGGGGGAAACGGCACCACCACAGGATGCTCCCAGTTTTTAGTCCGAACTTTTGATGAGCTGTCCATGGTGCTGAGGTAGACGGACAAGAAAACGCGCAACGGAGTTGCTGAAAGAGAGAAAAAGCAGGCAGGGCAAAGCAAACACTATGAGACCCAACCTGGTCTTCCTTCTCCTCTCGGTCTACAGGGTCATCAGCAGAGCCCCTGGTCTCAAGTTGGTGGTGGAGACCCTCATCTCGTCCCTCCGGCCAATTGGCAACATCGTCCTCATTTGCTGCGCCTTCTTCATCATCTTCGGCATTTTGGGAGTGCAGGTGACCATGTGGATTTCGCATTTCTCCATTATCTCTTGACTCCCCCAGGCCTTGGGACTGTTGGACCATTTTTGGTCCCCACCGGGCCAGGAGGAACCTTCAACCTCCACTGGTGGACTGTAGGGCGATGTTTTGGATTCCTCGAGAGGGTGAGAACACTCAAGACCTTATGACGCCATGCCTGGGAACCTTTACCTGGCGTAGCGGTCATGCTCAGCTTAACACACACACACGGATTTAATTCTGGGAGTTACTCTCCAAAAACGAAGTAACTTCTCTGAACCCTGATCATGAACTACATCCAGAGTCTGGTACTCAGGCCACTTTTGTCTTTCATCATCCTCCCTGCCCCTGGTTGTAATCTTTATTAGAGCCACTGCTGTTTCTCCTTTTCACTCCAATTATCCAGTTCATGATTAGTCCAGGAGTTCTCAACCTTTTTAAGCTGGGGGCCGGGTCACCCTTCCTCAGACAGCTTCGGGGGCTGGATGGTCATTTTGCCCCTTCTCCACTACATGGCACGTCCTGGTGTGGTGGAGGCGGTGGGGGGGGGCACATAAATTGGTGCCCTGGGCTGCATCCAGCAAACAGGCCGCAGGTTGAGCATCCCTGATTTAGTCTATGTGTTTCTCTTTCTCTCCTTAGCTGTTCAAAGGCAAGTTCTACTACTGTGAGGGGCTCGACATCCGGAACGTCTCCACCAAAACCGACTGCATCAAAGCCAACTACAGATGGATCCGGCGGAAGTACAACTTTGACAACCTGGGGCAGGTGAGGACTAGAGAGTGAGCTGAAGGTCTAGGCTCCCATGCACGCAGTAAACCCATTCATGTGGATTCATAGAGCAGTGTTCCCCAACCTTTGGTTCATGGATTTCCATTCCCAGAAGCCTAAATCAGTACGTTGGCTGATCAGTGCTTTGGGGTTAGGAAACACTGCCGTATATCCGTGATGGTGAACCTCGGCCCTCCAGGTGTTCAATTACCTGAAGCCCAAGTCAGCACTCCTGCTGATCAGGGAATGGGAGTCCAAGAACATCTGGAGTGCCAAGGTTGGCCATCAATTCGGCCCTATGCCATAATCCCTTGAGTAGCATCTGGATGGGTTTCAATGCTAACTGGAACAGGTGTTTTGGAGATGTGGTCTGCCAACCACATTAGGCAGGTGGATTGAAACCCTGGTGGTCTGCTCTACCTTCAGTGAAATTCGGAGGAGACATGGGCACCTTGAAAGTGCCTAGACTACTCACCTGTGCAATAATCAATATTTTAATAGAGGTCTGGTCTTCCAGACCCATATCCAGTCCCTTGAATAAAGAACCTCCCGATTGCCCTGGAAAACCAGCCCTAGAAGGAAGTCCACGTTTTCAAAACAAAAATGTGCATTTCCCCTTTTTCCTTTCAGGCCCTGATGTCGTTGTTTGTCCTCTCCTCCAAAGACGGTTGGGTGAACATCATGTATGACGGACTGGACGCCGTGGGGATCGACCAGCAGGTAAGAGCGACAGACCCTCAAGAGGGAGAAGCTCATAGGTCAGGCCTTTGATGTTCAGTGGGAGAAGATGGGACTCCATAGATCAGCCGTTCCTCTGATTCCCGTAGGGTCCCAATCCATGGAGCTTTGCTTAGAAAGCACCATCAGATGCTCCATGGTTTGTGGAAGACTCTCTCCCAGCCAACTGTGCTTGTGCTATTGATGCCCAGGGTTGTGTGACAAAGTAGTATGGAGGTCACCACACTGATGGCTTTAGTCCCGCAGCATGATGGACCCAAGCGGATGGTCTTTCCCGGGTCCCTTCCTCTCACTCCCAGCATGCTGAGACTGGAAAGGTGCCAATCTAGGAGCCCACTGGGAAGAATAGACCTGGAAGTCACCTGGTTCAAACATCAACCTCTTCTCCTGAGCCATCCACCCGGAGATGGGACCTCTTGCCTGGGGAGCCAAGGAGGCATCTCTCCCAAGGAGGAGCCACCAGGTGCCCTGAGAGCTTGACGTCCTATTGGTAGTTGGAGCATTCTGGGATATGTAGTTCTGGGGAGTTGTAGTCTCCACACTCTGGCCAATAGTCATTAAGGAGTAAACTCAGTTTGAGCATCTCATGCTTATCTTTCTTGTTTCTTCTCCTCCTCCTTCTCTTCTTTTTTTCCTCCTCCTACTTCTTTGCCTTCTTCTCTTCCTTTCCCTTCTTCTCCTCCTCCTTCTCCTCCTCCTCTGTTGTCACCTTCTTTCCCTCTTCTTCCTCTTCCTCCTTCACTTCCTTCTCCTCCTCCTTTACCTTCTTCATGTCCTCCTTCTCTTTCATCTCCTCCTTCTTTCTTCTTTTTCTTTTCCTCTCTTCCCTTTGTCTCCTTCTTTCTTCTCCTTCATTTACTCCTCCTTTTTCACCTTCCTTTCACTTCATCTCCTTCTCCTCTTTCTTTGGCTTCTTATCCTTTTTACTCGTCCCTTCTTCCATCTCCTCCTCCCCCTTCCCCTCTTTCCTCTCCTTTTCCTTTCACTCCATCTCCTTCTGCTTCTTCTCTTCCTTCTCCTTCATTGACTCCTCCTTTTTTACTTCTTCCTTTCACTTCATCTCCGTCTTCTCTTTCTTTACCTTCTTCTTGTCCTCCTCCCTTTCCTCCATCTCCTCCTTCCTTCTTCCTCCTCCTCCTCCTCCTCTTCCTCCTCTCTCTCCCCCCACCACGGGGCCGCCGCCCAGCCCAGTCAGAACCACAACCCCTGGATGCTGCTGTACTTCATCTCCTTCCTCCTCATCGTCAGCTTCTTCGTGCTCAACATGTTTGTCGGGGTGGTGGTGGAGAACTTCCACAAGTGCCGGCAGCACCAGGAGGCGGAGGAGGCCCGGCGGCGGGAGGAGAAGCGGCTCCGGCGGCTGGAGAAAAAGCGCAGGAGTAAGGCGATATACGTGTCTGGTCGGTAGACAGCGGGGGAACAACCCCCAATCTTTCTCGGCCTTGCCTGCATCCAAAAAAGCAAGAAACATTTTCCTTTTTTTGGAATCCTCAAAAAAATATATATATTTACTTTTTGCTATGGTTTGTTCATGAATCGGAGGAAGACTTTTCTTTTCCATTCCGTTAGTTTGGAGATGCTTTAAGGGTCAGAAGCGACAACGTCAACCTCCTCTGCCAGTTCTTTTTGTGCACCAAACCCAACTCCAAAACATGCAGAGTTAATAATCAATCAGTCGATCGATCAATCAATCGGTTTATTCCACCAGTCAAACAATAAAGACAAAGGCATCTCAGGCACACAGCCGTTAAAATTGACACAATGAAATTGGTACATATTGAGATTGGATACACAACCGGTAAAACTTTTGCATATTAAACGATTTAAAATTGGCACCTATTGAGACTGGATACACAACCGGTAAAACTTTGCATATAAAATGATTTAAAACTGGCACAATAACATTGGTAAATTTTAAGAGTTAAAAATCACTATTAACTGTATCAAAAAAGTGATTAATAATACTGAACCCTCCCCTCCTAAAAATGAGCCTGCCACTTTCAATAGCTCTTATAAAGTTTGGATTAAAACCCAATGTCAGATTTTTCACTTGCCAGTGAGTTTGCGCCTATCCACCTCCACGGAACAGCATTCCGTGCCCTCCAGTGTCTAGTCATGCCTGCCACATGACCACGGAAATGTCTGCAGAAGCAGACAGCGCTGGCTCTTCGGCTTGGAAACAGAGATGAGCACTGCACCCTAGAGTCGGATTCGACTGGCTTTCGAGCAAGGGAAACCTTTACCTTTACCTCCACTTCTGAGAACCAATTATAACAATAGGTTTAAGGTGATGATTGGAAGGCCAGTCGTAGATAGGGTTTCACTGTGACTAAAGGACTCAATTTAGAGCCACATTTAATAAGGCCAGAGGCAGTGGAAAGAGGGGATCATGCTTAGGAGGAGGAGGAGGAGGCGGTAGGAAAGGAGGAACTTTTGGCGTGAGATGGACTGACTCAGTAAAGGAAACCACAGACTTTTATTTCAAGGGCTCGAACAGGGCATTTTGGAGGCCATGGTTTCTTAGGGTCACCCTTTATGGGAAGCCACATCGCAACAAATAAACCTGTTAATCTCCCAGTCAATGTGATGGCTTGGGGAGTTTTAAAATATCTCTGGTCCCCCCCAAAAAAAGACATTTTCCCCCTAGCTCTGGATTTTGGGGTCTCCCCCTTAAGGCTCATTCTCTGCCCCCCCCCCCCCCCCCCGCGTTTTGTCCTGCATCTGAAGATACGTTTGTCCCCTGGGACTTAAAGCATCACCAACTTTTTTCAAAAATAAATAAATACAGTGACGGGGCTTGTTGTGTTTATGAAAATCCTCATTTTTGTAAACAAAACAATGACCTGAGTTCCTTTGAAGGACTCAGGCGCATGGCCTCGTGCATGCTCTCTGCAGATGCTGCATGTGGGGTGAATTGGAAGGTCCTCTCCACCCCCACCACTTTGGCTTGGGGGGGGGGAGAGGTCCAGAGGGGGACGGAGGTCTCCCAGGGAGGGGCTCCATTACAAGAGATGCACCTGGGAGGGGGTTTCCGTGCGAAGCGAGGTGGTGGCGGATGAAGCTTAGGAGAAGAGGAGACCCAGAAGGGATCTTCATGATGCAGAAAATTCTCCTCCTGCCTTTTCCTTCTCCTCTTTCCTTCCTCTCTTCTTCCTCTTCACCCTCGTCTTCTTTCTATTGTTTCCTTCCTCCTTCTCCCTTCTTTCTGGTTTTCTGCCTTCTTTCCTTTATCAGTTCCTTCCTTCTGTACATCATCAGTTCATTCTCTTCCTTCCTTCCTTCCTTCCTTCTGTACATCATCAGTTCATTCTTTCCTTCCCTCCTTCCTTCCTTCCTTCAGCATTTCCTTCCTTCTTTCCATCATCAGTTCATTCTTTCCTTCCCTCCTTCCTTCCTTCCTTCAGCATTTCCTTCCTTCTTTCCATCATCAGTTCATTCTTTCCTTCCCTCCTTCCTTCCTTCCTTCCGTACATCATCAGTTCATTCTTTCCTTCCCTCCTTCAGCATTTCCTTCCTTCTTTCCATCATCAGTTCCTTATTTCCTTCCATCATTTCCTTCTTTCCTTCCTTCTCTCCATCATCAGTTCCATCCATCATCACCTCCTTCCTTGTTCCCATCCATCCTCCATTCTTCCCATCAGCTCCATCCATCTGCTCCATCCATCCGTCCATCCTTTCTTCCCTTTCTCCTAGGCCTTCTTTTCCTCTTCTTCCCCCTTTTCTATTTCCCTTCTTTTCCCCTCCTCTTCTTCGTCTTCTTCTCCTTTCCTTTTCGCCTTCCCTTTTTCTATTCCTTCTAAGCAGAGATGAAACCGAGCTTGAAAAATGTCTTTTTAAAAACTACAGTTCCCATAATCCCCCAATAATCTAGGCTAGGGTTTTGTTTGTTTGTTTATTTTTCTGATTTATAATGCCGCTCAACTCTAAAGACTCTGGGCGGCTCACAGAAGATAAAACCAATCACATTTTTAAAAACCAATTTAAAAAAACCCATTAAATTCCCAATCGTTTCAAGCTGGGGGCCGGATCACGCTCTCTCGGTCAGCTTCGAGAGCAGGATGGCCATTTTGCCCTGCCTGCACCACGAGGGTGGCGGTTTTGTCCCAACAGCTTCAAAGCAGTGGCCATTCTGTTTCTCAAATGCCCTTGGAGGGTTGGGAGGCCACATGAAATGGCACCGTGGGCCAGATTTGGCCCATGGGATTTAGGTTGGGAACCTAGGCAGTGCACATGACTTAGAAGTCATGGTGTTGTGTCTCCAAAAAAAAAAGACTTCATCCGAGGGGAGCAGGTGCCGAAATTGAGCCACTTTTCAGGCTTCTAACAGAGTAGAGTAACCAAGGGATCCTAAATAGTTGGGGAAGGGGGTGGCATGCCATAGCTGACCCCGCAGTTTCAGCCGCCCGAGGTAGCTACTGCATTCAATCTAGCCAACGCTAGGGATGGCCCTTGACGGTTTGGTCTTGCTGCTTCTTCCAGTTTGGAGAGAAGCAGGACATAAATCTTTCCTCCGTTGGGCATTTCTTTGCCTCCCCCCCCTCCACGCCGACACGAAGGGCTCTCGAAACACATTTTATTTGGGAAATCCATGGGAATTTGTCCTTGTTCCCTCCCAGGGGACCAGAGTCTTAAAGGACCTTTGGAAGGGGGACGTCCGGGGTCTGTTTCACAAAAACCACAGAGAGGAGGGAGGCGGAAAAATCAGAATTAAGATCCGCCCTCAGTTTCCCCTCCGTTGTTTCGTTGCACGCGTGCCAAGAGGTCTCCTCTTTCTCAGGCATATTTTTATTCTTTTTAACATCTCGCTTTGGCTTTAAAATGTCTTGCCTGGACATCTCTTGGGGCTTCCTCGGCTTGGCTTTTCCCAAGAAACTGGGGGGCAAATATAGCAGATTCCGATGCATCCCCCCCCCCCCCCCAGGGAAGAAGCCTATTTAAACACATCCATTTTTGGTCAATTTCCTTTCTTCGCATCTATGTGCTTGCAACGGCTCTTTTCTGGGATAGCCCATAAATCATGAACGATTACAACCAAGGTCATATCTTTGGCCGGGAGGATTCGGCAAAACAGCCAGGACTTATCATGCATTTCCCCAAAGTTCCTGCATTTGTTGCAGAGGATTTTGTGATCTGCTCCCCACTCCATAAACCTGTGGCCAGCAGGCCGGTTGCGGCCCACGGCACCATTTCATGAGGCCCACTGCCACCTCCACCACACCAGGAAGTGCCATGTGGTGGAGGAAGGGCAAAATGACCCGCCGGCCCCCGAAGCTGTCTGAGCGAGCGTGATCCATCCCCCAGCTTTAAAAGGTTAAGAACTCCTGCCATAAACACATACTGGAGCGTCTAGCTCAACCGTTGCTTTCAACCAGGCCTTGTGAAAATTTACTTTGCGGGGGACTACAACATCCAGAATCCCCTAACCAGTCAGGTCAGTGAGGATTTCCAGGAGGTAATAAGGGTAGTGGATGAAAAATCTCCCGTATTAAGTTACTTCGGAAGGAAGTCCATAAAAAGGCAGGTCAGCCCAGACCGACAAAGGACGAGTAGGTCTTTTGCAAAGCTAATGGCTCTAAATTGCTTATTGAGGACCAAACGTCCTTCCAATCTTTTGCCTGGGAGTAAACCACTAGTATGGGGAGGAATATAATCCTCAGACTCTTCGTTGTTTTTAAAGGACTTGGTAGCTTTTTTAGGGTGGATAGGTTTGAGGTTATGGGTCATATGATGGGTCATACAATGCCTTTCACTGGGAATTTGGAGTCTCTCTCATGGAACCGGCTCTTGGAAATGGTCTCATGGCTTCCATCGCGGAGAGTTTGATTATGGTTGTTTCTTTCTTGAGTTCTTTGGTTGTTTAGAAACAGACTCAGAAAGATGCAAAGTATGCCCTTGGACTGTAGTGGCCGACCTTGGCTCTCCAGGTGTTCTTGAACTTCAAATCCCGAAAGCCCAGGTGTGTTGACTTGGGCTCCTGGGAATTGAAGTCCAAGAACATCTAGAGTGCCAAGATTGGCCACCCCCTGCTCTAGGACTTCTTTGTGTTACATCTCTACCCCAGCCCACCTCCATTGTGGAGCTACACCTTTCACAGTGCATGAGCCAGCATCTCTTCTAATGGGTGTTGCATGTGTCATGGAACGGAGCATGACGTGTACGTTGCATGCGGTGTCCAGAACCATCTGGATGGACCTCAGTCATTCCAAGTCGAAAGGTCTCCCCACTTCTGTCCTTTCACAGAAGGTACAGCATCTTCTCCCAGTGTCTTCTCAATCCACCTGAGATATCACTCAACCATTCCAATCTTGCTAGATTGGTCTGACATCTCCATGCCCAGTCTCGCACCAAAGGCCAGTCAGGGAAGGACCAAGTTATGGTCCCAGAACATTCCCTGCACTGGATAGGTCCAGCCAGGAGTGTTTGAGCTTGATTCTGAAGAACCTTCTTGAGAAGTCATTAGAAGACCCTTTAATCAGAGCCGTAATGATGACCATCAACTTACCTGATCCTTAATGCCAGTTACTCCCTAGAACAGAGCGAGGTTGTGAATGTTTAAGGGGACAATCTCCATTCATACAGAGCTAAGGAAGATCCCACAGACCTAGATGATGATCTTAAGAATCGGGCTTCTGGTTGCCATTGGTTCAAGACCAGGATGGAGAGATTGGCTACGGATGGAGCGAAACCAAGAGTAGATGTCTGACCTCCAAACAAGCAAGGGTCCAACCTTGGTGCTCCAGGTGTTCTTGAACTTCAATTCCCAGAAGCCCTGATCAGCAGGAGTGCTGACTTGGGTTTCTGGGAATTGAAGTCCACGAACACCTGGAGTGCCAAGGTTGGCCACCACTACTCTAGGGGGAACATTAGGGCTACAAATATGTATTCAAAACCAACCACATCTCCACTGCTGGTGAATGATGGGGAGCTACTAATGCAAAGCCTAGAAGGATCTCCATCCACACTACATTAGGTGCAACAGCTAGATAAACTTTTGGTATCATCGCTGTGACTTACACGATCCTTGGATCACTGAAACATTAGTTAGCTTTTTCTGCTAGGAAGAGGAGGGTCTCAACCTTTTACTTTCCAGAAGTCTTAGACTTCCTAGAAGCCCCCGAATCCCTGATCTTTATCCATGCTAAGATGGAGCACCCAAGAGCTTAAGAATCATCTCATAGGCCGAGCACCACAAATGCAGAATATTCCCCAAGAATCGGGGTTCCTCTGAAGGCGGATACATGTAGACCAGTGGTTCCCAACGTGTGGGGTCCATGCCCCACAGGGGGACTGCAATTCCCAAAAGCCTCACTCAGTACATTGTCTGATCAGTGCTTTGATGAACTGACGTAGGCTACTGAGAACTGGAGTCCAAGAACCAATGGTGTAGAGAGTAGTCCAGTGCTCAGAGGTTTAGAAGTCCAAGCCTGGAAGTCACTTGGTTGATAAGACCAGACCTTACAGTTGAGCATCTATGACCATTCATGGTTACTTCTCTGTGGACCTCTTTAGTAATCATTTCTCGGTGACCAACAATCCTAGTATTTATAGTCTACTGCATTGGTGGGCCATTCTAGACCAGTGATGGTGAGCCTTGGCACTCCAGCTGTTCTTAGACTTCAATTCCCAGAAGCCCAAGTCCCTGTGACTTGGGCTCCTGGGAATTGAAGTCCAAGAACATCTAGAGAGCCACAGTTCGCCATCGCGGTTCTAGACCTTCCACATTGCAACAACATGATCTCCACCACCCACCCACGGCTTAGGTCCAGCTCTTGAACCACAACATCCAAGCCCTTCGTATTATTGTATTATTTTGAGATGCAGACAAGGCGGATCAGCTGTGGACCTTGGGGTCAGCCGAGAGCTGATTTATGAGATGTCTCCAGCCAGCCAGAAAAGGCCCTGTTTGCTTTTATGTCCAGGGTTTGGAAGAAAGATGTGTGACCCTGATCAAAAATATATTTTGAAATGTCCTTTTTAGCTGTCAAAAGTGATGTGTGAAATTAATAATGGTGTGGTGGTGGGGAGGAATGGTTTGCCGCTCAATCCCGGTTTCTTTTTGATCTAATTATTTTGGCAAGTACATGCCGATCCGGTTGTCTTTTACATCAGCAAAACGGTTTGAAATGTACCATCGGTGAGAAAGGATTGGGTTGTTCTTGTTTTTAAACTTTTAAGACGGCGTATCAGGGATTTAGGCACAAGCAAGGAAGGACTCTGAATTCACTCATAAAGTCTTTCCCTTCATCCTCTGTTTTAAATGCTTAGGAAACACCTCTCTTCCCTTGCTAAAAATCAAGAATAAAGCACAATAATCTCCGCTACCTTTTATAATGTGTTTAAATAAAGGATGATAGGCTTAATGTCAGCTGCATTTGGCTAAAGCCATTAATAGCCATGATGCTAGTGGATAAAGCCACTCTATCTCACATTATTGGTTGCTCTGGAGCAAATCTGGGTAGATGGTCTTTATATCCCACCCATATACAGAGACCCTGTGAATCAAGGGTTAAACTGAAAGCCAAAAACTCTGCTCATGATCCGAGTTTGACCCCAACAGGCTCCAGGTTGAGTCAACTTTTGCAAAGTTTTTCAAAGGAGTACCCAATGAGTTGGGGTCAAATGGCTAATTATCTTGTGAACCTCCCCAAGGGCAATGGGATGGTGTATAAATTATACATTCCCGAGGTCAGACAGGTTGACTCATGATGGGAGACCGGAGGTTGGTTTTGATGGCCATAATTGATCCAGCGATATATGATAATGTCATCTATTTTCATTCCAACTACAATTCTAGGAATATGCCCTGTACAGAGATGGGATGTCTGTTTGGGTTGTTGTTCTTTTAATTACAAATCCCATAATCCTAAAACAACACAGTTTTATTGTTGTTGTTCAGTCGCACAGTCGAGTCCATCCATTTGTGACCCCATGGACCAACACGTTTACTTTTCACAAAATATTTAGTCCAGCTAAAATCAAGGTCCAAGATGGCAAACCTTGGCACGCCAGCTGTTCTTGGACTTCAATTCCCAGAAGTCCAAGTCTCTGTGAATCCACATGAATGGAAGTGCAGTAAACCCATTCATGTAGATTCACAGAAACTTGGGCTTCTGGGAATTGAAGTCCAAGAATACATGGCGTGTCAAGGTTCGCCAAGACAGTCCTAGAGAGTTTCTTTTTCCAGACCCTGAATTTCACAGCAACGGCGGATTGAAGGAGTATCCTCTGAGTATTTCAACAACACTCCTACCCTAAACACTTCTTTTTAAGGCCATGTGAGGCCTCTTGACCATCTTGAAACCCTAATACTACTCACCCAAAAGAGGAGGTGAATTTTGTTTACACCCAGAGAAAACACACACACGCCAGACCTCCCAAGCGGTGTAGCATGGCCGTCCTTATAGCCAGCATGACGTTCACGACAAAAGACGGCAAGAAGACTTTGCTAACAGCCCTATTGCTTCCTTGTCTTTGTCTATAGAAGCCCAACGGCGCCCGTATTACGCCGATTACTCGCCCACCCGAAGGTACATCCACACGCTCTGCACCAGCCACTACCTGGACCTCTTCATCACCTTCATCATCGGGGTCAACGTCATCACCATGTCGATGGAGCACTTCAACCAACCCAAGGTACGGGCAGCGATCTCTGGTGAAGCACAGCTTCACACTTCAGGAGGTTTTAGCACGGAGACTTGACAACATGCTATTCTTTTGGTTGGTGGGTTGGGTTGGGTTGGGTTGGGTTGGGTTGGGTTGGGTTGGGTTGGTTGGCTGGTTCTTCATCAACAACATTGTCCTCTTGGCCTGGCCAAATGTTTCCCAGAAACTTCTCGCTGACCTTTACTGGGTACGTTATAGGTAAAGGACGTCCTTGCTCAAAAGCCAGTCGTATCCAGGGGGCAATTCCTAGCTTGGGAATTCAGGGTGATGCAGAATATTCCCAAAAAGTCTTCTAGCCAGCACAGAATTTATTCCTGCATCTAACTTGGCATTGGTTGAGCGTTTAGCCAGAGTCCAGAAGATGAGCCCTGGAAGACGCTTATGGACATGGGGGTCAGAGGTTGGTGAGTGGGCACAGAGGCACGAAGGACCCCCGCCTTGAGATCTAACTCTGGTTCCTTGCAGTCATTGGACGAAGCCTTAAAGTATTGCAACTACGTCTTTACCATCGTCTTTGTGATCGAAGCCGTCTTGAAACTGGTGGCCTTTGGATTCCGGAGGTTCTTCAAGGACAGGTGAGCAGAACCACCTACCACTCATGAAAAGGTCTACCCCATGACCAGTTCAACAGGAAACCCTTACCTAAACTGAAGCCCCATAGGATTAATGGCCATTTCCCCATACATTTCTGCATGGACAGCACTCCACCCTGCTCCACAAGTTTCCTCTCCAAGGATCAAACTGGGGAAACCTAGAACATTTCTGGTAGAGGAGACCTACAGAGGATGAAAGACTGTCCATTGGCCAGAGGACCTTATTTTCCTCCCTCTGGTGATGCTAAATGTGAGACCTGGCCTTATCACTCCATCACGCAGTATTCGGGTCTCAAACTGCTGACCTGCCGACCTTCCCATCGTCAAGTTCAGCATCTCAACCACTAACCCACCACAGTTCTTTGGTTGTTCTTACACCTTCCTTATTATTATTATTATCTTATTATTCCACCCTTGTAGATGGAACCAGCTGGATTTGGCCATCGTCCTGCTCTCCATCATGGGAATCACGTTGGAGGAGATAGAGATGAACGCCGCGCTTCCCATCAACCCCACCATCATCCGCATCATGCGGGTGCTCAGGATCGCAAGAGGTAAGAGTGGAAGGGGAAGAGATGCCCTGTAGGTGCCTTTCTGGGTGTGTTTTCTCGGGAGTAAGGCCCATTTGACAAAGTGGGGATTTGTTCCCAGCTGGGAGGAAGGGAGAAAAAAACGCATCCTCAAATTTTAAGCGTATCAGAGAATAAACAAAACAAAAACCCTGTAGCACTTTGAAGACTAACTGTTATATTTTAACGTTAGCTTTCGTGGCTCATGCCCACTTTGTCAGACAGTTCAGCATCTTAACCACTAAACCACCGCAGTTCCTTGGTTGTGTCTGACGAAGCGGACTTGATCCATGAAAGCTCACATCTATATCTATAAAACAGAGGTGTGGGTTTGTATGTGCTCGAAAGGCTCCCACACCCCTCGACCAAACCCAATGAAATTTGGCACATACGTATCTTGGGCTGGCGAGATCAGCGCTGTGGGGGTCACAAGCCCCATGGGGGGCGTATGCCCCCAAAATTGCATCCCAATTGATCTATACAATGTGTGTGTTTCCCAGTGATGTAATTGGCTGGTGTCATAGTCCCGGGTAGGTTGAGATTGTGACATCATCTGACTAGCTCAGCTGTAGTTTTCACAGTAGGTGGAAGGCAAATGGGCATGCGAGATCAGCACTGTGGGGGTCACAAGCCCCATGTGGGGGTATATGCAGTTGGGCACCACTGTTGGGGACTTCTGGTCCGCCAGGTGGCCGGACACATGTAAGGGAAGGATAAGGGTGGTAAGTGATGGTTAACGGAGAAGCGAGATGGGTGAGGGAAGAGAGAGAAAAGAGTGACCCACATATACCCCACAAGGTTTCCAAGAAGGAAAGGCTGGCCTACGTTAAAGAAAAGAAAAACCCGAGCGAAGCCGGGTAATCAGCTAGTTCAAATATAACAGTTAGTCTTCAAAATGCTATAGCGGTGTTTTTTTGTTGTAGTTTATTCTCTGATATGTTTGAAACACAGGGCTACTATTTTTTTAAAAAACCTCAACTTTTAAACACTTGTTTGTTTGGGGCATTTCTTGCTATTTAAAGATTAGACAGCCTTTGACTATGGACGTTCCACTTGTATTACTCTATTTTTACTTTCATCCCCAGTGCTGAAGCTGCTCAAAATGGCGACCGGGATGCGGGCGCTGTTGGACACGGTAGTCCAAGCTCTCCCGCAGGTAAGGCTGGGGAGCCTGTAAACCCATTCGTGTGGATTCACAGGGACCTGGGCTTCTGGGACTTGAAGTTCAAGAACAGCTGGAGTGCCAAGGTTCACCATCACTGGTCTAGATGGAAGGGAGCATAGTTTTTTTGCCACTCCGGAAACCTGTTGAGACAACATGCGCCCCTTGCTTTGGGACTTCATTAGCATTTACGGCTAACAAGATGTTTCAGATGCACAGACAAAACAAAGCATTCGGATTAAAATGTGGACGGCTAAAAATCGTACTGTACACACCCTTTGGTGAAAGGGAGGAGATGTGTAAATTATGTAAAATGCATGAATAAATATGCTCATTACCGGGGGGTGGGGGGTGGAGGATGATGCATAGAGAGCAGCGTGGGTGGAAGGAAAATAAAGACTCAAGAAAATTGATGCAAAACAAGGATGGATGGGCGGAAAATGGAGGTATCATTTAAGGAAATGTGACACAGTCAGGATGGAGGGACGTTCGTATCTCTAGCCAGAAGATCCTTCAATCCAGATGGATCTTTTACAAACCTGGTTAGGGTTTTTCTCGGTGTTGCTGGTTGGACACCCGACCCTCGCGTAGGAAAAAAAAAAAGCAAAATTATTTCTTTGCCTGAAACCGACTGGGAAAAGCTCACATCGGAAAAGCGAACCCAAGGACAAGAGAGATGTGGAAAATGTCTTTGGCATCATCTAAGGCAGGGGTTCCCAACCTATGCCCCGTGGGCCAGATCTGGCCTGTGGTGCCATTTCATGCCCCCAAGGGCATTCGAGAAACAAAATGGCCACCCCCTTTGAAGCTGTTGGGACAAAATGGCCGCCCCCATCGTGCAGGCAGGGCGAAATGGCCGTCCGGTCCTCGAAGATGACTGAGAGAGCATGACCCAATGCCCCCCGGCTTGAAAGGTTTGGGAACCCTAATCTAAGCGTAAAGAATCTTGTCTCCTCCTCAAAACAGTCCTCTATATAATTTATATAAAAGTGAATTAAAATATCCATTTACGTGCCTTCTCCTCTGTGGGAGGCACATCAATGGGAAGACGGAGGAGCCAGTCTTTGCCTCCCGAGACGCCGCAGAGCAGATGTTTCTGCAGCAAGAAATATGCCAAGGACTTCCCGTTCTCTGGTTCATTCGACCGGAGGACGGGAGTCACTGTTGGCGGCTGTCAAGGAGGTTTAACTCCCCAACCATCTGTGGTGGGGGATGAAATGAAAGATCCTCTTCAAGAGGCGGGCGGTTGGGAGGATGCCCTGAGGATGAGGCTTAGCAATGGCGCTCTCGGCATGCGGCATGAGAACTTGAGTTTTAGGCAGGGATAAAGAAACCTTCTCAGCATAGCTGTCAAGTATCCCGTATTGGCCAGGAAAATCCCTTATTTTACCCTCTTCCCTGCCGTCATATCATATTAATTAGACTGCAATGCCCTATTGCCGCCATTGGAGGGCAGCATAGGATAAGCATAACTGTCAAGTAGCCTGTATTTGCTGGGAAATTTCCCTTATTTCCAAATCCAAAACTTGACAGGTATGCTTCTCGGTGGTTGCTTGATCCCGGGAACGGTGGGTGGATTCAGCCTAAACTCACCTCCCTTTTGAACACGGACACCTTATCCTTTCCAAACACGCCGAGGTCTAACTGGTCCCAGTAGAGTGGAAGTTCCTGGGTGGTGTAAAAATAGCCCTGGGAACTAGGGTTTCCCCATGGGGTTCATCCTTCCCTTATTCCTATCAAAGCAATACATAGTTTAAAATTACGGACGAAGGTAATGATAGACATGGGGGCCCCACAATGGCTTAGTGGTTAAGATACTGGGCTTCACGAATGGAAGGTGGGCGGGTCAGCAGTTCGAGACCCAAGTACTGCACAACGGAGTGAGCTCCCGTTGCCCGTCCCAGCCCCTGCCAACCTAGCAGTTCGAAAGGAAGACACTGCAAGTAGATAAATAGGTACCACTTCGGTGGGAAATGTAAACAGTGTGCATAGTTTGACCTTTACCTTTGTGTGTGTGTGTGTGAAATTAACAGTATTTCTATGGACAGGCTGTGATGATTTGGGGTCTTGGGTGTGGCAAATCTGGCATTCTGAAGGAGACAAGAATGGGGAGACGGCTTTACCATCCTGCGCTCTCTGCCCATGAGACGGAGATATAAATCCATTCTGCTGACTCTTGTTTGCCTTTCTTCTTTCTCCTAGGTAGGAAATCTTGGACTCCTCTTCATGCTCCTCTTCTTCATCTACGCCGCCCTGGGAGTGGAGCTGTTCGGAAAATTAGGTGAGCATTTCCCATGCTATTTTTGTCCGGCCCACCTGTTTAAAAGATTTTAGTACAATATAGATCAGGGGTGCCCAAACTTTTCTGTCTGCGGGCCGGTCACACGGTTCAATGGCGTCGGTCACGAGGTTCAATGGGCCAGTCATGTGGTTCCTCCCACTGGAAGCAGAAGTAAAACGTGCCTTACCCATCTGTTTTGCAACAGGATGAGATAGATTTTAGACTACCATTTTCTCTGCTTAAACCACGAGTGCCAAAACTACAACCTGTGGGCCACATCCAGCCCCCCCATGCCAATTCATCTAGCCCAAGCCGCCCTCATCGCTCCTGGAAGCATTTGGGTGCATTTTACTTCCACTTCCAAGAGCAACAAGGGTGGTGTGGGCCAGATGAATTGGTGTCGGGGCTAGATCTGGCCCACGGGCCGTAGTTTGGACTCCCCTGATATAGATACTGGTGTTGGTTGGTTTCTTCCGTATGGCCAACATGCCTACCCTGAATTCTGTTTTTCCCCCAGTGGGTCTCTCATTCCCTTTCTTTCTGTCCTTCCTCCTAGACTGCAGCGAGGATAACCCTTGCGAAGGCTTAAGTCGGCACGCCACCTTCAACAACTTTGGCATGGCCTTCCTCACCCTCTTCAGGGTGTCGACGGGTGACAACTGGAACGGGATTATGAAGGTGAGCCCCTGCCCTGTCTGGTCCACCCAGATCCGGCTCTTGCAAAGGAAAATCTGCTGTGGCCAAAGCTGATGTATGCAGCGTAGATGGTTGAGTTCCCCATTTATAGTTTGTGTGTTTCCTAATGATATTGTTCCTCTTTCTTACTTTAGCTTTGGTATCCAGGCAGTGCTGCTTAAAAGAGTACATAATGTGGGTGGTTGAGTTCCCCGTGTATAGTTTGTCAACTTCCTGATGATAATGTTCCTTGTACTAACTTTAACTTTGGTATCCAGGCAGTGCTGCTTAATAGAGAGAGTCCTTTTTTCCCAATAATAACATTGCAAAAAAGAAATGTATAAAGCCGTGTATATAATGACAAAAATTACCTACATGCTCCCTTGGCTAGGACACGCTCCGGGAATGCCACCAGAATGACAAGCACTGCCTGAGCTACTTGCCCATCATCTCTCCCGTCTACTTCGTCACCTTCGTCCTCATCGCCCAGTTCGTCCTGGTCAACGTGGTGGTGGCCGTCCTGATGAAGCACTTGGAGGAGAGCAACAAGGAGGCTAAGGAGGATGCCGAGATGGATGCCGAGATTGAGTTGGAGATGTCCAGGGGCATCATCACGCCGGCCAGAGTCCCCGAGGGGAGCCCAGCATGTTCCAAGACTGGGTCACCCCTGCTGGTGAAGCACCAAGCATTGGTAAGTCTGTCCAAACATCAACAGCTACAAGGTAAACTTAGCATTTCTTGAGGAACCTAACAGAGAAGCAAGTCTTTTCGTCGGGAAGATTCCCCTGAGTCGTTGGGCTACCCGATGAAGCTGGTGAGGCTGCCAAAGAGAGTGACTGGCCCAAAGGTCAGGGCTTCTGGCCCACGGACCACTGAGGTGTGCTAACCCTGCCTGTTGTCATGGCCTCCTCCAACGTGCAGTCTCGCATGCTGCAAATACCCACCAAAGGGTATATGTACAGCATGGGGCGCCATCTGCGCAAGAACAACTTGGGCCGTTGCTCGGAGGTGCCTCCATCCTCCCGCTGACACATTTCTGTCTCCTTCATTTAGTCCCCGAAGGCGTCTCTGAGGTGTGAAAGCATCTCTCTCGCCATCCCCGACCTAGACCTGCTGGAGGGAGGGAAGGACCCTAGAACGGAATTGGTGGGCTTCCGGTCTTCCCCTCACCACCGTTTCCTGACGCCCTCCCACAATGGCCGCGCTGGAGAGGCCGAGGTGACGTACGGTACTCCCCGTGGCTTCCGCATCCGCTCACCCATCATGCTTCAGTGGCTGTGCAGCTAAGCAGTCGTAATAGTGGTGGCAATGGTGGTGTTTGCAATGTCCGTGTGGCTCCAGTGTAGTCCTTCTCTCTTTGTGCAATTTTGCCTTTTCTCAATGCACACACATCCCCACTTCCTTTCCCCGCTTAATGGCTTTACCCATAAGTGGGCTGCAGGATGAATGCGGATTAAAGGACCTGCTTGGAAGGACTGATGGATCCTTCTCCCCCAGTGTAAATAGAAGGAAAGCGGAGCAATGCACAGCAGAGCACAAAGAAGATAGAGGAAAACAGATGGGTTGGGTTGGGTTGGGTTGGGATGGATGGATGTCAGTGGTGGCTAACCTTCAATGGATGGATGGATAGATGGATGGATGGACGGACGGAGGGAGGGATGTCAGTGGTGGCTAACCTTCGATGGAGGGATGGATGGATGGAAGGATGTCAGCGGTGGCTAACCTTGGATGGAGGGATGGATGGATGTCAGTGGTGGCTAACCTTGGAAGGATGGGTGGGTGGATGGATGGATGTCAGTGTTAGCTAACCTTGGAATTCAGTGTTGGCTAACCTTGGATGGATGGGTAGGTGGATGGATGGATGGACGGACAGACGGAGGGACAGAAGGATGGAGGGATGTCAGTGGTGGCTAACCTTGGTGATGGATGGATGTCAGTGGTGGCTAACCTTGGAAGGATGGATGGAGGGATGTCAGCGGTGGCTAACCATGGATGGATGGATGGATGTCAGTGGTGGCTAACCTTGGAAGGATGGGTGGGTGGATGGATGGATGGATGTCAGTGGTGGCTAACCTTGGCATTCAGTGTTGGCTAACCTTGGATGGATGGGGGGGTGGATGGATGGACGGACGGACAGACGGAGGGACGGAAGGATGGATGGATGGCAGTGGTGGCTAACCTAGGCATTCCATATGTTCTGAAACTTCAATTCCCAGAAGCCCTGATCAGCAGGAGTGCAAACATGGGCTTCTGGGAATTGAAGTCCAAGAATACCTGGAGTGCCAAGGTTGGCCATCACTTAGTTAGGTGGATGGATGAGGTAGGTAAGCAGATGGGTGGGTAGACAGACAGACAGACAGACAGACACCTACTGCATTACTGAACAGCAGAAGCTATATAGTAACAATCTTTTTGGCATTAAATTTTAAATTATGTTAAGGGAGGCTGAGATTTGCAATCACACTTTGCAAACGGGTCCCATGTTTACCTTCCAGTGACCAATCATAAAAAAAAGAGAATGCCTGTTTGCAGACTACACGGCCTGAAAGAAACCTCTTGCTGTAACCATTGGGCATTTTCAAGCACTTCAGGAACTCCCCGATGGGCAGCCTTTTTAATGTATAGTTTGCAGGCACGAAAGGGAATCACAGGCAATTTCAGCCGCTGTTTTGCAAGTTTCAGAGAACGTGCAAAGTATTTCAAGGCCAGGCTCTGAAAGACCCTTTTCAGAGAAGTCCTTGGGAGCCAAAGAAAACCTCGAAATTTTGGCCGCCCCTTTCCTCCGAAACCAGACGACCTCCCAAACCCCGGAGATATCGTTTGGCCGCCGTGACTAACCATCCTTGACAAGATCTCTCCTCCATGACTTCAAACCATTTCTTCCCCTCCTCTTAAAAGCCCTGCAAGCCAGCGGTCGTGACTAATCGTTCGTTAATTGCTTCCATAATTGCATCAGGCACCGTCTGAAATAGGGAAAGTACACAAGGCTATGGCCCCGGGAAAAAATGTTCCCGGGTGGCCCATGCCCTCAGCTGCAATATTAGGAGTCCGATAAATAAAATTTACAACCGTCTCAATGCACACAGAGACATGCTATATTTTTCCCCTGTTATTCAATCGTTCCCTTTTATGGCTGGCTGGGTCTTCCAAGAAGCATCCCAGGAGGTTGTGTTGTCCCGTTTGAAAAAGAAAGACGGGGTCCACATCGAGATGAATCCGGGTGAAGTGGGTAACCCCTCACCCATCCAAACCAGTGAGGTTTGGACTAAACCCAGAAGGGATCCACTAGATTTCTGAGGTTGGTATTACCAGCCTCTGCTGCATTTCCCTCCATCCATCTATCTGACAAAAGCACATGCCTCCCAAAGAGGAAACCTGCCAACCTATGGTCTCCGATGTGGGATCTTCTGAAAACCGAGGCATCTAAAAGTAGTGCAGAATTGGGAAACATCCCTTTTTCGACAGCTCCTTCCAGAGCTAACCAGCAATCTGGAAGCCCTTCTCACCCAACGGAGCAGGGTTTCTCAACTTTTGGTTGCCAGATGTTCTTGGACTTCAATTCTGAGAGTGCCCCGATTAGCAGAAGTACAGACCTGGGCCTCTGGGAATTGAAGTCCTAGAACCGTGATGGTTAACCTTGGCACTCCAGGTGTTCTTGAACTTCAATTCCCAGAAGCCCTGATCATCAGTAAGAGTGCTGACTTGGGTTTCTGGTAATTGAAGTCCAAGAACACCTGGAGTGCCAAGGTTAGCCATCACTGTCCTAAGACATCTGAGGACCCAAGGTTGAGAAACCCTGGCCTAGAGGACCTCTGGAAGCCCTTCTTAGCTCCATCTCTTCCCCACACAGACACTCATGTAGGCATCTCTTCTACTAAACCAGAGTCAAGAACTTCTTGATGGTTGAGTTTTGCCACCCTTAACCCACCTGGCCTTCTCCAATCTGTGGTGCTATACCCTACATGTGGATGGGAATTTTGGGTTGGGTATGTCTTGGGTCAACCCGTTGCGGGGGAAACCCACGTAGCCCTACTGTTGGGTCAAGCTCAGCCTGGTCACACCCAAGTGTCATCATTCAACCCATCATGCCAAGCCAGCTGTGTCCGTGGTCCAAAGAAGAGTGGCCAATGGCACCTGTCGGATGAGCCTTCCACCAGTTTTTCCCCTAACCTTATTTGTCCCTCTCTCGATGGTCTACAGGAAGCTGCGTCCGGCCTCGGCGACCCCCAGAACCTCCTCATGGTCCGCAAGATCTCAGTGGCCCGGGTACATTCCTTACCCAACGACAGCTACATGTTCCGCCCGGTGGTGCCGGCCAAGGCCCCTTACCCACTCCATGAAGTGGAGCTGGAAGCCTACTCCGCCTTCAAGTCGCCACGAGGTAACAGGGGATTGGTAGAGCATTGAGTGGTGTTTTGTAGGCCACCTGTGGTTGGCTCAGATAACCCACGGCGAAATTGTTCTCCAGAGAGTCCCAGAAACCATCTTGCCATGGTGGATGTTGAGACAGACTTTCGTGAACCCAAAACTTCAAATAAAATCCAAGGTCGCGGGAAAGTCTGGATGTAGGTCCAGATGTCTCCACCATCAATGAAAACCATTGTCCTTTCTCCAATGTTCTCCCTCAGGTTCCATCAGCTCCATTCGGTCGCAACCGGTTGGCTCTTCGTTGAGGGTCCCGCTAGCGGCATTCCGCCCAACGACTCCGCCACCGCGCCACGAGAGCGGGGCTCCGTGGACGTTTCGGCCTCCGTACAAAGCCCCGCCATCTCCCAGTATCAACCGGCCGCTGTACAGACAGGTGGGGCTCGTATTTGTTCAAAGGAATCAGAAACCATCAATTGTTCACCATCAAAAGGATCAAAATAATAAGAATAATTTGATTCATATTCCATCCTTTCTCACAAAAAATCAAATTGGCCATGAGAATACGTCCCAGTGCAGAATAACAGATTATCTGTTAATTATTATTTGATAATAGATTTTTATGGGGGCTACGTAGTGGTTTAGTGGTTAAGACGTTGAACATGATGACTGGAAGGTCAGCAGTTCGAGACCTAAGTGCTGCAGTTCGAAAGCAAGACATTGCAAGTAGATAAATAGGGACCACTTTAGCAGGAAAGGTAACAATGTTCCATGTGCTCTGACATCTAGCCACATGACCTGGGATTGGGGGCGGGGGGTGTTTCTCCATGCTTTTTTGTGCTTATAGTCCCAAAATGTGCATTTTCTCTTCTTCTTCTTCTCTCTTAGGAGGCTATTCAGAGGGATTCGCTGGACGGTCCCGAGGCAGATTCGAAAGACAGCCCACAGACAGAGACCGCCGAAAGCCTTCCACCCAAAATGCTATCCCAGAGTGTCTTGGGGCCACCTCTCCTCTGTCCGACCCCCGCCTCTCTACCCGGGACCCCCCCTATGCCCCACACCTCTCCCCAGAAACCTGCCAGCGTCCGGACCCGCAAACACACCTTTGGCCAACACAACCTTCCTGGCCGCGACGTGGAGGCCTCGCTCTTCGAACCCTCTGACCTGGCCGACGAAGAGGTCAGCCACATCATCAGCTCGGCCAGGGGTTGGGGTCAGCGGCCGGACCGGGCAGACCAGCCTGACTCCCCTGTCCTGGGCAAGAACTGCAGTACCACCAGCTTGACTGCTGGGGGCACCAAAGAGAAGGACCTGAAGAAGTTCTACAGCGTTGACACCCGGGGGTTCTTGGCCAAGCCAACTTGGGCGGATGACCAACGGAGGCACTCCATCGAGATCTGCCCCTCGGTCAATGATGGAGAGCGGTGTTTCACAGAGCTGTCAGAAGAGGAGAAGAAGAGGACGCCTCACCACGTCCCGTCCGAGTCTGAGTCCCTTCACGGGGTCCGGCGGAAGAAGAAAATGAGTCCACCTTGCATTTCCATAGATCCTCCCGTGGAGGAGAAGGCCAACCCATCCACACGTACCAAAGCATCCGAGAACAGCCTGTTGAGGAGACGGACCCCATCGTGCGAGGCCCCCGCTTACAGGGACTCCTTGGACCTCGCGGACAACCCGCCAGGAGATCCGGCTTCCAAGGCAGAGCGATGGGCCCCGTTGTCCACCACCTGCCGGGGAGAGCACTTGACCATCCCCAATTACTCCTTTGAGCAATCGGGCCCCGTCGGTTCTCCCAGCGGTCCCTCCGATTGCCTTTCGGACGTTGGCTTGACTGCTACGCTCCCCGCAGACCCCCAACCCAACGACGGCATGGCCCTCGAACTCCAAATCATGGACCACTTGAAACCCCGGGGCGACAAAGCGGAACTCAACCGCGAGGTTCTCGGGAGGTCTAGAAGCCCCCGAAGGAAACACGAACTGGTCCCAGCGATCACCGCGACAGAGGACGATCCGGATGAACCAGTATAGCTTCCAAGGGGAGGGACGAGCGGGGAGGGGGTGGGGGGGGACACACGAGATCGAACGTAACCGTAAGGGCTTTTTGCCACCCAAAGTGGCTTCGAAGTGGGGGAAAGGATTGAAAAGTCACAACTCCATGGCTGGTACTTAACCCAAAAAAAAAAAAAAACCCACCACTTTCTCTCTAACTCTATCTCTCTTTTAAGCGCTGTGAAGGTTTTATTGTTATTGTTGTTGTTTTTTTTAAAAATCAAAGCAAGAAAGTCGGTTTTTATAAGCAGCAACACGGTTCAGGGTCAGGAAAGGAGATTTATTCTCCCCTTTCTAAACGGGCACACGGAGTAGCTCTTTCGATTTTTCTTTTCTTTTCCCCCTTCCACTTCCCTGCCCCGACGCGGCCTTGATCACATTGATTTGGGTTTCGTGGGCCTTTTATTTTACCTTTTATTTAAAAAAAGGGGGGGGGATAACTTTTTTTAACTTTTTTGAAATGGCACTTTTTTCTTCTTATTATTATTATTGCACGGGAAAGTTTGTTACAGGAAACTCAACTGCCCAGGCGACGCGAGTTGTATATTGTCTGTATATCAGCAGTTATTATAAAATAGGGGAAAAATATAATGTATTTGAAAAATAAAAAAAGAGGGAAACATATAGAAATAACACGCAGAAGAGCCACGCACACACCCAAAAATCCACAACATAAACATTCAGCATTAAAAAAACATTTTGTCCATAATGCACATGTTTTTATAGCCTAATCCAGCTCCAGTTAGATACATCTGAGAGTAATTTGACGCCAGTAGAAGACAATGGATGCGACAAATGGGATTTTACCAGGGAGGAAGAATATCTTGCATTCTTAGTCGCTGTATCCCAGTCCAAAGACTTAGTACAGTTAAGAACGCTCTTTCGCAAAAAGCACTCGGCCAGCGCTAAGGTGATAGAGCAACCTAAGGCTCATGGGCCAAATCTGGCCCACGGTGCCATTTCATGTGGGCCCTCCAATGGCATTTGAGAACCAAAATAGCTGCCCCCATCGTGCAGGCAGGGCAAAATGGCCATCCGGCCTTCGGGCAGTTTGGGAAGCCAGGAAGGACATGAGAACACCTGTCTAGAGAACTCCAACCTGGAGGAAGGAATAACAGGGAGGATTATCATGCGGAGGGAAAAGAACAGGATTCAATCAATGATCGTATAGTACTATAATGGCCAACCTTGGCACTCCAGGTGTTCTTGGACTTCAGTTCCCAGAAGCCCAAGCCAGCTCACCAGGGCTTCTGGGAATTGAAGTTCAGGAACAGCTGGAGTGCCAAGGTTCGCCATTACGGCTATAGTAAGACCAGCATAGTACAGCCAAAAGGCCAGATGTTCAGTAACCAGATTCATGTCCATCGTTGTCAGCAAAGAGGAGGCTTTCAAAGTAATGCATCCACACGTTTATGGTGCATCACTTCCATGTGCTTCAGAAGTCAAACTCAGATATATTTGCTGGGGGGGGGGGGGGGAATGCCCCATTGTCCACGATCAACCTTTTATTCTTCTTGTGCCGTATCCCAAATACTGGCGATCCTCGTGACGATCGGCCATGAAGACTGTCCTGAGAATTTAATGCCATGGCCTTTCATCTGCCTTCCGCATCGCAGCATGACACCCATAGTACCAATGAGCCAGTTCCATGAGTCACTTTCTGGTCCTGAGCCCTTTTGGCACACAAAGTCCTCCTCATCAGGCCAGGATGGATGAAGCTGCTACCTTCCACCAAGAGGGATTCAAGTGGGATTTAATCCATTTGGGAACAACCACCCTTCCCTGTGGACTTTGGCACCCAAGGGTAGTCTGGTTAGTTAACCACCGCCTGATACTTGGCGTTGAGTCGCTTGCAGTAGGGTCTACTCCCATGAAGGTGAACCTTGGCACTCCAGGTGTTCTTGGACTTCAATTCCCAGAAGCCCAAGTCAACACACCTGCTGATCAGGGCTTCTGGGAATTGAAGTTCAAGAACACCTGGAGTGCAAAGGTTCGCCATCACACGGCACTCGAGTAAGAGTCTGCAAACTTGGCCTTCCAGGTGTTCGTCATCCCTGGCAGGATAACCTGGCCAGACAGGTACGATCTACCTGATGCATGTACAAAATCAACCCCAAAAGGCCAACTTCTTTCGAAAGAATAACTAACCTTGCGTCTAGAGCCGGAGGGGGTAAATGTGTCCGAGTCAATGTGTTCGGTCATTTACTCACCCGCTCAAGATGCAACTCTTATTGTGCTCAATGGGAGTAAATCTGGTTTTAAGCACGCTTAAGGCTGTTGAGGTCGAATGCACTTGCGTTCCCATAAACATGCTTTAAAATGCAGACTAACTTTAGCTGGATCGGGACCTATTTCTACCCCCCTGCCCATGCGCAGATACATCGCTCTGGTCTCTTTTTTCAACCCACAAACATCAGATTTTTTTCAGCTGGGTGGTCGTCTCATTAGATCAGGGATTCTCAACCTGCAGCCTGATGTGGACCACGGCACCATTTTCTGTGGGCCCATCACCAACACACCAGGAAGTGCCCATGTGGTGGAGGAACAGCAAAATGGACGACATCCGGCCCCCGAATCTGTCTAAGGGAGTGTGACCCGGCCCACCGGCTTGAAAAGGTTGAGAACCTCTTCATTACATCCTTACTAGAAGCGAATAGATGAAACTTTATTGAGTTCTTTAATTTTGCCCTCCAGTATATACGTCCCTCCGCTCCCCCCCCCCCAAAAAAAAAAATCACTACTGAATCTTAGCCAGTGCAATAACAATTAGTAATTCAATCTTAATGGGTAGACGATCTTGTCCTGTTTATTTTTAATTTTTTCATATAATCAAGCGAGATGTGTTTCTCCCCCCCCCTTTTTTTTCACCTGTTGTTGTTTTTTATTTTTATTTTTTAAAAAAATGGAATTCAGGTTAAACGTTGCAATAATCGGAACTTTTTAATGTGCGCGCACAGGGCTGGACGTGAAGTACGATGTCCGAAGTTGACGGGAGAAAAAAATCACACACACACACAAAAAAAAAACAAAAAAATTATTATCAAATAAATAGTAAATTATTTAAGGACTGTGGTTTTTGTTCAAAGCGGCCGGGAAGGGGAGGGAATTAATAAGCGACGGGATTCAGAATTGGCATTTGTCTCTGTAAATCCTCTTATTTACCCTGGAGTACCACTTCTGGATGGAAATGAGCTCCCGTCTTCATCTCAGCTCCTGCCAACCTAGCAGTTCGAAAGCAAGAAATTGCAAGTAGATAAATAGGGACCACTTCGGTGGGAAGGTAACAGCGTTCCATGCACTCCGGTGTTTAGTCATGCCTGCCACATGACCACGGAAATGTCTGAAGAAGCAGACAGCGCTGGCTCTTCGGCTTAGAAACAGAGATGAGCACTGCACCCTAGAGTCGGATACGACTGGCTTTCGAGCAAGGGAAACCTTTACCTTTACCACTTCTGGGGGGTGAAATGACGTTAAAGGACCCTTAGGCGATTCTCCTCTTGTTCTCAGTAGGAGCAGTGCACAAAACCGACACAGAAAGCACAGTCTGGCTAATACCTGTGTCAGATGTTTCCATGGACATGTGGCAGGCATAACTAGACACCAGAGTGCACGGAATGCTGCTACCTGCTCTGACGAAGTAGTCCCTATTGATCTACCTGCAATTTCTTGCTTTCAAACGGCTAGGTTGGCAGGCGCTGGGACAGACGACAGGAGCTCACTCTGCTGCACGGCACTCAGGTCTTGAACTGCTGACCTGCCTTACCTTCTAGTCGTCGAGTTCAGCGTCTTAACCACTGCAAGGAAGGAGACTTGAACCTGCTTTGTAACCATGCAACATTTCCCCCAATTAAAATGGTTTCCCACCCCCACCCCCACCCCCCAAAAAATCCTCTCGAAGCAGAAGGCAAAATCCAGATATTAACCCATTTTAGAGCCCAGGGGCTGCAGTAGCTCAAGTGGCTAAGACGCTGACTGGGAGGCGCAAGGTCAGCAGTTCGATTCCCGAGTGCTGCAGGACGGAATGAGCTCCCGTCTTTGTCCCAGCTCCTGCCAACCTAGCCGTTCGAAAGCAAGACATTGCAAGTAGATAAATAGGGACAACTTCGGTGGGAAGGCAACAGCGTTCCATGCGCTCCGGTGTCTAGTCATGCCTGCCACATGACCATGGAAATGTCTGCAGAAGCAGGCAGCGCTGGCTCTTCGGCTTTGAAACAGAGATGAGCACTGAACCCTAGAGTCGGATACAACTGGCTTTCCAGCAAGGGAAACCTTTACCTTAGAGCCCAGGAAGGGGTTTTTTGCATCCATAGAATCGCCCACTCTGGTTCTAGTTGCCTTCCCTTGCGTTTACACAGTACACAAAACCTTTTTCCCCTTTCCGCAGCGCTGACCTGCCTTTGGGAAAGATAATTATCAATAATTTATTCCGGCCGGGTTGTTTAGGGGACACCAAGTTACCGCAATGTCAAGAAAGGACAGGCTGACACTTAGAAAGCTGGTGCTAAGAGCTGGACTGCAGAGGGATGGACGGGAATAAAGGAAGATTTCCAGTATATATGGCATACCTGGAAGGATATACGAAGGAAGCAAACACAAGATTAGGATCTGTTGGCATGCAACGATGTAGTGGCGGCGGGGGTTCCCAACCTAAGGCCCATGGGCCAGATCTCATGTGGCTCCCCAGCCACCCCACCCCTCCAAGAAACAAAATGCCCACCCCCTTTGAAGCTGTTGGGACAAAACGGCTGCCCCCGTCATGCAGGCAGGGCAAAATGGCCATCCGGCCCTCGAAGCGGACTGAGAGAGGGCGACCCGGCCCACGGCTTGACAAGGTTGGGAACAAGGCCTGTTTGACCTCAAATCCTGGAGATTTTTTTTAGCAGCAATGAGGACAAAAGTCTGAGTTCAGATTTGGAATCAGCACACTCGGTATCGTGTAAATCACATGTGCAAAATAGCAAAATCGTTGTTGCAGTATTATTATTATTATTATTATTATTATTATTATTATTATTATTATTATTATTATTATTATTATTATTATTATTATTATTATTATTATTATTATTATTATTATTATTATTATTATTATTATTATTATTATTATTATCTCTTATTGCCATACGACGGCAGTGTCTGGGCAGAACTGTGCGTCCGTCTCATTTGGCGCACCGCAAACTGCAACATTTTGTTGCAGTTCAAAAATCCCCATTTCAAGACCAGACCGGGGGTGAAATTCACAGCCCAAAGCCATTAAGACATCGCGGCGTTAAAAGCTCCAGTTGGGCGAGATTTATGGGATCGAGTCGCTTCAATTATTTACCCTAACCAGGTTGTGCAGCTTTCAAAGCCGTTTGTTACTTACCCACACGGCTTCTTGTCATCGTGGGAATAATGGCGAGAGATTAAAGGATGCTTTTAAAAGTGAATTACGGCCCCATCCGTATCAATGCAGAGTGCGATGCGGCACCACGGATCCCGGGTGGATGTTTTCCACCTGACTCCGGAAAAGTGAGGAGGGGAAAGCAGTGGATTCCTGTAAGAATGTTTGGTACATAAAATGAACATGGTGCAGCGGGATAGTGGCTTGGAAAGCCAGTCATATCCGACTCTAGGGTTCGGTGCTCATCACCGTTTATAGCCAAAGAGTCAGCGCTCTCTGTGTCTGCAGACGTTTCCGCGGCCATGTGACATGCATGACGAGATGCCAGAGCGCATGGAACACGGTTGCCTTTATCCAACAAAGTGGTATCTATTTATCTAGTTGCAATTTCTTGTTCCCAAACTGCTAGGATGGCAGGAGCTGGGAAAGACGAACGGGAGCTGACTTGAGAAAGGTGACAGCGTTCAGTGCACTTCAGCGTCCAATCCTGCCTGCCACATGACCACGGGAACATCTACATACCAATTTAATTTGTTCCTCAAGGTTGGTTGTATCTTGAATCTCCCATAGGAATGCACTGCACGCACAACCTTGGCAATCCAGCTGTTCTTGGACTTCAATGGCCAGAAGCCCAAGACTCTGTGACTCCACACGAATGGGTTTCTTGCATGTACAACCTTGGCACTCCAGCTGTTCTTGGACTTCAATGGCCAGAAGCCCAAGACTCTGTGATTCCACACGAATGGGTTTCTTGCATGTACAACCTTGGCACTCCAGCTGTTCTTGGACTTCAATGGCCAGAAGCCCAAGACTCTGTGAATCCACACGAATGGGTTTATTGCGTGTACAACCTTGGCACTCCAGCTGTTCTTGGACTTCAATGGCCAGAAGCCCAAGACTCTGTGAATCCACACGAATGGGTTTATTGCGTGTACAACCTTGGCACTCCAGCTGTTCTTGGACTTCAATGGCCAGAAGCCCAAGACTCTGTGAATCCACACGAATGGGTTTACTGGATTCACAGGGACTTGAGCTTCTGGGAATTGAAGTCCAAGAACAGATGGAGTGCCAAGGTTCACCATCACAGATATAAGGCAACTGGTGACCTTTGTAGTGTTCTACCTTGCAAGGGCGGCAGCAGGGTACCCGTCCTTCTATTGTGACCCAAAGAGCGGCAAGAGTTCAGACAACCTTTTCTTCCTCCTTCCATCTAAATGCTCTCCGAATTAGGATTGATGCAGTTCCCCCCTCTCTCCCCAGAAAGGCTTTCATTTACTCTGGGTAAACTGAGCATTGAATGGGTCAGAGAGACGCAAATAATGTTTCCAACCCCGACCAAGGAAAATTGCCTTTTGCTGCTAGACTGCTCGCCGTGGAAAGTGGGCTCATTTTTCACCACAGCCTCTTCCAGAGTTTGCTTTTGCTTTTTATTTTATTGCAAGGTTTTCCTGATGCATAAGAGGGATAGAATAATAAATGGCTGCATGCCTTCAAGTCAGTTCCAACCCAGAGCAAGCCTGGCTGGGATTTCTAGGGATAAAAGTGGTCAGGAAGATCCCGGATACCTAAATGAGAAAAGTTAGCTTTTTTGGCAATAACTTTTCGGAATAGCCACTGGGCATCCCATCATCCCCAGAGGACACTCTTTCCTTGCACGGCGTCAATGGAACTTGTATTCCCGATACATCCAAAGGGCTACAAATGGAATAAAGCCAACATAACCAGGCCATCCAGTTGCAATAGGGTGGGTGCTAGGTAAAGCCAGTCGTATCCGACTCTAGGATTCAGTGCTCATCTCTGTTTACAGCCAAAGAGCCAGCAATGTCTGCATCTGCAGATGTTTCCATGGACATGTGGCAGGCATGACTAGACATCGTAGTGCACGGAACACTACCTTCCCACCAAAGTGGCATCTATTTATTTACGTGCAATTTCTTAATTTAGTTTAATTGTTGGATTTCTATACTGCCCACTCGACCAAGGCCGAATTTCTTGCTTTTCAACTGCTAGGTTAGCAGGAACTGAGACAGAGACGGGAGCTAACTCCGTTGCGCAGCACTCGGGTCTCGACCTGCCGACCTTCCAGTCATCAAGTTCAGCGCCTTAACCACTGAGCCACCACAGTCCCTTAGAGCAGGGATTCCCAACCTGTGGCCCGCGGCACCATTTCATGTGGGGTGATTTCATGTGGCACAAGGAAGTGCCATGTGGTGGAGGAAGGGCAAAATGGCCACAAACAACGCAAGCTTTTGAGCTGTTCAGAACGCTTCATCCATCTCAGTGTAGAAAAAAACCGAGGGAGTGAGAAAGCATGAAAATCCAAATAAACTAGAAAGAAGTTTTAACTTCTTAGGGTTTGGCTTCAGTGTCTCAAAAACCGGGGTCATCAAAACGGCGCCTCTGGGAGGGGCATCTCATGCGCTAGCCAGCCAAACAATTTCCGACAGAGTTCACCACATAATAATAATATCCCATGCTCTTAGCAATTATTTTTCCTGCCATGATAATATAGAGACATCTAGTGGTAAGGGAAAACCGAAATGCCTTCCTAAAAAAAATTTGCACCCGCGTTATGCCTTCGTTAGTTTAATTAGATGTTACTTTTTGCTATTGCTATTAATTAAGATGCGACTGTTATTTGCAAATAAATGAAAATATGCCTTGGGACAAATAGCTTCTCTAGTGCTTTATTGAAAATCATTACCACAGTAGACCTTACCGCCGTGATGTTGAACCTTGGCCCTCCAGATGTTCTTGGACTTCAATTCCCAGAAGCCCAAACACCCTGTGAATCTACACGAATGGGTTTACTGCGATACATCGGACCACGCCGCCCTCGTCGCTCTTGGAAGCGGAAGTAAAACACGCCTCAATGGTTAAGACTCTTCCTGGTTAACCCTTCCTCCGTACTGGCACGTTTTACTTCCGCTTCCAGGAGCGACAGGGGTAGCGCGGGCCGGATGAATCGCAGTAAACCCATTTGTGTGGATTGACAGGGTGCTTGGGCTTCTGGGAATTGAAGTCCAAGAACATCTGGAGGGCCAAGGTTCACCATCACGGCCTTACCGTGACTATTATTACAACAGTCATAGCACATTTTGTTATAAAAGGTATAAATAGTTTATCATTATTCCCCCAATCTCGTTGTTCTGTGCAGGACAATGACAATAAAGATTTATCTATCTATCTATCTATCTATCTATCTATCTATCTATTGGTTATAAGCTCTAGAACATCACTTCTGATTATGGCGAGCCTATGAATTTCACAATTATCCTGCCGTCAACATCATCTGCAGAGGCAATCCTGTGGCTTCCTTTGGGAGTCGATCCATCTCCAATGTGGCCTTCCTCTTTTCCTGCTATTTTCCCCCCAGCATTATAACAGCTTAGAAAACACAGCAGGAGCACCGAGGTTTCCTCCCATTGATATTCGGTTCCACCTGCTCATCTTTGGAGCCATTAAACACTTGTTTTCCCCCCAAACAACAACAACAACATGACACTACATTTTATGCCAGCGAAAGGGCCCAAGGGAGCGCGCAAATGATTGCACAACAGGCTAACTTAAAATGCAGTGGTGTTATTACCTTAAATCCCAGCAGAATATGTAACAATATTAAACGTATTTGTTTGAAACATTTTAAAAAGAGCTTAAAACACACAAACACAGACACACAAATTGCAACAATATTTCAAACTCCTTCCAGTTTTCCTGGACACAATTCGGAACAAACAAGGCCCGCAACTTTGTGTGTTTCCCTTCTCGCTGCAACAAATGCAACAAACAAATCAGAATAAAAAAAGACCCTCCTGGGGACCCAAGTCGGTCCTATCCAGAAAAGAAGCTAAAACCGAGTTTAAAAAAGGTTAATTTTCCTGCTCTTACCTGACCTGCAGCCCAGGGGTAGCAAACCTGAAAGTCCAACAGGTGCAGCTGCCTTGCAATCAAAGAGAGGGAGGAATGGGGGGGGGGGAGGGGGAGAGACAGATTTGCCCCGCCCTTCGGACTACAACTCCCATATTCCCCCTCTAGGGAGAATTCTGCATGGGGGAACCTGGGAGTTGTAGTCCCAGAACACCCACAAATAGACTCATAGTAGTAGTAAAGGTAAAGGTTTCCCTTGCTCGAAAGCCAGTCGTATCCGACTCTAGGGTTCAGTGCTCATCTCTGTTTCAAAGCCGAAGAGCCAGCGTTGTCTGCTTCTGCAGACATTTCCGTGGTCATGTGGCAGGCATGACTAGACACCGGAGCGCACGGAACGCTGTTATCTTCCCAAGTGGTCCCTATTTATCTACTTGCAATGTCTTGCTTTCGAACTGCTAGGTTGGCAGGAGCTGGGACAAAGACGGGAGCTCATTTCCGTCCTGCAGTACTCGGGAATCGAACTGCTGGCCTTGCGCCTCCCAGTCAGCGTCTTAGCCACTTGAGCCATTATCATAATAATACACAAACTAAATTGCATTATCAATCACTCAAGTCTTTTATAGTGTGTATTTACGTGCACGTGTAAATGTGCGGGCACGGGTATGCCTACGCGTGCGCAGCTGCATGCTATATTGGCCCTGTCTACCACTTTGAACTACGACACCCAGAATCCCTCACCCAGCCTCGCCCGTGCCTTTCTTGCGGCAAGGTATTCTGGGATATGAAGTCCCTCCTCCAGCCCCGCCTCCGCCAGGCGCGGCCTAGGCGCCGTGAAGCGCTCTTCCGACACCGCCTCTCTTTACCGTCCCACAATACGCGCTGCTCCGTGGACCGTCCGCGAGGAAGATTGTCCTCCGTGGCGCCCACTCCCCCGTCGCTAAGGCCGGCCGGGGGAGAGCGCGGCCCTTAGCAACGGGCCTTCGGAGCCTGTTTCGATGGCAATGGCGGCCTCGGCCTCCCCTTCTCCGTCCAACCCCACCGTCTTCCTCCTTATGGTCAACGGGCAGATCGAGAGCGCGCAGGTGAGGGTGAAAAAAAAAAAACACTCTCCCCCCGCCCCAAAATCTCAATGGTCCCGCCCGCCAGGCTCCAACCTGTACCTTGGGACACTACCAAAACCCAATAGTGGGGGGGGGGGGGGGGAGGGAATCTGTCGAGTCCCCTTGGCCCCCATTATCGCGCCACAGGCAGATGCCCAACAGATGCAGCCTTTCACAACAGGCCCTTTTTAAAATAAATATTGGAGAGGGGGGCTTTCATGGAAGGAGGGTCCCTCGCCTTAATAGTCTCGTGCCAATTAATAACGCTAGCAATTAGCACAGCTTGGGGAAGCATCCCCTGTTTGGGCTCCAAGGGTCAGCATCCCCTGCCAACCTGCATGGCCATTGCAAAGATCTAAAACATACATTCAAACATTTCCAGCTGTTAAAGTCAGGTGAGGCGGAATAAGCCTCAATGCAACAAGATTTGGACTAACATAATCTGAATTTCTTTTTGCAGTTCCCGCAATTCGACGACCTGTACTGCAAATACTGCTTCGTCTACGGCTACGACTGGGCTCCCACCTCGGTATATGTCTCCATCCTCTGAAATCCAGCCCAACATCTGGTTTAATTTTCTTCTGGGTCTTTTTATCCTCCTCATTATTGGGAAAAACCTAAACTGAACCTCCTCTATTCAGGGGTAGTCTACCTGCAAACCACAAATGCAAGACAGAACCAGAGCAACAAAACAGGGACTTTTCCAGAGATGGCTGTTGGTGGGCGAGCCAAGCCTGGAAATAAATGCATTTATTTTAATTTTTGCTACTCTTAATACCGGGAAGGAATGGTGTTCAAAGGGGTGCAGTGGCTTAGTGGTTAAGACGCTGAGATTGACAACTGGAAGTTTGGCAGGTCAGCAGTTCGAGGCCCGAGTGCTGCAGCTCCTGCAAACCTGGCAGTTTGAAAAGCAAGAAATTGCAAGTAGATAAATAGGTACTGCTTCGGCGGGAAAGATAGCAGTGTTCTGTGTTCTGGTCATGCCTGAAACATGGCCATGGAAACGTCTGCACTGGCTCTTTGGTTGTAAACGGAGTTGAGCACCGACCTCTAGAGTCAGACACGACTGGCTTTTAAGCAAGAGAGACCCAATGATGTTTAACAAGCCATAAAACCATGAATATTAGTTGCAAAAAAAACCCCAACCCACATTATTTTTATAGCCTCATGTTTCTTAGTGGGACTTTGGTCTCCCTAGCCACCAACCCAAAAAGAAATGTTCTTAATGTTAATGCCTTAAAAATCACGTTATTTCCAAAGCTTTGCTCATGAGAAGGAGATCCTGGACTCGACAAACTTAACTTTTACACTCATCTTTCCTAGGGTTTGGAAGAAGGGATCTCCCAGATCACGTCGAAGAACAGAGATGTTCAGCAAAACCTGGTGTGGAATTTCCCCATCGACATTACCTTCAAGAGCACCAATCCTTTTGGCTGTAAGTGAAGCTTTGGTAAACCCCGCACATTGATGTTTGGTCACTTAAATTGGGTGTACATAAATATGTTGCATATCATATTTATTACTCTCCAAAATAAAGCCAGCAGTTGCGGGGGGAGAGATAGATCAAAACATTCAAAGCCCCTGCATTTCCCTTACAAGTGGCACCGGTCAAAAAAAGTGCTCATGGAGATTCCCCAGGCTGCCTTTCAGTGTCTCAATCTTTTCTTCCTCCACAGGGCCACAGATCGTCCTAAGTGTCTACGGCCCTGACCTTTTCGGGAACGACGTGGTCCGAGGGTATGGAGCCGTTCACGTTCCTTTCACGCCCGGGAGGTGAGTTGACCGGTCAGCTTTATTTCGGATGTCCTCGTTTCAGTGGAATGACATTGCGCTGAAGAGCGTATGCATTCTCGGACGTGGACCCTGCAAAAGTCTTTCAGCGACCCAAGAGAGGCAATCTGAATTTTATGTTTCAGGCACCAGAGGACCATCCCCATGTTTGTTCCAGAATCGACATCCAAGCTGCAGAAGTTTACAAGGTGATGAAAATAAGCTACTAATATCCCTCAGGGCAAGTCTTCAAGATCACGTCTGTTCAGGTCAAAACTACCAGGATCAGCCTGTGAAGATTACGTTAGATCTACTGCCATCTCAGGTCAAATGCTTCTCATTTGGGGATGTGGGGAGCTGTAGTCCTAAAAGTAACTCCTCTAAGGTCAAGGGTAGCCTGTCTTATAGAAAACACAGGCAAATAAGCAGATAAATGCTGTTTAAAGACAGTAGTGGTTTTAAAATGTTTTTATTACATGTATATAAATAGCAGAGTTCGATGCTATAACTTATTCTTTTTATTTCTGCTGCATCTTTTAGCCATTTTTCTAAAAAAAACTGCCTTGGGTTCCAGCATTAGGAGAAAGGCAATTGATCAGTGGTTAAGAAGCTCGCCTTGTTAGCTGGAAGGCCAGCAAGACGGCAGTTCGAGATCCCGGCACATACTGCATGACGGATTGAGCACCCGTCTCTGTCCCAGCTCTTGGGGACACGAAAGGAGCCTTCATTCTGGCGTCCCCTGAGCCTTTCAACCCAGAATAATTTTTGACCTGGAATTATTATCATTAATGAATTAAAATAAAATGGCAGTGAAGGATTGTGGCTTTTTTGGTGATCTGTGAGGCATGAACGATCTTTCATTTCAGTCAAGTATGGCCTCTGGCCCCACCTTTCTGCCTCAGTAACTTTGATTTGCCTTTTCCTCCCAGCTGGCTCACAGGGAGGCGCCCAGAATTCACGGACCCCAAGGTGGTCGCCAGAGGAGAAGGCCGCGAAGGTAAACCTGAGAAGGAAAAAATCCCTGGGTTGGGCCACAACAAGATTGCATTAGCGGGCCAGGCCCTGTGCATGAAGAGGAGAGCATGGCCTCAAAAAAAATCAGAGCAGCAGAAGATGGAAATGTAGGCCAAATTCAAGAAGTATTTGTTCCCCTGAAGAAGAGGGCTAGCAGGCTAGTTATGGAATTGTAGTGGTGGAATTGTGGTGGCTTAGTGGTTAAGACGCTGAAGTTCATGACTGGAAGTTCAAGACCTGAGTCCTGCAGGACTGAGTGAGCTCCAGTCATCTGCCCCAGCTCCTGCCAACCTAGCAGTTCAAAAGCAAGAAATTGCACATAGATAAATAGGTACCACTTCAGTGGAAAGGTAAACAGTGTTCCGTGCGCTCCGGTGTATAGCCAACCTGCCCCATGACCAAACACAGACAGTACTGGCTCTTTGGCTGTCAACAGACATGAGCACTGACCCCTAGAGTCAGACTCGACTGGCTTTCCAGCCACGTAAAATATCCACGGCTTCTAAAAGCCCCCAGTAACCTGGCAACTTCTGTTGTGATCTTCCCGGAGGTCCAAATCCAACCATTCTTACCAATTTTCCCGGTTGTGTCCTTTCTAGTGACCAGGGTCCGCTCGCAAGGTTTCGTCACCCTCTCCTTCAACGTGGTGACCAAAGACTTGAAGAAGCTGGGCTACGACGTGAGTCCCGGAAACGTCTCCAACCCATCGCTCACCTCAGCGACAGAAGGCATCCATAAATACTGAGCTTAAGGTTGAACTCTTGTCTCTAAAGGTACTACAAAGTTTCCAAGCAATGCCTTGCGTCTTCTATGTTGTCACATAACCGCACAGCTGTGGCTAAGGTCCTGCTTGAACACATCAGCGTATATACAGAATGGTGGATGGTATTAAAAATTCAACCCTGCTGCTTTCAGGGAAAGCAAAACTTTCATCAGCATTTACACCCTCAAACTGGTGCACTATCAATCTCTTCTACGTTTATTCAAAGGACATTGGAGGTTCAGTTGTTGTTGAAATGTAAACTCTTGTTTCCCGTTTTGTACAGTTTTCTAAATAAAAGATTTCTACCGCACATCACTGTGGCAAGCCTTTTTTTACAGATCTGGCATTTGTTCTGTTTTTAGAAGCATGTATACGACACTGGAATCCCACCCTGCCTTGCAAAATCACTGCGAACAATCGCAAATGCAGTGCTGTTATCTGCTTTGTGGAACCATGAAACATGGAGGGGAAATAATCCACATGGAGGTGGGTGGGGAGCAGTTAAATTTGAAGCCATGTTCCAGGAACAATTTTGCCAATGCAAAAAAGAGAGAGAACACTCTTAAGTTGCAACAGAGCAATCACATCAACTGCTTGAGAATTCAACCTTACTCCAGTAGATAGAGCTAAATCTCTCTTCTTCATCTGCCGTATCCATTCGGGATACAGTATTGGCTATCATCGTGGCAATAGGGGACTGCAGTGGTTCAAGTCATTTGTGTGGCTTCACAGAGACTTGGGCTTCTGGGAATTGAAGTCCAAGAACACCTTAAGTGTCAAAGTTCGCCATCACGGCTCTAGGCAAAAATCCTTACTCCACTGGAACCAAGCCAAAGTATATAATCTGAAAGAAATGCATACCTGTCACTTTTTCCTTAGTTGTATGCGTGTGCCCACCTTCTCTCCACTGCCATTTCCCCTGTGCTGAATCTTAACATTGTTGATCAAAGGAAGAAAAGGCGATTCTCATTAATTGAAAAGTCTTTGCACTCTCCAAGGCCGTGCACGTGTTTGGCGAGAGGCAATCTCTCTCCCAGAGGATACACGGAGAAGCAGTCCGTCCGGCACTCGAAAATCCACACTAGCCACGGAAATAAGCAATGCATGTTTTAATTCGGATAAGACACTTATTTGCGACAAAGCCCCGCCTTTCTATGGTTTTACTGACCACATTTCTGTAACAGGGAAGGGGCACAGATACAGAGCGTTACGACAGCAGACGTGATAAAATTATATCCGTACAAGACAAGCACAAATAGGACAAATTCAACCAGAAGTCGGCTTCTCCCTGTTATTTAAGAAGAATAACTTGGAGACCAGAAAGAATGTGTGCCTGGGATGTTTGAACGCTTCAAGGTTTTCTGCCTTGGAAAACAAAACTACAGTATCAACGCCTAAGGGCAGCATCCTCAAGAGAAATTAGCTGACTTTGTTAATTGCATTTTGATGCTCATGGGGAGATTTCCAGGAAAAGGCTGGTTTTACAGTAGCGCCGGCAGACGTCACCCCCATGTGGGAATATCCATTGTCAAGGAGTGCTAATCTGGGCTCACAAACTCACACGTAGGCTTGCCTTGACTCAGCTTGCTATAAAAGGCAGCGCTGCCAACTCTCCCACGGCCGAGACGGGATCAAGGATCACAAGATCCTGCCTGTCCGTCTTACGAGGGAATCCACTTCCTGTTAGAGATCATCTTCAAAGCATGCCACAGTCGTCAAGTCCAGTGTCTTAACCACTAAGTCACCGCAGCCCCCTGTTTTGGTTTAGGAAATATCTAAAATCTAACTGGGAGAATCTGGTTTATAATCTCTTCTAAAGATATTGTTTTTCTTTTACTGGTGGTTTAAAAAGTTAAATCAACCGACTGTAAATCCTTGTTGATCAAAGACTCAACCAGAGCCGTCCGGGACTTACACCTGGTCCTACAAGGAGAGTGTGTGCCTGATCCTATGCTTGTCCTCTTCGGACCCTCCAAAACGTCAGATCTATTTATTTGTCTTAAACTCTAGCTGCCGCACAATAAACACCTTCCAAAACCCTCCAGTTTGAAAAGTGCACAGGGCGTGAAATAATGAACAGAAGCCCAGAATTTCCAAAGGTCTTTCACTGCTTCCAAGCCCTTGACTTCAAGGAAATCCTACCAGTCACATCCTGGAGCAAAACAGAAACCAAGCCAATAATTCTGGCATCCCTCCAACCCATTTTGGTGTCACATGTCCTTTCTAGCACATGATTTCCCCCCAAAGCACCTTGTTCCACCGTCCCCTATGGCAGTGATGGTGAACCTTGGTGTCCCAGCTGTTCTTGAACAATTCCCAGAAGCCCTGATCCACAGGAGTGCTGACTTGGGCTTCTGGGTGAATTGGAAGTCCAAGAACACCTGGAGTGCCAAGGTTGGCCATCACGGTGAGATGGTATTTCAGTTCATTAGCAGCAATAATCATAATGTCAGTGTGGTTTTATGGGGTTAAAAACTATACAAGGATAACATCGTGGTTTTTTTAAAAAAAACTATGGTTAATTTGAACACTCAAGACTATATTGAAATATTCTCCCCTTCGGAAGCACAAATCACCTGGTTTGTAAGAGAGCTGTCCTTGTGGACAGAAGAAATGAGCGGAAACAGATGTATGGATTGCTAGGAAGCATCGCCTTTGGGAAGGAACATCTGGAATAAGGCAGCTACACTGTTGTTGTTTTTTTAATTTGTTTCCTAAAGATGATATGATGTGCATCAAACCTGTGTCTAAACAATTTTGGGACCTTCCTACTTGGGGGCGCATCTACCCCTCTTCACCTGCTCTTTTCTTACACCTCAACTCCAAGTATTGACGCCCAGGTTTGCTAGAAAGTCTGTTATCCATCTGAGGGCTTTCTTAGTGGCGGCCCCGACTAACTGGAATGCTCTACCTGGGGAGTTTCGTTTAATTAATTTAATTTAATTGTCAAATTTAATCTGATTGACTCTTTAGGGTCCTTTAAGAAGCAACTGAAAACTTTTCTTTTCGAGGAGGCCTTTGGCAACTAAAATAAAATTCCAGATTTTTTTTTATAAAGAAAAGGCCATAAACTGGACTTTCGATTAACGACGCGTTTGAACAGCATCATTTCCGCTTACCAACACGTCATCACTCACCACGTGACTATCCGCACGACGACGAAAAACCGTCGTTGTGCGTATTAACGACTTTTTTAAATGTCGTTGTGCGGATAATGACAGTTTTTTGCCACTAGATGGCGCAGCTGCCATTGAAAACCGCACAACGACGTTTCCCCTATAGCGACACCGACTTGGGGAACCAAGCAACGTCATTATGTGAGGGTCTACTGTAGTAGACACTAGCTGCCCAATTGCATACAAGCAAGTTATAAAAACAACAGTTACCCAACTCGACTGCTGCGTGTGCGTGTGTGCTGCAGTTCTGGAAACCAAGTTACTTTTTGCATTTGACATTTTTAAACAAAACTTTCAAAGAGACAACAATGACTTAAACCTGAGTGTGGCTTAATGGCACGAAGGAGGTTCAGGCGGCAGCAAAAGTCACTTCACAATGAAGACTGTAAACAGAGGCTGGTTATTAGCACAGACCGCATCTTTAGTTAAAAGAATTTAGTTGGTTAAAATTAACATTCACACAACAGTGTTTTTTTTAGGAGTGTCCAAAGTCTTACAAGACCGAAGTAGTCTCTTCATTCATGATCTTCTTCCTATTTTTTTTTTAAAAGCCTTCTCACAATCTTTCCACTCAGAATGGGAAAGAAAATATCATTCAACAGGAAAAGAGTGAAAGGCAGCGGTGTAGTGTTTTCCTTTTAAAATGTCATCTTACGTTCACATTCCACTCAAAAAAAAATTGCCACAGGAGTTTGGATTTTTCTTCTTTAAACCCTTTTTGTTTAAAAACAATTGGTGCATCAATATTCCCTTTTAAACATTCTTTATGGAAACCCAAAGCTAAAATATATATATTTTTATATACATATAATAATAGGGCACTGACTCCTAAAAAAACCCCGACAACCCACAGTATCTTAATTTCTTAGCTAGCCCCAAAGCTACGAACTGTTAAATAAGGTTATGAAACGTGGCCAGAATGAAAGTGAGCATCAGACTTGCCAACTCAAACCCAAAATGGTATTCCTTTTTTAAAAAAAAAAAGTGCAACAGTATGTAAGAATAACTGCATAATAATAGCAAGGTTCGTCCCAAACCAGTTTCCTAGCTTTCCCAATTAAACGTCATTCGACGCGACCTCCTCCAACCTCCTTTTAAAGTTGCATTGCAAGTCAAGTAAGAACAATAACAGAGACGCACATTACACAGTTAATTTCCAAATGAAGTCACCACCGGACAAGCACAGGGCAAAACATTATGAACGCCATACCAGCCGCTCGGACAGAAGTGTTCCAAATAAATCCTCGGAAATGGAGAAATCCGATGCTGCATACCAAGAGTGCGCCTGTCGGATTTCACAACCGAAGGGGTCTTTGCGAATCTCCCGTGGTTAAAACCAGCTTGTCTTTGGCAGACTCCGACCTTTCTCTCCCAATGGCAGGCGGAGAAAAGGCCACAGAGTCCTGAACTACATTTTGAATGTGCAAGGAAAATATAGAATATAAATTTCATGTGTCATTTTCTGGGCAACCCAATTTCCTCTCCCTTCTCCTCTCCTAAGAGTTGTAAGGACTACAGGTGAACCAAGAGTCTAAAAAGAATATACACCTGCGAAGGCAATCGCTAGCACTTCTGAGGTTTCCGAGCTATGCTTCGCAAGCAAGAGAGGTTCCTTCCGACTGATGTGGGTTTTGCAGCCACTTCTACAAATTAAAAGCAAAGCAGACTATTTTAAAATGGCCAGGTTTTGCCTATGACAGTCACGGCGAACCTTGGCATTCCAGGTGTTCTTGGACTTCAATTCCCAGAAGCCTAAGTCCCTGTGAATCCACACGAATGAGTTTACTGCGTGTGTTCTTGGACTTCAATTCCCAGAAGTCCAAGTCCCTGTGAATCCACACGAATGAGTTTACTGCGTGTGTTCTTAGACTTCAATTCCCAGAAGCCTAAGTCTCTGTGAATTCACACGAATTGGTTTACTGCGCGTGTTCTTAGACTTCAATTCGCCAGAAGCCCAAGTATCTGTGAATCCATTCGTGTGGATTCACAGAGACTTGGGCTTCTGGGAATTGAAGTCCAAGAACAGCTGGAGTGCCAAGGTTTGCATCATGGGCCTATGACATTGAAATGGTTAAAAAAGGAAACTGAGGTTGGTGGTGATGAGAGAGAGAGGGAAAAGAAACCTAACTTTGGTGATCAAGTCTGAACTTTTTATGCAACTCCCACAAAAGCCCCCACAGTGAAAAAGTACCGCAATGCAGCAAATACTAGGTTTGAGGGTGAGTCAGGGCAGAGTTGTTCCGAGACACAAATGGCAAAACCTACGTTTCTCCCCCTCGAGTTCTCTTTGCATGCGTGGTTGAACCCAGGCCGGTCTCCAACTTCAAGTTCTGCAAACCTTCCGCCCCCACAAGAGTTGTACGCACCGGGTCCCCCTTTATAGCAGGAAAGGGTTAGTGGCGTTTGCAGGTTGTGAAGCCGAGGGGGCCATCCCAGTACTGTGAAGTGGCTGAGCCATTGGCCCCAGGAGGCTCATCGCCGGAGGTCCCATTCTGCCCACGGTTGGCATGGGGGCCATGGCTATTGCCACAGGCGCCATGGAAGGGAGAGGTACGGGCTCCGGGCCCGCGGCCGGGACGGCGCTGAAGGACGGGCTGCTTCCCAGGACGGGACTCGACCGCATCTGATTGAGAGTGAGGGGCTGAGGTTGGTTGAGCTGGAAGGGGTTGATTGCAGCTGGAGTGGAAGAAGGAGCCGCCGCCGAGCCTAGTGGTGAGAGAAGAGACAGAGAACTATGAGTATTCCTCATCTCAAAGGAAGCTGCCAAGGCAAGTCAGAGACCGGCAGTAAGGTGAAGGCAATAATAATTTCGTGTCAGAAATTATTCTGAGTTGAAAGGAATTTTACGGGAGAAACTCAGCTCAGGGGACATCCGAATGAGGCTCCTTTCACGTCCCCAAGAGCTGGGACAGAGACGGGCGCTCAATCCATCATGCAGTACCTGGGTCTCGAATTGCCGACTTTCCAGCCTTCCAGCTAACAAGGCAAGCTTCTTAACCACTGAGCCACAGCAGCCTCATAAGGTCACTCTTGCTCAAAAGCCAGTCATATCCGACTCTAGGAAATCGGTGCCCATCTCTGCTTACTCAAAGAGCCAATGCTGTCTATGTCTGCAGGCATTTTCTGTGAACATGTGGCAGGCATGACTAAACACCAGAGTCCATGGAATGCTGTTTACCTTTCCCACCAGTGGCACCTCTTTATCTACTTGCAATTTCTTGGCTTTCGAACTGCTAGGTTAACAGGAGCCAGGGCAGATGGCGGGAGCTTACTCCGCCATGCAGCGCTCGGGTCTCAAACTGCCACCCTGGCAACCTTTTTGTGCGACATTTCCCAACTTCTGCTACTGAGGGGCGACCAAAGGGCCCCCAAAGTTTCAAAACTGGTTCGTTGAAAAGCACCAAAAAAAAAATCTTCCACTGGGGAAGGAAAAGTCTCAAGCAATTCTGGATGCACAAAAAAAATAATAATCCCTGCCTGCTTTTCTGGGCCTGATCCTTAATTTCCAGTTCTGTCGGGATGCGTGCCTTAAATCAGCTATCTCAGAAACAGAGAGAGAGAGATTTGGGACTGGGAATTGGGAGGTGAAAAACGGCCAAAGAGCAGCGTTCCCAGGATGTGATATTTTGGGCCGCCTGCCACAACGACAAACTCCTAGTCATGTATACAAAATTTGGTTTCTTTGAGAGGCCTGAGTGACCCCTGTGGAAAAGCCTCGTTCCTTGGCTGCCAGTAACGAGGGAGGGGAAACTGAGTGGCTGGATTTCACACAGGACGGGCAAGTTCTCAAACTACTGAGAAGGAAAATAGCCAGAGTGAAGCTGCGACCCATCAAATGGAGTCACTTAGTCATGGATGGTGGCTCTGTCAAGCCCAACTGTGTCTCTCCAGACACATGACTTCATGTGGCGAGTGGCTTAATTTCCTATATTCGTTCCTCTTTAGAGTGCTGCCGGGCCACGTTTTGTGTATCTTACCTCCCAAACCATTCATCCATTTCCTCCTATCGAGAATGAAGTCTAGCAACTGCACCTGCTATCTACACACAGGGGATCGGCACTCTTTTACTTAGAGCTGAGATGGCGAACCTTGGCACTCCAGGTGTTCTTGGACTTCAGTTTCCAGAAGCCCAAGTCCCTGTGAAGCCATATGAATGGGTTTATTGCGCATATGCAGAAAAGGAACTCGGGCTTCTGGGAATTGAAGTCCAAGAACACCTGGAGTGCCAGTAAACCCATTCATGTGGATTCACAGATGACTTGGGCTTCCGGCAATGGAAGTCCAAGAACACCTGGAGTGCTAAAGTTCGCCATTGCTGACCTAGAGAGAACCCACTTCCACACATGACTGAAAGCAACAGACCGCTCTCGGAGGAAAGGGCATGATGGAACATCAAGAATATATGTTTTGGTATGCTTAGTTATCTGAGAGAAATAGCAATGACACTTCTATACTACCCCATAGCACTTAATGGACTCTCTGGGCAGTCACACATAGTAATTAGCATTTTGCCCCCCAAGATGCTAGCGACTCATCTAACCGATCTATGGCGTTGCAATTTTTCCTTTCCCTAGCCTTTTTGCACATGCAGCCATATCCTGTTTTAGATTCCGTAAAGGTCACCCATGCTCGAAAGCCAGTCGTATCCGACTCTAGGGTTCAGTGCTCATCTCTGTTTATAGCCAAAGAGCCAGCGATGTCGGTGTCTGCAGGCGTTTCCGTGGACACGTGGCAGGCATGACTAAACATGGAACGCTGTTTCCCTTCCCAACAAAGTGGTCCCTATTTATCAACTTGCAATTTCTTGCTTTCAAACTGCTAGGTTGGCAGGAGCTGGGACAGACGACGGGAGCTCACTCCATATCCTTAAGACTGTACCTTTCATCTACTCTTCCTTAAAGCAAGAACTAATTAAAAGATTTAAATATCAATGCCATTTCTTACGTCGCTCACACTAACCAAATTGTTAATTGTGTCTTCGATCAACGTAAAGACGTCTGCTGATCGTTTCTGGTGCTAAACATTTCCAGGGAGAGCCGTGCAGAAAGTGGGAATTTCAAACAGACAAAGTTAAACCCACTGGCCTAACCCAATAAGCTGTTTTCTTCTCTGGTTTTAATGAGTTCATCACCCACCACCCACCCACCACCCGCCCTCCATTCAAACAAAGGGAGCCTTTGCTCTCAATAGCAAGATATACCTGGAGCTAAGAAGGGATTCAGCGACGGGACGGGTTGAGGCGGCTTGGTTACCAAAGAATCCAGGTTCACCAGAGCAGCGTTGGGACCCAAGAAAGACTCGGGTGTTTTGCGCGCTGTGCTGTGCTTACTCAAAGTCAAGCTAGCTGGATGAGACTCGAAGAGGTCTGGACTGGTTGTACCGCTGTTGTGCGCTGACAAAGTGGAACACGAATCAGCTGAAACAAAACATGAATGTGCTTTTTAAAAGGTTCCTTTTGCATCACGTTATCTGCTTACACACAATAAGATATTCTATACACACACACCCCTTTCAGTGCAATTCTAAGGAGCTATACATGGAGCACAGTGGAGTAAATTCATTCATTCATTCACTCACTCATTCATTCCATTTTTGTACTGCTCATCTGGGATGTTTCCCATTCTGGGCGGTGTACAAATAATGAAATAAACACACAACAATATCGTACAACAATAAAGCAAATCAAAATGCATTCAGGAGATAGAAGGGTGATGGTCCCCAAGTGGATGAAATGGTCCCACTTGAATCCATCTGGATGGAGGGCAGCAGCTTCATCCATCCTGGCCTGGGGATGATGATAAGGACTTTGCGTGCCCAAACGGCTCAGGACCAGAAAGTGACTCGCGGAACTGGATCAGTGGTACTATGGGTGTGACACAGAAGGCAGATGAAAGGCCACTGCATTATATTCTCAGGGCAGTCTTCATGGCAGATCGCCATGGGGATCGCCAATATTCAGATTTGGATACAGAAGAAGAAGGATTCCGAGTGCTGCTTGGAACAAACAACTGCATGGCCTTAGAATGGCTTCTTCTGTTCCACCACATCTCAAATGGCTGGTATAAGGACAAGAGGTGTAAACAGATACCACTGCACCGTAAGCTTGACCTGCGGCCAATTTTTATTCACCTGAATGTCCTGCAACAACTTCAAGTGCTCCCAGTTTTGGACTGGATTAAAGCTACCGAAACACAAGCGGTTCAAAACATCGTTCCAGAAAATACCCTCTTAAACCACCCTCCCAAAATACACGCTTTCTTACTGACCAACCACCTACAGATGCCTCAGTGCTCTTTCAATTGATCTGCTACATCTTCTAAACACTTTCTCAGAAGAAGAATGAGGAGGACGCAAAATTAGAAAGCTTTATCTGGATCAACATGGACCGCCAATGCTGATTTCACATGTACCTTGCTTCTTAGTCCGAAGGCTGTCAAATTCAGAGAAATCATCTTTAAGTGTGCCATTCAAATTGCTGAAGAGGTCGAAAGATTTGCTACCTGCAAAGAGGAACAGAAATCCACTACAATTAGCATCTTCAGTATAACTATCACGTGAAACATTGTCTATTGGAGTTCACTTCCCAGTGGTTAAGAAGCTTGCCTTGTTAGCTGGAAAGCCAGCAAGTCGGCAGTTCAAGACCCGGGTCTGAGCGCCCGTCTCTGTCCCAGCTCCTGCCAACCTAGCAGTTTGAAAGCAAGAAATTGCAAGTAGATAAATAGGGGCCACTTCAGTGGGAAAAGATCTTGGGGACATGAAAGGAGCCTCAGTCGGCCGTCTCCTGAGCGGAGTTCCTCCAGCAAAAATCCTTTCAACCCAGAATAATTTCTGACAAGAAATTATTATTATTATGCCAGAGGTATATTCTTAAAAGGATCGTGAACTGCAACTTGATTAGAATTAGCACAAATAGGGAACCCAGTCCTCACTGGAAGACACACTAATTCATTTCATTTAGAGCCTGCCTTTCCACCATGGAGTCATAAGAAGCTTGCGCAGCTAAACATGACTCAGTTTCAGTATTGAATATGTACTTCTATCTTTTACCATTCTTTTTGTCGCGTACCAGGCATGGCTGCAATTTTGCTCTAAATAAAACTCACAAGAAATGGAAAGAAGGAGTTAAGATCAAGCCAGGAACTGAGACACTGCAAAGACTCCAGAGACATGAGAACCAGTCACACAGAGAACGGAGCATTTGTGTCCATCTTAGCCTAAGAACTGATCCACTCAGAGCCCTCTTAAGTCAGCATCAAAGCTAGGTGGAAAGAAACCAGGTCACTTGAGTGGGACGGAGGAATAGCTTTGTTAATAACGAGTGACAAATGCAGAAGAAAAAACAAACACAAGGAAGGAGAAGTTTTGTTTAATGACTTTTTGTTGGCCATCACCGTAAATCAGGGAGTCACAACCTATGGCCCATGGAATGTGTTGTTTCCTCTCAAGGGAGAAGATCCCTGCAGCCTGCCAGCTGTTTAGTTGTGCCTCGCTGTCTAAGTTGTAACTTGTGCTAAAAGGAGCCCTGGTGGCACAGGGGCTAAACTGCTCTGTTGCAGCCAGACCGTTGTGAGTCCGATCCTGATCAGGAATCAAGGTTGACTCAGCCTCTTCCATCCTTCTGATGTTGGTAAACTGAGTCCCCAGCTTGTTGGAGGGCAAAAAATGCTCATTAATTTGTGAACTGAGTGCACTAACAGCTATGAGGCAGCATAGAAGTGCAACTACTTAGTAAGCTAATTAGAAAATTATTCCTATGAGATTCACTCAGTGAGTTGACTGTGCCATGAGTTTTAAAAGCCTCATCATCATATCAATAACGTGACCATCTGAATCCACCCTCCCCTTTGCTCAGAAGAGAGAACAGCATAATAAACTGATCTTTTTTTAATGCCTCCAATGTAATATGTTCATACGCTACATTCTTAAGAGTATCAGAGATTCACTGTAAGGTTTAAGGTTCACCCACCTCCCATGGTGGGGATAAAATCATCACCAGCGCTGGTGTCAATGTTCAGACACAATTAGGGTTTACATTGAGCCTCCGTTGCACATTTCACTAGAACAGTGATGGCGAACATTTTAGAGACTGTGGGCCCAAACAGAGGGGTGGGGTGAACGCTGTGCTGGGGGGAGCAAGGAAGTGATCCCATTGGGCTGCTGGGCAGAGGGGCGTGGCAAACTGTGCTGGGGGGGAGAAAGCACTCCCATTGGGCTGCTGGGCAGAGGGACGTGGCAAACTCTGTGCGGGGAGTGGGAGGAAGCAGTCCCATTGGGCTGCTGGGTAGTGGTGCACGGTAAACTCCGTGCTGAGGTGACAGTGCACCTAGCCACAGAGAGGGCTCTGAGTGCCCTCTCTGGCACGCCTGCCATAGGTTCGCCACCACTGCCCTAGAAAGAGGAGGAGGCATCCTGACACTCACCAGAAGCAGCGATAGGCTTGTTGGTGCCTGGTGGCCCCCAAGGGTCAACGGGGGCTTTTGCTGCCACTGAGGATAGCTGGGAGGAAGCCCAGGGGTCTACATTCTTTGGGAGAGACTGGGTGGCAGATGACGTCCCTGGCGCTCCCCACGGATCAACGGAGGCTGCTGGTTTCGCACCTGCAGACAAGAGAAACAGAATCCCAAGTTAGGCACTTAACATCTGAAGTCCGATTCTGCCTAGGACCTCAGGATGTTAAATAAATTACACGTACAGGTTTTTGCATTGATCATGCGGGGTATATTTGACATAAATGTAGCAAAAATCGTCTGGTTTATTAACACAGCTGCGCCTACTCATCTTTAGCTCACAACTGACTCACTGTGGCCTAGATGTACTATTCAATACGATAGTTTCGCACTAGAGAAGCCCTTGGTCCATCTCGCCTTATATACCTATTTCTGACGTCAGCTCACTGACTTGCCCAGACATTTCCGGCCGCTGTTGGAACATGCACGCCACCAGGGGACGTGATTCAGCTGAGGCGGCAGCAGGCCTAGTGGTAGCTGCAACTGTCACAATGTTCCCATGTAAAAATACATTACCCAATTACTGACCATTTGAACAGCTGGAGCATGTCTTAAAATCTGTACGTGACAGGCAAATTCTGAGTTCAGATTTGGAATCAGCACACTCCATATCATGTAAATCACACGTGTTATTCCCAGTAGCAAAATTGGGTGTTGTGCAGTGAATTATTGTAGGTTTATAAAAGCCCATTTTGGCTGTCCTGCTGTAATTTTTTCTTGCAAACTCTCCCCCCCCCCCCCCTCCCGGCCTTTAAGACAGACTTAATTTCTGAATGGCAAAGCCATGAGTTCTGCTCATCGACAGGTGGCAGGGTTTGCGTTCCAACTTTTGTCCCTTCCAAAAGACAGGAAACACTAAAGAGCTTTTAGGCGCATACAGCTAATCTCCTCCCAACCCTGTCATTTCCTCCTCCTCTTCCTCCTTTTTATCAATGACCCTATGCAAGAAATGCTAATGGCCCAGGGCTGGTGCAAAGAGACGCTTCTAGAACAGTTGCTCTTTCATGAAACAGATAACAAAAAGCAGGGCAGACGCAGAAAGTAAAGCCATTTACGATGCCACCTTCCGCTGAGAATGTCCCATGTTTCCACCCAAATGCCAGCCCAGAAAACCAAGACTTTGCTCTCTGTTCTGTTCTGAGCCACACTTTTTTTTTCTTCAATTGGAGTTCAAACACATGAAATCTGTTCCCCGCCGCCCCCAACCCTGCAAAACTATCCTCTGGAGCCAAGTAACTGGCAAATTAGAACAAGGGGCTCTTATCTCTGACGTTAACGAGAGCAGAAAGCCATTGAAGGCGAACACACAGCTGTAGCCTAGAGCCACGACGGCGAACCTTGGCACTCCGGCTGTTCTTGGACTTCAATGCCCAAAAGCTAAAGTCCCTGTGAACCCACACAAATGGGTTTACTACAAGTACGCAGTAGTAAACCCATTCTTGTGGATTCACAGGGACTTCTGGGAATTGAAGTCCAAGAACACGCACAGAAAACCCATTCGTGTGGATTCACAGGGACTTGGGCTTCTGGGAATTGAAGTCCAAGAACAGCTGGAGTGCCAAGGTTCGCCAACAAAGAGTGTAAAGAAAGCAAAGTTTCCTGCTCACATTTGAAAACAGGGATTTTACTTTCCTATGCCAAGTTTTAATGTGGGCAGTTTTAATGTGGTAAGTTTTTAATAGGTAGGTGGGTATGTTGGGGTTTTAATTGTTTTTAATATGTATGTTTTAATCCTGTTGTGAGCCGCCCTGAGTCGGGTTCACCTGATTGGGCGGCATAGAAATTTGAATTATAAATAAATAAATAAAAACTTACAAGAGGACCTTTGCAGCTCCAAAACTGTCACCCATTAGCAAAAGGCAGACGATTTTACAATCTGTCATCTTTCATTTGGTTTGCGCTCTTTTATTGCCAACATTAAGGACAAACTGGAACTAGAGCTACTGCTAGGTAAAGGTTGCTCGAAAGCCAGTTGTATCTGACTCTAGGGTGAAGTGCTCATCTCTGTTTACAGCCAAAGAGCCAGCGCTGTTTGCATCTGGCAGATGTTTCTGAGATAGGCATGAGTAGACACCAGAGTGTATGGAATGCTGTTACCTTCTCACCAAGACGGTACCTATTTATCTACTTGCCATGTCTTGCTTTCGGACTGGTAGGTTGGCAGGAGCTGGGACAGGTGACGGGAGCTCACTCCCATTGTACAGCAGCCTGGACTTGAACTGCTGATCTGCCAACCTTCCAGTCCTCAAGTTCAGCGTCTTAACCACTAAGCCTCCGCAGTCCCCAAAGCCCTTACTTTTGTAACTGGGGGTGTGTGTGTGAGAGAGAGGGAGACTGAGCAAACACATCATGAGGCAGAAGATCAGACAAAAGGGAGGGACAATAAACCCTCTCTGCCATGTTAACAGCTGTCAATATTCTTACCAAATGACTGCCATGGGTCTGAGGTTGTACTGCTGACCGCAGGGGCTCCCCAAGGGTCCGTCTGGTTTGCTGCGCTCGAAGGCCCCCAAGGCTCTGTCTTCTGGGGAACTGATGCTGTGGCAGTCGGAGCATCCATGAGATTCAACAGAGCTGCGTGCTGTGGAAAAGCAAGTTGATTGTTTGATTGAAAGCTCAGCCCAAAACAAGCCCAGGAGCTCCAATATTTTCTACCACCCACTCCCCCTTTAAAGAAAGGCTGATCATTCCACTCTTTCACATGCTCTTAAACCCTTCTTCTTTTTCTGCCGTATCCAAATCCAGATATTGGGGATCCTCATGGCGATTAGCCATGAAGACTGTCCTGAGAATCTAATGCAGTGGCCTTTCATCTGCCTTCCGCATCACAGCATGACCCCCTTTCCATAACTCACTTTCTGGACTTCCTGAGCCCTTTTGGCACACAAAGTCCTCCTTATCAGCCCCAGGCCAGGATGGATGAAGCTGATGCCCTCCATCAAGAGGGATTCAAGTGGGATTTAATCCACTTGGGGACCATCACCCTTCCATGTGGACTTCACCACACAATGCTATTAGTCCTCAGGGTGGTCAGGTTAGTTAAGCGCTGCCTGATACTCAGTGTTGAGTTGCTGGCAGCAGGGTCGACTCTATGACCCTAGCAAGATAACCTGGCCAAATTTACAAAACAATCCCAGTATCTACAAATCTTTTTTTTCCGCCCACTCCCCTTTAAAGAAAGGCTTCAAAAGAAGAGAATGCATCATTCCATTCTTTCACATGATCTTAAACCCTGGGGGGGGGGGTCTTTAATTACTAAATGCTCTTTTTGTGCAAACCATGATGTTCAGGCACAGAAAATGGGCAGCGCCCCATGAGATGTGATCATCCCAGGCCACCTCTCCATTAGGTCTCCACCTTCCCTAGAAAGGACTGGGGATTTTTTTTTCCACTAACCAAAGCCTACCTCCTTCTTTTTGGGAAATTTAACAGTGTCTCTGCGACTTTCCTCCAAAGCCATCTGCAATCTCAAATCATCGCCACGACGAAGGCGTTCCTCCTGCAGAAAAGTTATGCAGGAGAGGAAATGGGACGTTTATTAACAGTAATCCAGGTCAAAACCATTTTTTTAAAAAAAAATCTCTGCTGACAGCACTCGAAGCAATTATAGATTTTCCAAAGGCAGGGCGATGTAATGTACAACACATTGATTGCATTTCTCTAAAACCAAGTCAACCAAGATTAAAACAAGGTGATAAGCAGCTCTCCAACACTGGAAGCATTCTAGAGAATCAGAAATGATGGCAAACCTTTTAAAGACTGAGTGCCCAAACTACAACCCAAAACCCACTTATTTATCGCAAAGTGCCAACACAGCAACAGGGAGGAAAGAAATGCTCCCATTGGGCTGCTAGGCAGAGGGGCAGGGCGAACTCTGTGCTGGGGGGAGGGAGGAAGCGCTCCCATTGGGCTGCTGGGCAAAGAGGTGGGGCAAACTCTGTGCTGGGGTGAATGCCCACAGAGATGGCTCCAAATGCCACCTCTGGCACGCGTGCCATAGGTTCGCCACCACTGATCTAGCAGATTGCTTAAAAGGCCCCCTCCCAACTCAATGATTCTATAAAAAGTGAGTAGTTCACATCTTTTATTTGTCACTTAACACCACTGAGAAAAGGGAAACTAGTGTCACCTCTTGCATGATAGATTGCTGCTTCCTATCAGGACAGAAGAGGATTCAGCCACAGGAGTCAAGCCAGAAAGCCTTGAATTACTTAATAAGGAAAGAGCTGCCAGTCCCTCTCTGATCCCTTTTCAGCAGGGAAGCTTTCAATCCACAATGCCGTTTATAAACTGACCTGCTCGGCGACTTCTCTGCTCATGGCCAAAGCCAACTGCAACTGCAGTTCTTCTTCCCCACTCGTCTGGGGCCGGGCTTGTTCAAGCTCAGAAGACACGCGTGGTGATGTAGCTGTGGTAAGAAACAGAGGTACTGCCATAACACCCAAGCCTGACGTCCGTGCTTGGCTATGCCATGATTTAGCCAATTCACCTCCTCCCCAACAGGAACGCTTCTCAGAATAACCCAGCTGCTCCTGGATTTAACAAAAGTGCGAGGAAGCTTTTCTTTCGCCTTCTGTCCAGACTGAATTAGACGGGCTGAATTACAAATTAAACATAGCAATAATTCAATAAATGTCGCAAGGGCTCACAGCTGTACATTGCAAAAGGATAATTAGTATGGATCAGGGGTGCCCAAACTACGGCCTATGGGCCGGATGCGGTCCCCGACGCCCTCACCGCTTCTGGAAGCAGAAGTAAAACGTGCCCGTCCATGCACAAAACAATGCCATAAATGCACCCACGGCTGTCATAAACACGTTTACGCATTTTACTTCCGCTTCCGGTGGGAGGAACCATGCGACCAGCCAGCGGGGAAAAAAGTTTGGGCACACCTGGTATAGATACAACTGAATCAAGCAAAGTGTTCTAAAACCCCAAAGAGGGGGGGGGGGGGGGGAACTGGCATTAGGCAACCATTTGCTAACTTCAAATGAAGGAAAATAAGTTTGGCCCAAAAATTAGTGGCTCAAAAAAAATCTTGTGAGATTTATAGGCTGATGCTACCCATTTAGGATAAAATGCTCAAATCCCTGGGAGCCAGAAGGCTCGGTGGTTACCAGAGGAAGACACTGGGAGGAATGAAAAAATAAACTCACTTGTTTTGCATTTCCTTCCCATGCAGAAATAGAGAGGAACTGGTAATGGAATAGGATACATCTTGTTGAAGAGAAATCTCCACATTTCTAAGGCTTAAAATGTGGTGGGAAATGTGCAAGAAAACACATACTGTGCATCACTCAAAATAGGTACATCTCAAAGCATACTGCAATCAATGGGGAAAAAATTCATACGAAATGTGCACGGTTTTAACAAAACAGATACAAACGGCTATAATAACAAGCCCTGGTGGCGCAGGGGTTACAATGCTGTACTGCAGCCAAAATGTTGTGAGTTCAATCCTGATGGGGATCAAGGTTGACTCAGTCTACCATCCTTCAGAGTCAAATGAGTCCCCAGCATGTGGGGTTGGGAGGAGCAAAATGTTAATTAACTTGTGAACCACCCAGAGAGTGCATTAAGCTCTATGGGGAAGGTATATAAGTGTAATAGCTTTGATTGCTTTAATAAATGTACACACAGAGCCAGAAATCCACTGAAACCACATACATCATCATTAAGCAGCACTTGTGTCGGCCACACACAGTTTACAAGCAACCAGCTATATGATCATATAATGCAAAAATAGATTGGTTTGCTGATAATGATGAAAGGAGCCACACAAGCAAAACAGGATTCCTTCCACGATGTACAATGTAGGACCACATAGGGAAAGGCAGAAGGCTGTATGTAGCTCAATGGCAGCAAGTATCTTGTGCACAAGTTGCGGGTCCTCTACCAATCGGCGTTGGAAATACAGGGCTGGAAGCACAAATGCTCGATTTGAGTGTGTAGCCAGCCTATCCTGCTATCCATGTTATGCCGTTATGGTAAAAGAGTAGACCATACTGCCAGGTGATGGTCAACAACCCCTGAGGACTGACGGTCTTAGGTGCCAAAGTCCACAGGAAAGGGTGATGGTCCCCAGGTGGATTAAATCCCACTTGAATCTGTCTCGATGGAGGGATTCAGAGAGACTTGGGATTCTGGGAATTAAAGTCCAAGAACACCTGGAGTGCCAAGGTTGGCCATCACGGCTCTATACGCTTACAAAGAAGAAATAAATCCCACTGAACGATGCGAGACTTGCTTGAATAAATATGCAGTTACAATGAAAACTACATAAAGCATCACACCTCGACTTGCGGTCCTGAAGTGATTTCAAGGTTTCTGCTTCACATTCTTGATTTAAATTCACCGTTGTTTTTCATATTAAGATATATGGATTTTACCAAAACAGGTTCCATTCAGTTTTAGGATGGAGAATTAGATAAAAATGCATCTGCATGCTAACAGAGCCTGCTATGCTTGTCAGGTTTATTACCACTGAAAGAAGCTGTTGTTATTAAAATGCTTCTGTTACAAACTTTTCCCTCCCTGACAAATCTGTTGATTTCTGGAATTATCAATGCATCTGTGCAAAATGCTTGATTTGTAAGAAAGACTCTAGCATAAAGGGGATTGCCCTAGTGACACAATGAGACAAAGAGGTCCTTATTTTATAGCACAGCACATGATCATTAACTCAGATGTTTATGCAAGATGCCACTGAATAGATCCAATTTCAACATCCTAAACCCAGCTTCGTTACTGCTTTCAGAAATGCCAAGATTAAAGCTTTTCAGCTACATGGGAATTACTGGGCAATTTTTGCTCAGCCCATGGCACCATTTAATGTGGCCCACCGCTGCCCTCACACTACCAGAAGCAGACACATTTACAACAGCCATAAAACATGCCCACGCCTGCCGTAAATGCACCCAAGGCTGTTGTAAACACATTTTACAGCAGCGTTTATGGTGGGAGGAACTACGTGACCAGCCCACTCGGCTGTCTGGGGAACATGGTCAGGCCCGCGGCAATGAAAGGTTTGGGAACCCCTGATCTACAGAATGGAAGAACAACATGCCCAACTTTCAGCTGTCATTAGTCAGATTCTGGTAATAATAATTTCGTTTCAGATTACTCCGGGTTGAAAGAATTTTTGCTGGAGAAACTCCACTCAGGGGACGCCCAAATGAGGCTCCTTTCATGTCCCCAAGTGAGGCCTCAGGCATCGAAACCCGACTTTCCAATCTCCAAGCGTATCATTTTAACCACTAAGCAACCAGGTGAGCTGCTGGTGACTTTGTGACTAGCAGCAGCTCTTCACCTGAAAGGATTATAACTGCTAGGAAAAGTAGAGAAGAGAGAGTATCCCCTCAATTTATGTAACATCAGAACACCTTTTCCCAAAAATGTTACTGATAGAATTGAGGAGAATGCATCACAAAAATTATAATGTAAAATCTTTTTGCCACAAGGTGTTAACTCTTCCCAGGGTTTTCTAGGTAGAAACTTGCCCAAGGTCACACACTGGCTCTCCTCCCAAGAGGCACAATGGGAAAATGAACTCCCAACCTCTGGCTCTACTGCTAGTTACACTGACTGATCTATCCAGCCAACTTTATGACAGGATGTACAATGCTTCCTAGGAAAACCAAACAATTGTAGAGTTGACATACTTGGCCCAGTTGCCCAATTTGCAATGATAAGAGATGATAATGGGGGGGGGGGGGGCTTTAAGGAGACATTCCACAGAACATCATAGAGGGAATTTTGCAACTCAAGATATTATCACCGATTCTGATGATCCTTCAGAAATAATTTGAACTCTTAAATAATATAAATTTGACATAAGTATACAGTATACCATTTTGCGGTTTTACAAGCAAAACAGGTTGAGGTACAACCTACACAGCACAAGCCGCCAAGCTAAAATTCCATTATTTTGCATACTCTGATGGTGACTTCTCAACATATACCTCACAATGATGGGTTCAAAGACCTGCATTTCCTTTGATTAGCAGCCACAGATGAGAAGAGAGACACAACTTTTAAAAAAAAGCAGGCAGCCCCCTCCATCTAGCATGTAAACATATATACTTACACCCGTGGTAAGAAGCTGGAGAACCTCCAGATTTTCCATATTCTTGCTCCGAATAGCTGGTGGAAAGATTAGGCTGGCTGGAACCTCTGCCAAAGGTGATCTGGTTACTACCCACCCCGGTAGCCACCTGTGCCATACGCTCTTTGGTCTTCAGGGCCTGGGCTCGCTCTGCCTTGAGTCGTTCATCATCCTTCAGGAGAGACACCAACTGCTTGGACTTCTCACGTACATTGATGCCCTGGTCCTTTCCATCACGGTCAATGTACTGAAAATCCTTCAAAGTCTGGATAGCAAAGATGTTTTCTTTGCATTGCTGAGCCACCCGCTCCGACCCAGTTTTAATCAGGTAATCCAACAGCGTTAAAGCCTTGTAAACATGCCTCCAGTTTTTCCCATGGTCATTCAACCGCTTCCAGATCATGCTCATGATTTCTGAAAAAGCCACCACATTATACGTCAGGTCTGCAATTTCGGTCATTAACGAACTGGATGGACCCCAGGGATCATTTGAGGTTGCCTCCCGAACTTTTATTTCGGCATCCGAATAGTTGTTCACAATGTTTTTCATCTGCCGCCTGATCGACGAAGTTGTCATTTTTATTTCTCCTAAGCCAAAACAGGCTCCCCAAAAAAATGCTCTCAAAGACTAGCCTTCGTTTTGCCTCCGTTGCAAGTCTCTCTGATATGAAAACAGTGTAGAGGTGACCAACGTGGAGTAAGTTCTGGCAGTGTCATTTCCTCTTCTCACGAAAGGTACAAAATAAACTGGAAATCCTGTCCTGAAAAGAATGAAAAACCCATTAGGTATCATTGTAATTATTCCCTTGCATTTCAGAAGACCATCAAATCAAATACTTGTATCCTTCTTTTCCCTCCTCTGTCACCAAGGATAACCTTCTCATTCTTAACCTAAAATAAGGTGAAAATCAGAAAATTAGAACATCGTGCAAATGTTCATTCTGTCCAGTAATGCAACTTAAAAGGTGAAACAAATATATGAGATACTCATTGCATGCAAAGCAAGATAGTTCAAGCCTTACTTTGTTATAATATTGATGCTTATGGCTTACAGTTTATGAAAACCCCAACCCCCCAATCTCATGTACCCCATAATCATCACATAATCTCATGTACGCTGTATGCCATGATCATCACAATGATAATGAATTAAGGCATGACATCTCTCGCTTTTCATGTAGTGAGTCTATCTCATATATTTGTTTCAGCTTTTAAGTGAAATGAATGGACATTTGCACGATATTCTAATTTTCCGAGTTTCACCTGTATATGAACCACAGACAAGAGTGTTCCTTTTAAATCAATTTCACAAGCCACATAGGAAGATACAGGGTAAACAGTTCAAACAGCCATGGTTGAAAAATAAATTGTCAGATTAGAAGACGGTGTGAAGAAAGCATGCAAGGACTAAAGCACTGTTCCAGATTTCTGTCTCAGGACTGGTTCTACTGAAGCCACATCTTCCTTCCCTGGCAGTTTGACAGATTGTTTTTACAAGCTCTTCCATACAATTCATTTAGGGCAGGGGTAAGCTAAACTCTGCCTGCCACATGTCCATGGAAACGTTTGCAGACGCAGACAGCACTGGCTCTTTGGCTATCAACAGAGATGAGTACTGAACCCTAGAGTCGGATACAACTGGCTTTCGAGCAAGGACGACCTTTACCTAAGCTAAACTCTATGGCTGCCTACGTGGCTGTTGACCCATCAGATACCCAAGCTTTTCCCTCTTCAAAAGAAGCTATTTCACAACAAAAGGCCATTCTTAGAAACCACACCTGACCAAACAACTTGCAAGCCTACATTCAAACATAGTGTTTGAGATCAAAAACAACCAGTTTTTCAAAATCACAAGCAAACTTTAGGTCACCTCCAGATTTACCTTTTTCCACTTTCCTGTTTATTTTCCGTTCTGTCCGCGGTCCATGCTATCCCCAGAGGATCCCAGGTCAGGAAAAAATGCCTCTCAGACCTCAATTCAAGCAACTAGTAACAAAGACACAGAATCCACCATGAGGAAATCATCTCTAAATCTTTCTGCCTTCCTAACATGCACTTCTTCCTTTGCATATCTGTAGCATACAGTTGCAATATAATTCCTGGGACATTATGAGGAACACAAGGCCCACGCATACTAGTCTGCCCTCATTCACCCTTTCATCCAAATGCATTGCACATGAAGATCCAAAAACCTCTGACAAAATGCTACTTGTCACAGGGGGGAGGGAGGGGGGCAAAAAGGATCCATGCAATGTACAAGAAGGCAACCCATGACAAGTTACTTCTCATTAAACGTATCACATTATGTTAGTAGGATATTTATCTTTTTAACTAGACCATACGGACTACCAGTTAACTGATGAATCATTCAGCAAACTTGCCAACTCAGGAGAAAGAAGGTCCCGACAGAGCAAATGAAGTTGCAACTGCAGCAGGAATTAAAATTAAATTTCATGCAGCAGCTGCTGGTGGAAATACCAGAAAAGGAACACCCATATGAGCCCCAGAGAACAGTCGCAATAGCCTGTTGAGTTAATGCCAAAGAATACAATCAGATGCACACACACACCGCCCATCTGCTCTCATTATCATGTGGATTTTTCCTTAAACTGGAATGATAACCATGATTAGGTTAAACTGCTATCTGTGCCTCAGTCGCTTGTTCAAGAAAGCCGTCTTTCCAAATTAATTGCTCAAAGCAGTTCACGACATTTCAACAGCGGAAGAATAACATGATTAAGAATGGTTTGCAAAAAGTTTAAAAACACAACAGTAGAGACAAAGTGGAGGAGTCACAACTAGCAATCGCTCAACAAAATTAATCCAGATCAAAGGTGTATTTAAAGAATATCTTCAATTTTTGGTAGAACAAAAAGAGGAAGATGGCGTAACTAAAGTCTTGTGGCTATGAGCCTATTGGTTATAGTAAGCAGAGATTATTATCACTCAGGAGGCCATGATTCGTACCACTCTTTGGCCATGAAACTCACAACAGGAACCTGCGCCACTCACAAATTCTTATCATGACTGAGCTCACAACATTGTGGTGGGCACAAAATAAAGATGAGGAGAGCCATGCACTCAGCCTCAGTCAGCGCAAGAGAAGAAACCATCTAAACCAGGGTTGCCCAAACTTTTTGGGCCATGGGCTGGTCACATGGTTCAGCGGGCCGGGGTACATGGTTCCTCCCACCAGAAGCAAAAATAAAACGTGCTTCACAAGCTATGTTTTGCAACCCGATGAGACAGGTTTTAGGCTGCCATTTTCTCTGCTTAAACCAGGGGTGTTCAAAATACAGCCCATGGGCCACATCTGGCCCATGTCGCTCCTGGAAGTGTAAGTAAAATGAACCAGTGTGTGCACATTTTACTTCTGCTTCCGGGAGCGAGGAGGGTGTCGTGGGCCAGATGATTTGGTGTTAGGGGTCGGATCTGGCCCACCGGCCATAGTTTGGGCACCCCTGAGCTAAAGAACACACACAAGGGAAAACACAGCCAACCTTAAACCAAGAGACCTATACGGACAAGAGCTGTGCTGGGCAGATATAAACAATGCCCAGAGGAACCATGTGTTCCATTTATTTTTTAAAAAATCACTCCTGAACCACTGCTTTTTAAAAATCACTTTCTACAACACAGGGGAATTGCACGACCCCCATGTAACCCCTTTGTCATGGGTCTTCCCACTAGAAGAACAAAATTGCTGATACAAGGACTACGGTCACTCTTGAAAGCTTTCAGAAACAGTGGTTTCAGGGCTTTGTTTTCATGGGAATATAAAAGTTTTTTCGAGTGTGAAATATAACCTGTTGGTAGTGACTGCTGTCTGTTTAAGGTACTCCAAGACGCTGACAGTCTTTAAGTTCAGCTGTGTTTCGCATGCTGACCATTAGCTGTATTCAGTTTCAGCGCTGCCACCGTATATTTATTCACCAAATATAAGCTGCCAAAAATGCAGGGAAAGAACAGTCATATTTTAATAATACTCCATGGGAAAAGAAAGTAAATCATTCCTTATTCTTTCCCAAATTGCAATAAAGTTATCACTTCACAAAACAATGAGAAACAAGTCCTACCACAGTATTTATAAATGCCAAAGAACAGATCTGCATATGTTAATGTTTTTCAGTGCCATTTCTCTCGTCTATTTTGTTTGTGTTTGTTTGTTTGTTTATTGAAATTATATCCCACTCTGGGCAGTGAACAGAAAATAAATAACAATACCCACAACAAATCAATACCCGCCACCAACATACTGGCCCTTTTCAGACTTCCAGTCCATAAAAGGATTATGACATCCTTAGCACATTTACAACTTAATAGAAGTTTTCCACATCACCTTTCACCACTGCAACAACACACCTCTGATGGAGGAAGGCAGGAAGGCAGGTGGCAAGGTTATGAAGGTTGAGATACTTATTCTTCTTGTGCCATATCCATATCCGAACTTTCTGGCTATTGTAATGTTTGGTGATTTTACTGGGAGTTTTATTTTGTGTAATTTTTTAAAAAATAATTCTTGATCGTTGTATGACTGGTTTTATGATGTTAGCCGCCCTGAGAAGGGATGGTTTTTTCCCTATAGGGGTGGGATACAAGTATAAATGATAAATAAATAAATATTGGCAATCCTCATGGCACTCAGCCATGAAGACTGTCCTGTGAGCACAATGCAATGGCCTTTCATCTGCCTTCCGCATCACACCATGCCACCCATGGTACCACTGATCTAGCTCCGCGAGTCATTTTCTCGTCCTGAGCCCTTTTAGCACACAAAGTTCTCCTCAGCCCCAGGCCAGGATGGATGAGGCTGCTGACCTCCATCAAGATGGATTCAAGTGTGATTTAATCCACCTGGGGACCATCACCCTTACCTGTGGACTTTACCGAGGCTGCTAGTCCTCAGGGTGGTCAGGTTACTTAACCGCCACCTGACCCTTGGCGTTGAGTCGCTAGCAATATGGTCTACTCCAGGAGTTCTCAACCTTTTTAAGCTGAGGGCTGGGTCAGGCTCCCTCAGACAGCTTTGGGGGCTGGATGGCCATTTGGCCCTTCCTCCACTACATGGCATTTCCTGGTGTTGTGGAGGTGGTGGTGGGCCACATGAAATGGTGCCACGGGCCATATCCGGACCACCAACCGCAGATTGAGAATCTCTGGTCTACCCTATTACCATAGCAGGATAACCTGGCCAGTTAGTAAGAGATGCAAATCTCCAAGATGAAAGAAGCTACTGAAAGAGTATTTGTAATCTAAGTCACTGTGTTCCTGTACATTGTCTCTCATGCTGTCATTTAATCATGACAAGGAGTCTCAGAATAACAGACTGCAGGCAGAGACTCAACTAGGAAGTTCAAATTAGCCTCAGATCTCTGAAACAAGAGTTGAGGTTTACTCCACAATCTTACTCATTTCTGTTACAAAGGACTTCTAATTAAGCCATCAGTAAGAATCACTCAGTGGGAGCAAGAGGAAGACAGAAAACCTGATTCAAGAGGGGGGAAGATACCATGTTGCACTTATACTAACATACAGAATTGTTAAATATTTTAGTTTGATTTCATTTGTTTTTCCTATGGGGCAACTTTCTTTTAAAATTGCAACAGCAGATTATGAAAGTCAGAAACTGTGTTTTAGTATCTAAAATACAGTGACCAAAACAAAGTCTTGGGGGCAAGCATGTGCAGCAAATGCTTACCTGCATACACACCGTGCAATAGAGATAGTCTGGGAGTATGTGCACATGTGAGTATTATGCACTTTCAGCCTACAGTATCCTTTGCACAAAAGCTCAACTGTGCAGCTCTTTCCATGTTCTGAATTGCAAGCCCTCTTTCTTGTCTGTACTCCTACTTTACCAGCTACAGAGGGGAAAACCTACTCACGGGAGACATGAAAACATGTGTTCCACATTCTTCGGTTCATAAACATCCAGAAATTGGCCAGTCTTCCTGCTGGGGATTTAAACCAGCAAATCTCGGTAGTGAATCAGCACCAACCTACGAGTTGTGGCTTGTATCCTGGTCTTATGCCAATAACAAAGCTTAACATCCAAAGAGAAACGAGAGCCGCAACTTATTAATTAGCAGCAAGTAGATGCAACTATATTAAACATCAACCCACTACCTATAACCATGATAGCAAACCTTGGCACTCCAGCTGTTCTGGAACTTCAATTCCCAGAAGAAGTACACACAAGTAAACCCATTCGTGTGGATTCACAGGGACTTGGGCTTCTGGGAACTGAAGTCCCAGAACAGCTGGAGTGCCAAGGTTCACCATCACTGACCTATAAGCAGGCATGTTTCCTTCACACACTCCAGGAAAGATGTAGATTTGCTAACTGTTTCAAAAGATTACTTTATGCGTCTGAGTCATTTCCTAGTGGGAGGTTAGCTTTACTTCACCAAAATAGAAGTAACAGAACAAAAAGTTCCCTTAAATCACACTCACTCCATCTAGCTCAGAAAGGGCCTCCTCGAAGATTGTGTTATTTTTGAACCACAATCAGGTGTACCCTGGTAACTGTAACCTTGTGTTGCCGGCTAATCTTCCTCACACTAAGTCAGGCCAAAAAACTGCAGAATGGACTCACTAAAAGGTGGCTTCATTTTGGCAGTTTCACATCTGGTCTAGACACGGGAAGAAGATCTAGCTCAATACCAGTGGCAGCAGCTCTCGGCAATTTCATCTGCGGAGAAAAGGCAATAGACAGAAAGAGAACAACCAAGCACGTGCCTGGTTTAACATCCCAATTCTTCCTTGCCAGTCTTTATTCAGGATGAAGGCAAACAGAACACTAGAGAGATGTGGAACTAACTAGCACACTTCAGTATACATAAGCAGTCTGGACAACACTGCTACAACTCAAAACATGCATCCCTTATTTGCATGTGTTTGCTTTGCTTTTCTGTGCCAGTTGTTATGGCCTGTGGCTCAAACATTAAAAAAAACTATCTACTGAAATTCAGTCATGCAAATGAACTGTAAGACTGTGGGAAGTTCTTAAAATGTCAGTTAGGCAGGTTCTTATTAGGTTCTCATTAGGCAGTAAGCTGTTACCTCCTGGCCTGAAATGCAATGTGGGTGTGAAGCCAAGGAATTCAATGACAGAAATATTTATTTTAAGAAGAGAAGCCTTATCAGGCGTTCATAAATTTACATGTTGTACTTTAACACGAGTGTAGTTTAAAAGAATCACTCCTCAACAATAGCCATTTGTCTATGTTTTTAGAAAATGTACCATAAGATAATGCCAAGTCCAGGCATTGTATATACCAGGGGTTCTCAACCTACGGCCCGTGGGCCAGACAAATAATCCATCCCCTGCCCTCGCTCCAGCCACTGCCACTGGAATCGGCTGCAGACTCATTTACAGCTGTCGTAAATGCATTTACAACAGTCATAAATGAGTCTGTGGTTGATTCCAGCGGTGGAGGCGGCTGGAGCACCAGTCCAGCCTGCCAACTGTTTGAGGGAGTGTGACCCAGCCTCCAACTTGAAAAAGTTGAGAACCCCTGGTAAATACAGAGAATAAAACACCTTAGAGAAATTTTGTTCGCAGTACAATGAATTGTGGAGAAGTAATAAAAAAAAACTTTACAATACTGGAAAAGCAGGTAAGGGCAACCCTGACCCTTCACAACCACTCATATTAGAAGATGAACAGATGCAACCTAACACGCTCGCTGTTCCTAACTTTTATGAAGACATGGACGAAACTCAGTGTTACCAGAAGGGGTCTAACAGATGGGAGAACTCAGCCATACACAAAAATGGTCATGCCTGCCACATGACCACGGAAACGTCTGCAGAAGCAGACAGCGCTGGCTCTTCGGCTTTGAAACAGAGATGAGCACTGAACCCTAGAGCCGGATACGGCTGGCTTTCAACCAAGGGAAACCTTTACCTTTACTAAATGCAAAATTGTCACTTTAGAAGGAAAAATCAGATGCACAAATATAGAATGGGTAACATCCAACTTAGCAGTACTATGTGTAAGAAAAATTAAGGGATCTTTGTAGATCAGAACTTAAATATGACTTATCAACAAAATGCAGAAGAAAAAAGAAGGGAGGAAGGGGGCACCGAGGAAGACAACAACTTGGCAAAGTTCTGGAAACCAAACTCTACAAGGAATGGGTGATAAAGCTGAGTATGGTTAGCCTGAAGAAGAGAAGAGTGTGAGGTGATACAATACCCATCAAATATGTGAAAAGCAGCCACGCGGAAGATGGAACCAGCTTATTTTCTTCTGCAACAGAGGGCACAATCAAAACCAATGGACTCGTATTTCAAGAAGCGAAATTTCAACTAAACATCAACAGGAACTTTCTAATTGCATTTATTTATTTTTATTACTTCAATTTATTTTTTCCCCATATCACTAGGCAAGTAGACCAAGAGTAAGAGCAGTTCAACAGTGGAACAGATTATCTTGGAAGCATAGCAGGTTCACTTTTCACTGGAAGCTTCCAAACCGAAGCTGGATTATGACCTGCTGTGGTTTCCTGTGCTGGCAGAAGATGCATCGAAAGGACCCCTGGGGTCTACATTTCTGTGGTTTCTAATGCTGCAGGATCTCATTCGCCTAACATTAAACTTATTTCCCCCCCTTTATAACATTCTACTTCATTTCATCTAAGTGAGCGTTTGCTGTGCTCTGAAGCAAAGGAGGGGAGGAAACCACATTTCCACAAACCATCTGCTCCCTGTTTCTCTGTTACATGTCACATTTGATAATCTTGTTCCACAAGAAAGCACACATTTCTTCTTCATGGTCTTGCCACCTAATCTCAGCAGTTCTGTAAACGTCCTTATAGCTATGGACCAGGGTGCCCAAACTTTTGGGGCCACAGGCCAGTCACGTGGTTCAGCGGGCCGGTCATGAGGTTCCTTCCACCAGAAGTGTACGTAAAACACACTTTGCAATCTGTTTTGCAACCAAATGAGATAGATTTTAAGCTATCATTTGCTCTGTTTAAGCCAGGGGTGCCCAAACTATGGCCTATGGGATGGATCCAAGTGCGCATTTTACTTCCGCTTCTGGGAGCGCCGAGGGTGGTGTGGGCCAGATGAATTGGCATTGGGGGGCCGAATCTGGCTCACTGGCTGTAGTTTGGGCACCCCTGCTGTGGGCAGACATTTTTGTGCTTTTTATGGTTACCCTAATGAAAAACATTGCTGCCCATATGAATTTGAGAATTTTTTCTCATGGCCCAGAGAGCTACTGCTGCTTTCAGTTAGTAATTTATGTTTCCACACCAATGAGCCAGCAGTTGGAAGTAGCCAAATAGGAAACCATGTTCCCTGTATTACCCAGACATGACACTCAAAGTAAAAAGGGCATGATGGACAAATGATGGCACTAATGATGTGGGGGGGAGGCAGGCCTTCCCCAGCAATCACGCAGGATTGCTTCTGACAGAACGAAGCAGACTAAAGGACTTGAGAAGCATAGAAGGCTTGAAAGCAGATTATGGGGAAATACAGGGCCAGTCTGCACAGTCCCTCCTCCTCCTCCTCCACACTGAGTGTATCTGGAGCAGCCGTTAACAATTAAAGCGCATTCACATGTGAGGAATGTGGATAACCTCCATAATGAAAACAACAGTCTACTCAACGTGGACCTGACATTCACGACACCAGAGTAACAACAAGGTCTACTTCATTTGTTTCACAGTATTAAAAGGCACTTTTATGCCATTTCTGAACTACCGCTCTGAGAGAGAGCCATGCAATGTGAAGCACTTAAGACAGCAGGACACACTGCCTACTCACACCGGAAACAACAGACATGGTTGCAAAAAGGAAGGAAGGAGCATGCAACAAAATATTGCAAAAGCCAATTGCCTCAAGATTTTGGCTAATAATAATTTTGTGTCAGAAATTATTCTGGATTGAAAGGATTTTTGCTGCAGAAGCTCCGCTCAGGGAATGCCAGAATGAGGCTCCTTTCATGTCTCCAAGATCTTTCCCCACCGAAGTGGTCCCTATTGATCTACTTGCAATTGCTTGCTTTCAAAATGCTAGGTTGGCAGGAGCTGGGACAGAGAGGGATGCTCAAACCATCATGCAGTACCCAGGTCTCGAACTGCATGACGGTTTGAGCGCCCGACTCTGTCCATTAGAACATCCCATTCTATAATCATGGCTTTGGAGAACTGGTTACTTCATTTGAATCATGACAATCCACAGAAGCTATTCTGTTTTTCTCAATCTCGGTATGGTTGAGGAAAGAAGAGATGAGAAGACCATAAAATAAAAGTCTTCCATAGTACAGTTATAATTTTTATGAAAAGAAAAATGAAACTGCTGTGAAGGCATGTAGGAAAACCAGCATTTCCATCAACTAAAGTAATTTGACATTGGTAGCAAGCAGATAATTCAAGGGACTCAAGCTTCTGTAATGCGTAAAGTTCTAAAGAAATTAAAAACAACTGACCCAACAGCTGTATAAACAGTGAAGTAAATCATAAGAATAAATAAAAAATACCCATTGGTTAGATTTGACAACAAAAGCATGGAACTGCTAGACGTCATTTTTAAAAATGTTCTGCATCTGTAACAAGTATATGCACTTTGCCAAAGCAATAGAAACCACAGGACAATCCGGTATTGAAAAACAAATAAGATTGTTCTGAGAGCTGATATCCTAAACACACATTCCTTCCACGGTCCATTTATTCCAGTAGGGCTAACATAACAACAAGCCTAAAAAAGGACTGGAATTCAGAGAAGAATTGCACAGCACTTTGCTGCTTCCCCACAAAGCCATGACTGCTATTCTCAATTAGAGATCACAGTTTGAAACCATTACTTCTTTGAACTTTCTTCGTGTCAGATGCACCACCAGCATATAATAACATACAAAGCTAAAATTAACTACAGTACTGTACATCTAAAAACAAAATAGAATTAAAAAGGGCTAGATGACATCCGCCCAATATTGGGCCACTTCAACAGCATTTCCTCTTGCCAACCTAAGGTCCTCCTAAGTGCATGTCGAGGGGCATTGTGTGCATTGTATCCTATGGGAGATAGTTTGCACTTCTCCACAATCACACAAGATGTCGTCTACAGGGAAACCCCACTTTCTCAGACCAGCCCTCGATCTTCCTACCCTGCAAGCAGTCTATTTAAAGCTTTCCACACAGGCCACGGTTGTTCTTGGCCAGGCGGTAGAGAGTCATGTGGTTCTGCCCAGTTATCTGGTAGCTCCTCACCCGCCTTCCATAGTTCCAAGGGGCTGGTTGTTTGGAGGGGCAGACGTGGCGAGGAAGCTATGCTTTGATTTCAGTCTCTGCTTTGGTGGTTGGTGAGCAAATAGCAGGTGTGTTTCCGGGGGAAATGCTCTGAACTAAAACTACCAGAAACCCTCAGAGAGCATAGCCTATAGCTATAGGACCTGGAGTGGGGAGTGGGGGTGTTATGTTTCCAAGCATTGCCAAATATTGATTAGTTAGTGACAGAAGACAGAGATCATACTACTTCAAGAAGGGTAAAAGCATTCTGTGTTACAAACATCATAGCTTTGGCTGTGATAATTGTTGGCGGCTTATACCAGCAAGCTTGAGTTTCCTATACCTCAAAAATAGAAACAGGTTGGCACACTGATAGAGCTGAGCAATGCTAAGGCAGACAGAATCCAAACATTACCAGAACCTGACCTACCCTACCTTAATCTGATAAAATGATGGAAAACCAGCCATTTCTGTCTGATCTTTATGCTCACACTTTATGGGACAAGTTCTTTCTGAAAGGGAAACTTGGGTGAAACTAGGCCCAGCTTGACTTAAGCCTTTCAGATGAGGCCTTTTCCTAGGGGAACCATGTTGCCCATGAGGTGTCCATCTGCTTATATTTTTAAAAAATTCATAATGGCACATCCTTAGCTTCACCTGGCTGGTCTCCTTCGTCCTGGGCCATAAACACACTCCCAAAATTCAAACTAACCTCCAAAATTCAGCAACACAGCCTTAGCAGAAGTGAAATCGACACCTGCTTTCTGTTTTAAAAGGGAATAATTTTCCAAATCCTCCGCTCTGCTCAAGAATTTCAGTGTGCTGCATGTTTTAGAGAAACATACCTTAGGCCCAGTGGTTTCCAACATGGGACATATGCCCCACAGGGGCACTTCAATTCCCACAAGCCTAAGTCAGTGCACTGGCTGATAGGTGCTTTGGGGAATTGACTTAGGCTTCTGGGAATTGAAGTCCAAAACCGAAGGTCTGCCTTAACCTCTTGTCCACCAGATATTTTGCATGGTTAATAATGATATGTTTGTGTTTTTAATGTTGGTTTTAATTGGGGTTGTTAGACCTGTTTTAATTATTGTTGCTTTATTGTTTTTATTGTAATTTTTATTATGTTGTTAGCCACCCTGAGTGGTGTACCCTCCAGGAGGGCAGGATATAAATGCGCAGAAATAAATAAAATAAATAAATAAATGTCAGTTCCCAGAAGCCTCAGCTAGCATGGCCAATGGACAGAAATGATCAAAGCTGAAATCCAAAACATGTAGAGGACTGAAAGCTGTGAACTACTATTCCAAGGCTACACAGTTCTACAGTACTTTGGGCCTCACCTTCTCGGAACGGAGAAAGCGACTCTACCTACTTCACACAAGCTATTTGTCTTAAAAGAAGGCCACCATCCCTAGTCAAGCTGTTGTGTTATAGAAACCAATCTGTCATTTCTAATCTTCTTATTGAGGAATTCTAGCTAAGCCTCTGCCGAACCCTCATTTTAGCCAGAAGGCAGCTCAAATACATACAGTTCACAAACAGACAGACACAATGGCTAGGATCCAACATACTTCTTCTGGATCTTGTGTTTCCACCAGAATTTATTATCCTTCTTCCTCCTGGAGCCCTTGCCCATTTCCATGCTCTCTAAAAACGTATTCTGAAAGAAAATTTCTGGAGCAGGTTTTTGGCACTATAGGAGAGCAAGCATTTAGGAGGGAGACATTTACTGTTCTGCTCACATTAGCTATCAAAGTATTCCATCAGATCTTGGTCAGCATAACAATAATTCAGCTAAAGCAGTGAAACTTTATTCATCAAGCCCTGCATACACACAACTGTTCAGTTCCAACCAAGGTTCCTATCCTGCTACTATTCTGTGGCCCCCCAAAAAAGCTCTTCTGTACAAGTGGCGAACACCATTAAGCAATTGGATAGGAGTTCTTTCGTACAGATTCCTGGAGATTATTTTTTAAAAGTCCCAGCAATCAGATCTTAGAACAGTCACTTTTTCAGGCTATAACTTGTATGCTCCCCCTTCTAGTACGACCAAGTTGGGTGGAAGATTTTGGGCATCATACTCTACAAAAGAAAATGTTCCTAAGTCTACCACAAATATCCATAAATCAACACTGCTCAGTAAAAAAAAAATAATCGAAACCCTGCCATTAAAACTGCTTTTTATATTAACAATGTATTTCAATCCAAACAGAATAGTATTCTTACAACCTGCAAACATCACAAAATATTCCTATCTACAAGTCAAAACCTGACAATTCGTCTGCCTAGTTTGGCTGGTCGACTTTGATCCCAGATGTACATCACTGATGCTCTGCCTGAGAATTACATGGAAGACATCTGTCAAGATCAGAAAGAATTAAGGTAATCTGAGAACATGTCAGTAAATAATTTTGCCAAATAATACTTCCATTTAATTAGGAATCTCCTTCAGGCTGCAACCCTAGATCACTCATCACAGAGTAAGCCCACCTTCAAATCAAAGGGGATTAATTCTAAATAGATGTGAATAGGATTGTGATGGAAGAGAAGATAATGTTACAAAATGCTTATTTAAGCCAATTACTTTCTAATCCCAAAATTCAGCACTTTTGTGTTACTAGGAGGTTTAACATGAACTACAGAAGTAGTTGTTCTAGGTATAATAAATTTCACATTATCTGTACCTTTAAAGGGGGGAGGGAGAGAAATCTTCAAAGAATACCAATTATACATATAACCACCAGAGAGTTTATACAGTAAAGGTAAAGGTTTCCCTTGCTCGAAAGCCAGTTGTATCCGACTCTAGGGTTCAGTGCTCATCTGTTTCAAAGCCGAAGAGCCAGCGCTGTCTGCTTCTGCAGACATTTCCGTGCTCATGTGGTAGGCATGACTAGACACCGGAGCACACAGAACGCTGTTTACCTTCCCACCGAAGTTGTCCCTATTTATCTACTTGCAATGTCTTGCTTTCGAACGGCTAGGTTGGAAGGACCTGGGACAAAGATGGGAGCTCATTCCATCCTGCAGTACTCGGGAATCGAACTGCTGACCTCCCGCCTCCCAGTCAGCGTCTTAGCCACTTGAGCCACTGCTTACACTTACAGTTTATACAGTATAAAGTTTAAAAGAAAATCTTATCTTCATTGTACTGGTGTTTACAATTAAAAATGTATTTGTTGCCTTCACATTCACAGCCAATCTCCAATCATAACTTTCCACATCTGACCACTGTACACAACATATCAGATTCTCTTGGCACTGACAGTAATTTTGTTATAAAATGATTAAGACGATGTGCCTGTTTGCACAGCTATACAACTTTATAACATCGCACAAGAGCAATTGTGCCGCTTATCTATGAAACACAATTTTAAAATTACTGTACCTCTACTCTTTCTTGAGACAATAGTGTTTTTTTTCCCTCAAACATCACTCATATCCTTAGAGGCTTTTTAAAAAATAAATATAGAACAAGCACACTATGAAAATTACAATGTGGTTGTGTAACCAAGTGGGAGACATTTTTTAAAAAAAAGACTTTCTATTTGGAGATGGGCAAAATGCAATAGAAGAAATGCCTGTTCACAGATCTTCACCAGCTATCTCTTCAAAGTTTTTCATCAGACCTAAGCGAGACTGGTAGAGTAGAAAAAGTATATTTTGCTGCTACTCGCTGCTTCACCATTGCCAGGATAATCAATACCGTCTCTGAAAAAAATCATGTGTTACGCCAGCTTCGTGGAGACAACAAAGACACTTGGAATGCAGGGTGTTAATTTCCAGGCTGTAGTATACGCCCTACCTCCACACCCACCCACACAGACTGAAAAACCAAACCTTCCAAAATCTTACACATGCCTGATACATACATACCATAGGCAGAGGTTATTCTCAGGTTATACGTATGTATCAGACATACACACATCCTGAAAAATTATTCCCTTTTGTAAAGAGCATACTGTGCATGCTAAAATCATATATTTCTAAGTTGTTAAACCTCCATCACCCCTTTTTAACATCCTCTGGTATCTGTTCTCAATCTATATAACCTCGTAACACTTTGTTGTGATTTAATGTGCCTTCAGACACAATGATCTGCTCCAACCCACGCCAGTAACTCCATCTAGCTAACCGATTTCAGACTATCCATTTAAATGAACCTCAGCTTGCCGGCGTCCAAATAACCACTTGTAACCCCTTCACCGTTTCTGCAGTGCTCATAAAACTCTTTCCACATCTGACCCTTCCGGCATGACCCATTTAATAAGAAATGATGCTTCCCACATTTATATCTTTTTATCTGATCTTTATGACACACTTCTGTTTGCCCAAAGGACCTGACAGCACAAAAACAAGTCAAGAATCCACTAAAATATCATCTTGAAAGCTATTTATCAACTAAATTAATGCTAAAACACACACAACACACAAAGGAAATCTTCACCTTTCAGTTGCCAGCCTTTGAGCAAAGGAGCTGAGCCCGCAATGTAAGGCTGTGTATGTACAGGTGTAGAGAAACAGCAGATAAACTAATGTACACAACAGATACCTAGACAGCATAAACATGCCATATCACTTATATACAGAAAGGCATGTAATAATTATACACCAGATACGGTTTGCTATTACAATACATCACACACCTTCTCCTGTCTGCCAATGCGGAGCTTTAAAACATGTTTAAATTCAACATACCAAATGCTTGACAGTGCAAATGTGTTTCAAGAATCATCTCAATTCATCATCCTCGCCATGATCGTTTGTTTTTTTAAAAAAAAACACCAAGGAAAAGCCCAGTTGATATTTACAATAACGCAGGATCAACATGTTCCCCCTCCCCAGTACATATTTAGAACCCCCTTGGACATGCAAATGTCATTTTAAAAAAGAGAAAAAGACACCACAGCAAAGCGGAAGGAAGGAAGCAACATCTGGAGGGGGCAGAGGGGTGTGTACACATATATTACACACACCCTTAAACAGCAAAATAAATATATTAAAATAAATAAAATAAAGATGCATTTCTATTCTCTCTCCTTCTCCGGTATACATACTGTATGCGTGTGTTCACACACAAATATACATGCAAATACCTTGAGACACACATGTAGGCATACATATAAAATACTAGAGGCAATACACATATATAGATTTTGCTTAAATATTTCTTCTTCCTTAGCCACTCTCACAAGAGGATACACTTATTTTCTCATGCACATATACAAAACAGATATAGACAGACAGACAGATGTGTAGAGATAGATTAGATAGATAGGTGTGTAGATAGACAGACAGATGTGGAGATAGATAGGTGTGTAGAGAGATAGACAGATAGACAGACAGATGTGTATAGATTAGATAGGTGTGTAGGGATAGACAGACAGATGTGTAGAGATAGATTAGATATATAGGTGTGTAGATAGATAGATAGGTGTGTAGAGATAGACAGACAGATGTGTATAGATTAGATGGATAGATGTGTAGAGATAGACAGACAGATGTGTAGAGATAGATAGGTGTGTAGAGATAGGTAGATGCGTGATAAGATAGATGTGTAGAGAAAGATAGTGTATATATTTAAATATATGCATGCATGTCTGTAAAGTACCCCTTTTTTTTTAAAGTCCATGCCCCCCTTTTTTAAAGCCAGTCCCCCCCCTCACACAAAAAAGCGCCTCTTCTCCTGTCCTCTTTGCAGACCCACCCAAAACGTAGAGACCCCCTCCTTGGTTTGGGGGAGGAGGAGAAAAAAGAGCCCATCCCCCACCCACGAGGGGGGGACCCCCCCCACTCTCCACAAACCCGCCTCTATTAACCCTTTCGGGTTCCTCAGTCCCTAAAGGGGGGTGTTCCTTTCTCCTTCCACACACACCCCCACTACTGAGAGCCCCTCTTCGGCTTCCTCCTCCTCTCAGACTGGGTCTCCCTTGGGGTCTCCCTCCCCGTTTTCCCCTCAGCCCCCCTCCCTTTTTTACCTCAGGCGGTGACGGCGGCCCCCCACCCCCCACCTGCGGCTTCCGAGGGAGGCGGGGGGACTCCGGACGGGAGAGACTGCCTGCCGGAGAAAGAGGAGGGTGGGGGGCGTCCTCCCGGCCTTCCTCCTCCTCCTGGCCGGCCCGGCTGGGTTTGACACCCGCGCCGCCCACACGCGCCATCCAACATGGCGGCGCACGCAGGGGGAAGGGGGAGGACTCTGGAGGAGGAGGAGGGGCCGGGCCCGCGGGATCCGCGCATGCGCACCCCCGCTTCCGAACGCCAGAGACAGCGCGTGAGGTAACTACTGCGCTTGCGCAAGACAGACGGAGGGGGAGGATTGAGGAGCGGCCAGGGAGCGGAATGCTTTTTTTTTTCCACCTCGTGGGCGCGCATGCGCAGCTCCTTTTTCCCCCTCATGCGCGGCCCAACGATTTTTCCCTCCTTTTTTTTTAACCAGGCAAAAATCGCCTCACGAATAAATTTATTGTTCCCCTTGATTGATCATCAGACTATCAAGGAATAAGTTTCTGCTGGTCGCAATTTGTTTTCCATTCGTTTCACTTTCCATGCTTTCTAATAAAATAAATGAAATGTATAGTAAAATTATACATGACCTTTCAGCAAAGCCATGATCCAGATGACTGACACGAGGGAACTAAGGAAACCTTCTGGCTTCTTGAAAATGTTACAAAATGTGGAGAAAGAATGATGAATCTTGTTTCACGGCAAAAAATTTTTAAATATTTGCTTCTCAGAAGGACAATGCAGTGTGATTTTACCCATAGGGATGACTAGAAAGGACATGGCTGTATATGATAGTATTATAATAATTTCATGTCAGAAATTATTCTGGGTTGAAAGGATTTTTGCTGGAGAAACTCCACTCAGGGAACACCCAAATGAGGCTCCTTTCATGTCCCCAAGAGCTGGGACAGAGACGGGCACTCAATCCATCATGCAGTACCTGGGTCTTGAACTGCCGATTTGCCAGCCTTCCAGCTAACAAGGCGAGCTTCTTAACCACTGAGCCCTATGATAGTATTGATATGCAAACACAGCTAGATTTATTTACTTACTTTTGCAAGATCCTGTAAAACACACATAATATAAGGGGGAAAACTTTTGACAGCCCTGGGAATTAAACCAGCAGCATTACCAGCACACTTGTCTACAAATGTCTCTTGTATATAATTATAATTCATGCATCTGATGAACTAATGCACCTATAATCCCTGAAACCCGAGACTAAAATACTTCCATTAGTCTTTGAGGACTCTTGTTTCTAATTTTTTTTTTCTTTGTGTGGATTTTTACAATTAAGCGGCTTGGAAACCTAACCGAAAGCAGGATTTATGCAGAGTAGATAATTAAGGCTCTCTACACTGAATTCCAAACAATTCCTAGATAGCAATTAATGGATACGACAGGCTTTAGAGCAAGGGTGACCCTTGACTTTTTACTAAACGTTTGGCCTTCCAGGTATCATTAGATTCCATTCCTCACCATTAAGTGTTTCTGGCTATAGTAGAAGACTATCTATCCATCAGTCCATCCATCCATCCACCTACCTACCTTACCATCGATTAGAGTTGTCATAATTCTCTCTCACAAAACGGGGACAGAAGTACAAAAAAGCCTTTTTAAAAACAAACATAATATAATGATAGCTATTTTTCCAACCTTGAATCCGGGACAATCCCGGTTTTCTGGGACAAATGGCAACCCTACCATCGATCCATCCACCCACCCATCCATCCACCCAATCAATCTAATAATCTATTTCCATCTCCCCCAAACCTTACTTGTTTATTTAGTTTCCTGGATAGAAGCTCTTTTGCAAAAAAAAAAAAATCCTCTCCGTCCTGAATGCATTATAGATACGACCTCAACCTCTGAGAAAAATGGTCAAATATTGACAGAAACGAGTTAAAAGCTGAAGGAATTTATGGGTCTCCTTTGCCTGGTGATCTTCCATCTCCTGCCACAATTAACCACATCTCTTGCTTTCTCTCCTTTTAAACGAGACATTAAAAGCCCTTCTTGGAATGCATGACTTCACCCCCACTTTGCGCTAAGGCTTGCCTGACGTGACCACAGTCCTCGGGAATCCCGAAACTATGTCCCAAGAGAACAGAAAATGGTTGGTAGGCTTTGGTTTCCCAAGGGAAAGAACATCGTAAACCGCCTAACCATTGTCCTCTGAGGCCCTGCCCGGGTTTCGCTAGGATTTCAGTAGCAATTGTCTCAACATCAAGAGCTACTAAATCATGCGCCAAAGGCCATGACATCAGTCGAAACAACAAATCTGCTCCGAGTTTAACTCTCAACTTCAAGCGAGATGTCTAAGATGGGGATCGGATTTGGAGCCTTGGCTAGCACTCGGCTAATCTCGTCCGCCCACCCACCCACCCCAAAAAAGTTGGATTCCAGCCCTCCTAATTCAGAGTCATCCCCATCTTCTGCTTTGCGTCCCTCTGTTACTGGCAATGTAGACCAAGTGGAGACATTTGGATGAATGCCCAACTCTATTTTTTCTACAAGCCTCCAGCTGATGGAGTGTACGTGGCCCGTGCTAAATATATATTTGCAGACCCATGAGAACTCACTAATGGAGACAACGTCAACAGCGCCCCGTTGTTACTTTCTCCTGCAAATTTTGCCAATAAGAGGAATTTGTTTTTGGCTAAAGCTCCACTTGCATATTTTGTCACAGGGGTTTTATCCCCTTTCTTTCAACTGCAGTCTTTGGGGGGGGGGGGTGCTTAAAAAGCCACTCCGATGGGGCTCCATGTTGTCCGAAGCTGGTTTCTAGGATGCGCAGCAAACGTCAGAGGAAAGGCCATGGATTCTGGTGGTAGATGAAGCATCTTCCTTGGAAATGACAAGTCCGTTAGCATCAGAAGTCTGACCTGGACCAAAGTGGACCAGGGAACATTAAGATATGGAGTAGTCCAGTGGTGGAGAACATATGGCACGTGTGCCAGAGGTGGTATTCACAGCACTCTCCATTGCCCCAGCACAGTTTGCCCCGCCCCTCTGCCCAGCAGCCCAATGGGAACACTTCCTCCCTCCCCTCAGCACAGAGTTTGCCCCACCCATCTGCCCAGCAGCCCAATGGGAGCACTTTCTACATTCCCCTAGCACAGAGTTTGCCCTGCTCCTTTGTTTGGGCACTCAGTCTCTAAAAGGTTTGCCATCACTGGAGTAGTCTGTCATTCTTAGCCAAACCACAGAGCTTAAAAGGATGCTCTTTGGGACTGTTAGATTTTGGCACACCACAGGTCTGTATTTCACCTTCTTCCACAGACTAACAAAGAATTCGGGAAGAGATCAGGGGGGAAACATATGCTGAATTAAAGTTTTCATTGTCACCTCCTTGTCACCAGAAATACAATGCTTTTTCTGATCCCTGTCCATATGGCACCTGGGATGACAGCGCTATAAAAACACAAATCGCAAAGCAATATAGGTAAAAGTCTCCCTTGCTCGAAAGCCAGGCGTATCCGACTCTAGGGTTCAGTGCTCATCTCTGTTTATAGCCAAAGAGCCAGTGGTCATGGGGCAGGCACAGAAAGCTGTTTACCTTCCCAGCAAACTGGTACTGTACCTATTTGTCTACTTGCAATTAATAGTGTAAGCTGCCCAGAGTGAGAGTACATCCAAGATGGGCAGGGTATAAGACCAATAAATAAATAATAAACTAAATAAATTTCTTGCTTTCCAACTGATAGGTTGGCAGGAGCTGGGGCAGAGTCAGCAGCTCACTCCGTCATGCAGCACTCGGGTCTCTGTCATGCAGCCCTAAGCGCTGAGAAATATTGTTCTTTGTTCCACTGGACTGGAGTATGGTTTGGTTGGTGAGTTTGGTATCTCCTGCTTCTGTCTCCAGCCAACGCATCTCCCGGCCGCGCCGGGTCTCATTAAGGTGACGTCTGGCTCTTCTCGGTTGCAATTTAATCTTCAATTCTGCATAGATCGGTTCCATTAGAAGCTCTCTCTTGCCAAACACACCTTGAGAGTCATTAGAGAAATCGATAAGCGAACAAAGGACGGGATTCTCGCCCACTCTTTGCAAATTCACATTTTCCCCTTGATAAGTACAATCTCGTCTCTGAAGGTTTGGAGAGCATCAGGTGGGGACTGGTTGAAGGAGGAGGCCATTTTTCTGGGAATACAAAGCCCAGCATCCCTTAACCAAGGTCCAGGAAGGGGAAACGACCCCCCTACTCTCTCCCTCCCCACCTGCCAAATTCATCTCCAGAAAAGCAAAACAAGTCCCGATCTGAGAAAAGCCAGGCAGAGAGGGAAGAACATTAAGGTAGCAGCTCTCGAGGCATCTCACCACATCTTTTCCTAAGTAGATTAATGCGTGCTTACCCTAAATGCCAAAACGTGGCTATTAAACGTAGCGGAAACTGGCTGTAGAAAAAGCGATGCCTGCTTGGTAAGGTGTTTCCATGCCAAAACAAGGCAGGCCATAATTTACTTTAATTGCCACCCTGGCAAATGCTTATGAACTTCTACTCCATTCTGGTGGAAACACTGAGAATTCCTCCACCTTGCAAACTCTTGGGGTCGGAGCAAAGGTTGACGCAAGCCTTGCTTTGATGCGAAGAGTCACCAACAGAAGAAACTCATTTCTATAGGATGCAGCGGAAGCACATGCTTAGATCTACTCTTCTTCTTCTTTCTGGATACAGCACACGAAGAAGGATTTGCGCTTGCTGTTATATCAACATTAATGTAGATAATCGTCATAAATAAAATTCTTCTTCCATATCTGATTCCGAATATTGTCAATCCTTATAGCGATCAGCCATGAAGACTGTCCTGAGAATATAACGCAGTGGCCTTTCATCTGCCTTCCGCATCGCAGCATGACACCCATAGTACCACGGATACAGTTCCGCGAGTCACTTTCTGGTCCTAAGCCCTTTTGGCACACAACATCCTCCTCAACCCCAGGCCAGGATGGATGAAGCTGCTGCCCTTCATCCCGATGGATCCAAGTGGGATTTAATCCACATGGGGACCATCATCCTTTCCCGTGGACTTCACCAAGGCTGCTAGTCCTCAGGGTGGTCAGGTTAGTTAACCACCGCCTGACGCTCGGCGTTGAGTTGCTGGCAGTAGGGTCTACTCTATGACCATAGCAGGATCACCTGGTCAGACTGAATTAGATCCATTTAGGAAAATGAAATGATGCAACGCTCCTCCAGACAGATCTGCAGGAGAGAAATCTTCTGGTTGGAAGCATGTTGACCCAGTAGCCCATGGCAAAGTAGGAGGAAAAAGACTTCGGCATGCATTACTAAACAACCACTAAACACCACATTAAGTAGGGATAATTAAGGAATGATCTTTGCCTTGACAGATCATTACCCCTTTCCTGTCCCATTTCTTTGCAGTGATTAACATGTCCATTGAAGAGCTCTTCTCAACCAGTTTCCTCTTCCTTAAGGATCTTGAAATCTGAATCTCAAAGAGGGCAAATCTGTGTTGTTGTTGTCATGTCAAGTTGTCTCCAATTTGTGGATCTCTGAAATGCCCTGTCCTCAAGAGCAGAGCTCATCTCTTTGTAAGCCACAACCTGTGGTTTCCTTTAGAGAGTCAAGCCATCTTGCATTTCGTCTTCCTCATTTCCTGCTGCCTGATTGCCCTTTCCAGAAAGATTTCCCCCTTCTCAGCTTTGTCATTTCTTCCTCTGATCCAGGCTGTGAGTAAGGAAATCCATCAAGGCTTTTTTGGGCTGACGTGCCGAAATATGTAAATAAATAAGACAATTAAAATGATCTTAAATCTTTTTTTCTCCTTCTCTGTGTATGACAACTGAAAGTGTCTGGAGGGTATTGGCTTCACAAAACTCCCCCCCCCCCAAATTTGGGTTTTCAGATATTAATTTTTCTGTTCATTGATATGAACCACCATATTATGAAATGTATGTTTTATGGGGTATCGTGGGGTTTATGTTTTAACGTGTGAACTGCCTAGAGTACTGACTGCATAGCTGGGGTGGCATATAAATCAAATAAATATAGAAATGAATGCATAAATTCAGATATCAGGGTGCTAGGTAAAGGATAAAGGTCACCCTTGCTCGAAAGCCAGTCGTATCCGACTCTGGGGTTCAGTGCTCACCTCTGCTTATAGCCAAAGAGCCGGCGCTGTCTGCGTCAGTCTTTTTCCTGGCGAAGAATCTGGGATTTGTCTCATTTCTAAAACTGTGACACTCGCTAGACATACGCTGACAGATGTTGTTCAAGGAATGCAGCTCTTGGGCCAGGAATCGGAGATTATCCCTTGCTGAACATCTTCCAGAACAAAAGTACTTCTATTAAAACGGGTTTAACATGTCTCCGTTATCCTTTTCTATTAATCGGAAAAACTCTCGAAATCCCCCATCCTTGTGGTTCAAAAAAGGATGGTATCCTTGCATGGCTGGGAGGCCTTGGAAGAAATAGGGGATAAATCAATGTTTAAACATTAACTAAACTGCAATCGATATAATAAAATACAATTAGAAATCTCTGTAATCTTGGAAATCACGTAAAAAGCTGCGCCATACCCTTTGCAAATTTAGCTTAGCTACTCATATTTATTTGTTCCATTTTTACTCTGCCTTTTCTCACAATGTAGGAAACGAATTAAAACAACAGATACCACTCATCTCACAATTATAAACAAAGACACAATCAACCCAGTATTTAAAAAAAAATACAGGTATCACACACACATCCATATCTGCAGGCTCAGTATCCATGGTTTCACAGAACCACGAGTAAAAAAATATTCAATAAAAAAAATCCTGAAATACACAATATGTATTTATTTCTATGGTGCATTACAAGAGCTAGTAGAAGGTTATATTCAAGTCGGAGAAGGTTGTATTCGAGCTAAACGGATGACATGAGAAAGAGAGAGATGCTTGAAACGAGTGAAATAGTGTTGCTTGCAGCACTGCTGAGAGGTTGTCGCATAGTTGCATAATGCACAAAGCTCAGGCAGGCTCTCACCAGGCACAAAAGGGCTGGAGGTCAGAGTTAGAGAGGGGAAGGTGTGACATTGTGTGTTCACTAAAGCACAACACAAGGGAACAGACAAGGAGGCCTGGACAACATTTGTCCTAATTAGACAAGTTTGGCAGCAAAAGCTCATGGCTGCCATAAGCCACATAGGCTGTCCTAGTCGCCTCTCCCAGGAAGCACAGCCGGCATTCGAACGCGCGCCCTTCCCCAGCCACAGAGCCATGCCGCCTTTCCAACACGAATATGCCCAACCTTCTTATTTATCTTGATTTTGCGCATCAATGGCTCCCCCAAACACCTTGAGGTCAAGCGCAGGTCCAGAGCGCAGGCGCCAGGCCGAGTTGCAAAACGTGGCCACTCTAGTCTCGCCAAGGAGAGAGGCGGCTTGCAAAAGCAAAGTCCGTGGTCACTCGGTGCAGTTTCTACACTTCTGTTCCTCTCCCGTACCCCCCCCCCCCCCCCGCAGTCAGCAATAGTCAAATACGTTTCCTGCCATGTCGTCAGAACAGTGGGAGGTTTTTGGAGGGTGTTGTAGCCTCTTTTATACAACTTATTTTCAGGTCCTGAAAACCCAGAAGCTCAACACTCAGGGGTGTCGGCGAGCCGAGGAGACAGAAGCAACCTGGGCCCGCAGCTTCTGCGAAAGAGAGACGTCTCCCCGGACACCCCAAAAGAAAGCAGCCCCCCAAAAGTGTCCCGGAAAGTGTGAGGCTTGAACCGCCGTAGCGAGGGCGGCTTGCTTTCTGACCTGCACACTGTTTTGGGGAGCCAGGATGGAGGCCGTCGCCTTGTACACCTTCCAGGCTGAAGAGAAGGATGAGATCGCCTTTAAGAAAGGAGACGTCCTGAAGGTATTTCTGCTGGGAATGGGGTCCCCGTGACGTCCCCCAAAATGCCCCCGAAGGACATAATGTTGTGAGAGAGGCAGTCCAAAGATGTCGCCTTTCTTTCCAAAACAATGGATACCTGTTTAGAGCTGCTTTGCTACCTCGGGCATGAAGAGATCCCCTGCTGCCTGCTTTTCCTCTACTTTGCATCTCGCATTAAGCGTGCTTCGTTTGTTTTCTTGCTTGCCAAAAGGCAGGTCAAGATCAAGGCCGCCCTTGCTTGAAAGCCAGTTGTAACTAACTCTAGGGTTCAGTGCTCATCTCCAGTTACAGCCCAAGAGTCTGCGCCTGCAGACGTTTCCGTGGACAAGTGGCAGGCATGACTAAATGCCGGAGTGCACAGAATGCTGTTACCTTTCCCACCGAAGTGGTCCCTATTTTTATCTACTTGCAATTTCTTGCTTTCGAACTACAAGGTTAGCAGGAACCAGGGCAAAGACAGGAGCTCGCTCCGTCGTGCAGTACTCAGGTCTCGAACGGCTGACCTGCCGACTTTCCAGTTGTCAAGTTCAGCGTCTTAACCACTAAGCCACCTGGGCTGAATTTGTAAGTCCTCTTACTAAACCAGAGGTTCCCAACCTTTTCAAGCCGGGGGCCAGGTCACGCTCTCTCAGTCAGCTTTGAGGGCCAAACAGCCATTTAGCCCTGCCTGCATGATGTGGTGGCCATTTTGTCCCAACAACTTCAAAGGGGTGGCCATTTTGTTTCTCAAATGCCCTTGGGGGTGGGGGGGACATGAAATGGCATCACGGGCCAGATCCAGCCCACGGGCCTTAGGTTGGGAACCCCTGTGCTAAACCAAGCATCCTGGAAGAATGCGAGTATCTGGGAGGAATAAGGACTACTACACAATTTTATTACAGTGTGTCTTCTTTGGCTCATCTAAGCTCATTTGGTGCCACTTTGTATTTTCGGCTGCTTTGTTGCCACTCATTTTTCACGCCTGCTACAACTGGCTCACCCACAGGCAGGTGCCTTGGGGATTTTTTTTTTATTTTCTTCTTTTTGGTGTACCGAAAGTGAGTCCCCAGAGAAATAGCTTAGATCCTGTTTTTGCAGCTGAGAATGCGAAGTTTCTCACGATGACATGCTGTGCCTGGGGGTGGGGGCCACATGGCCGGAAAAGCCAGCGGAGGAGGGTCTGGTTTAAGAAGGGACATCTTCTCTGGTCACCGAGATCAATGTTTATTGCCAATGCTCCAAAACTCACCTTGACTTAAGCAAAGCATTTGCAACCCAACTCTGCCTTGAACATCAACCATCAACTCTAAGAGTTTCTGGCTAGACCCATGGTAGGAGAAAACTCCGGTATTTGATCTAGCCAAATGAGGACTGTGTTGTTACTCAATCCATCCATCCATCCATCCATCCATTGCTCCTTCCTTTCTTAGCTCCATCCATCCATCCATCCATCACTCCTTCCTTTCTTAGCTCCATCCATCCATCGCTCCTTCCTTTCTTAGTTCCATCCATCCATCCATCGCTCCTTCCTTTCTTAGCTCCATCCATCCATCCATCGCTCCTTCCTTTCTTAGCTCCATCCATCCATCCATCCATCACTCCTTCCTTTCTTAGTTCCATCCATCCATCCTTCTATTGCTCCTTCCTTTCTTAGCTCCATCCATCCATCGCTCCTTCCTTTCTTAGTTCCATCCATCCATCCATCGCTCCTTCCTTTCTTAGCTCCATCCATCCATCGCTCCTTCCTTTCTTAGCTCCATCCATCCATCGCTCCTTCCTTTCTTAGCTCCATCCATCCATCGCTCCTTCCTTTCTTAGCTCCATCCATCCATCGCTCCTTCCTTTCTTGGCTCCATCCATCCATCGCTCCTTTCTTAGCTCCATCCATCCATCCATCCATCCATCCATCCGTCCTTAGCTCCATCCATCCATCCATCCATTGCTCCTTCCGTCCTTAGCTCCATCCATCCATTCATGTTTCTCTCTACCTATCTGCCTGCCTGCCTGATCCCTTCTTCCTCTCTTCTCATGATGCTCCAAGGCAACCTAAAATACCCAAGAAGAGCCATCCTTTGGTCATGAAATATATGCGGTTCAAGTGACCAGGAGAGTACCTTTGCTCAGTCGGAAAGGGACACACCGGGTCACCCGCTACTCTGCACAGAGGGTCTCCCTGTGAGCCAGAAACCTAAAATTTCCAAGTCTAGCCTCTAAAGTCCTACGCAGGCAGTCCAAGAATTTTGGGAAGGGATGAGGTGATACATTTACCTACTCTTTTATTCTCTTTTTTAAATACAAAGATCTTGAACATGGACGAGGACCTGAACTGGTACAAAGCAGAGCTTGGAGGCCGGGAAGGATTCGTCCCCAAAAATTACATCAAAATGAAGCCTCATCCGTATGTCGCCTCTTTTGCCTTGGTTTAAAACTGTCTCTAAAACTCCTGGAACTGCTTGTCTTTCTTTTCTCTACCCATCTCTTGAAGGAGGGTGGAGAGAAGAGGGCCCATTTGCAACATATCTTTTAATAAAGCCTTTCTCTCTCTCTCTCTCTCCTACTTTTGGTGCATGTATTCCTTTTGGTTACCACAGCCACCCAAGCTGCGATTTGCCCATTTTTCAGCAATATAACCCTTATTTTTCTGGCCTGTTCTCAGTCCAACCACCTGATGCAGCCTCCTGGCTTTCTCGCCTAGGTGGTACGTGGGCAAGATCTCCAGGCAAGAAGCAGAGAAGGTGCTCTTAAAGAGGAAATTCCGGGGAGCTTTTCTTCTCAGAGAGAGCGAAAGCAGTCCCGGCGACTTCTCCGTCTCTGTGAAGTAAGTCTTTAGGCAATTGGGTTGGTTTTAGAAACAATTTTTACTGTAGAGATGGTTTAAATCAGGGGTGCCCAAACTACGGCCCATGGGCCAGATCTGGCCCCTGATGCTAATTCATCTGACCCACGCTGCCCTGTGTGTGGTCGCATGTTGCATGCTAGGATCGGTTTATGGAATCGCCAGAGAAGACATCCATCAATGGAGGAAATGACTTCCAGGGGGGGAAATGTATGCTCCGATACGAGTAGCAGCCAACAACACAATAAGTGAAAACTGGTAGTAATACTCAAGGATGTCAGGAGAGGGAAGTGTTTGCACACTATAAAGAATTAAATCGGGCTTTTTTTAAAAAATGGGTTTGGTTTATCTCCATGGATGTTTAGCCCAGGGATTCTCAACCTGCAGCCCATGGGCCACATGATGCCCATGGCACCATTTCATGTGCCACCACCACCACCACCACCGCACCAGGAAGTGCTAAAACGGCCGTCCGGTCCCCAAGGTTGTCTATGGAAGCATGACCTGGCCCCCAGCTTGAAAAAAGGTTGAGAATTCCCAGTTTAGCCGGTTCAGTTGGACTGGGTGGTTTACTGGGAATTGGATGGTTAGGGTTAGAAAATGAACAGCTTTCCTTCCCCTTGGATTTCAGGGCTAGGAAAAAACACAAGGCAGGCGATGGAGAGGGTTAAAACCTTTGCGATATGACAGCAAGGGAACTCTTTAATGGCCCTTTTGCAACATGTTAGGGACTGCAGTGGCTCAAGTGGCTAAGATGCTGACTGGGAGGCGGAAGGTCAGCAGTTTGAGTCCCGAGTACTGCAGGACGGAATGAGCTTCTGTCTTTGTCCCGGCTCCTGCCAACCTAGCAGTTCGAAAGCAAGAAATTGCAAGTAGATAAATAGGAACCACTTCTGTGGGGAAGGTAAACAGCGTTCCGTGCACTCCAGTGTCTAGTCATGCCTTCCACATGACCCACGGAAACGTCTGCAGTAGCAAACAGCGCTGGCTCTTCGGCATTGAAACAGAGATGAGCACTGCACCCTAGAGTCGGATATAACTGGCTTTCGAGCAAGGGAAACCTTTACCTTTTAGGTGTAGTTTGACAGTCCAGTTGTGAGCTCAAGTGTACCAATGTGGATTCAATTTTGGCCTACAGCAACAATGCGGTTGCGGCATCTTAAAAGCCTGGGTGCTGCAGTTTAATGTGCAGCGCCTGCTTCCAAAAACCCGAACTTTCCAAAGTATCGCAAAGATGTCACCCATGGCAAACTGCCGGCAATGCCCCGGTTCTGACACTAGAGAGAGCCGTGCCCCATCACATATTAATTAATGCCGGGCGCCTCTGTTTATTTAATTTGGCAAGAGCTGTGACTTCCCTAAGATCAAAGCAAGGAAGGTTTTGGTTCTTTGGGGAGATGCAGTTGGGAAATGTTGCTTTTGCCCAATTCAAAAACCGTCTGCAGAAGCTGCAGAACGTGAAAGACGAGCTACACCTCATGAATTAACATTACTTGCAAGAGAAGACAACATTAAAAGCAGGCTTTCTTTCTTTCTTCTTAAGGTAAAGGTTTACCTTGCTCGAAAGCCGGCCGTATCCGACTCTAGGGTTCAGTGCTCATCTCTGTTTCAAAGCCGAAGAGCCAGTGCTATCTGCTTCTGCAGACATTTCTGTGGTTATGTGGCAGGCATGACTAGACACCAGAGCGCACGGAACACTGTTTACCTTTCCCACCGAAGTGGTCCCTATTTATCTACTTGCAATGACTTGCTTTCAAACTGCTAGGTTGGCAGGAGCTGGGACAGAAACGGGCACTCATTCCGTCCTGCAGTATTCATGACTTGAACTGCTGGCTTCCTGCCTCCCCAGTCAGCGTCTTAGCCACTTGAGCCACTGCAGTCCCTGAAATAGATAGTAGATTGAAAAATGTATATAAACATATATATAGTACAGTATTGTCCCACTGGGTGATGGGTGTATATATTAGTGTACAGTATATATGTTAAGACTACGTTTTTATGGTTTTGCTACCTTCTTTCCTCGTTACTTTCTTCTTTTTAAATTTTTTTCTTTTGTATTATGAAAAAAAATAATTAGTACAATTCTATTAAAAGTACAGTAAAACCCCGACTTACATATGCCTCAAGTTACATAAAATTTGACTTACGTAATGGTTTTGTGCTAAAACCATGTCCCAATTTACACAATTTCCCATGGGTTTGCTTCGAGTTACGTAAAAAAATAATTTTTCCTATGGGTTTGCTTCGAGTTACATAAAAACCCGATTCAAGCAAAAGCCTACGGAACGGACTTTTTTTACGTAAGTAGGGCTTTTAAGTAACAGCGTTCCGTGCGCTCCGGTGTCTAGTCATGCCTGCCACATGACCACGGAAACGTCTGCAGAAGCAGACAGCGCTGGCTCTTCGGCTTAGAAACAGAGATGAGCACTGCACCCTAGAGTCGGATACGACTAGTTTTCGAGCAAGGGAAACCTTTACCTTTAGAGCTTTTACTGTATTTAATAGAAGCCTTGCTCTTTTGGCTTTTAAATTAGCAGAGGAGGGATCGTAGCCGAATAATAAAATTTGACCACGCTGAGTGGTGAGAAAGAGAAGAGCCAAAAGAGTTGGACATTCACAGCCTGGGGAATAAACCCTAAAGAAGCCGTGTAGGAGTCGGCGTCTTCAAATATTTAAAGGGTGGCCGTCACCACCACAGACGGCGCAAATATGTTTTCTGTTGCACCAGAGCGTAGGACCCGAAGCAACGGGTTCAAATTACAACACAAAGGATTTTCGAGTAAATATGGAGACCGACTTCCTGGTGGCCACAGGATCCGTTGAAAGGAGTTCGGCTTTCAACAGGTCAAGGCAGAGTCTAAACGCCCTGCGCATTGGTATCGGGTCAGGCTACATGAGTTCTGAGGTTATCTCCAGCTGTCTGCGTCTGCAGATGTTTCCACGGTCATGTGGCAGGCATGAGTAGACCACAGGAGTGCATGGAACGTTATGACATTTCCGGCTGAAGTGGTACAGCTCCCATTGGGCTGCCATAGGTTCGCCACTCTGTACTAGGGTGACATTTGATTTGCGGTGGTGTTTTCCCACAAGCAAGTCGCCGCTTGACAGACACACGTCACAAAAACAAAACACGGTGTTCCTACCGGCCCTGTTCCCTCCTCCACTTGAAGGATGATGAATTAAGGCAAACCAGGACAGAGAGAAAGAGACGTTAATTATATTACTCTTATTATATTTTAATGTGGACAATGGCATCATATTTTGCTGGGAACATGGCAATAAACGTGCCCGAGCCCTTCAGCATGGGCCAGGATGTACAGTTACGGGTGTGTTTTTAAAATGTTAATTTTAAGGTACGGTTGGGTTGAAGGTAAACCTGGACAGTTTTTCATCAGTGTACTGGGTAATTTCTAACAGACTGGTAGGGTTCTCTGACACCCAGATTAATCATCATTATCATCTGGTCCATGGATTGCAGCAAAATTTCACAGAGCGGTTATTTGCAATGCCATGACAGGGTTGCAAAAATTAATCCCTGGAAACTCGTCCAGAGGTTTGGGGTTGAATGCAGTAAAAAAAAAATTTTGGGGGGGAATATCAGGTAGAGAAAAGGTTTGGGAAATGAGAGAATCATGATCGTGTGGGACTTTAAAATCCAAACAGGGAGATATTGGACTTATAACACGCCTGAGATAACGGTTGTGGAAAAGAAGAAGGCCTGGCTTATTGACATGGCTATATTAGGAGAGGCACAAATTGAGGAGAAAGTAGAGAAAATCAAAATATCATTATTTGCAAATTGCACTTGAGCATCTCTTGTTGTGCCTATAGTGACCAGAGCCCTTGGAGCAATTCCTAAAGGACTCCCTAGAGGAAATTTGAAAATTATGGACTTATTGGACTTGAACATCCTAATTTTAGGAGAGAAAAACCCAACTTTACCAGGTAAAGGTCACCCTTGCTCGAAAGCCAGTCGTATCTGACTCTAGGGTTCGGTGCTCTTCTCCGTTTATAGCCAAAGAGCCAGTGTTGTTTGCGTCTGCAGACATTTCCATGGACGCATGGCAGGCACGACTAGACAGCATAGTGCACGGAACACTATTTACCTTCCCACCGAAGTGGTCCTGATTTATCAACAGTACTTGCAATATCTTGCTCTCGAACTGCTAGGTTGGCAGGATCTGGGACAGACGACGGGAGCTCACTCTGTCGTGCCGCACTCGGGTCTTGAACTGCTGACCTGCCGACCATCCAGTGCTCAGGTTCAGCGTACTTTACTATGAACTGCCTATAGACTTAGACGCCACCTTAACAGGTTTCAGGGCCTTGGCTAGATCTTGAACCATTAACTTTATACCAGTCTTTGACTGTGAATCTAGTGATATGTTTTTCTATAATAATCCCCAACCCCTGCAAATAAATAAAAGAATAAAATTAAAAATATGCAAACATTTTAAAATATATACCAGACAGAGCTTTTGTGGCTGAAAAGAGCTGGCTGGGTAGCTTAATGTGTTAAGGATCTTTGGAGCCAGAGGTTGAGAGTTCGGTTCCAGTAAGGTGCCTCTTGCAAGAAGAGCCAGCCTATGTAGCCCAGGGCAAACTGCATAGTCTCAAGAGCTCCCCCAACAGGAAGGGAATGGTAAGACCACTTCTGTGTCTTCCCTACCTAGAAAACCTTGGAAAGGGTCACTGAAAGTCAGAATTGACTTTTCACAACACCCAGATTATTTTATTATTATTATTGACTAGAACAGGGGTTCCCAACTTTTTCAAGCCGGGGGGCCGGGTCACGGTGGGGGTCCACATGAAATGGTGATATGGGCCAGATGTGGCCCACGGGCCTTAGGTTGGGAACCCCTGCACTAGAAGGTAGCCGATGCTATGTTTTGGGTGAGCCCTTGTAGTCTGGACTGATGCTTCCTGTTTGCTCAAGTCCAAATGCTGCTTTGACTCCTTCAGGATGTGACAGATATCATCCTGTCCTGATGAACCTCTGCCTGCTTCATCCCCTGCTTTCTCTTACAGCTATGGGAAGCAGGTACTCCACTTCAAAGTTCTGCGGGAGAAGAACGGGAAGTACCATCTTTGGGAGGAGAAATTCAACTCCGTCAATGAACTGGTGGATTTCTATCGAACCACCAGCATTGCCAAGAAAGAGCCGGTCTTCCTTAGGGATCACGGAGACACGCAGGAGGTAAACGCCGGGTCCGTCCCCACACTTGGGGAAACTGTCCCATTTGCAAACAAAGCCTGTGTTCACTTCCCAATGACTAACCCAACACAAACCCAAGTTAATTGGCACATTATGGAACTGGGGGAAAAACCTTAAGGCCAAGGTGTCCCATGCTCAAAAGCCAGTCATGTCCAACTCTATGGGGTCACTGCACATCTCCGTTTACAGGCAAAGAGCCAGCACTCTCTGCACCTGCAGGCGTCTCCATGTCATGTGGCAGGGCATGAACAGACACGGAATGCAACCCAAGTGTTACATGTTTATCCAATTGCAGTTTTTTGCTTTCAAACTGCTAAGGTTGGCAGAAGCTGGGACAGACGACGGGAACTCACTCCGTCATGCATCGCTCGAGTCTCGAACTGCTGATCAGCCGACCTTCCAGTCAACAAGCTCAGCATTTTAGGCACTAAGCCACCACAGCCCCTTACCCTACCCTATGAGAAATGATACCCTCCCCTGAGATAGAGAAATGTTACTCTAGATCCGTGATGGTGAACCTTGGCACTCCAGCTTGAACTTCAATTCCCAGAAGCCCAAATCCCTGTGAATCCAGACGAATGGGTTTACTGGGGACTTGGTTTCCTGGGAATCGAAACTCAAGAACAGCTGGAGTGCCAAGGTTGGCCATTACGGCTGTAGGTCTAGGATAAATGACAGTTGTTGTGGGTCTTTACCTCTTAAAGGATGCCCGCTTCTAACGACAGGATGTTTTTACAGATTTTTAAACTTTTTGTTCTTTTTGTTCCAACACAGCCCAAGAGACCGAAGTTTGTGCAAGCTCAGTTCAATTTCTCGGCGGAAAACCCATCCCAGCTGAGCTTCTGCCGAGGAGACGTCCTGGAGATCTTGGACAGCTCCGACTCCAACTGGTGGAGGGGGAAACTAGGGGTGAAAACCGGACTGGTGCCCCGAAACTACGTTTTCCCCTTGCACTTGTGATCCTCTTCCACTGGGTTGGGAAGTCGTTTTTCCCATCAGCCAACCCCGAACTCTAGAAACGGAGACCCAACATCGCAGGGACACAAACTGATTGTCCACCTTGAGACCAGGAGTTCTCAACCTCCGGGGGCCATTGGGTCACGCTCCCTCAGACAGCTTCAGGGGCCGGACGGCCACTTTGCTCTTCCTCCACCGCATGGCACTTCTTGGTGTGGTGGAGGCAGTGGGGGTCCACATGAAATGGCACTGTGGGCCGCATCCAGCCCACAGGTTGAGAACCTCTGTTCGAGAAGAACAGGCAGAACCAAGAACGGACACCTAAAGTCCCATGCCCGTCGAGATTTTCATCTGTACACATACACTTATGGGTGTTACGAGGTGCGTTACTCACCTCAACTGAGCCAATGTTCTGCTTTTCCTCCCTAAACAACTGGGGAGTCCCGGATTAATTCCACCCACATACAAAAAAAAAAGGACTGGGTGACGCTGGGATCTTTTCTCTCTCTGCCTCGCCCTACCTCGCAAAGCTGTTGTTAAAGTGGCAGGCAAGGAGCAGATCAATGGACAGTGCCTTCAGGAGAATAAAAGATTAGCCATATATAAAAAAATGGTCCCTAAAGGTAAAGGTAAGGGTCATCCTTGCTCGAAAGACAGTCGTATCTATCCAGAGTTCAGTCCTCATCTCCATTTACAGCCAAAGAGCCAGCGCTGTCCGCAGACATTTCCGTAGTCATATGGCAGGCAGGAAAAGACACCGGAGTGCAAGGAACTCTGTTACTTTTCCTTCTGAAGCAGTACCTATTTATCTACTTGCAGTTTCTTGCTTTTACCCTGTAAATCAGTTGCCAGGTTTTTCTTCTATTATTCAAAATTAAAAAAAAAAACCAACAACACTTATTTTCCAAATTTTCTGATGAATTTCTGGTCACTTTCCTTCCTTCCTTCCTTCCCCTTATTTTTCCGTCCTTCCTTCCCTTTAAATAAAACATTTTTGGAAGTCTCATGTGGTCCCCAGTTCTGCAGACATTTCTTGCCCAGGTAAGGTTACCTTGTTTACCAGGTAAGCAAGACATATCCATCCTCTCAAAGGCATTCTGCTTCTTGGGATTTTGAGACTGTCATCATCAACTTCAACGCTAAATCTTGTTATCTGCTTGACTCTGTTTGTCTTTCCTTTCAGTGGACCAGGGCGGTCTTATCTCCCAAGCTTGGCCTCTTGGCAGTCTATTTGCAGGGTCTTCCCATGGGCCAGTGTTTGGACAGAGGTGCTCGCCTAGATAACCTCTCCTCGTATCTGGGGTAAACAAGACCTCCTATCTGAATAGACATCTTGGTTTGTCTTCCCCAGGCAAAAGCCACCACGAATGGTTGAACCTTAGCTAGTTAAAACCATGTTGACTTTTGGGAGCCAGGCAGAGTTCAGTTAAAATATTCTTCTGTAACCAAATCTTGACAACTTTTAATTTGATTTAAAGATTCTAGACCTCATCGTTGCAAAAGAAAAGTCTGCATATAGGCCAACCATAACGTTCAAAGGGTAAATGTCCTGGAAGATCTGCATGTTTCCCACCCTGTATTAATACAGAATGGCTTCCTCAGTAGCTGGATGATGATGATGATGACGACGATGAAAATCTACCATTGGATTCAGTCAAAGACTGGTATATAGATAACCGTTCAAGACCTAGCCAAGTTGTTAAGGTAAGATCTAAGTACTATACTGTATATATGTGGTTCCTAGTAAATTAATTGTGGTGGTGGTGATAATAGAGGAGGAGGAGAAAATGATGAAGAAAATGATGAAAAGAAGATGATGAATGGTGAAGAAGGAGAAGAAAATCTACCATTAGATTTACAGTCAAAGACTGGTATATAATTAACAGTTCAAGACCTAGCCAAGTTGTTAAGGTAACATCTAAGTATATATGTGGTTCCTAGTAAAGTAATTGTGGTGGTGGTGATGATGATGATGATGATAGAGGAGGAGGAGAAAATGATGAAGAAAATGATGAAAAGAAGATGATGGATGATGAAGAAGGAGAAGAAAACCTACCATTAGATTCATAGTCAAAGACTGGTATAAAATTAACAGTTCAAAATCTAACCAAGATGTTAAGGTAACATCTAAGTATATATGCAGCTCCTAGTAAAGCAGTTTTACGATAATGACGTAGGAGATGATGATGATGATGACGACGACGAAGGAGAAGAAAATCTACCATTAGATTTACAAAGACTGGCATAAGACCTAACCTAAGAACTGTTAAGGTGATGTCTAAGTATATAGGCTGTTCCTAGTGAAATACAGTAGTTGTTATGATGACGATGACAACGTGCAATTATTTTTTTATTTTAAAATAACTACAACCACCGGCGTCATGGTATACTTCCCTCCCTTTCATGTAGGCCCCAACTCGCGGAAAGATCTCTCTCTTTTGTTAAGCAAAGTAGGCATAGAAAAAGAGGTTGACAGCGATGAGTATGATGGCGTTGACGCCACAGATCTGAGCCCAGAAGGGCGATTCCAACATGTCGTGGAAGGTTTTCTCGGTAGGTCTTTCTGCCTTTGCAAAGCAGGGTCCGGAAGTCAGCGCACTGCAGGAGCAATTCCGCGGTTGTGGATTTCCCTGGAGATCTATCAGGAAAAGAAGGGAGTCCTTCTGTCAAGGGAAAGGTTTTGGCAAAAGTGGGGGGACGTTCCCTCTGAACCTTCATTGGGAGTATCTGGGGGAGGGGGGAAACTAACCCACCTTTCCATCAAATTTCGTCCCATTCCCAGGAGAGGATGCGGTTCCTATCATGTTCCCTACCTACCGTCTTTCTCGGGCCCATTTGCTGCTGGTGATTTCGGGGCAGAGAGCTGGGGCGAAGCAGGACCCTTGGGGCGGCGAAGAGTCCACCACATTGTGTTTTGGATCTGCAATTTTTAGAAAAATGGAAACACACACAAAGAAGTGTGACCAGAAACTGCTGCTAAGAGCAAACAGCCACAGCATGAAGTTGTAAGCCCACATCGCTGCCCCGCGTGAAAGGCCACCCGATGCCGAATGAAATGCCCAGATGTTTATTCTGCATGGAGGGATTTTTCCCGGCAACCCCACGGTCAACCATTCTTTGAACACCTCGCGCACCTTGGAAACCCTTCACATCTTTCGTTGGCTTCTTCCTTCGGTTCCCGAGGTGCATGATATCTTCAAGGAACAGTTGATCACAAGATTGCAGTAAAAAATTCCTAAAAGGGTTTCCGAGGTGTATTAAATGTTCAAGGAATCATCATCTTCGTCTTCTTTCGTGTCCCGAACAAACCCTGGATTCCAAAATTAAGCCACTTTCTTGGCTTTGTCATTGGCCAAACTTGAGTCCTCATTGGAGCATGTTTCTGGCAGTAACCAACACACCAGTAAATGAGCCAGATTCTGAATCTCCCCACATTCTACGGTGTCCACCAGCAGTCCCCAATTGAGTCTCTTGGTCTTACATTGAGGGACTTCAACCCTTAGCCTATTCAGGGTCTTCCAAGTGACGTAGGGGAGGTTGAGTTCCTCAAACATATCTTCCTTTAATGTCATTCCTTGTCCAGTGAACTCCTTCCTCCATCTTCTAATCTGGTTTTGCTCAGGGATGTTTGTTCTTGCCATAAAGCTCTTCTTGGATCTGAGCTGGTGGACTTGAGGCTCATCTCCATTCAGAGGAAGTCGAGGGTCCTTCTCTTGCTTAGTTTTCTCATCATCTGCTGCTACTTCTCTCCTGATCTTAGGTGGAGCGATACCCACAAGAGGATATGTTTTTCTCAACTGGTGTAGGTTTAACCACAGGGTTGCCATAAAAAAAAATCTTAAAGGGTTTCTGAGGTGCGTGAGAGTTCAAGGCATGGTTGACCACAGCCAATGGTTGACTACAGCCAATGGTTGACCATGGCCAACGGTTGACCACAGCCAATGGTTGACCAACATAGTCAGCGGTTGACCAACATAGTCAATGGTTGATCACAGCTGATAGTTGACCACAGCCAATGGTTGACCACAGCTGACAGTTGACCATTGCTAATGGTTGACCACAGCCAATGGTTAACCACAGCTGACAGTTGACCATTGCTAATGGTTGACCACAGCCAATGGTTGATCAGCAGTCAATGGTTGACCAATATATTCAGTGGTTGACCACAATCACACATACCTTGCAGTGATAAACCAGGATAAGAAACATTTCTTAAAACCCCATAATGGCCAGATAAACAGCTGTTTGTGGGCCAAAAAGGCCTCCTTTATTGGTAACTTTTCCATTTGGCAGATTCTTGCCCTAGCTTGTTATGTCTGAAGGTGTTTCCTTCTAGATGCCAAACCCTTCCGTTGCGTTTCCTCCACCAACATGACAGCCGGTCCTTTCTCCTTGACCGCTCACAAAAAGCAAAATAGGGCACCTGGCATGTCCTGATACGTCTCAAGATTCCCTCCCTTTGTGGCGCCAAACAAATCCATCACTAAAGTTAACGAAGGGGGGCAAGTTTCGGATAAAAGAAGCCAAACTCAGCCCTTCTGGGTGGGGTAAAGAAGAATTTATTTACATGCCAACCTAGCAGTTCGAAAAGCAAGTAGATAAATAGGGACCATTTTGGTGCGAACGTAAACGGCGTTCCGTGCCCTCCGGTGTCTACTCATGCCTGCCACATGACCGCGGAAACGTCTGCAGGAGCAGACAGTGCTGGCTCTTGGGTACTGAAACAGAGATGAGCACTGAACCCTAGAGTGGGATACGAGGGCTTTCGAGCAAGGGGGTGACCTTAACTTTTACTAGTCATTGATCAATTCCTGCGTTTGCCTTGACTTCCTCAGGTTTTAAATGGATTTGAAGGTCGGGAACTACACAACGTATGGATAAGAATGTGTTATTCCCACATTACATTTATTAAAAACACCTCCTGCTTTTAACCATCCAGAGATAATTCATCTCTTCCAGGAAGAATAAAACGACTGCATTTCTAGAATCCTGTAGAAACCCATTCTCTGCTCTTGCGTCAGATGCGCTCACCCTGGCTATTAAAACTACAAAAGGGTTGCATCAGTTGTTTTGGACTTTAGGTAAAGGTGTCCTTTGTTCTAAAGCCAGCCATGGCCGACTCTAGGGTTCGGTGCTCATCCCCCGCTTACGGCCAGAGAGTCACCACTGTCTGCATCCACAGACGTTTCTGTGGTCGTGCGACAGGCACGGCTAGACACAGGAGTGCACGGGACGCTGTAACCTTTCCCACCGAAGCAGGACCTATTTATCTACTTGCGATTTCTTGCTCCCTGTGTCATACAGCACTTGGGGCTTGAACTGTGGACCTTCCAGGCATCACGTTCAGCATCGTAACCACTAAGCCTAATAAGTCCACAGTGCTACCATCCCTCTGGGACCCGTCTCTGCGAAGCCGGGCGCCCAAAACCCACAGCTCTGAAGGGCTCCAAACGTTCACCCGCCAGTTCCCAGGGCATACCTGTCCAGCGCAGCTCCGGACAATATGGGACCTGCACAGAATAGTCCTGCGCAGGTCCCTTCTACGCATCCCCTTCTGCGCAGAACCCTTCTGCACATGCATAGAAGGGTTCTGCGCAGAAGGGGATGTGCAGTAACTACTTTACCTCCCCCGTCAAATTACGGGATGGCGGCGGCTCCGAGCAGGTGCTAAATTACGGGAAATCCTGGCCAATACGGGATACTTGACAGGTATGTCCCAGGGTGTTTTGTCAGAAAGGTGAAATGTTCTCCCCACCTGTAGTTTTCTCCTCGACTCACCTGGGATTTTTCCGGAGCTCTGGTCCACAAGCTGACCCCCACCACCACGATGGCTGTCAGTAGACAGAGGAAGATGGCGAAGTGGAGGTAATGGACGTCCTTCACCAGGGAAGGACGTTCGTCGGGGACGCCACAACGGGGTGCCGGGTACACAAATTCCAAAACCAGGCGGCTGAGTCCGATGGCTAGGCCCACCATTAAGCCCCAGAAAGCTCCCTGCAGATCAAAGGTCAAGGTCAAAGGTCACCCTTGCTCGAAAGCCGGTCATCTCTGACTTTAGGGTTTGGTGCTCGGCTCCTTTGGTGTATGAAAACCAAGACACAGGACACAGCCTCGGGCTGGGTTAACTCAGGTTTATTGCATCGTGGACAGAGGGAACATGAGGTAATGGCGGATCGATAGCTCTTTATATACCGGAGTAATACATTTGAACGTGGTGCCATGGTAGCCCATTGGCTACTGCCTGCGTGACGTCATCGCGAGTCACGCCCTTCTTGTCCAGGTGTAGGTGGTGGCGGGAAAGCTTCCCGCGCTGTTGCCTTTGATGAGTTCGGACCAAGAGAGCTTGGACGCTCGCCACTGCCAGCTGGTGGTCATTAGCTCGCGTCCTCTTACAGGGTTTATATGATACAGCTGAAGGTTACATTGTTGCTATAGGCAAGGTTACATTGGCTCAGATACATTGTAATCCATGTGGAAGGTAAAACCCTTAGAACACAACACTCCTCCCCCCTAGGACGAGACAACGTCTCGAGCCCATACTTCTAAACACTCCCCCCCCAGGAGACAAAATCTCTCAGCCAAGATGGCTTGTTTCGAACACGCTGGGGTCTCGATGCGGGCTGCCTTTCCCCGGGTTTGCTACCTTCTCTTTGTCCCCCGGTTTCCTGTCCTGTAATTTGAGAAGGAGACTCGTTAGTGACTTGCCGCGGCTCCGCGGCGTTGTTGGGAGGTGTGCTCTTTCTTAGGGGGGAACCGGGGGCACTGGGGGCTAACGAAAAACCCCTCTTCTCGCTTGGATGGGTGGGGGAACACTCCTGAAAACCCCCCCGGCTCGCTAAATCAAAATCTAAATTCCATTCGGGGGCAGCGGTCGCGAACTCCTCTCCCCCTTCCCCGGCCTCTGATCGGACTGGTTTATCAAAAGGATATGAGTCGTGGCCGCTGCTTCTTCCTTCCCCCCTTGCTTGGGACTGTTGTCCGCTGCTGTCTCCCCCTTGGGTGAAGCGGTTGGGGGAGAGCCCTAACGCTGAATCTTGTTGCTGATTCTCACTGACTGGCCCACTCACTCGGTGCCTCAGTTGGTCTGCGTGCCTCCTCCAGAGGAGACCGGTGTGGGTTTCGACCCGGTACGAGACTGGCCCCGTCTGTTCTACAACTGTCCCCGGCACCCAGGCTGGCCCCGCGCTGGCATAGTTCCTGCAATGAACAGGGTCGCCGGCGGCGAAACCTTTCGAGACTGCCAACCCTACGTTTTTCCCTTTATCCTCAATTCTTGTGGGGTCTAGCCTGGACAGGAGCGTAGTCAGTTTTCGCCGCATCAATAGCTCTGCCGGCGAGTAACCTGACGCTAAGGGGGTCACCCTATACGCTAATAAGAACTGACATACTTGGTGATTTAGGTCCCCGGGGCCCATGCGCCGGAGCGCCTCCTTTGTTGTACGCACCAACCGTTCCACTTGGCCATTCGTGGCCGGGTGAAACGGCGCGGATGTGATATGCCGAATGGCGTTTGCCTCCATGAATGCCCCGAACTCTGAGGAGGTGAAACAACTCGCGTTATCGCTGACTAAAGTGTCGGGTAAGCCGAACGTTGAAAAGACTCTCCGTAGTTGGCTAATCGTAGTGGCGGAGGACGTGCTCTTTACCGGGATGACCTCCAGCCACTTTGAGAATGCATCCACCACCAGGAGAAACATGGTTCCTCGGAAAGGGCCAGCGAAATCTACGTGCACTCTGGACCATGGCCCCCTTGCTGTGTCCCATTCCCTGTGCGGGAGGCGGGCCGCCTCTGGTCGGGACCCCTGGCATGCCTCACAAGTGCCGACCATGTGCTCAATGTCCTCGTCCAGCTGTGGCCACCAAAAGTAGCTGCGGGCCAGCGCTTTGGAGCGAACGATGCCCGGGTGGCTGACGTGCAGCAGTTTGAGCACCCTCGGCCGCATGGGTGTTGGGACCACCACCCGTTGGCCCCACAACAGGCACCCCCTTTCTAGGGACAACTCTAGCTTCTTCCGAAAGAATGGGTCGAATTCCTTGCTTGGGGACGATGCTGGCCACCCTTTCTGCACCCATGAGCTGACTTTCTCCAGCGTTCTGTCCTTGCCTGTCGCCCTAGCTATATCGGCTGGTACTATTGGGGGTTCGTCTAAAACCTCGATTAGCAACACCTGGCGGTCTCTCCCTATTCTGGCTTTTTGGTCGTCCGACAAGGGCAAAGGTGATCTCGAAAGTGCATCAGCATGGCTGATCTCCTTTCCGGGCCGGTACTCCAACTCGTGTTGGTATGCGTTAAGAAAAATGGCCCATCGCAACATTCTCGGGGATAGTATCTGCGGCGTGGGCTTGCCTGCCGTGAAAATCCCTAACAGGGGCTTGTGATCCGTCACGATTTTGAACGGGCGGCCATACAGAAAATCGTGAAACTTTTTGGTCCCCGCTACTATTGCTAATGCCTCCCTGTCGGTTTGTGCGTAATTTCGCTCTGCTTGGGACAGGGACCTTGAATAAAACGCAACTGGGGCCTCCCGACCGTCATCCAACACGTGGCAAAGCACCGCCCCCACCCCCACCGGTGATGCATCACAGACTAAGACCACCGGCCGTTTGGGGTCGAAGTGCGTAAGGATTGCGTCCGATGTTAAAAGTTGCTTGAGTTCGTTGAACGCCCTCTCGTGCTCGTCACCCCACATCCATGTCTCCTCCTTTTTAAGTAACCGATGAAGCGGTTCGGCCACGGAGGCTTTCCGCGGGAGGAATGTATGGTAAAAATTGAGGAGCCCCAGGAATGACTGTAGTTCGGTTTTGGATGTGGGGCGAGGGGCCTTCTTGATGGCTGCTACTTTGGATTTGGACGGCTTAATACCCTCGGGTGTGATCCGAAACCCTAAAAACTCGACCTCGGTTTCGAAAAAAACACATTTGTCCTTCCTCAGTCTCAGCCCCGCTTTCTCGAACACAGTTAGCACTTTATCCAATCTCCTTGCTAGTTCGGCCTCACTCCCCCCTGTTATCAATACGTCATCAAAATAAGGCAACACCCCCTCCAGCCCCTTCAGGAGGCGTTCCACAAGCGACTGAAAAAGGCCGGGTGCCGAGTTCACGCCGAACTGTAAACGCGACACCTGGAACGCTCCTTTATGTGTGACTATCGTTTGTGCCGCGGCCATGGCGGGAGTTACGGGGAGTTGCTGATAGGCTTGTGCCAGGTCGAGCTTAGCGAAACACTTTCCCCCATTTAGCCTGGCCAAAAGGTGGCTGACCACTGGCACCGGATATGCATTAGGGCGAATCGCCTTGTTAATTGTACACTTATAATCAGCGCAAATGCGCACCTCCCCGTTAGCCTTCAGAGCTGTTACAATCGGAGTTTCCCACTCCGCGGAATCAACAGGAATAAGAATCCCCTGGCCCACCAATTTGTCCAGTTCCGCCTCTATTTTGTCCTTTAGTGCGAAAGGCACCCTGCGCGGTTTGAGTCTTATCGGGCGGACCTCCGGGTCTAGGTCGAAGGCTACAGGGGGGCCGTTGAATTTCCCAAGTCCTTTTTTAAAAACGGCGGGGTGCGCATCGCACACCGCTTGTATTGGATCCGCCCCCACTGAATGTACTCCCCCTATGAACAGGCCCAAGGGCTGAAACCACTGTGTCCCTAGGAGGCTACAACTTCCCCCCTTGAGGACAACTAGGGGCAGTTCCGCAGAATGTCTCCTAAACTTAACCTGAAATTTCCCGACCCCCAACACCGGAATGCTGTTTCCCTGTACATCACGTAGCGTGGACCTCAATGCTTTAAGTTTGGGCCGCACGTGGGGGTCGATTTTCAAAAACTCCCTCTGGGGAATTATAGAATAGGAGGACCCCGAGTCAATTTCCATCCTGATAGGGGCCCCTTGTACTTGTACCTCAACAAAGTAATGGGACTGTCCCGCGGACACGCTGAACACTGGGGCGTCGTCCTCGCTGCCGTCCGAGACGCGGCCCACGCCGTCCTGCTTCTTCGTGGTCTGGACGCCATCTTTGGGCCTCGCTGGACGGTCCGGCCTGATCGAACGGTCTGATGACTGCCTCCGGCCCTCTTTCCGTTTTCTGCATGCCCTGGCGATGTGCCCCCGCCGGCCGCAGGTGTAACATTCGGCCTTTCTAAATGGGCACCTCGCGCGCTCGTGGGCCGCTCCGCAGCCATCGCAGCGGCGCCCCCCCTTTCGGACCTTCTGGACTTCTTCGCCGTCGCTGCCTTCCGAGGACGATTTTGAGGCCCGTCGAGTCGCGTGCACCGGTTTTTCCGCTTTGCCGGCTCTGGGACGCCACTCACGCCACTGGTGCATCTCGTCCACTCCGGCATTCGTGGACTCTGCGGCTTCTGCGGCCTCAACGACCTCTGCCAGTGTGGGTGGCGGCTCCTTGTTCATCAAACTGCGCTGCACCTCCTTGTCTTTCAGGCCGCACAGCACGCCGTCCCTGAGGGCCATTTCTTGGATATTGCCCCATTTACAGGGGACGGCGGCTACCCTCAGGGCGGCCACGAATGCCTCAACCGACTCGTCCGGCGCTTGGACTCGCCTCCAAAACGCGCTCCGAGCGGGAAACATCGCCCTCGCGGGTCGGAAGCGCTCCCGTAGCAGCTTCATGATGTCGTCCGCCTTAAATTCGCTCACCTTCTTCGGGGTGATGATGCCCACCAGCGTCCGCTTGGTGTCCATCCCTAGCATTCTGGTGAGGATGGCCCTCTTCGTCTCCTCATCGTCTTCCTTGACTTTGAGTTCCACCAACGCCGCATGGAAGTCCATCTCAAACAGCTCCCAGTCTTGCGGTTTGGTGATGTTGAACCCGCTCTGTGCCCTGGCTGCTCCTTGGGGATCCATTATCCCACCTTCGTCGCCAATTTGGTGTATGAAAACCAAGACACAGGACACAGCCTCGGGCTGGGTTAACTCAGGTTTATTGCATCGTGGACAGAGGGAACATGAGGTAATGGCGGATCGATAGCTCTTTATATACCGGAGTAATACATTTGAACGTGGTGCCATGGTAGCCCATTGGCTACTGCCTGCGTGACGTCATCGCGAGTCACGCCCTTCTTGTCCAGGTGTAGGTGGTGGCGGGAAAGCTTCCCGCGCTGTTGCCTTTGATGAGTTCGGACCAAGAGAGCTTGGACGCTCGCCACTGCCAGCTGGTGGTCATTAGCTCGCGTCCTCTTACAGGGTTTATATGATACAGCTGAAGGTTACATTGTTGCTATAGGCAAGGTTACATTGGCTCAGATACATTGTAATCCATGTGGAAGGTAAAACCCTTAGAACACAACAGCTCCGTTTACAGCCAAAGACGTTTCCGTGGTCATGTGGCAGGCGTGATTAGACACGGTACGCTGTTTACCTTCCCCACAGAAGGTATTCATCTACTTGCAATGTCTTGCTTTCGAACTGCTAGGTTGGCAGGAGCTGGGGCACAGACAGGAGGTCCTACAGCACTCGGGACTCGAACTGCTGACCTTCTGCTTCCCAGTCAGCGTCTTAGCCACTTGAAAGCACGTTAAAATTAGAAGTGGGGTGGATCGCTGGAATGTAAGCAGGGGCTTCCTTTGCAGGTCTAGCCACCAACCTAACCCCAAAGGCAATTGCATCACTGGATGGGAAAGAGTTGAATGAGTACAGCAGGAGATATAGGTTTCCCTGCATGTTTGCTTGGAGTTAAACCCCAAATGCAAGTTCCCAAGACCTGGCTTTACCTGTTCGTTGGCCCGCGTCCAGAAAACCGCCAGCAAGAAGACAGCGGTGACCGGCGAGGCCAGGTAACTGGTGACGGACTGGATGTAGATGTACAACTGACCACTGTTGGAGTTCTGTAGGATGGGAATCCAGACCACGCTGACCACCACCAAGATGACTGTCACTATCCTGCAGGGATTTAAAATACAGATACGCCAGGAAGCTCTTTCAAGAGTATCCAACTCTGAGCAGCAGAAACCGATGGGACAAAGTTTCTAGATTAAGGAAGGAATAGGTAACAATCATCCTTGCTTGAAAGCCAGTCATATCCGACTCAAGGGTTCAGTGCTCATCTGTTTATAGCCAAAGAGCCAGTGCTGTCTGCGTCTACAGACGTTTCCGTGGACGTGTGGCAGGCATGGCTAGACACCAGAGTGCACGGAACACTATTTACCATCCCGCCAAAGTGGTCCCTATTTATCTACTTGCAATTTCTTGCTTTTGAACTGCTAGGTTGGTAGGAGCTGGGCCAGAGACGGGTGCTCACTCCATCATGCAGTACCCAAGAATCGAACTCCGACCTTCCAGTCAGCGAGTTCAGCGTCTTAACCACTTGAGCCACTGCACCCCCCTTAATAGCCACCCTAAAGCTATTCTCTCCATCCCCAAATCCTGTATTCATCCACTGAATTAATTTCAATATTTGTCCAAACAGAGTTTAGAAAGTTATTTTTAAGACACCCCCAGGCAAAAACAAACAAACAAACCACCCCTCGATTACCTGAATTTTGAAAAATAACCTATTGTGATTTTTTTCCAGCCTTTAAAAAAGTTTGATAAGAGAATGATGTACAGTAAAATTGGGGGAACTTTTTAGAGAAATAAAGTGCCGCCCAACCTACTCAAGACATTACTTTTCAAATGTAAGTCAGTTGCGCCTTAATTGCAAGTAGGTACCTCTTTGGTGGAAGGTAACAGCGTTCCGTGCACATCAGCTTAGAGTCGGAAACAACTGGCTTTTGAGCAGGGACAGCCTTTACCATTAATTTGGGAGTGATTAAGTTCAAATTGGGTTGTTTCATTAACCAGTCATAAACGCAAAAAAAGATTTCTGGATTCTCCAGAACGGTTTATCTGATGAAGATGATATAAAATTTGGAACGAAGGTAGTAGAAGTAGACCAGACGGGAGCAAAATGTGGTCTTAGCGTCTATTGCAAAGCCAGTCTGGTTAGCGTGGGTTTGGCTCACTCAACACCTCAATTTGCGCAACCCAGATCAATGCGTTCTTCGTGGGATCAGCCGTGCAATATCCTGGCACTTGCCAAGTCTACTTATATGGGACTTCTGGAAAACCCAGTGTCAAAAAGAAAGCCAACGGCGTCCGAGAAGAACGCAACTTCTTTGAATGCAAAACTTGGTAACGCAGCATTGATAACCGAGGCGGCCAAAGTGGGTGGTTGCTCGAGAGGAGACATGTTGCGGCATGCTGTTTTGATAAGCATTTATTCACACCCGAGGCGAAAAGCCAGCTGCTTGATTAAATAAATAAATCCCACTTTCTTTGGAGCTGTTCCTAGAGAAGAACAGGTTGGCCAAGGTCTACCTGATGGTTTGGCCAACGAGAATCTTTGCCGAGGAGAGGAGAGGAAAAGAGTTGGGCAAACCAATCTCAAAAGTTTATTTACATATTAGAGAAGGAAGTATTTGCATGTATTCCCAACACCGACAGTTGATTTGTGAGAGTGTATCGACGCTACACATTAATAGGGTGACTCTATATCGGTCAATAGCACTTTCACTCCCATGTTTCACCCTATAGTGCCGTGATGGTGAACCTTGGCACACCTGATGTTCTTGGACTTCAATTCCCAGAAGCCCAAGCACCCTGCGAATCCACACGAATGGGTTTACTGTGATTCATCCGGCCCGCGCTGCCCTCGTCGCTCCTGGAAGCGGAAGTAAAACACACCCGTACGGTTAAGGCTCTTCCGGGTTAACCCTTCCTCCGTACAGGCGCGTTTTACTTCCGCTTCCGGGAGCGATGAGGGCGGCGTGGGACGGATGAATCGCAGTAAACCCCTTCGTGTGGATTCACGGGGGCTTCTGGGAATTGACGTCCAAGAACATCTGGAGTGCCAAGGTTCACCATCACGGCTATAATATCTTTGGGTTTGTAAATTGACACTCATTTCTGCCACTTCAGGCATAAACTGAGTAGAGATTTTAACTGGATCAGGCAGCAAAATCTAGGGTTTGTCCAATGATCAACCCAACCTGGTCACAACCACAACCCTACCCGTAGGTGGAAGGACAATTCAAACACAAATTCACATAAATGCACAGAAATCCTCCTACCGTTATTAACATTTTCTCCCTGCACGTCTCTTAAACTGAGAAAACGACTCCCTCAATTCCAGCAGTTATTCCTCGTGCGCTTTTGCCTTTAACAAAATTTTCACCACCACACTTTTTCTGCCATTGAAGGAGCACTCCTTCTAGATACGGAATCAGCACGTCATCACTGTTCTCTGTCTCAGACAGCTATTGCTCAACGGCCTATTTCAGTCCAAGACAGATAAAACCAAGGAACCAGATGGCCATCCAGAAAATGAACCGAAGGCCAGTTCTGTATACTGTCCTCAAAAGATGCTGATATGTCACTTGTCATAGGTAACATAGGCTGCTGGACCCCTCCGCGACCTATTACCCCCCCCCCCCCGTGAAGCTTACACGCGAGAAGAACGGGCTCTCCTGGCTGCGTTCTCCAGCCAATTCTCTTCTGAACATATAGACTCGATGTGGGAGGCAAACCTGCAGCCATCACGACTCCAAGCCCTCAATACCTTTGTAGATAGGTTCTTACACAACCTATTCCCATCATCTTCAAGAGGCCCTGGCAGTGGGTTGGGCCCTGCGTAACTTCGTCAGATGAAAGTTATGGCATCCGGGGGCCCATAAAAGCTTTTCCCCGCATGGCTAGACTCCATGAGACCCCGCCAGCATGGGTTCAAGAACCAGATGGTGGCTTTTGTTATCTCTCCTGCTTACGCTTCCCTTCCCTGGCTGAAACCCAGTTCTCCCCCACAACCATGGCCTTTATTGCCTGTCCCTGGGATGAGTCACCCATTCATCGGATTCATCCCGGTGTGTCATTCCCCATCCTTGGCCTGACGTAAACAGTGTTTCACCCGAACTGGAGGGGTGAGAGGACGCATTTTGTTAGACATACCGAGAGGCAGCCAAGACCGTACAAGGCAAGGCCCAAAAAAAAAGGTGTGCTTTCTGCAGAGTGACGTCGCATTTGTTTATGTTTCTGCTCAAATCCACCTTCGATCACGCCCAAGTTATTCATTCCCAGGTGGATCAAGGAGCCGAAAGGTGAGGCTCTCGTGAGGATTAAAGGGATGGAAATCTGACTTCTGAAGCAGCGAGGTTGAAAAACCATGAGAGGCATTTCAGACACACACACACACACACCACATCTGTGACTTCAAGATGTCCCGCCTTGAACAGAAGAACATCCAAAGGCTGCTCTCCGCGGGGAAACAATAGAAGAAGAATTCATTAAGAAGTTCTAATCTATCTCCTACGGACCAAAGAGAGATGAAGTTTTTTTTATCAAAAGCAAGAAATTGCAAGTAGATCAATAGGGACCACTTCAGTGGGAAAAGATCTTGGGGACATGAAAGGAACCTCATTCGGGCGTTCCCTGAGCAGAGTTCCTCCAGCAAAAATCCTTCCAACCTAGAATAATTTCTGACATGAAATTATTATTATTATTATTATTGCTCCTACATTAGATCATCCATACAAATCCTTTCCTTTGTGTATTCAGTTTTCTTCTCCATTGATTTCAATAGTCCTACTTTATTACTTTCCTGAATCATAGGCTCTTCTTCTTCTTTAATTCGTTGGCTGGTTGTTGGTTGGTTGGTTGGTTGGTTTCGTTAGTTTGGTTGGTGGGTGGATTGGTTGGTTGGTTGGTTGGTTTGGTGGGTGGGTGGGTGGATTGGTTGGTTGGGTTGGTTGGTTGGTTGGTTGGTTGGTTTGGTTTGGTTGGTTGGTTGGTTGGGTTGGTTGGTGGGTGGGTTGGTTGGTTTGCTGGATGGTTGGTTGGTTGGTTGGTTGCCTAGTATGGTGTTTGGTATGTTAGATGGTTGATTGGTTGGTTGGTTTGGTGGGTGGGTGGGTGGATTGGTTGGTTGGGTTGGTTGGTTGGTTGGTTGGTTGGTTGGTTGGTTTGGTTTGGTTGGTTGGTTGGTTGGGTTGGTTGGTGGGTGGGTTGGTTGGTTTGCTGGATGGTTGGTTGGTTGGTTGGTTGCCTAGTATGGTGTTTGGTATGTTAGATGGTTGATTGGTTGGTTGGTTGGTTGATTTTAACTCATCTCTCCACTCATCCTAGCAAGCACACATCTGGCAAAGTCCCCTGCAATCTGGAAACTTCTGTAGCCAGCTCTTCTTTCAAAATGCCACAAGAACCTTTCACGATTCTTCCATTCAAGAGACCAGTACAGCTTCTCTCTTGCAAACTGGGAGGCAGTTTGGAAATGGGCATTTATCAAGGCAAGTCCCACTTGCTCTGGATTCTGGATTTGAACAGGAAGGCTGAAACAGAGACACAGGAGTGGGGTGGGGGGTGGGGGGGAGTGTTTTCTGGGTAGCCAAGACCCCCAAATTTACCTTCTCCAAGTTCCAATGCATAGCCGTGAGCAGGGATGTCAAAAAAAAGGGCGTTAACATTTCACTTTACCAGCAGGATTACAAATGCCTGTCTTGTAACACGGTGTGGTTGTGATTTATGGCTTACCTTCCTCTCTCGCAGAGTCTCTGAACGGCAAAGTCAAGGAAGAAACCCTCTTTGTGCAAATAAACCCTATCTGACCACAAACTGGTGATAATTAACGGCTTCCCTTTCGCCGATCAAAGCGTGGCCTCCACCATCTCCTCCGCAAACCGGAATCTCCCCATTTCACAGATGGGTACACTGAGATAGAGCAGGTGTTGCTGGGGGAGGGAAATTAAAAACGGCCACCCCCAATTTCGCTTCCCTTTTCACGAGAGAGGAAAGCTCGGCGGGTCTTTCTGGAGATCCCCTCGGGAGTGGGGGAGTCTCGATGAAGATGAGAAGTTGTGCGTTTGTGTCTCCTGAAATGACCACGGAGTCTTTGAAAGGGAAAGAAAACCAGCCGCCCCGGCGAGCCTGGGTTTATGCAGCCAAGCGAGAGATTGTGAAATTGTCAAAGGTGCAGGTTAGGGAACCGCGCACTTCCTGCTCACAAGCTGCCTCTGTAAGCTCACACCACCACCACCACCCAAATGTCCTCACACATTGCAAGACGACGACAGATTATCATCAGACAGATTGACAGAAGAAGAAAACAATTAAGGCATGCGGGGCCCCCGCCTTGCTAAATACCATCCGTGGACTGGCTGGCGATCTTTTCCCCTCCTGGCAAAGCTGTGTTGGGGCACTGATCCAAATTTGGCTTTGGGTGGAAATCCCAACCAGGGTTGAACCCAACCCAACCTCTTGGAAAGCCATTGTCTGAACTGCTGTGACAGCAAAGGGGAAAGGCCACCCGAGGCAAGCCAACATAGCTGTCAAGTATCCCGTATTGGCCGGGAAAACCCCTTATTTTACCCTCTTTCCTGCCGTCATCCTGTATTAATTAGACTGCAATGTCAAGTGCCACCATTGGAGGGCAGCAAAGGATAAGCATAGCTGTCAAGTATCCCGTATTTGCGGGAAATTTCCCTTATTTCCAAATCCAAAACTTGACAGGTATGCAAGCCAAAGGCCTGTTTCAATGGGGAACTGAGATACAGAATCCGCCTCATTTGCTGGTCTGTGACGGTTACTACTGGACACTTGTACCGATGAGGACTTAAGTGTGGGTCAACGATAAAGCCAAGAAGGTGGTTTCATTTTGGCAGTTTAAAGTTTTACCTGGACGAAGGAGGAAGAGGAGGAGGAGGATCTCTCCACCAAATTCCAGAAGGATGGAGCAAAATCCAGATGCATGCTTAGCCCCAAAAATATATTTTTAAAAACTGGATCACAAAGCCAGGAGGGAGGACTGGACAATGTTTGGAAAAAAAAACGAATCACCCCTAACATTCAGGAATAACATAATGAGTTTTTTCTGGTACCTTCCAACCCGGAGGAGTTCTTTCTCGCTGGCCTCCCGCCGGACCTTCCTCCAGATGTCCATGGTGAAGAGGGTGCTGCTACTGTTGAAGATAGAGGTCAAAGAGGACATCAAAGCGGCCATCATCACTGCAATCATCAACCCCCGCAGGCCTGGAAAAGGGGGGTGGGGGAGAGAACCAGCATTTCCAAAGATAAGAAGCATCGTGCTTTTCTCCTAAGCAGAAACTAAGCAAGATCTCTTTCAGAGCAAGACAAAATATTTCTTTCTTTCCTTAAAAAATGTTTCCCCCGCTCCTGAGATTTTATTCATTCATTCATTCATTCATTCATTTATTTAGATTTGTACAGCCACCCAATCACCAAAGCGACTCCGGGTGGCTCAAAATCCAATTGCACATGACCCTGTATAAAAGGACCCAACATATCATTAAAACCCTTACGTGAAACGCACTGCAACAATTGGAATTATATGTCTGCAAAAATGTAATTATGCCTTTGCAAAAAATGTAATTATGCCTTTGCAAAAAATGGAATTATGCATTTGCAAAAAAATGGAATTATGCATTTGCAAAAAATGGAATTATGCATTTGCAAAAAATGCAACGCTGCATTTTAGCTCAGTTGCAAAAGATCAAGCAACCTTTTCATGCAGCGTTTGCAGCAAAATCTCTAACATCTGGGAGTGTGTCCGCACTGAAAAGTTACAGCAGTATATGGTACCGCATTTAAGTTTCACAGTCCCACTCTATGGAGTTCTGGATAGTTTTTCGCAGCTTCCAATGGTCCCACTCAGATTCTCATTTTTTTTTTTTTGGGGGGGGGGGGGGGGACAGAAAGATTGCAAGTACATCCATAATCCCATTCCCCCCCCCCCCCCAAAGACAGCCAGGTCAATTCCCTCATTAGTAAAACACTTTGTGGTTTCTCGTTTGGAAGAAAATTCAAAACACTCCCAGGAAATACCGAGTTGTTTTTTTTACCAGCCCATTAAACATTGGAAAGCGAAAAGAAACATACACTGAAAAGTGACATGAACAAACATGCTGGAAGGAAAGATTATTAAAAAAAATTGAAATACTCAACAAAAGACCACTGAACCCTCAAGTGTTTGCGAGAGCAACTTTGCCCCTCTCTTGATGAGAACCTGAAGCATCGTCAATTCCTCTTTACAACATTTTTTCTAAAAAAAAAAACTTGGCTACTAGTGGCTAATTTTTGGAGAGGGAGAGAAAAACATGGAGTGGTTCGGGAGAGTCCCAGGAGCAGATCTGGACCCGATTGCCCAAAAGCCAGAGGTGGAGATGGAAGAGACAGCTGGATTTTGCCCACCCTGGTCTAACTTCAAGAGAAGTAATAAGTAAAAGGTTTCCCTTGCTTGAAAGCCAGTCGTATCTGACTCATACCTGTCAAGTTTTGGATCTGGAAATAAGGGAAATTTCCCGGCAAATAAGGGATACTTGACAGCGATGCTTATCCTGTGCTGCCCTCCAATGGTGGCAATAGGGCATTGCAGTCTAATTAATACGGGATGACGGCAGGGAAGAGGGTAAAATAAGGGGTTTTCCCGGCCAATAAGGGATACTTGACAGCTATGCTTATCCTGTGCTGCCCTCCAATGGCGGCAATAGAGCATTGCAGTCTAATTAATAAGGGATGATGGCGGGAAAGAGGGTAAAATAAGGGGTTTTCCTGGCCAATACGGGATACTTGACAGCTATGATCTGACTCTAGGGGTCGGTGCTCCCCTCTGTTTACTGCCCAAGAGCCAACGCTGTCTATGTCTACAGCCATTTCCGTGGTCATGTGGCAGGCAAGACTAGATGCACGGAACGCTGTTACCTTTCCTGCCCAAGTGGCATCCGTTTATCTACTTGCAAATTTCTTGCCTTCAAACTGCTAGGTTGGCAGGAGCTGGGACACTCTGTCGTGCAGCTCTCAGATATTGAACTCCTGATCTGCCAACCTTATTTATTTATTTAATGTCTATAATGCCCATCTGGGTGTTATCCCGCTCTGGGCAGTGAACAAATAGAAAACAAATAATAGCAATACCCACAACAAATCAAAACCCACTGCCGACAAATACATCAGAAACTAAACTAAACTAAACTAAGATAAAATAAAATAATTGGTGTCTGAGGACATGGGGACTAAACCTAACTGGCTAATTTATCGATAAAGGAACAACACCCTTGAAGAACAGCTCCTGTTCAGCCCCTTCTTCACCACGAAGCCACCGCAGTCCCAGGAGAAGTAAGAGAAGGTGCCAATTTACCGTCTGGCATGAGCTCAATCACTAATTTGGGGTAGGCGATATTAGAGCATCCCACTTCGGACCCACAGATCCGGGTGCATTCTTCGGGGTCGACACAACCCACTTCGTCTGAAAACGAGACCCAAAAGGAGGGTTTAAAATAAGATAAATATCCCGGTTCCCAGCCAACCACAAAGCACGTAAGCCTCTAAAGACCAGGGATGCCCAAACTACAGCCCGGGGGCCAGATCCAGCCCCCGACATCAATTCATCTGGCCCACGAAGCTCTCATCACTCACGGAAGTAAAATGTGCCTGTACTGGTACGTTTTACGTCCACTTCCGGGAGCGACAAGGGCGTCACAGGCTGGATTAATTAGCATCAGAGGCCGGATACGGCCCCCAGGCCATAGTAACCAGCCTCCTGAACTACGTGACTGACCTGAAAAGTTTGCACTAAACCCTGCCCAAGACAAGTTGAGCCTGGCCACCACTTTAAGGCCAGCCTAGCTTCAAGCCTGGCCTCTTTCCCTCCCTCTCTGGCTCGGCCGATGGGATCCGTCCTTCTTCTGAGTCAGTTTCCTGCCTTCCCCAAATGGGTCTCCTCGAAGGAGTTAATGGGACAAGTCCCAACAGGGAGCTGTCTGAAGGCGGACCTGTCCCGTGGTGCGTGTGACTACAGGCCACGCCGGGAGGAGCAAAAGTGCTCAGGTAGCGATCCCTTTTTATGACTCTCTTTCTCTTCCCTGTTCGGATCTCACTTCTAGACAACCAACCTGCCGGCCGGCCCGCCAACCGGCCAACCGGCCAGAAACATTCCTCCCTGTCAACCAAAACCGGAGAAAAGGAAGGAAAAATACCCAACCCAGATCCTGGGATTTACAGGGAAGAATTAAACCTGTTTATCATCCTGTCTAGAGACGTTGTGGATCAACGCTGGAGATTATCCGATCACGGCCAGCAGCTGCTATTGACTTAATTCTGGGCTGTTGGGTAACCTTTGCTTTTTTACAGCATCCGCCGGGAGGTTTTGAAAAGGAAGAGGTGAAAGAAGGCAGAAACTCGTGGGAAAGTTTTTTTGGACAACGTTGGGATTTGTGAGCTTTGGCGGACGAGGGTGCCTTGATTTCCACCGTGCAGTTCTTTCTTACCCATCCAAAGTTTGGAGAGAGGAAGAGACCGGATGGATCTTTTCACCGTGATTTCTACCCAACGTTGAGATGAGGTGATAGACAAAATAAGGATCGAATTGGTCACAGGAGGACCTTGAAGGGTCAAGTCACTTTGGGTACGAAACCGGGGAGGAAGGGGAAGCCAAAGAGTTACTATTGAGAAGGAACTTTCCTTTGCTGCTAAGTTGAGTCACTCAACGCTAAGTTATTTGTTCAAAACTGCTAACTTATTTATTGTTGTTGTCGTTGGGCGTCTTTTTGGTAACCCTAGCTAGCATGGCTCTCTCTCAGATCCAGTGTCTGGATGTCAGCCACGTGAACTGGCGCTCCAGTGAGTCCAAACCGGAGTTTTTCTACAGCGAAGGTCAGAGGTTGGCGTTGGAAGCCCTGGTCTCCAAAGGGCCGGACGCTTTCTACCAAATCCTCAAGAAGGAGAATATTCGGGATTTCCTTTCCGAACTGGAACTCAAGAAGATCTTGGACTCGCTGGAAACTTACGATCCGGGGTCGGAGTATTTCTCCCAAGGAGACAAAGACGGGGAGGTCCACAGCCAGGACAGCGAAAAGGGTCCCGTGCCTTCTTTGGAATATTGGCCCGAAAAGTCCGACCGGTCCATCCCGCAACTGGACTTGGGTTGGCCAGAGACCGTTGCTTACCGCGGGGTGACCCGGGCCACGGTCTACATGCAGCCCCCCATTGACTTCCAACCCCACATCAAAGAGGTGGTCCGGAAAATGATCTCCCAAGCTCAGAAGGTGAGCGGTGCCTTAACTTTGTGGTCTAGTTCTCGGGAGTGGGGGAGAGACAGGATGGGTGGGTAAACCCATGGGCACCCAAATGTCATCCTACTGCAGTGATGGCCAACCTTGGCACTCCAGGTGTTCTTGGACTTCAATTCCCAGAAGCCCAAGTCAACACACCAGCTGATCAGGGCTTCTGGGAACTGAAGTTCCAGAACACCTGGAGTGCCAAGGTTGGACATCACTGGATAGGTTCTCAATCTTGCCCCCCAGATGTTCTTGGATTTCAATTTCCAGACGCTCAAGTCAACACACCAGCTGATCAGGGCTTCTGGGAATTGAAGTTCCAGAACACCTGGAGTGTCAAGGTTGAGAACCTATCCAGTGATGGCCAACCTTGGCACTTCAGCTGTTCTTGAACTTCAGTTCCCAGAAGCCCTGATCAGCTGGTGTGTTGACTTGGGCTTCTGGGAATTGAAGTCCAAGAACACTTGGAGTGCCAAGGTTGGCCATCACTGCAGTAGGGTGATATTTGGGTGCCCATGGGTTTACCCACCCATCCTGTCTCTCCCCCACGGTCTTACTATCTTCTTCTCTCTTTCCTTGAGGAGGATACATAGACAAGTCTTGTCTCCTCCTGCGTGACTTCACCATTTCACTATTTATGGCTGATAACCAACCCGGTGGTAGATAAGCTCTTCCGCGCACATATCCAGCCTCCCAAAGCTATTAGGGAGGACCGGGTGGTCAATTGGCCAGTTGCTTGGCCGGGTAAGAACAGCTGCTGCTTCGGACTGATAGGAGCATGGGTGGAAAGTTAATTATTACAAAAGTGTGTATTGTGTTATGAAACATTGCCATACCAGCCCTCAATGCACAGATTTTGCCTGGTTTTGTAGGCTGGGATGGAAGACCACCAGGTAAAGCCTACCCAACGGGAGACTCCAGGTAGGGCCAGCAAAGGAAATGCCTAAGAAATGTCTCCGGATAGGGTTAGCTAGGGAAGAAGTCACTCTTCTGACCCCGTTTGAGATGGCCTTTTATGCTCCTACTCGGTCACGTGTGTTAGAGACTCTTGTTTGCTCGTTGCGGTGGCCACTGATAGACACAAGCCAGAGATGGAAAGGGAAGGAGGTAGGCAGGTGAGAAAGGTAAAGAGAGGAGACTCAACCTCCTCATGGGCGTGAGAGGTTTCCACCATCGCTGTATCCAAAGCCAAGCCAAACCGGACCCAGAACTCAATACAGCCCCAAAGATGCTACTTAACGTTGGCCTTCTGTCATAAAATATTGTGTCTCTGCGGTGGCTCAGTGGTTAAGAAGCTCGCCTTGTTAGCTGGAAGGCCGGCAAGTCGGCAGTTCAAGGCCCGGGTACTGCATGACGGATTGAGCACCCGTCGTCTGTCTCAGCTCCTGCCAAGCTAGCAGTTCGAAAGCAAGACATTGCAAGTAGATCAATAGCCAGATGTTCTAAGAGTGGGTTTTCCCATTGCCGCCGCCACCACCTCCATGGCCAAGGGAGGATTTGAACCCAGATCTCAAAGGTCCTACTTTCGGGCCTCTTTCCGTTCCATCAGACGGACTCTCGATACCTTTGTGAGGCTGAGTGGAAAGAGGCCATGCCAACTGGATCAAGGTTAGCAGAAAAGGAAGGAAGGAAGGAAGGAAAGAGAGGAAGGAAGGAAGGAAGGAAAGGAAGGAAGGAAATGACTGTTGCAATAAAATTTCACTCTCAGCCCCGGTAGGCAGCTGGAAGATAAATAAAATGTCTGTGTGGTTCAATCGCTTGAGGCAACATCTGCAATCTCAGTTTGCCATCTATAAAATGGGAGTCAGCCTGGCCTATTTCTCAGGCTGTTGCAAGAACGGCACGAGATAAAAAGAGCTGCTCATTAAAAGCCGGCGCAAGTCATAAACAAGCATCGCAACCGGAGATGCAGCTTTGGAGACGAAACAAGACAGGGCGCTAGGCAGCCATTGCAGTTTCCCAGATGTCACCACCACCACCCAAAAAAAAGCAGAATAAAGTTCCTGGCTCCCTTCTGGGAAAAGTTGGAGGCAACTAGGAAGGCCTACCCAAAGGAAACCAAAGGCTTGGCTTTGCAAGACCTGAGCAGGGCTGCAGAGGACATTTCTGGAGATCTCTCAGGCACATGTTCGCTATACGTTGGAGGTGACTTGGCAACACACAAGAACAGGGAGACGGAGGCTTTGGCGTACAACATGAGTCTCAGATAAATCTCTTTAGAGCAGGGGCGGCCAACCTTGGCGCTCGAAATGTTCTTGAACTTCAATTCCCAGAAGCCCTGATCAGCAGGTGTGCTGACTTGGGCTTCTGGGAATTGAAGTCCAAGAACACCTGGAGTGCCAAGGTTCACCATCACAGGTTTAGCCAGTTTCTTCTAGATAAGGGTTCATCAAACTTGGCTCTCCAGATGTTCTTGGACTTCAATTCCCAGAAGCCCTGATCAGCAGGTGTGCTGACTTGGGCTTCTGGGAATTGAAGTCCAAGAACACCTGGAGCGCCAAGGTTGGCCATCAGTGGTTTAGAGCTGTGATGGTGAACCTTGGCACTCCAGGTGTTCGTGGACTTTGATTCCCAGAAACCCAAGTCTCTGTGGATCCACATGAATGGGTTTACTGCACCTACAGAGACCTGGGTTTCTGGGAATTGAAGTCCAAGAACACCTGGAGTGTTAAAGTTGGCCATCACTGTAGTAGGATGGCCAACCATAGCATTCCAGTAAACCCATTCCTGTGGATTCACAGAGAGTTGGGCTTCTGGGAATTGAAGTCCAAGAACACCTGGAGTGCCAAGGTTCACCACCCCTGCTTTACAGGATCACTGAGATCTAGCAGGTGTTTGCAGTCAACGGCAAACATACATGATCAGATGGAGGTGGAGGACTCTGGAGGTGAAGACAACAGGATGGGTGTGGATGTGGCCGTATCAAGAATGAGTATGGAACAATCAGTCCACTAGCATCCATGGAAGTCATCCTACAAAACCGGGCATTGGGCAGATGTGGGTGCAAATCATCCACCTTAGGTCACGATGGCTCTATGGAAGGCCAAGTTCCAAAGGAAGTCCATCAAGGTATAATTGCTGAGTAGGACCAGCACGAAGGAGTCACTGGCCCTCCAAGGTGGGAAGAAGCTTCCGGGAAGCATCGATTCATGGTGGAAGACTGGGCAAAATTATTTAAGATCAGAGCACCCATGATCCTCAATCAACAAAACCCAACCCATTGGCTAGAACCATTGAGGGTTCCTTTTTTAGCATCACAACACCCATAATCCTCAATCCACAAAGCATGTGTCCCATTAATTACAACCATTTTAGCATCACAACACCCATAATCATCAGTCAACAAACCCATGCCATTAGTACTAGAACCATTGATGGTTTCCTTTTTTAGAATCCCAACACCCATAATCCTCAGTCAACAAAGCCTAATCCATTGGCTAGAACCATTGAGGGTTTTAGAATCACAACACCCGTAATCTTCAGTCAACAAAGCCCATCCCATTGGTGCTAGAACCATTGAGGGTTTCCTTTTTTAGCATCACATCACCCATAATCCTCAGTCAACAAAGCCCATTCCATTGGTGCTAGAACCCCTGAAGGTTTCCTTTTTTTAGCATCACTAGACCCATAATCCTCAGTCAACAAAGCCCGTCCCATTGGCTAGAACCATTGAGGGTTTTCCTTTTTTAGCATCACAACACCCATAATCCTCAGTCAACAGTGTGTCCCATTAACAAGAACCATTGAGGGATTCCTTTTTTTAGCAACACTAGACCCATAATCCTCAGTCAACAAAGCCTGTCCCATTGGCTAGAACTATTGAGGGTTTCCATTTTTAGCATCACAACACCCATAATCCTCAGTCAACAAAGTGTGTCCCATTAACTAGAACCATTGAGTAGAATCACTAGACCCATAATCCTCAGTCAACAAAGCCCATCCCATTGGTGCTAAAACCACTGAGGGTTTCATCTTTGGCGCAGCCCATAGAAGTCAACCTCTGTCCCCCTTGTGCCAATTCCTACTTGAGGGGGATGATGATGACCCTTGATCGCGGCCGCCCAAGGAAAGCATTGCGCTGAGCTCAAGACCATAAAGGAGCTGCTGGAAACATCAAGGAGGACAAAGTTCTCCGCAGAGAGCAAAAACAGCACATCTCCAAAGCTACACGCATTACGTAAGCCCCATGCAGCACGAGGCACATGACCACGGTGGGGTGGAAAGCAAGTGTGCAAGTTTGATCCCACCCAGGTCTCCTGGGCTCATGGGTGTAAACTCACCCAAAAAAGGAGAATGTGTCACCCTCTCAAAAACTTTACACTTCCAAGAGAGAGAAAAGGGGAAAATTAATAAGGCACGGGGTTGTTGTTGTTGTTGTTGTTGTTGTTGTTGTTGTTGTTGTTGTTGTTGTTGTTGTTGTTGTTGTTGTTGTTGTTGTTGTTGTTGTTGTTGTTGTTGTTGTTGTTGTTGTTGTTGTTGTTGTTGTTGTTGTTGTTGTTGTTGTTGTTGTTGTTGTTGTTGTTGTTGTTGTTGTTGTTGTTATTAAACATTTATCAGTAGATTTAGATTCCAGGGTCCTCTATATTTTGATTCTTCTTCTTTGCTTCCTCTTTTACCCCATCGTCAAAGAAAATACAAAGTTCTTGTTCTGGCACATCTAGCGGCCTCCACCGGCGTTGTTTGATGTTCGTGTAATGTGTCTGATGTTATCTCTCCACCTTCCTCTGGCCTTTGTCCTTCTCCACATTCCACATAAGCCTTGTACGGTATGGACTTCCAAGACATTCTCTCCACATGGCCAAACCACTTTATTTGTTGACTTTGTGCGTCGTTAAAATCGGTTCTACTCCAATAATTTCCCTTCTAATCTCCTCCCTGATGTCATCCCTTCCAGTCAACCTAGCAGCCTTCCTCACACAGCTCATTCCACGTGGTGGCCAACTTTATGTTTTGTTGTACGCGTCCATATTTGGCACAAATAACATAAAGTGGGGAGGAATAGGCTTCGTATGAGGCGTTTCTTTCTGCTGATGGGTATTGCCGTAGTTTGGGTTGTAAATTTGGTTAATTCACCCAAATTATGCCACATCTGTAACAACAGCAGCAGCTAAATCATGACCCTGATCAAAAGGCAACATACTGGACCACATGCGAACTTAGGTCCGTGCGTCAGTTTCTGACCTCCTGCTCCGAAAGGGCCCAAACCAGAACTTGGAAATCTTATCCTTTTTGGACTATGGATCCCATTATCCCCTAGCCAGCAGGACCGATCACTGTGGATCTGAGGGCCATACCCTGAAACGAAAAACGGATACGCAGCTCCATACTCTTCAAAGCTTTGCCGCTCTAAGACAGGAGTTCTCAATCTTTTTAAGCCGGTGGGCCGGGTCACGCTCCCTCAGGCAGCTTTGGGGGCCGGACGGCCATTCTGTCCTTCCTCCACCACATGGCATTTCCGAAAGTTGGACATTGGTTTTAGAATACTCAGCGGTTGATGTTTTAAGAGCTTGTGCTACTTAGAGCAGGGATTCTCAACCTGCGGAACATGGGCCGGATGCGGCCTACTGTACCATTTCATGTGCGCGCCCCGCTGCCTCCACCACATGGCATTTCCTTAGCTTTTGCCCCAGGGCCGAAATGATCTCGCATTTTATATGCAAAAAAATTTCAATTCTTCTTGCTTCTAAACGCCCCGTAAAGAGCCAGGAAAGGACTGGAAAAGGCAGCCAGACTAAGATGCCGTTGTTTCTGTGCGTCTGATCCGTTCCCAAAAATGCAGACCCACGGCATGCTCAGCCGGTTTGTGGGGAATTCAAGCCAGGGGAGAAAAGCAAGCGGGAACTGGAAGTTGCTCCTGGAAAATACCAGTTTCAGCTACCGGAAAGGAACGTGTATATTTGCACACTAGAAGAAAGCATTTAAAAAATCTGTATTAACGCAACCAAAGAGATTCTATGGCATTGTGAAATTCACTCCTTTTCTTTTGCATAACCTTAGGTGGCGGATAGATAAGCGACAAACTTGTTTTTAAATGCCACAAGTGAAGTCCAAGAACACGCGCAGTAAACGCATCTGTGTGGATTCACAGGGACTTGGGCTTCTGGGCATTGAAGTCCAAGAACATGCGCAGTAAAACCATTCATGTGGATTTGCAGGAACTTGGGCTTCTGGGCATTGAAGTCCAAGAACACTCACAGTAAACCCATTCGTGTGGATTCACAGGAACTTGGGCTTCTGGGCATTGGAGTCCAAGAACACACGCAGTGAACCCATTCATGTGGATTCACAGGGAATTGAGCTTCTGGGAATTCAAGTCCAAGAACACGTGCAGTAAACCCATTCGTGTGGATCCACAGGGTCTTGGGCTTCTGGGAATTGGAGTCCAAGAATACGTGCAGTAAACCCATTCGTGTGGATCCACAGGGTCTTGGGCTTCTGGGAATTGGAGTCCAAGAACACACGCAGTAAACCCATTCGTGTGGATTCACAGGGACTTGGGCTTCTGGGAATTTAAGTCCAAGAACATGTGCAGTAAACCCATTCGTGTGGATCCACAGGGTCTTGGGCTTCTGGGAATTGGAGTCCAAGAACAGGCGCAGTAAACTCATTCGTGTGGATTCACAGGGACTTGGGCTTCTGGGCATTAAAGTCCAAGAACAGCTGGAGTGCCAAGGTTCGCCATCATGGTCATAGACCATAATATCCAGCCATCCTGCCCAGAAGCCAACAGCTGGTTGTACCCTCTGTGAATGTACTTCGTCCCCTTTCAAACGAACTGGGCAGAGCCCAAAGGTAATATCCTGCAACTCAGCAGTGAGAGGTCGACTGCACTTGAACATGGAGGTTCGTTTTTTTGAATTATGCCTCTATCATGGAAGAAAAAGATCCGAAAAGATCTCCTTAGGTTCTTTCTTTAGCCATGAGAACTGGGCTTTTGAAAGGGGACGGAGTACATTCTCAGAGGTCTTTTGGGGCAGTGAACCTCGCCGCTTTAACTCCGTGCCACGGGGTACACATGGGCACTCCTGGCGATTGTTCCTAGCCGTCGGCGCAATCAAAGGGCCGTGACATCCGAGGTCATTAGCCAATTGCTTGACATGACATTTTAAGATGATTAGGAAATTGAAGTCTTGCCAACCGGAACAGAGGATCGAAGCCGAGCGTCTGCATTTAGCCGCTCAGCTATATGGCATACACAAGCCAATTTGCTGCGTGCCTCAGTTTCCCAATCCACCAAAGGTAGGTCAGCCTTTTCCCTCCCACTTGCCAAGGCTCCACGCTTCATCTCATCAGGGTGACTGAATAAGTGTATTGGGGGGGGGGGGGGAATAAAATGATTTCCGGCCCGATCTGCCCACACTTATGCTTAATCATGCTAATTCACAAATTAAGAGCGCTCCAGCACTGTGACAGGAGTAAAGAGGTGTGTCATATGGGAAACTGAGGCAGGAACCAATCATGGCAGAGACCTTCGGATGAATTAATTCTCTGACTGGCCTACGCCGCAGGGTTGTCATGAGGAGAATCATTAATTGCGAGATATGTGCCGAAAGGGAAGGATAAAAATCAAAGGAGCCTCCCACTAGAACAGGGGTTCCCAACCTTTTAAAGCCGGGGGCCGGGTCACGTTCCCTCAGACAGCTTTGGGGGCCGGACAGTTGTTTTGCCCTTCCTCCACCATATGGCACTTCCAGGTGTGGTGGAGGCAGTGGGGGGCCATATAATGCGGCCCAGGGGCTGCATCCAGCCCGTGGGCTGCAGGTTGAAAATCCCTGCACTAGGAGATTGCACCAGTTGGACAAGGATGGATGGAGGGAAGGATGCATGGATGGATGAGGTAGGTAAGTAAATACATGGGTGAGTAGGTAAGTAGAGAGAGAGAGAGATGGATGGATGGATAGATGGATGGAGCTAAGAAAGGAAGAAGCGATGGATGGATGGATGGACGGTTGGATGGATGGATGGATGGACGGTTGGATGGATGGATGGAGCTAAGAAAGGAAGGAGTGATGGATGGATGGACGGTTGGATGGATGGATGGAGCTAAGAAAGGAAGGAGCGGATGGATGGATGGATAGACGGATGGATGGAGCTAAGAAAGGAAGGAGTGATGGATGGATGGAGCTAAGAAAGGAAGGAGTGATGGATGGATGGATGGATGGAGCTAAGAAAGGAAGGAGTGATGGATGGATGGACGGTTGGATGGATGGATGGAGCTAAGAAAGGAAGGAGCGGATGGATGGATGGATGGACAGTTAGATGGATGGAGCTAAGAAAGGAAGGAGCGATGGATGGATGGATGGATGGAGCTAAGGATGGAAGGATCTAATGATGGATGGATGGATGGATTAAACAAGCCAATATCCTGCAGCCCATGGAAGGAGAAGCGCATGCTGTGAAACTTGCAGGGGGAAAAGAAGTGGAACGAAACCTTTCCCATCTTTCTAGAGCATGATTCCGACCAAGGCTCCATCATGGCACAAAGGGCATCCAAAGTCTGTAGGTTAGGTTAACCCGAAACAGCCTAACACGCGTGTCCTTCCCTCCCACAGGTTGTGGCCGTGGTCATGGACATGTTCACCGACGTAGACATCTTCAAAGACCTGCTGGACGCGGGTTTCAAGCGGAAAGTGGCCATCTACGTCATCGTGGACGAGTCCAACCTGAAATACTTCCTGCAGATGTGCGAACGGGCCCAGATGCACGCCGGGCACCTCAAGGTAATGCTCAAAGAACCCAGGCTGTTGTTTTGCCGTGAACGGGATAAAGAGGGGTCTGCAGCATCAGTTCTGGACTCCAGATGCTCCAAAACCATGCACAGCTTTTACGAGAACTCGGTCCACATTTTCTCACCTTGAGTCACGAACAACAACCCAAGGGGCTTTTCATATGCCACAAAAGCACAGAAGTGCCCTGGGTGTTGCGATACGGCCCTGCGCTTAAACACCTCTGCCTCTATTTCAAAACAAAAACACATTTGCATGCTCCAAGAATGCAACGCTCCATAAACAATGGCTGGTAAAAACTAAAGAGACAGACAGGAGATTTAGACAGATTTTCCCCCCCAGCAGTCACTAATTAGATTTCGGTGCCTCGTGCCCCTCCCTGCCCTGCCTTGCAATTAAACGCATCTACAATAATTTGCACATGTGAAAAGAGAGCAATGGGAGAAATTGTACAAACAGAGGCGGGGAGAAAGTTTTCGTAAGGTGCAAAACTCAGAGCTCGGGGTTCTCGTGCAAACACAAACCCAGCGAGAAAGTTTGCCATGTCCTTTAAATGTTTTCAGCCCAGAGATTGTGCAGCCTTGGGAATAATGGCTTGGCCCATTTTGCAGACGAGGCAAACTGAGGCTGAGATGTTCAAATGCTACCAGAGGATGAGATGAATTAGCAGGGACTTTCTGCCTTGGCATTTTCTGTGCCCTTTCGGCCGGCTTCTGCCTACCTGGTAGCCACAGGTATCCCAAATTTAAAATGGTTTTTGCTTTTGATCTTTGGCACCACTGAACCATCCTGGGAGGCCATTGCACAGCCAGTGAGACACGCAGAGAGAAAGAGACTCCCTGGGACTTGAACTGTGAGTCATTTCGGAGTCAGATCCATATAGTTTGACACCTGGAGTGCTTGACATACCAAGGGGCGAAAGGTGAGAGCCAGCCATGCTTGGTTTCATTCTTAGGTGTGCAGTCGTACTTCACCCTTGGTCTCATAAACCACCCAACCTCTGTTCTAGTCTCAGCTAGCAGGTAAACAGGAACCAACCGTGGTTGTTCTTAATCCTGCAATGCAAACCGGCGCAATTCCCGGTGCGATTAATTTGGAGAGGCTGCGACTCACATTCCACTGTGGAAATGAGCATCGAACTGCACATTCCAGGTAGCATGTTATTAGAAGCACACATTCCTTGAGTCATGAAAGACATCTGATAGTCACAGCGTGAGTAGTTCCGCTTGCTTTGTTTTTATAACACAGGGGGCCCCAAACTTTTCAGGCCGCAGGCCGGTGATGTGGTTCAGCGGGCCGGTCGCATGGTTCCGCGGAAGTAAAATGTACCTTGCCATCTGTTTTGATAGATTTTAAGCAGCCATTTTCTCTGCTTAAACCAGGGGTGCCAAAACTATGGCCCACGGGGTGCCCAAACGATGCCCCCAATGCCAATTCAACGTATGGGTGCATTTTACTTCCGCTTCGTGAGCAATGAGGGTGGCATGGGCCGGATAAATTGGCATCGGGGGCTGGATCCGGCCCATGGGCTGTAGTTTGAGCACCCCTGTTATAATAGGTTGTTTGGAGGCAAACATTGGCTTCAGTTGCCCAAACCCATTCTCATTCGGACAACCAGTTTCCTCGTGTTTCGTTGAGTCAGGTAAAGGTAAAGGTTACCCTTGCTCGAAAGCCAGTCGTATCCGACTCTAGGGTCCAGTGCTCATCTCTGTTTCAAAGTCGAAGAGAGACAGCGCTGTCTGCTTCTGCAGACATTTCCATGGTCATGTGGCAGGCATGACTAGACACCAGAGTGCACGGAACGCTGTTTCCTTCCCACTGAAGTGGTCCCTATTTATCTACTTGTAATGTCTTGCTTTCGAACTGCTAGGTTGGCAGGAGCTGGGACAAAGACGGGAGCTCATTCCGTCCTGCAGCACTCGGGAATCGAACTGCTGACCTTCTGCCCCCCCAGTCAACGTCTTAGCCACTTGAGCCACTGCAGTCCCACTGCAGTCAGGTACGTTTGTCCAAACTGCCCGAAGCAAACACCAAAAGATGGATCGAGTGACCCAGGAGTAACACAATCCTCAAGGGTTGAATCATGCAGCAGACATTCCCTCCGATAGCCGTTGTTCTTCCGGAACGACGATCCATTCTGCCGTTGAACCCAGGATCAAACGACCCATTACAGGTAGCACGTCATTAGAAGCACAATTTGCTGACGTCATGGAAAAACATCTGGTAGTCACAGCATGAGCACATCAGCTTGCATTGTTTTATAATAGGTTATTTGGAGGTAAACATCGGCTTCATTCGCACTATGCTCGCTCAGGCACAGACACTGCCCGGAAGTGCTTCTCTTTTTTTAAAAAAAAAAAACCCTAATGAGATTCCAGTGGGTTAATTAGAATTCATAATTTGAGCCTTGAATGCTGGCCTAATGGGTTTTCTGAGCCAGTTCAGCAGGGCTGGGCTTGACCGGCTTCTGGGTTTAGCGTCGTAAGCCTCAATCCATTAAAACAGGGGTTCCCAACCATGCAGGCCGGATCTGGCCAGTAGTGCCACACCTCTAAGGGCATTTGAGAAACAAAATGGACACCCCCTTTGAAGCTGTTGGGACAAAATGGCCACACACACACACACACCCATCATGTAAAATGCCTTTAGCACCCACATTTGGCAAACCGGTGCCCAGCCTGGGAAAAAGCCATTTATCAGTGAGCTCGGCTATCAGAGGGAATGTTTGCCGAATGATTCAGCCTTTTGCAAATAAAATAAAAATAAAATAAATACATATAAATGGACAAATAAAGGCGATGGTGTTATTTCTGGGTCGGCCGATCCGTCTTCCAATGTTTGCTTCGGTTTTATTTCCTACGGGCGGTTTAAACAAACCTGAGATGGAGGAAACGGAGACACTGCGTGCGCCGGAGCAGTGTGAATTGAGGTTGGGTTTTGGACCAATGAAACCAACTTCTTATCAAATAGTAACGGACGAGGTCTCCGTGGCTCGAAAGCCAGCCGTATCCGACGCTAGGGTTCAGTGCTCATCTCGGTTTACAGCCAAAGAGCCAGCGCTCTCTGCATCTGCAGACGTTTCCATGGACACGTGGCAGGCATGACTAGTCACCAGAGAGCAGGGAACGCAGTTACCTTTTCCACCCAAGTGGTAACTGTTTATCTACTGCTAGGTTGGCAGATGTGGCAGATGAGTTCAGCATCTTAACCACTATAAAATTCAAAACAGGCTGAACTGCTCATGCTGTCGGGGTCGGATGACTTGGCATTGGGGGCCGGATCCAGCCTGCGGGCCGTAGTTTGAGCACCCCTGGTTTAAACCACAAGTTCCCAACCTAAGGCCCGTGGGCTGGATCTGGTCCCCAGCGCCATTTCATCTGGCCTCCCGCCCCTCCAAGGACATTTGAGAAACGAAACGGCTGCCCTTTTCAAGCTGTTGGGACAAAATGGTCACATACATACACCCATTGTGCAGGCAGGGCAAAATGGCCATCTGGTGCGAGCCAGATGGCCATTTTGGGTTGGGTTGGGTTGGGTTGGGTTGGGTTGGGTTGGGTTGGGTTGAGTTGAGTTGAGTTGAGTTGAGTTGAGTTGAGTTGAGTTGAGTTGAGTTGGGTTGGTGAGTTAGTTGGTTGGTTTGGTTTGGTTTGGTTTGGTTTGATTGGCTGGTTGGTGGGTTGGTTGAGTGTAACAGCTTGAAGTAACTTGTGTCTCTCTTTCCTTATCACACTTGTATACATACAACCCATTTGGGATATTGGCCCGCTCTGGGCGGTTGTCAAAATTTAAATAATTTAAAATAATAATTTGATTTGAAAATAATAATTTGAAACACCAACAATGCATTGTACAGTCCCTAACCCAGTTTAAGACGGTAGCGTGTCAAAAACCAAACAAACCACATACACTTAAGCCAACTAACTTAAATTGCATGGGAGGGGGAGAGAAAAATCAGATTTATTCAGAGCAAGGCTGCAATTTCCATTCAAATCATGCTTCCAGCCAAAAAGAGCAATTGAGGTGTGTGTGTGTTTTTTCTCTCCAAAGGGAGCATGGAAAGAACAATTAGGAAATAACCAAGCCAGGCTCATCTTTTCACCAACCCTTCGGATTTGCAATTTTGCAGTTTCCCCCGCGAGCCACTGTAAAAATGTCATGTTTCCACGCAGCCGCCCATCAATCAATCCATCACCTTCCTCAAACCCAGGGCCGGGCAAAATTAAATTGGGTGATTTGCAAAGTTGTTGGGCTTTTAAAAATAATAATAATAAAAAGTCTGCCTGGGAAAACATGTTTAAAGACAAGAAGGGCAGGAAAAGCTAGAATTCGGTTTGCCTCCGTCTTTCTCTGCCAGCGATCCCGTCTGGGGACTTGGTTGAGTCACTTAAAGTCGTGGCTGACACGTCCCGTGCATTTCCACGGACTGGATATAAATATAAACCCGGTTAAGCAAAGGTAAAGGCTGCCACTGCTCGAAAGCCAGCCGTATCCGACTCTAGAGTTCAGTGCTCACCTCTGTTTATAGCCAAAGAGCCAACGCTGTCTGCTTCTGCAGACATTTCCATGGTCACGTGGCAGGCATGACTAGACAGAACGCCGTATATCTTCCCACTATAATAATAATAATTTAATGGGTTGAAAGGATCTTTGCAGAACCGCTCTGCAGAAATCCTTTCAGCCCAGAATAACTTCTGACACGGAATTGCTCCCACTGAAGCGGTACCTCCTTATCTACTTGCAATTTCTTGTAGTTTCGAACCGCTAGGTTGGAAGGAGCTCGGACGGAGACAGAAGCCCACTCCGTCGTGCAGCACTGCTGACCTTTGTTGGGACGAACTAGCCACCGACCTTCCAGTTGCCAAGTCCAGCGTCTTAACCACTAAGCCACCACAGTCCCTAAGAGAGACCTCAGGCAGCAAATTTTAGGAGTATCATTTGAGCAAATAACCTGTCATTTAATTCTTTTCTATTTTACTGCCGCGATGTTTGCCGTTTTCAACCTTCCTGCAGGCAACCAAAAGTCTCAAGGCTCCTTCTACCCATCCTGTACATCCTTTTATGGTTTCTTGACTCTCTCGTTTCGCCACAGGCCAGGGGTTTCTTCCACCCAATGGTTCCCACATGGTTATTGCCCTCTCGAGGCTGTGGATTTACCGTATTTGCTGCTAAGCTGAGCAAGGCCTGCTCGGATCACGTCAATGAGTGCTTTTCTGCGTCTGGGACTACATTTCCCATTCTGCTTCGTCCCTGGGCATGCTGGAGTTGTAGTACCCACCCACCCCCAAAAAAAAGACTCGTTAGCCTCAGACCAGCTGTTCCACCCCAACAACTTGAGTGTCTCCATCAAGCAGATAGGAAGCAGAAAATGTCCCCAAAATGTCCAGCGATATAAGGACCCTGTTTTTTTTCCATCATCTTTTCTTCTTCTTCATTTCCTGGAGATCTTCTTTCCCGCTCATTTCTCCGCCTTTGTTACCTTCAGAATCTCCGGGTCCGCACGACGGGAGGGACAGAGTTTTTCACCCGCTCGTCCACACGCTTCAAGGGTGCCTTGGCACAGAAGTTCATGTTCGTGGACGGAGACAAAGCCATCTGTGGTTCCTACAGGTATGGGGTTTTCTTAGCCTTGGGAGCGGGGGAAGGAAATTGGGTGGCTTTCTCAAGCTCAGGGTATGTGCAAAGTTTGCATTTCTTCTGCAATGGGCAGTGATCCTTCCTTCCTTCAGTCGGTGGGTTGGTGGTTGGGTTGGGTTGAGTTGGGTTGCGTTGGGTTGGGTTGGGTTGAGTTGAGTTGAGTTGAATTGAGTTGAGTTGAGTTGAGTTGGGTTGGGGAGTTAGTTGGTTGGTTGGATGGGTTTGGTTTGGTTTGGTTTGATTGGCTGGTTGGTTGAGTGTTTTTGCTTCTCAGGGGTTATGCTTTCACTCTGGTTTGCAGGTTTCATAGATCTTACATTGTCCTTGTGTTTCATCTCAGTGTTTCATTTTAAGCGTCACAAAAATCATAGGATCACTGAGTTGAAAGGGGACTTTGAGGCCATGGCGCTCAACCCTATGCTCAGTGCAGGAATCCCAGTCAAAGCAGATCTGAAAGATGGAGGTTCAGTTCTCTCTTGAATGCTTCCAATGCTGGAAGTTCACCATCTCCTAAGGTCATGGTTGCTATCATTGTACTATTCTAACAGTTAGGAAGGGTTTCCCTGATATTCAGCCTATATCTGGCTTCTTGTAGTTTGAGCCCATTATTATATGTCCTGCACTCTGGGATGACGGAGAACAGATCCTTCCCTTCCTCTTCATGATTATCTTTCAGCAATTTGAAGAGTGCTATCATCATCCTATCCTTCCTCAGTTTCCTTTTCTCAAGGCTAAACATGCCCAGTTCCTTCAGTCTTTTCTCCTACGGCAGTGGTTCCCAACCTATTCAAGCCGGGGGCCAGGTCATGTTCTCTTAGTCAGCTTCGAGGGCTGGGTGGCCATTTTGCCCTGCCTGCATGATGGGGAAGGCAATTTTGTCCCAACAGCTTCCAAGAGGATGGCCATTTTGTTTATCAAATGCCCTTGGAGAGGTGAGGGGCCATGTGACATGGTACTGTGGGGCCACATGACATGGTACTGTGGGCTGGATCTGGCCCACAGGCCTTAGGTTGGGAAACCCTGGTCCTAGTTTCCAGTCTTATGATCATCCTTGATGCCCTTTTCTGTAGTTTGTTTGCATCTTCCTTCTGGAGAAGTAGTTCCCAATTTGGGCTCCAGACCCCACAGGTGGACGTCAATTCCCAGAATCCTAAGTCAGTACATTGGTTGATCGGTGCTTGGGGGAATTGACTTGGGGGAATTGACTTGGGCTTCTGGGAATTGAAGTCCCAAAACCAAAAGTTGACAAACACTGTTCGGGAGGCACTCTAGAAGTGCTGGATTGGAGAGTCTGGGCTAGGCATTCAGGGGAAAGAGGGCTTCCCAAAACTGGACACACATCCACCCCCTGGCTGCAATTTGACTGTTCCGGCCATCCCAAAACCCCAGAGTAATTCCTGTCTTGGTCTCTCCTAGCTTCACCTGGTCCGCGGCGAGAACCGACCGCAACGTCATCTCGGTCCTGTCTGGCCAGGTGGTAGAGGCCTTCGATAAGCAGTTCCAGGAGCTCTACCTCGTGTCCCGGGGCATCAGCTTGAAGTCCGTGCCCATGGATGAAGAGCCCGAACCGGAGCCGATGACCCTACTGTCGATCGTGCCGGCCAACCAAGACAACGTCGCCGTGAAGAAGATGGTTAACCCCAAGTACGCCCTGGTCAAGGCCAAAAGCGCAGAGCTGCTGGGCAACAGCAAGACCAGCAGCCAACAGAACTCCACTGGGCAGCCAAAGGTCATAGCTAAGGTCAAGGCAATGGCCGAAGGTCATGTTTTGGAGCGGCCCAGCAGCCCGCCGATCCACCCGGGGCTCTTGAACCTGGAGAAGGCCAACATGTTTGACTACCTGCCCACATGGGTTGAGCCCGACCCGGAACCTGGGAGCGAAGTGTTGGGGTACATCAACATCATTGACCCCAAGGTCAAAATCATTCAGCCCTCGCAAATGAACCGCATCAAGGTGTGTGACATCTCACGAGCCAACGCTCAGCACCGGCTCCAGCAGAAGGCTCAAGAGGCTTTGAAAAGAAGCCACAAGCAACCAGTTGACCCTACGGCGCCCCATCAACGAGAGCAGCCTTCTCCCCTAGTTCAAAACCAGGACACGGCTCCTAACCTGGCCACCAATGCCAATGAACAGACCGGTGGGTCTCCAGCCGAGGGAGTAAGCTTAGCTTCTTTGGCCAACAGTCAACGCTTGGGGCAACCTTTGGACGCACAACCTCACGGCCAGACGGACAAGGAAGTGGTTCCTCCGGTCCCCAAACCCCAGAAGGTCCCTGTGACAGATGTTATCTCCATCAAAAGAGCACAGATGGAAGGAGAAGATGCCACGGTGGGGGAGAAGACGACCCAGCCTTCGGCGGCTGATGGGTCAACCATGACCACACGCAACAAAGAAACCCAACCGGTTCCAGGCGCAGGGAGCGGACAGGTGGATGGGTCTCCAGAAACCCCTATGAATGGGGTGGAAGGGGGTGAGGAGGAAGAGGCTGAGGAGGAAGACTATCTGATGGTCAGCGACCACGAGAGCTTCTCAGGCAGTTCTGCCAACCACAGCCACCTGTACTCGGACGCCTCTTCCCTCTCGGAGGAGTGTTTCGAGGTGAGAGGCCAGCCTGGACTTCTGAGGAGGACCAACTCGGACTTCCTCCTCAACGGAGGCTCCGACGGCCCTCGCCACTGGTCGCACCTGCAACGCAAGCTGAGCGAACCGCACATGAGCCGTGGGACCTTCATCAGCCCCCTGGGCAGCCCCCAAATGATGCTCAGCTGGGCTCTGGCGGGGGAACAGCAAAGGCGGCGGAAGAGCGACGGCATGGAGGAGATTAGGTGTGTTTTGGGAACGGGGCGTAACCTCTTCGCTTACCCTGACGGCTACGGTACCTGTCCGAGCGATGCTCCACAGGTAGGACCCTCTGTTGTAACTTTTCGTGCTTAATTTTGCTATGACTATTTTAAAAAAAATCTACAAAAATAAATAATATTAAGGGGCTGCAAGTGGCTTAGTGGTTAAAGATGCTGAGCTTGGCGGATGGATGGTCGGCAGGTTAGCAGTTCAAGACCTGAGTGCTGCAGAATGGAGTGAGCTCCCGTCTCCAACTCAGGTCCTGCCAACCTAGCAGTTTGAAAGTAAATCAAATCAAATCTTTATTATGGCATAGACCAGCATGGGACTGCAGGGGCTCAAGTGGCTAAGATGCTGACTGGGAGGTGGAAGGTCAGCAGTTCGATCCCTGAGTACTGCAGGACGGAGTGAGCTCCCGTCTTTGTCCCAGCTCCTGCCAACCTAGCAGTTCGAAAGCAAGACATTGCAAGTAGGTAAATAGGGACTACTTTCGGTGGGAAGGTAGCAGCGTTCCGTGCACTTCGGTGTCTAGTCATGCCTGCCACATGACCACAGAAATGTCTGCAGCAGCAGACAGCGCTGGCTCTTCGGCTTTGAAACAGAGATGAGCACTGAACCCTAGAGTCGGATACGACTGTTTTTCGTGCAAGGGACACCTTTACCTTTGTAAAAACACTGAACACACTTTTACTTTGAGGACCCAGGGTGGATCCATAGGTATTACTATCTCCAGGATGATTACAATCATCACCTGTTTCATATTTCTACCCTGGAAATGACTCCTCCCTATGTGAATTTTATATGCCACCCCAGTGTGTGGGTTGTGAGGTAGTGAGTGACATCTGAATGAATGGGTGGTTCAAACTACACCTGCGCCCACAACACCCTTCAGGTAGCCAAGATAAAAGTTGCATTAGAAATATTCCCCATCCACAACCGTCCTGCCCATATCTATGTGAAAACTGTTTGGCGTTGCACGTATTTTCTGGTGAGGCAGACTCAAAGAGGGGCTCCAGTGGCTCAAGTGGTTAAGACGCTGAACTTGACGACTGGGAAGGTCGGCAGGGTCAGTGGTCTGAGACCCGAGGGCTGCACGACGGAGTGAGCTTCCCGTCTTCTGTCCCTGCTAGCAGGTCAAAATTGCAAGACATTGCAAGGAGATAAATAGGTGCTGGTTTGGCAGGAAAGGTAAACAGCGTTCCATGCACTCTGTCCGGTGTTTAGTCATGCCTGCCACATGACCACGGAAACGTCTGCAAACACAGAGAGCGCTGGCTCTTTGGCTTTAAATGAGCACCGAACCCTAGAGTCGGATTTGACTGGCTTTTAACCAAGGGAGACCTTGCCCTTTACTAGACCCAAAGAACAACACACTTCTCTCTCTCTCAAAGGTCTGACCTCCTTTTCTGGTCACCTGGAAGGCAAGTGCTGCTTGCCACAAGCGACCAGGTGAGGTATTTCTTCAATGTCCTACCTGTCGTAGTTCAGGTAACCTCCGAAATGCTTTAAAAGATGGGAAGGAAAGACGCCGTGTATAATTTCACCTCTCCCTAACCTGGAACCCTCCAGACGTGCTTGGACTGAACTCACTCATTCCAGTTAAGCTGGCTGAGGACGATGGGACTTGTAGTAGCTCTGCACATCTTGAGGGCTCCAGGCTGAGGAAAGTCAATACAAAAGATCCCCATCACTGCACCAGCCCACGGCCCGAAAAGTTTGGGCACCCCCCGGTTTAGAGGTCAAGATGCTGAACGTGACAGCTGGAAGGTTGGCAGGTCAACAGTTCGAGACCCAGGTGCTGCATGACAGAGTGAGGTCCGGCTGTTTGTCGAATGCCCTTGGAGGTATATGGGGTGGGCCACATGAAATGGCTCCACAGGCCAGATCCGGCCCACAGGCCTTAGGTTGGCAACCCCTGCTCTAAAGGGTTCTTCAAGCAGAACTTGCAAAAAACAAAGACAAGAATTTCCCCAGAATTCCTCCACATGGATTTGGTGGCGCTCGGCCACTCGAGTTGGGCTCATGCCGGCCTCCAAAGTCGCCTTCCCTGCCTGCCCGGGGGCCAGCCGAAATTTCGCAAGGCTAGGCGTGCCCAGAACTGACGCCCTTTGAAGTCCTGACACAGCAGCGTCCCCTGAACCAGTAGGTGCTCATTTACTGGGTCAAACTGGTTTCTGCGGTGCTGGCAAGGAGCTTAATGACAGGCTCTTCCAAACGCCGCCTCCACAGAGGATGATGCCACCTCGGGAGAAATGCAGAGTGACCTTTTAAAACTGCCTCTTGGACGCTGACCTGGCTGGGTCAATTTCGTTTCATGCGGGACCATAAACCCATCTTGTCGGCCCATATCTCTGGGCTCGTAATGTGGATTCGCCCTGTGCCTTTCTCCCTGCCCGATGCATGGAATACAAACCTTTCCTTCTGGACTACAGAGTCGACAAAGAGTCCTGTGTCACCCTTGAAGGCTGCCAAGTTGAAGTCTTTGTGGACCACGGCACGTTTCATCAAAGGTCCACGGAGGCTTCTGCCAAATAACACCTGGCAGTCTTTAAGGGTACCGTTTGAGCCATCCATACAATCTCAGCTTGGCCTACCTTTTGGGGTCGTTGTTCTGAGGACCATAGGCAGCATCTTCAAAGCTACACCAGTTGAGGGGGGAAAAACCTTCTTGTGGGCATCGCTCCACCTAAGATCAGGAGAGAAGTAGCAGCGGACGCCGAGAGAACTAAGCAAGAGAAGGACCTTTGACGTCTTCTGAATGATGGAGATGAGCCTCAAGTCCGACAGCTCAGATCCAGGAAGAGCTTTATGGCAAGAACAAACATTCTTGAGGATACAAAACTAAGAAGATGGGAGGAAGGAGCTCACTAGACAAGGGACAACATGAAAAGAGGATATAGCTGAAGATCTCAACCTCCCCAACGTCACTTGGAGGGCCCGGAATAGGCTGAGGATTGGAGACCCTCAATGCAAGACCAACAGGCTCAAGTGGGAGATGATGGTGGACAACAACACGCTGTATGAATGTGGAGATACAGAATCCATTGGCTTATTTACTGCTTTGCCGATGACTACCAGAAACACGCAACGAGGACCCAAGTTTGGCCAACGACAAAGCCAAGAAAGTGGCTTCATTTTGGCAGCCCAGGGTTCGATCTTGACATGAAAGAAGACGAACCGGAAACGTGGACCGATGCGGACCTAAGTTTGGCCAACGGCAAAGCCAAGAAAGTGACTTCGTAGGGTTCGATCTGGACACGAAAGAAGAAGAACCAGAAACATGCACCGATGCGGACCTATGTTTGGCAAACGACAAAGCCAAGAAAGTGGCTTCGTTTTGGCAGCCCAGGGTTCGATCTTGACACGAAAGAAGACGGACTGGAAACATGCACCAACGAGGACCTAGGTTTGGCCAATGGCAAAGCCAAGAAAGTGGCTTCGTAGGGTTCGATCTGGACCATACCTGTCAAGTTTTGGATTTGGAAATAAGGGAAATTTCCCTGCAAATACGGGATACTTGACAGTTATGCTTATCCTTTGCTGCCCTCCAATGGTGGCAAGAGGGCAGGCTAATTAATACGGGATGACGGCAGGGAAGAGGATAAAAAAAGGGGTTTTCCTGGCCAATACGGGATACTTGACAGCTATGATCTGGACACGAAAGAAGAAGAACCAGAAACATGCACCGATGCGGACCTAAGTTTGGGCCAACGACAAAACCAAGAAAGTGGCTTCGTTTTGGCAGCCCAGGGTTCGATCTGGACAAAGGAGGAGGAGGAGGAGGAGGAGAAGGAGGAGGAGGAGAAGCAGAAGGAGGAGGAGGTCATGTCTGGTGTTTCTGATGTCGCCAGTTGGTCCACTAGACCCCTGAAAAAGTTTCTGCACAGCCTGGGGAGGCCACCAGGATGCGACCGCTAGAGAAAACATCACGGAAACGGACATCTCTCAGCTCCACTCTGGACCAAAAACTCCAGATGTGACCCTTCTGGCCTTTCTCCTGCGGGGCAGCCCGACTGGACCTTACCTGGGTACAGGATCCGGCTGATCATTCCCGGCATGATGATGAGAACCATAGGCAGCATCTTCAAATAGCTGGCTAGGATAGAGCCGGCCTTGGCGTGGCTGAGGTTCTTTGCCGCGAGAGACCGCTGGACGATGACCTGCAAAAGGACGCTTTGATGATGACCTTGGGTCAGGAGGGGACTGAGGTTAGAAACCCCCTTGGGCTATAAAACTCACCAGGGACAGTTCGATCCAACCGTACAATCTCAGCTTGCCCTACCTTTTGGGGTCGTTGTTCAGAGGAACACGCGGGGAACAGGAGAGATATGTATAGCCCAGGGGTTCCCAACCGTTCCAAACCAGGGGCCGGATTAGTCCGCTTTGCAGGCCGGCGGCCGTTTTGCTCTGCCTGCACGATGGGGGTGACCATTTTGTTTCTCAAATGCCCTTGGAGGGATGGGGGCCGCATGAAATGGCACTGTGGGCCGGATCCAGCCCACGGGTCTTAGGTTGGGAAGCCCTGCTTGAGCCCATTGGGGAAAAGCAAGGGTAGCAAAATGACTAATAAACATAAATAAACGGGCGGTGGGATCAATTATTTGCCCCTAAGGAGAGTCCTGTAGCCATAATCAATGTTTTTAAAGTTTTGAAAAGTAAATGTTTTCAATTCCTTTCCGATAATAGGAAAACAAAAGAGTTGCATTCAAAATATTTCTCGCTATAAATGGCAACTCAATTGAGTTCAGGGTAAATGTTTCCCTTGCCCGAAAGCCAGTCGTATCCAACTCTAGGGTTCAGTGCTCATCTAGTAGTTTTTACCCAGTAATTTTTAATGGGGTTTTAATTGTGATTTTTAAAATTGCGATGGTTTCAATATCTGTACGCCGCCCAGAGTCTTTGGAATTGGGCGGCAATACAAATCATAATAATCATCATAATAAAATAATAATAATAATCTCTCTTTATAGCCAAAGAGCCACGCTTTCTGCGTTTGCAGACATTGGCGTGGACATGTGGCAGGCATGACTAGACACCGGAGCGCACGGAATGCTGTTACCTTCCCACCGAAGTGGTCCCTTCCCCGTAAGGGTCAAACTCACAACCTTTTGGCTGCAGGACAGCAGTTTAACCCAGGGGTGCCCAAACTTTTGTGGTTCAGTGGGCCGGCCACGTGGTTCCTCCCACCGGAAGCAGAAGTAAAACATGCCTTGCAATCTAGTATGCAACAGGACGAGGTAGATTTTAGGCTGCCCTTTTCTCTGCTTAAACCAAGGGTGACCTGACTACGGCTCACAGGCTGGATCCGGCCCCCAATGCCAATTCATCTGGCCCATGCCATCGTCATCGCTCCTGGAAGTAGAAGTAAAATGCTCCCATATGTGCATTTTGCTTCTGCTTCCAGGAGCGAGGCGGGAGGCGGGAGCTGGATGAATTGACTTTGGGGCCAGATCTGGCCCACAGACCATAGTTTGAGCAACCCTGGTGTAACCCCTGCGCCACTCAGCGCCGCTTTCTCTCCCAAAACCCTTTGGCAGTGAACGATAAGCCAGGAAAAGCCTGCAAGCAAGTATTGACGGCATCCCCGCCGTCAACAAATGACTCAAAGGAAGTGCGTGATTCAGCCCGGTGTGGTGCACCTATGGGCAATGCCCGGTGCGCATGGGTGACACAAAGGCTGAGCCAAAAACCCATGTGTGACAAACACTCCCGGTGAAAATACCTCGCTTGCTTATTGCTAAAAATTCCCTGACATGACTGGGTACTAAGTAAATGTCAAGGGCGCCCTTGCTTCAAAGCCAGTCGTATCCGACTCTAGGGTTCGGTGCTCATCTCCGTTTACAGCCAAAGAGCCAGTGCGGTCCAAGTCTGCAGACGCTCTCATGATCATATATGGCAGGCATGACTAGACACTGGAACACTGCTACCTTTCCAACCAAAGTGGTATCTATTCAGTGATGCACTGAAGCAGGTCCTGTCCTGTCCGGGAGAACCGGTAGCAGAAATTTCCCCAGGCCACGCCCACTTCCATACCCCATTGTGTTGGCCCCGCCCACAGATTTGGCCCACCCTGGCCGGTGAAAAATGTGTCTAAGACCTAACGCATGGAACTGCAGTGGCTCATGTAGTGAAGACACCGAACTTGACGGCCGGAAGGTCAGCAAGTCGAGACCCGAGTGCTGCGCAACGGAGTGAATGCCTGTCTTCTGTTCCAGCTCCTGCCCAACTTAGCAGTTCAAAAGCAAGACATCGCAAGGAGATAAATAGGGAGCACTTCGGTGGGGAAAAGTAACAGTGCGTTCCGGGCACTCCACTGTCTAGTCATGCCTGCCATACGACCACAGAAACGTCTGCAAACGCAGACAGCGCTGGCTCTTTGGCTATAAACCGAGATGAGCACTGAACCCTAGAGACAGATACGACCTTGACATTTACCTAAGACATCATGCACGATAGCCCTTCTACCTGTCATACTATAAGTCAATATCCAAACCCTTTTCTGGCCCTATTTGTGGTTCAGGTGTGGTGGTTTGGTTCAAGCCATGCTGAGCAGCTGTCCAAATATTTGCTATTTTGCCCGGTTGTTTCGACAACCTGAAAACCTTTTCCTCTGGCTCAAAGGTTCTCACCGCTGTCGCTAACGAGCCGCCTCGGTAGCATCAGAGAAATGTTATTAATTAACCGACTGATTAACCGCCTCACACCTTCAGTGAACTCAGGGGTGGGTTACCTGAGCCCTTCATTCAACTGTTTCCCAAAATGGACTACCAGGGATGGATGGATGGATAAATAAATAGGTACCACTTGGGTGGGAAAGGTAAACAGCGTTCCGTGCGCTCCGGTGTGTCTAGTCATGCCTGCCAACCTAGCAGTTCGAAAGCAAGAAGTTGCAAGCAGATCAATAGGTATCGCTTTTGGTTGGAAAGGTTACAGTGTTCCATGCACTCCGGAGCAACAGCATTCCACGCGTTCTGGTGTCTAGTCATGCCTGCCACATGATGACTATGGAAACGCCTGCACATGCAGACAGCCCCGGCTCTTTGGCTCTAAACGGAGATGAGCCTCGGCTCCTAAAGGTAACGGAACGCCGTTACCTTTCCTGTCAAACTGGTACCTGTTTGTCTACTTGCAATTTCCTGCTTTTGAACCGCTGGGTTGGCAGGAGCTGGGGCAGATGATGGGAGCTCATTACATCATGCAGCACTCTCCGGTCGCGACCTGCCGACCTTCCAGCCAGAAAGCTCAGCATCTTAACCACTTAAGCCACCGCAGGTGAGTAGACAAAAGCGAATAGTAAAAGGCTTTGCTCGTTGCTCTTTTGTCGTTACTCAGGGCTCACCGCTCTTCTGCTACGGGACCAAGGTGCCGATCTCCACCGGAAGAGGAACCCAGCCGGGGAAAAGCCCAGAATACGGCAAAGGCCACAGAGACGGAAACAGAGCCCAAAATTTCCCCCCGAACCCAACCGGCCCGGCTTTTTGGCAGAGCAAAACCTTCAGCCCAAACAAGAACCCACAGCCCGGCCATTTCTCCCAGGGGAGAAGCGGAGGCCCTTCGAGGACCGCCGGACCGATGCGCTCACAACGCCAAGAAAGCCACAAAGCTCCGGAAGAAATAAAGACCCCGCTGGGCATCCCGTTGTCTAAGTTATCACAGAGCAAGCACCTCAAGAACAAGGTGGGCCAGTGGGCCGATTCGAGGCGGAAGCATCCCGCATCCGTCAGCCGCAAGGACCAGTGAGGCCTTTAAAAGAAGGGCTGCGAAGGTTCCGGATCTAGGAGTGCCCAAACTTTTCGGGCCGTGGGCCGGTCACATGGTTCAGCGGGCCGGCTATGTGGTTCAGCAGGCCGGCCACGTAGTTCCTCCCACTGGAAGTGGAAGTAAAACATGCCTTGCAAATATTTTGCAACAGGACAGGATAGGTTTTAAGCTGCCTTTTCTCTGCTTAAACCAGGGCGTGCCCAAACTATGGCTCGTGGGCCGGATCCAGCCCCCGACGCCAATTCATCCACTCACTCCCAGAAGCGAGAGAACACTGGCAATCCAGGTGTTCTTGGACTTCAATTCCCAGAAGCCCAAGTGGGCCAGATGAATGGGCAACCGGGGGCCACATCCAGCCCTTGGGCCATAATTTAGGCACCCCTGTCTTAGAGAGAGAGAGAGAGAATAACCCAATGGCCTGGAGACCCACAGACAAGACACCTGGGGAGAGGTGCGTCCTTTGTGTTTACCTGGTCGGTGCACCAATACCAGGTGGCCAACACCGAGAGGCCAAATATCATGCCAGTCCAAGGCAGGTCTCCGGAGGACGGATCCCGGAAAAGGTGCATCGCGTCGAGTCTGGGCAGGTGGCAGGTGGCATTGGGGATGGTCTTCGACGGGACGGCCTTGGAATAAGCCTCTTCCAGGTTGTGGTAGCCGCCAATTTTGTCAAAAGCTTTTAAAAAATAAACAAGTAGGATTGATTGGAGGGGGAACCCAAAAAGATATGTTGAAAACCTCCCCACGTGCTCAAAGCTAAAAGCAAGCTAATGTTAGAGTGACGCAAAATCATGCTCAAAGGGACATGTGGTACTTAAATCTCAAAGCCAAAATGCTTTAAAAGCGAGCAAGCGGCGTCTCTGCCAAATCTTGCCGGCGAGAGATGCCGCGGCGCGACAGTCGCCCCAGAGCCGCTCTTAAGAGGGTTCCCTTTCTAATCACGGGCTGCCTATAATGCTTCTTTGCGCTGTCGGTGCTCGACTACTCACAAAAGCACGGCTCAAACGCATTGCGAGATATTATCCCCAAGCCAAAATCCAATGTCAGTATTCCTGCAACAGGAATTGCAGGGCAACAAAAGGCTAGATGCTCCGTTTTCATTTTGTGCTAATCTTTCGCTGCAAAATTAAAAAAAGCAGTCCTGTTGTGCCTTTTTTTAAAATTTGGCGCAAGCTTTTGTGGATTGATCAAGTGTGTCTTATGGCCCACGAACACCTGTTAGCTGTCACAGTCCTGTGAGACTCTGTATTGTGGAAACTTCTATTTCCAGTAAAATTAAATTGCTAGAAGAAGTTGAAGTTGTATGGGGAGGGGGGGGGGGTCATGCATTCCTGCAGAACTTCTTTGCACTAGAACAGGGCTTCCCAACCTAAGGCCCATGGGCCGGATCTGGCCTGCAGCACCATTTCATGCGGCCCCCATGCCCCTCCAATAAATAAATCCAATAAATAAATAAATGGCCGTCCGGCCCTCGAAGCCGACCGAGAGAGCGTGACCCGGCCCCTGGCTTTAAAAGGTTGGGAACCCCTGCTCTAGAAAATGTTTCGGAACAGTGGAAGGGGTAACAGACCCGGTTCTGTATGGAGAAGTGGGTTAAGCCCTTGGCCGAGTGGGCAGTATAGAAATTGAACAATTAAATTAAATTTAAATTAAATCCCAGGTCAAGGTGATGGAGAAAGACCCATTTTGCCTAAGAATGCTGCTTTGTAGTGGACCAAGTCAGACGCACCTGTAAAGAAAGCGGGTTTGATTCGATTTGTTCGATTTGCATTTATTCAGGTTGCATTTCATCGACACAAGTCAAAAGGTTAAGGCCGAGGAAGCTTTGGAAACGCCTGCCAGGAGGAATCTGAGCCCTTTGTGGAAGGAGGAATTGGCCTTTTAGGTGCTTTTCCCGGGGTTGAGGCGCTCGCTCGCTCGCTCGGGCAGGGAAGGGAGTGGTTGGCATTTCTGCCGTGATTCATTCCTTCTCAAGGTTGGTTCGGGACGCCGGTCGGTTCTCAAGAACTGGATGTTCTAACTAACTAGGGCTGTGATGGCCATGATGGCACTCCAGATGTTCTTGGACTTCAATTCCCAGAAGCCCCCGTGAATCCACACAAATGGGTTTACTGCGATTCATCCGGCCCGCGCCGCCCTCTTCGCTCCGGGAAGCGGAAGTGAAATGCGCCTGGGCGGTTAAGGCTCTTCCAGGTTAACCCTTCCTCCGTTCGGGCGCGTTTTACTTCCGCTTCCAGGAGCGAAGAGGGCGGCGCGGGCCGGATGAATCGCAGGAAACCCATTTGTGTGGATTCTAAACCCATGATGGTGAACCATGGCACTCCGGGTGTTCTTAGAGTCCAATTCCCAGAAGCCCAAGTCTCTGTGAATCCACACGAATGGGTTTACTGCGCTACATAAACCCATTCGTGTCGATTCACTGAGACTTGGGCTTCTGAGAATTGAACTCCAAGAACACCTGGAGTACGTGCAGTAAACCCATTCGTGTGGATTCACAGAGACTTGGGCTTCTGGGAATTGAAGTCCAAGAATATCTGGAGTGCCAAGTTTCGCCATCATGGAACTAGGGTTTAGGGCAGTGGTGGCGAACCGTGGCACTCCAGGTATTCTTGGACTTCAATTCCCAGAAGCCGAAGTCTCTGTGAATCCACACGAATGGGTTTACTGCGCGTACTCCAAGTGTTCTTGGACTTCAATTCCCAGAAGCCCAAGTCTCTGTGAATCCACACAAATGGGTTTACTGCGTGTACTCCAGGTGTTCTTGGAGTTCAATTCCCAGAAGCCCAAGTCTCTGTGAATCCACACGAATGAATCCATTTGTGTGGATTCACAAAGACTTGGGCTTCTGGGAACTGTACTCTAAGAACACCCGGAGTGCCAAGGTTCACCATCATGGGTTTAGGGCCAGGGTTCCCAACCTCTTCAAGCCGGAGGCCGGGTCACGCTCTCTCAGTCAGCTTCAAGGGCAGGATGGCTATTTTGCCCTGCTTGCATGATGGGGGTGGCCATTCTGTCCCAACCGTTTTGTCTCCCAGATGCCCTTGGAGGGGTGGTGGGCCGCATGAAATGGTGGTGCAGGCTGGATGTGGCCCACAGGCCTTAGGTTGGGAACCCCCGGTTTAGGGCTTTGTTTTCTTCCTGCCGGGCAATGCAAATTTCTTTCTTTGCATCGGAAATTGGGAGAAAGATGCAGAACTGCCACAGGAATCCCACGAAGAAACCAAAGTATCCAAAACACAGACACACTCCAGATTATCATTATTATTATTATTATTTGGGGAGGCTCAAATAAAAAAACCACTTCAAGATATACAATTATATGCTTGTACTGCTTGTTTTGTGAACCGCTTTGAGTTGCTCATTGGGTGAGTAAGCGGTATATAAATTAAAATTTCAATTCAATTCAATTCAAATTCAATACAAGTCCCATGTCTGTCTTTTGAAAACCCCGCTACGTTTGTGCGTTCCGGCACATCGGATTTGTAGTCGGATGAAAAGGTTGGTGTGGAAGTTTACCATGTTGTTGTACAGCCTCCCGAGATACTGTTTACAAATGTACAAAATAAAATAAAAACCGACTGTAAATATGTCAGAAAGTGGTGGAAAATGTCCCGTTATTCCTTCGCTTGCGAGTCGAAAGAAAGGTGGCAGATGAGAGATGGGGACGTGGATGATAGTCAACTATTAATGGGGCGACTCAGTGGTTAAGAAGCTCAACCTTGTTAGTTGGAAGGCTGACAAGTCGGCAGTTCGAGACCCGGGTACTGCATGACGGATTGAGTGCCCGTCTCTGTCCCAGCTCTTGGGGGACATGAAAGGAGCCTCATTTGGGCGTTCCCAGAGTGGACGTTTCTTGCGCAAAAATCCTTTCTGCCCAGAATAATTTCTGACATGAAATTATTATTATTATTCAACTATTAGTCAGCCTCTATAATAGATGACAAAAAGTGGCTTTCTCTCTCTCAAAAGGTACAGTTAACCCATCTCTTCCCAAGCAGGGAGGAGAAAGCTTCTTACCTGTGACGGTCAAGATGATGGCGCCAATCACCATGACCAGGGTTTGAAGCGCATCTGTATAGATGACAGCCGCCAATCCACCTGTAAAATGATACCCAAAGGATCAGCTTTCAGGGTTGGCAATTCCAGGGCATGCAATAAATTCCTTTTTTGCTCCAAGCGTGGTCTTCTTGGGTCTTGCAGACTGCCCAGTGGTTACAGACATCATCTTATGCCAGGGCTGGCCAACCTTGGCGCTCCAGCTGTTCTTGGACTTTAATTCTCAGAAGCCCAAGTCAACACACCAGCTGGTCAGGGCTTCAGGGAATTGAAGTTTAAGAACATCTGGAAACACCAAGGTTGGCAAACCCTACCCTATGTGGTTGTTCTAAGACAGTCATGGCCAACCTTGGCACTCCAGCTGTTCTTGGACTTCAATTTCCAGAAGCCCAAGTCAACACACCAGCTGGTCAGGGCTTCAGGGAATTGAAGTTCACGAACATCTGGAAACACCAAGGTTGGCCAACCCTACCCTATGTGGTTGTTCTAAGACAGTCATGGCCAACCTTGGCACTCCAGCTGTTCTTGGACTTCAATTCCCAGAAGCCCAAGACGACATAACAGCTGATCAGGGCTTCTGGGAATTGAAATTTAAGAACAATTGGAAGCACCAAGGTTGGCCAACCCTACCCTATGTGGTTGTTCTAATAGTCATGGCCAACCTTGGCACTCCAGCTGTTCTTAGACTTCAATTCCCAGAAGCCCAAGTCAGCATTCCTGCTGATCAGGGCTTCTGGGAGTTGAAGTTCAGGAATACCTGGAGTGCCGAGGTTCACCATCACTGCTCTAGGGCTTTACCTGAATATGAACCAGGTATTCATAGGTAAAAGTAAGGGTCTCCCTTGTTCAAAAGTCAGTCATTTCCAACTGTATCTCCATTTCTAGCCAAAGAGCCAGCGCTGTCTGCATCTGCAATGTTTCCACGCCCATGTGGCAGGAATGACTAGACACCGGAGTGCATGGAATGCCATTACCTTTCCCACCGAAGCAGTCCCTGTTTATCTACTTGCAATTTCTTGCTTTCAAACTGCTAGGTTGGCAGGAGCTGGGAAAGACGACGGGAGTTCGGGTCTCAAACGGCTGACCAGTCGTCAAGTTCAGCGTCTTAACCACTTGAGCCACCGCGGTCCCATGCAAACTCTACCGAGACGCAAAGTGAGAGACGCCTTCCAAAGTTGTCTTTGGTTCTCAACCAGCTGGCGTCTGGTTCGTTGGCTTTAAAACCGTGAATTTTTTAGGCCAAAGCAAAAACCCAGCTTGGTTACCTGCGATGGTGTAAATGGCCGTAACCCCCAGCATGAGAACGGTGGAAAGGTAGAGATTCCAGCCCAGGCAGACTTGGACAAACAGGGCTCCGGAGTAAAGGTCCGTCTGGAAGAGTGAAGAAAAGTTACCTGCTTCGGAGCTGTACTTCCAGCTCGTTTTACCTAGCAGCCATAAGTTTTACCTAGTGGTGGCTGAGCAATTAAGATGCTGAACTTGACCACTGGAAGGTCAGCAGTTCGAAACCCAAGCGCTGCATGACGGCGTGAGCTCCCGTCTCTGTCCCAGTTCCTGCCAACCTAGCCGTTTGAAATCAATACATTGCAAGTAGATAACTAGGTACCGCTTCGGCAAGAAAGGTAACAGTGTTCTGAGTGTCTAGGCATGCCTGCCACATCACCACAGAAACGTCTTCAGACGCAACCAGCGCTGGCTTTCCGTCTATAAACAGAGAAGAGCGCCAAACCCTAGAGTCGGACACGACTGACTCTCAAGTAAGCTTGACCTTTACTATAACTCTTGCGCCACTGATGCTTCCCCTGTTGAGTATCTGCCTGTCTCCCAAATCTAAGTGATAAACGGTGGGTTGCAAAAGGCCCGAGCGGTCCCGTTCCCAATAAAACGGTGCTTTCCAAATAACAGACAGAAATCAACGGAGAAAACGCCACCGGTTGAATTCTACCTGTCGGGGTAACCCATGCCCTCCCAAAGGCCGGCGCTAGAGTGGGCGATCTTTGGCGAGTTTCCAGTAGATCTGGACCCGAGATGGACACTTTACACCTAGGATGAGCGGAACCAGGTTAGTTGCAGGTGAGTTGAATTAACCAGGTGGTGCTAATTTTCCGAGCCGCGTCCCTAAGTTTTTGGGACGATGCTCAAAACCGGATTCTTTCTCCGAGAAACTTCAGGTCCAGACAAAGACTTCAAGGCAAGATCTTGTTCCAGGTTCAAGTCTTGACGCCATCAAGGCATGAATCAACGGGAGGTGACTGGACTGGAAGGCTGATTTCTCCTTTTTAAAAAAAAAAAACCCTTTAATTAGCCAGGTAGGTCGTTACCTCCTCCAAGGTAAGGCCAATGTGTTTGTTTGTGATCCTCTTTTTGATTTTTTCCGCTGGCTCAGCAAATATCTTTCTTGTTCTTCGTTTCTTTTTCCCCTCCGGGCGAAATGAGGGAAGCAGCAACGCGGAAGGCGGCCGATGCGGCACAGCCGACGCAAAGATCTCACTCTTTCAACCTGAAGGGATGTGTTCACCTGCAACGCCTTTGGATCCGGTGCCAGGCTGGGCGTTTGGTGCGGCTTGTTTGCTTTGTTTTATTCAACGGCTTTCGCCTCTCAAAACTCAGCTGCACCGAGTGACGAGAAGATTTTGTCAGTCCCAGACAGGCGCATGGGGTCAAAGCATGGGCAGACGTTGGAGGAATCTCAAAGATTGAGATGGCGTAGAACGGGGATTCTCAACCTGTGGGCCGGATGTAGCCTGTAGCACCATTTCATGCGCCCCCCAAACTACCTCAACCACACCAGGAAGTGCCATGTAGTGGAGGAAGGGCACAATGACCATCCGGTCCCTGAAGCTGTCCAAGGGAGCATGACCCAGCCCCTGGCTTTAAAAGGTTGAGAACTCCTGGCTTAGAATAATTGGTGCCTTTAGATCAGGAGTTCCCAACCAAAGGCCCATGGTGCCATTTCATGTGCCACCCCCCCTTCCAAGGGAGAAACAAAATGGCCACGCCCTTTGAAGCTATTGGGACAAAATGATCACACACACCCATCGTGCAGGCAGGGCAAAATGGCCATCCGGCCCTCAAAGCTGACTGAGAGAGCATGACCCGGTCCCCGGCTTGAAAAGGTTGGGAACCCCTGCTTTAGATCAGGGGTTCCCAATGTGGGGCTCAGAAGCCAAAGTCAGTCCATTGGCTGATCAGTGCTTTTGGGAATTGACTTAGGCTTCTGGGAATTGATAGTCCAAAAACCGAAGGTCGGGAAACGCTGCTTGAGATCGGAGCCGGTGTGTGACTTAAGTCATAAGTTGAGTAAATTGAAGGTAAAGATCTCCCCCTTGCTCAAAAGCCAGTCGTATCCAACTCTAGGGTTCAGTGCTCATCTCCGTTTCACAGCCCAAGAGCCAGCACTATCTGCGTCTTCAGATGTTTCCTATGGTCACATGGCAGGCATGACTAGCTGCCAGAGCACACGGAACATTGCTACCTTTCCCGCCAAAGCGGTTACCTGTTTATCTACTCGCAAATTCCTTGCTTGAAAGATGACAGAAGCTCACTCACACAGCACTCGGGTCTCGAACTCCCGACCTTCCAGTGGTCAAGCTCGGCTTCTGACCCACTAAAGGCATACATTGAGTGGCAGAGACGTGCTTGTGAGGTCTCGTAGCATGATGAGCCCTCAAACATTCACAGCCCGTCCGAGTGTTTTGCACAACTTTTCTTTGGGCATGCAGGGCTAAGAAAGGCGGGAACCCACCCATGCCTTCTTCGTTTCATGCGCCGTCGGATCTCATTTGTACCCGGCGGGGGGGAACCACCCAAGACAGACTGAGAACTTGTTTGCCTCTCGGGGCTGGGACCTGCCTTCTTACACGCCCTTTCCCGAAGCCAGGGTAGGCATGAAATTGAGTCAACCGCGCCCTCGATTCTCTCTCTACTCGCGAGTCACAGGCCTATTCATGCCAATTCGCGCCACCGACATTAGATCATGCCACAAAGAAACTTTCCTGTTCCAAGCATCCAACAACTGAAAAGTCACCGATCGGGAGCTCATTCCGCCCTGCAGTACCCAGGTCTCGAACTGTTGACCTGCCGACCTTCCAGCCGTCAAGTTCAGCGTCTTAACCACGGAGCCACCGCAAGTCCCTAATTAGCCAAAGCAAAGCGCACATCATTTTAAAAAACGCCTCATATACCCAATCCAGAAAAATGGCAGGAAAGAGGTTCTCTATCGTAGTCATTTCAGAAAACAGAAAAGTGCTAGAATTGTCCTAGTCCAAAAACCAAAGGTTGGGAAATATTTGCTCTGTGCAAATAGGCTTATTGCGCATACGCATGGTAAACCCATTCATGTGGATTCACAGAGAAGTGTTTCCCAACATTTGGTTTTCGGACTTCGATTCCCAAAATCCAAAGTCAATCCCCCAAAGCACTGATCAGCCATGGTACTGACCTAGGCTTCTGGGATTAGAAGTCCCCCTGTGGGGCCTGGGGCCCACCATTGGGAACCACTGCTTTAGACCATAAAGCTGGAATTATCAAGCTTTTAAAGCCGGGGGCCGGGTCACACACCCTGAGACAGCTTCGGGGGCCGGATGGCCATTTTGCCCTTCCTCCACCACATGGTGCTTCCTGGTGTGGTGGAGGCAGTGGGAGGCCACATGAAATGATGCCGTGGGCCACATCCAGCCCACAGGCCGCAGGCTGAGAATCCCAGCCTTAAAAGGTTTTCTTTGCCCTAAGCTTTTTCGGATAGCAGCCGACTTCCTTCAGACGGAAGGTCTCTGCCAAATAAAATATTTTTCATCTTCAAAATTGCCACAAGGCTGTTTGCTGTTCTACAAGTTCACTGGGCGATGGGTGGGTGGGGAATTTTAGTCTTTAGTGTACAGTGAAATGTGCGCTCGCTGAAGCACACGGGTCCCGGTTTGCGTTGCATTCAGCCTGTGATGGAAAAGAGCTTGAAAGGATTTCCATGTGAGGCGACTGGTCATACAGAACCTCCAGATTCAGAAGCAGTTTAGCACTAAGAAGTCATGAAGGAGAAAGATCATATAACGCACAACTGAGGACGGACACTGCAGTGGTTAAGACGCTGAACTTGACGACTGGATGGTCGGCAGTTCGAGACCATGATGGGAGTGATCGCCCGGCTCCTGCCAACCTAGCCGTTCGAAAGCAAGAAAATAGCAAGCAGGAAAGGTAACAGCATTCTGTGCCTAGTCATGCCTGCCACATGACCACGGAAGCAGGATGCAGACAGCTGGCTCTTTAGCTGTAAACGGAGATGAGCACAGCACGATATAAAGAGTCAGATACGACTGGCTTTCGAGCATGGGAGACCTTTGTACCTTTAAGGACAGAATATGGGAAATCTTTAAAAAAACCCATAAAGGGCAGAACATGGTTCGTAGGCTAGGCTTCATTCTGAATATATGCACAGCACACGTGGGCTTTCCTAACAACCACACCCGGGCCACCTGAGAGGCAAGTGAAGGCCATCGGGGTGTTAACATTCCTCGCAGGATTAGAACCGGCCCTGGGACAGCCAAGCATGGCATTGACCCAAATGGAGATTCTCCACCCGAATGAATGCCTTGCGGCCAAGCCTGGCTCAGGCGGAGAAAAAGAGGGGGGTGTTGACCTACTTGAAGTTCTCGGTTGAAGCCCTGAAAGACAAAACCCAACACAACTGACCAACAAAAGGATACTGATATTGTTATGGTCATTTCAGGGGGCGAAGCAAAGCCGAATCTGAATAGCAGCCCTAGTAATGCAGCCAAAACTGTTCATGTTGTGAGTTCAATCCTGACGGGCTCCAGTTCGACTCAGCTGTCCATCCTTCCAAAGCTGGTGAAATGAGTACCGTCAGCAAGCATGTTGGGGGCAAAATGCTAATTGCCTTGTGAACCACCCAGAGCGCATTAAATGTCACGGGGTGGTCTAGATTTAGACAAAAAATGTGCCAACAGAGACAACGAAGGTGAGAACTCAACCTGAAAGGTATGTGGGAGACAAAATAACCTCCGGAGAGGCCGAAAGAAGCTGCCGTTGAAAGAAAGCAAAGGCTCGAGGCCGGGGCCCGGGTGGGTGCGGATGAAAGAATAGAGGATTTCCAACGTCACGCCTAGGCGTGACCGAAAAAGCTCAACATAACAACAGAAGTTTGAACATACCTGGTAGAAAGCTATGCCAGGAATGACACAAAGGGGGAAATACTTTTTTTACAATATCCTGAGCCCTGCCTGGAAATAAGAGGTGGGTATTATTATTATTATTATTATTATTATTATTATTATTATTATTATTATTATTATTATTATTATTATTATTATTATTATTATTATTATTATAGTGGAGGAAGTGGTTGACTACAAATCCCAGCTTCCTCTATCGTGCATTTGAGTCCGATCTTGGGCCAAAGTGTCAACTTTTAATGCCAATTCCAAGCATCAGACACAGGACCTGGAAGAGATGCCTTCTAGGTGGGTGTGGAATAATAGATACCCAGTTAAAGTGACAAATTCGCAAAATGAAATCAGGTTTAAATTGTTGGTTGAGTCAAGCCGTTGGCCAACAGCGCCCCCTTCTGAGCAAGAGTGGCAATTACACCTGAATTCTCCTTCCCAAAGAGTAAGACGGAAGAGGCTACAGGTACTCTTTGTCCATCCAGTCCAGGGTTATCTACTTTGGCTGGTGGTATGCACTTTACAGAATAAGTGGCTGCCCCCAGACAATTTGCTGCCTGAGGCAGAACAACACACAACAAGGAGCTCCAGTTTGACAACCTTTTCTAAGAGCTCTTATTTCGCAAGCCAACCAACTCACCGATATCTTGGTGAAGATGGAGAGCAGAAGCGACATGGACGAGAGGTAGACCCGGATCCTCTCCCTGCCGAAACGCTTCTGGAGGTATTCAGGCATGGTGACGATCTAATGGACAATGGAGAAAGGGACGCAAGTTCCGACTCTAATCACACAATATGGTGGTTGCGAAGGGATGAAACCCTCAAACCCAGTTTCCACTTACCTCTGAGGAGACATAGACAGGAACAAACACCCAAGCCAACGCCAACAGCACGTAGGTGGCCTAGAAAGGAGTCAAGAACCCAGGGAGAAACTTAAGCAGGGAAACAAAGAGATCTGTGTGTTTGACATGCCTTCTTCATTTTAAATTTGCAAATATATATAATAGCCCAACTCTTGCTTTCCCCACCGCAACATCATTCGGATACCCCAGATTTAAGTTTACATCATCCCCATCAGCTCTGCTACAGAGACTCGGGCGATGGGAATTTTAGACCAACGCAGTTGGAAGACAACAGGCTCTGCTGATCTCTTTGAGCTTTAGTGAAGACAGAGTTTAATAAATTTCTTTTACTGGGATGACCGATCTCAAAACCTCTTATCCAGCATGAGATTTCAGGAACCGTGGTTCAAAAGAGGAGACTTTCCAAGCTGTTTTTGTAATACAGTACCTAAAAAGATACCTTGTTTTTCTATTTGACCAACCCAAGTCAACTCAACCCTCCTTCCTTCTCAACTCAAGTCAACTCAAGTCAACTCAACCCTCCTTCCATCTCAACTCAAGTCAACTCAGGTCAACTCAACCCTCCTTCCTTCCTTAACTTACATTTTTATACCACCCATCTGGGATATTTCCCACTCTTCACAGTGGGAACCCAACTCAAGTCAACTCAACCCTTCTTCCTTCTCAACTCAAGTCAACTCAACTCAATCCTCCCTCCTTCTCAACTCAAGTCAACTCAACCTTCCTTCCTTCTCAACTCAAGTCAACTCAACCCTCCTTCCTTCTCAACTCAAGTCAACTCAACCTTCCTTCCTTCTCAACTCAAGTCAACTCAACCCTCCTTCCTTCTCAACTCAAGTCAACTCAAGTCAACTCAATCCTCCCTCCTTCTCAACTCAAGTCAACTCAACCTTCCTTCCTTCTCAACTCAAGTCAACTTAACCCTCCTTCCTTCTCAACTCAAGTCAACTCAACCTTCCTTCCTTCTCAACTCAAGTCAAGTCAACTCAACCCTCCTTCCTTCTCAACTCAAGTCAACTCAACCTTCCTTCCTTCTCACCTCAAGTCAACTCAAGTCAACTCAACCCTCCTTCCTTCCTTAACTTACATTTTTATGCCACCCATCTGAGATATTTCCCACTCTTCACAGTGTTATTGAAACCTACACATCTGGGTACTCCTAAGCATACTCATTCATACCTAGGCTGATTAGTCCATGAAATATGAAAATAAAAGCAAAATACAAATTAAATTTTCTTACGTTCCACTCGAAGCCGGCCACGGCTATTCCGCCTGCAGCTCCGGTGCCAGCCAAGCCAATGAAAAGACCAGACCCTTCACTGCTGGCAAAGAGAGATGCTCCAATCTGCAGACCAAAAAAGGACAATCAGCACCCTTGAGTTCCTGCATCTTCGTATACTGTGGGGTTCTAAATTAAATATTTGAATTATTTTAAAGGGGTAAAGGGCAAAGGCATCCCTTGCTCAAAAGCCAGTCGTATCTGACTCTAGGCTTTGGTGCTCATCTCCGTTTACACAAAACAGCCAGCAGTGTTTGAGTCTGCAAACGTTCCCATGGTCAAGTGGCAGGCAGGACTAGATATCCTGAACGCTGTTCCCTTTCCTACCAAAGTGATCCCTGTTTATTTACTTGCAATTTCTTGCTTTCGAACTGCAGGAGCTGGGACAGATGATGGGAGCTCACTCCGTCCCACAGTACTCAGGCCTCGAACTGCTGACCTGCCAACCTTCCAGTCATCAAGCTCAACTGCTAAGCCACTGGCGGTTCTTTAAAGAGGCAGCCATGTTAATTAATTGCAAAAAGCCAAAACCCACAGCCCAGGGTGGCATCTTGATGCTCTGTCAACGAACGCAGCATCGTAGGATGAGTTGTGTCAGATAAAACCCAGCAGCCTTCAAAGCGTCACTGCAACCTTCCTTGCATCATTTGCTAATGGGTCAGTGTGACAGTGGCACGAAACTTTTAAAAGAGGGTGAGTGGTGTGTCACTTACCGGCCACCAAACCATACTTCTTCCTCCCAGGAAGTAGCCACTTAGGGTGTTCCGGTTTGCTTTGCACGAAGACTAGGGTGGAAGAAGGAAGAAAAAATGCACAAAATACTGTAAAAACCTGTTTGGGGGTGAAATGCATAATGAGGGACCCATTGAAGGAGTCCTAATGAAGCCAGAGACTGTCTGGGGGTGTGGCAAGGCTAGCTGCCAGTCCAAAACAGGAGCGGTGCAACTTTCTATTGCAGCATTTCACTGTTGAATGGATTCAGGTCTGGCCAAAGCAAACACTTGCTGAAAGGTAGAGCTCTCCTTTGCTCAAAAGCCAGTCGTATCCAACTCTAGGGTTAAGTGCTCATCTCCATTTACACCCAAAGAGCCAGTGCTGTCTGAGTCGGAAGACATTTCTGTGGTCATGTGACAGGCATGACTAGACATTGGAATGCTCTCACCTTTCTCACCAAAGTGGTACCTATTTATCTACTTGCAATTTTTTTTGCTTTTGAACTGCTAAATTGGCCGGAGCTTGGACAGAGACAGGAGCTCACTCCGTCATGCAGTATTTGGGTCCGACCTTCCAGTCATTAAGTTCATTGTCTTAAACACTAAATTAAAAGGCATGGGACCTAAACAAGAAAACACAGACTTATTCCCCCTGAATTGCAATTTACTAAAATAGAAAGCCATTTTTCATATACTGGACTGTACATTTTTTAACCCCTTCGATGACGACAGTCTCAAAATATCCCTTTTTAGCCAATTCAGTGCTGTAACTTTCTTCTCACCCATATTCCCACGGCCAGATTTAAAGCAAAATACGCCCCAACGACCACCACGTCCGGAAGGCTGAACTGGGACGAAGCCGCAGGCATCTCCGTGCGGGAATCTTCCTCGGTGGACATCACACACCTGCACGCAACTTCGAGAAACGAAAAACGAAGCTATTGCTCCTTTGGACACTTTTTGCAACGGACAAAGACCAAGGAATTGATCATTAAACCAAGCGTTGGAGCGCCTTTCATTTGCTAAGGGCTTGCACGTGAGGCGTTATCTTGTGGGACTGCTGTGGCTTAGTGGTTAAGACACTGAAATTCAAGAGCGGAAGGTCTCTTCAAGCAAATGCCAGTCTAGCAGTTCGAAAGCAAGAATTTGGACGTAGATAAATTGGTACTTTGGTGGGAAATGTAACAGCGTCCTGTGCACTCTGGTGCCTAGCCGTGCCTGCCACATAACCATGGAAATGTCGGTAGACATAGACAGCACTGGCTCTTTGGCAGTAGACATAGGTGAACACATAACCCTAAAGTCAGATACAACTGGCTTTCGAGTAAGGGCAACCTTTACCTAGTTATCTTGTACAGGATGAGCCACCTTTCATGGAAATAATGAGCAAGGCTGGCCAGGGACTTAATTGAAGTTATAAGATCCAGATTCTAAAAGAGGGGTTCTCAACCTACAGCCTGGGGGCTGGATGCGGTCCACGACATCATTTCGTGTGGCCCACCACCACCTCCGCCACACCTGGAAGTGCCATGTGTGGCAGGCAGGGCAAAATGGCCTTCTGGCTCCCCGAAGCTGTCTGAGGGAGCATGACCTGGCACCCCACCATGAAAAGGTTGAGAACCACTGGCCTAAGAGGAGCAAACTCAAACATCTGGAGCTCATGTGCTTACAGCTGCAAAGCTGCAGTCTGGCGCCACGTCTGCATGTAATTTTAATGCCCCCATCTGTTCCCATTTATTCTTCCTACCTCATGCTCAGCCATGCAAAACATGTATTAAACAGCAGAAGAGCAAAAAAACATGCACTGGGAAACTCTGGGATTTCCTTAATTCCGCACTCTCCAGTTGTGCCGACTACAGATCCCATGAAATTCTAGCCAACATGGGCACTAGAGATGATAGATTTTGTAGTTCAGGGTACCTACCTAGCAGACATGGGGCCAGGGGGAGTCCATGGCAGGGGATTTTCCTAAATTGTAATTTAGTTTTTTAAAATATATATATTAGGATTTTCCTAAATTGTAAATTAATTATAATTTAGGAAACGATATAGTACTGGGGTTCCCAACCTTTTTATGCACAGGTCTGACCACACACCCCGGGCAGCTAAGTGGGCCAGACCACGCCCCCAGAAGCATTTACGACTGCCATAAATGCAGCCACTTCTGCATGTACGAGTCGCGGGTGCGCTTACACGTATGGGCATGTTTCACAGCTGATGTGTCTCCACTTCCGGGTGCAGTGGCGGCAGTGTGGGTCACATTGAAAGGGTGCTGCGGGCCAGATTTGGCCTGCGGGACATAAATCGGGAACCCATGGTATAGTGAGATGGAGAACTTTGTAACAATAAAACGGGATGCAAAATCCAGAGGGAAATCTCCAATAAAATCTGGAGAGAAAGGGAAGTTCCAACTGTTTTGGAACCAGGCGTCACTTTCCAAACTGAATCAACCCAAGAGAAGGGTTTCCACAGCAACATATTAAAAGTTTTTCCATGCTGTTACTCCCGACTTCAACCCCAGTGGCAAGCCGATTCCCCCTGCCCCTCTTCGACACTCTTTGTTAATGTATCAGCTTTATGGTTAGCGAGTGACACGGCTTAATAAGAAGCTTCCGTTAAAGTGTAATCCTGCAATACGGCCAATGCGTCCGTGTCCCAGTTTAGACGCATGGGCGGCAAAAAAAAGTAGGATCTTTAATTCCTCTCTAGTATCCTCCGATGTCAGTTTCCGCTGCCTTAGAAAAGCTGATTATAAAAACTCCCATCTGAACAGGTTGTCCACATGGCACTTCCAGGTGTGGTGGTGGTGGGGCCACATGAAATGGTGTTGCATCCAGACCACAGGTTGAGAATCCGTGGTCTAGTTGAAGAACGCTAAGAGAGGGAGCACAAAGGGGCTGAACATTCATGCTCCCCCCCGCCCCAAACAACGAACCTTTCATAGAATCACAGAGTTAGAAAGGATCTTTGAGGTCATCTAGTCCAACCCCCGGCTCAGTGCAGGAATCCAAATCAAAGAAGATATGACAGAGGGTTGCTTTCCGATCCTTTCTTGAAGGCTTCTAGCGCTGGAGCGCTTTACCACCTCTCTATCTCTTGAGGCAGTTAGTTCCACCGTCGTACCGCTCTAACCATTGAAAAGTATTGCCTGATATTCAGATGTCCGACTTCCTGTAAATTCAGCCCGTTATTACGTGTCCTGCACTCAAGGATGATGAAGAACAGAGCCTTCCCTTCCTCTTTATGGTTATCTTTCAGGTCTTTCATGTTGAGGGACTGCGGTAGCTTAGTGGTTAAAACATTGGGCTTGATGGCCGGCAGGCCGGCAGGTGAGCAGTTCAAGACCCGAGTGCTGCATGACAGAGTGAGCTCCTGTCGCCTGTTCCAGATCCTAACAGTTTTAACGCAAGACAATTGCAAGTCAATAAAGAGGCAATTTGGTGGGAAAGGTGACAGCGTTCCATGTGCTCTGCTGTCTGATGCCTGCCACACGACCACGGAAACATCTACAAACGCAGTGCTGGCTCTTTGGCTGTAAACGGAGATGAGCACCAACCCCTAGAGTTGGACACGACTGACTTTCGAGTAATACCTTTATTTTTAACTACCAGCCATGATTAAATACAAATTTCGGTATTAATCAGCAGCCGTGAGCCTCCTCCTATTCCAGTGATAAAGTGGTTTTATTTTATTTTAACAGTTGCGAGTTTCCTAGTGAGATATTCTGCTGGATCACAACAGCCTTTGGTTTTACTCAGGGTTTCCCAACCTTTTCAAGCTGCGGGCCGGGCCACATTCAGTCAGCTTCGAGGGCCGGACGGCCATTTTGCCCTGCCTCATTTTGTCCGAAGAGCTTCAAAGGGGTGAATTCATTTCTCGAGTGCCCTTGGGGGGGGGGCAGCATGACATGGCACCACAGGCCAGATCCGGCCCACGGGCCTTAGGTTGGGAACCCTTAGTCTAACTTGTGCAGGTCCTACACCAAGCCACCTCTTACCTTCTCAAATTATTCAACCGGACACGAAACAACACAGCCGTCGAACACACACTTTCTAAGACGCTCACACACACAAAAAACCCCCAAATCTTTTATTCTTCTGGTTGCAGAAATAAATTAATTTCCCTATAAAAGCACTTCTACAAAAAAACGTTCACTGAACGGCGGACGACGGTGCAACTTTAATATTACTATTATTTTCCCTTTTGGGTTGCAAACGTTAGACAATAGCTCATGTTGCTAATCGTTTTTAAAGCATTGATGAGGCAAGCTGTTTGAGGTGGCGGTGGAAACCGAGTGTTGTGACACGCAAAGGAGCCACAAGCTTTTAATGCCCAGGGTTGCACAGAAAACGCGTTATGCTCCTATGGCATCATATACCTAGAACGTTACGGCGCATAAATCTCACTGTAATTTAGGGGGAAATCAGAATAGGAAGTTCTCGTCCTCTGCACTTTCCTTGTTTTTGCCATTCAGAAAAGTCTGTTTTCGTTCCTAGGCAGAGGAATTCTGCCCTACTGTTGTAGACCAGTTCAAAAAGGGATTCCCAACAGGAGAATGGTGCCATGGGCTGCATCCGGCCCACGGGCCTTAGGTTGGGGAACCCCCTGGTCTAACTTGTGCAGGTCTTACACCAAGCCGCGTCTAGTCTGCCTCTTAACTTCTCACTCAGGACCTGCACAAGTTAGTTTCTCAAATGCCCTGGGGGGTTGTCATGAAATGGTACCAGGGGCCAGATCTGGCCTACAGGCCTTAGATTGGGAAGCCTGAGCTAAACGATTCCGTATTTACAATCACAGTCCTGGGAAAGGCTGCAATTCCTTTCCTAGATGATGGAAAAACAATCTTTCTTCCCACCTGAGTCTTCGAAGCGGGAAAGCAGAAACGATGACGTGTTTGGGATGCAGGAAAAACAGAAATGTGTTACCCCAATAAATGACAAAATGCATCCTCAAATGAACAGTACAGGTTCATCTAACAGCAACTAGAACATTTAAATATTATTTTTTCCATCTTTTTTTTGGGACAAAGCCCATTTTATCTCAAAATCGGCAAAGAAAATAGCTCTGGAAAATTTCATCCACTCAAATTTAAATCACAGAGAAATGGGGGCAGGAAAAGTTTTTTGGGGGGGAGCACCGAACTCTATAGCAGGGGTTCCCAACCTTTATAAGCCTGGGGCCGGGTCACGCTCTCTCAGTCAGCTTTGAGGGCCGGACGGCCATTTCGCCCTGCCTGCACCAATAGCTTCAAAGGGGTGCCCATTTTGTTTCTCAAATGCCCTTGGAGGGATGGAGGGGGCACATGAAATGGCACTGAAGGCCAGATCCGGCCCACGGGCCTTATGTTGGGGACCCCCTGAACTAAACAAAATGAATCCTGTTGAAAACGCAAAAGTTTTTTTAAGCCACAATAGCTTCACAGCTCGGTTTCTGTACATGTCCAGTTTGGCCCCTGAAAATGTTAATTCTCTTCTTCCGGATCATCAATCATCCAACCCTATGTTTCTGAAAAGGTACGACATGGACTCCCCGTTGTGGATTCGGCGTATGGCCTCCGAAAGGATCATACTGATATCGACAGTCTTAATTTTGGGGCACTGGAGTTTTTGGATCTCGTGGGGGATGGTGTTGGTGACCACAACCTAGGAAGGAAAGGCAGAGAGACAGAAAGACAGAGGTGAGAAAAGTGCCGGGTGAATTCTCAACGCTGAAGGATCTTGCAGAGAGTGGGAAAAGACAGCTTTTGCATGTCATGGATTCAGTGCGGTTGCCAAATGTCTTCAAGAGTCTTCGCCTCCGAGGGCTCTTCCCAGCCTCTTGGGATTATTGCACAAAATCTCCTGCAATTTGCGTTCCTCTCCAAAGCACAGACATGCTCATCCGCTGCGGAACAATGGCCGAACTTGATGACTGGAAGGCGGGAGGTCAGCAGTATGATTCCCGAATACTGCAGGACGGAATGAGCTCCTGTCTCTGTCCTAGCTCCTGCCAACTTAGCAGTTCGAAAGCAAGAAATTGCAAGTAGATAAACAGGGACCGCTTAGGTGGGAAGTTAAACAGCGTTCCGCGCATGCCGGGGTTTAGTCATGCCTGCCACATGACCAGGGAAATGTCTGCAGACGCAAACAGCTCTGGCTCTTTGGCTGTAAACAGCCACTGAAGCCTAGAGTCGGATATGACTGGCTTTCGAGCAAAGGCGACCTATTCGAAAAGACTCAAATAACCTATCCCACGCTTCCGCCCTCTTCAATGCTCATGCGAGCAAAGCCGCAGTCAGCGTGGTTGTCAACAACTGTGAGAAATCGGTTCTCACCAACGCAAGATTCTCAAGAAAATATCTCCCCATCTCCCTCAACCCAGAGGAAATTGTGGGTATAGCTGATCACGATTTATGGACAATTCAAGATGTTTTAAGAGGCCTTTTTGTGGGAATTATTTTCACATTTTAAAAAATAATTCTCTGACTAAACAAAGGGTGATTTTAAGAAGACTAATCCAAAAGCAACAACTAGATCAACAAGCCTCTTTTAAAACAAGGTCATTTTGGAAATCAATCAAATGTTGTCTATAAAATTGGAGATGTGTCCTAAAATAGCATTATGAACGGATTTCGGAAATATACAAATAGAAGAATGGAATAAGAAGGAATTGATTGTTATATTGGTAGAAGCTCTGAGATTGGTGATTATTAAAAAAGGAAAGTAGATTGAGAATTTGATTGGATGGTTGGTATAGAGATATGGAATATGGCAATAAATGACAAACATCTGAATTAATTTTTTTAAAAGGGATTAGTAAAAAACTGATTTTAGACGGATATTGGGAGAATTTGTAGAATATGTTTCAGTGAAAGGCAATGAAGTAATGCCAGGACAAGATTGATTTATCTTTTTGGAACAAGGGGACAAATAAATAAAAATGTTATAAAGAGAATAGCTTAATGAACGTATACAATGTCCCAATGGTGGTAGGTGCATGTAATAGTTTATATAGGTTTTTAAAGATTTTGTGTATTCTTTTTTTCTTTTATATTGTATTTGTATGTTGTTTTATGTTTATATTTGAATTAATTTTAAAAGACAGTCATTAGTTGCATCAAATAACTAAAAAAAGGCATTCGACTGTGTTGAATGTAAGACAAACGTGTAATTACTCCTATCCCAACGAAAGAGCTTCGACCTCAAAAGAGCAGGACTGGAAATCTCAGGCACATCCATTCAGGCCTATTCACAGGCTAGCCTCAAGCAAGGGGCAGAACAATCATCCTGCAAAACCGCCACCAGCATCCCTCAACTTGCTTGTTTACCTCATCAATCGCCGACTCCTCTATCAACCGGGGAGCGTCGGAGGAAAGGAGGCCATGGGTGGCCATGACGAAAATCTTGTATGCCCCTCTTTCTTTCAACGTCTCGGCGGCAGCCAGGAAACTGTCCACGTCGTCTATGATGTCGTCCTGGCCGAGGGAACAGAAGTCAGGATTTCTAATTAACTTTTTGAAGCTTTAGTAAAACTTCCTGACCGCTGGCTAACACTGAAGCCATTCCACAAGTGTTAGAATGGGCCGATTCCCTTTCCACTTCCCTGCTCCTATGCAATCTGAAACCCTGAACTGGTAGGTAGGTAGGTAGAATAGATAGGTAGATAGATAGGTACATTAGATAGATACATTAGATAGATAGATCCGGCCCATAAAACTTAGGTTGGCAACCTGATTTAAACATATCTCTACCTACTTAATTGTGAAAAGGGGGCGTGCACGCACTCAATGCCTCTCCTGCCTATTTTGCATATATTTCTGCCTATTATGAGTCGGCCTTTGGCTGAGAAAGGCGGGATACAAATTAAACTGATTGATTGATTGATTTAAAAGCTTTTGTGTCTGTTTACAGATACAGTCTGAATTGGCTCAAGGAAAGGTGATTCAAACTCCACAGATGGCGCTGCTGAGATACTTGCGTACCACGATGATGGCGATCCTTCCGCCGACATCTCCGACAACCGTGATAGGCGGTTTCTCTTTCGGGATCAGCACTGGATTAAAAAAAGGAAGAAATGGAAGAGGATCTATCACTATCCATCTTTCGAACATCCAGCATTGCCTAATTCTAACTACTTGGGGTCCTCAACCCAAGCAGGTCCCGTTTCAGGGCTGAAAATGTAACTTGCACGAGAGAAAGCGCTGCAAAATCATATATTCTGCTCATGCAGAGACTTACTAGGTATCTCAAGGGTAGGGTGGATGGTAGTAATGCTTTTGGCGGTTGGGGGTGAATGGCGGCCGTCAACCAGGTCGGATTCCGCGTCTTGTGCTTCTCCGTGGATCACGGCGATCCCTAGCCTCAAACGCTCGGCAAAAGATTGCGCCCTGCAGAAAAGGGCAAAGAAAACCCTTGTCACCCAATACAGGTAGATATTCAACAGGGTCTGCTCTCCATAGCTGATCACAAAATCGTTGCAACACTTCCCCAAGAGATCAAGACAGGCCTGTCTTCCACTGAGGTCAAAGAAAGGTTTATAAAGTAAACAAGAACACAAGCAAGTAATGCATACCCCTTCTTCACTACCTGAGAGTTTAGGGCAGGCGCCAGGGACGTTCCTGGCACATCTGATATATAAAGAGCTCTGAAGTCTAAATTCCCTTTCTTATATACTCTCAGCCAAGCGGCCGCCTCATCAATTTTGGTCCCATGCCCCTCATTAAGAAATGTAGAGATATTGACTAATTGCTATGTTGTCCTTGCAAGTGTTATGGACAAAATGGGCATCATAATCATTAGTTTATTTTATCTCTATGGTTAGCAGCACTGCGGTGGCTTAGTGGTAAAGACGCCGAGCTTGGAGACTGGAAGGTCGGGGTTTGATACCCGAGTGCTGCACGACGGATCTTGGGGACATGAAGGGCGCCTCATTCGGGTATCCCCTGAGTGGAGGTTCTCCAGCAAAAATCCAGGAATTTTGGACACAAAATTTATTTATCCCTATGGCTTTAAAGTGCTTAGTGCGCTCTATGGGTGGTTCAGAAGGTAATTCACCCTTTTGCCTGCCATGTGCTATTAAGGAGGGAAACTATCCACTCACCTTTTCGCAGATGCGGGAGATTTGGCCACGATCACAGCATTTCTATAGTCTGGAATCTAGGAAGAGAACAGTAAGAAGAATTTCCTTCCCAAGTTGCCGTTTCCACCTCAATTTTGAGACAGTTCTCTAAGCAAAATGTAACAGAAACAAGAACACAAGCAAGCTATGCATACCAAGCATGGAGACCCTCTGTCCCTTCTTTAGATACCTGGGATTCTCTTGGCACTTCTGATCTGTGAGTTAAAGCAGGTTGTTATCTACACAAGTAGGCATTGTGACCTGCTTTATTCCCTTCTTTTTGGTCAGAGAGTCTCCCTGCTCATTAGACATCCCAAGTGTAAGTTCACACACACACACACACCGATCAACGATAGGAATGGCTTCAGGATCATGCTATCTCAGTTATGGCAAACCTTGACACTCCAGCTGTTCTTGAACTTCAATTCCCAGAAGCCCAAGCCTCTGTGAATCCACACAAATGGGTTTACTGGCACTCCAGGTATTCTTGGACCTCAATTCCCAGAAGCCCAAGTCTCTGTGAATCCACGTGAATGGGTTTACCTGGCATTCCAGATGTTCTTGGACTTCAATTCCCAGAAGCCCACGTCTCTGTGAATCCACACAAAATGGGTTTACTGCATGTTCCCACAGTAAACCCATTTGTGTGGATTCACAGAGACTTGGGCGTCTGGGAATTGAAGTCCAAGAACACCTGGAGTGGCAAGGTTCACCATGACTGTCTTATCTCCTCTGTCTTCTTCTGTCAAAACCCTTTATCTGTCCTATAAATATCACTAGTTCCCAAGCTTAACTGGAGAACCTTCTGGTTAGTCAACAAGCCAATTAAATCCACTAATTAATAAGCAAGCAAATTCTACTTCTCAACACATATATTTATTAAACTTATATCCCGCGCGTTTTACTTCCGCTTCCAGGAGTGACAGGGCCAGCGCAGGCTGGATGAATCGCAGCAAACCCATTTGTGTGGATTCATGGGGGCTTGGGCTTCTGGGAATTGAAGTCCAAAGACATCTGGAGTGCCAAGGTTCGCCATCACGGCCCTAGCCCGGAAGCAGCGGACACAGTGCCCCCTACCTCCTCTTGAATGTACTGCAGCAAAAACGGGGATGCTCTGAGGTTATCCACTGGGACATTGAAAAAGCCCTGGATTTCCTTTTGATGCAGATCCATGGTGATGAGATGCGTCAGACCTATAGAAGAGCAAAGAGGAGGGTATTTTAGAAATGGCCACTTTCCCAACAGAGGACCCAAATACAGACTTGTCTGCCCCATCGCCCTCCAGATCTGTGGGACAGTCATCCCCATCATGGAAGCTGGCAAGACCAATAGACAACGGGATTTGCCCTCCATCACACCAGAATTGGGGGGTGGGAGGTGTTTCACCTGTCTGCCCCTCTTTCCTCACCTGCTTTGCACATCATGGAAGCCAGGAGCTTGGAGACGATGGAGCCCCTCTTCCGCATCTTGCACTGCTTGCTGTACGGGAAGTAGGGGACCACCCCGATAATACTTTTGGCACAAGAGGTCTTGCAGGCATACACCATGATCAGCAGCTCCATGATGATCGTGTTCACGTCCCTGCAAGCAGAAGACACGGCTTCTGACTTTGCATGGCAAGAAAAAAAATTGCATTCATTCATTTATTTATTTATTCATTCTAACCCATCGTTTTGACGCAAGGACCACCCAGGGCAGTTTACCATATACCTTGCTTAGAGAGCATAATGTGTCCCACGGGATTGCTCTTTAAGCGAGTTTGCTCTTTAAGCAAAACACCATCGTATGTGACCAATTGTGATTTGTGGCGGGGTGGGGAGGGTGGGGATTGTGAACCCCAATTTAGTTGTTAAGTGAGTTTTTGGTTGGTAAGCAAGGCGACCATTCAGAGAAAATTCTGCTCTTTAAGCAAGTTACGTATCTAAGCGAGGTGCTCTTTATGCGAGGTTTTACTGTACTGTTAACGTTCTAACTCCACAACCAAACTTTCCTTGACACCGAGATAAAACACAGATTCTGCAGCGATTTTGTCTTCAGAAGACATTTGTACTCACTTGGAAACTGTTTGGATGATAAAGACATCTTTCCCTCGCACCGATTCCTGGATCTGCACTCTGGTTTCTGCCCAAATAAGACAACCATATGCAGAGTAAGAGGTGTCTTAAAAGAACTTAACAAGACACACACACACACACACACACACACACACACACACACACACACACACACACACACACACACACACACACACACACACACACACACACACACACACACACACACACACACACACACACACACACATATACACGTTTTTAGCGTCGTTATCCAGATAACAACGGTTGTTTGTAGCATCGTTATCCGGATAACGACGCTAAAACATTGTTATGCGGGGGAACACGTGGCGCATAACAACGCGTCGTTAAGCGAAAATGACGCTATCCTAACGCGTCGTCATGCGAGGGTTCACTGTCGGAAAGAATTCTCAATAAAAGGCTTTGTAAGGCGACAGAGAGAATCTGTGACCAAAGGGGGTTTAATGCATTAAAATAGGGGTTCCCAAACTAAGGCCTGTGGGCCAGATCAGGCCCACAGCGCCATTTCATGTGGGGGACCCCACGCCCTCCAAGGGCAATCAAGAAACAAAATGGCCACCCCTTCGAAACTGTTGGGACAAAATGGCCACCCCCATCGTGCAGGCAGGGCAAAATGGCCATCCGGCCCTCGAAGCTGGGCCCCACGTTGGGAACCACTGTTAGACCAAGTGAATGGCCTTTTAGGCTTCCTCCACGTGAATAGGAATGGGAGGCGTGAATGGGAGGTGGAAGGTCAGTAGTTCAAGACCCGAGAAATTGCAAGTAGATGAATAGGGACCACTTTGGTGGGAAGGTAAACAGCACATACCTGTCAAGTACGCTGTATTGGCCGGGATTACCCCTAATTCTGTGTCGATTTTCTCCATTTCCCGCCCGGAGCTGCCGCTACCCCGTAATTTGACAGTGGGGGAAAGTAGTTAGTGTGCATCCCTTTTGCGCAGGTCCTTTCCATGCATGTGTAGAACCCTTCTATGCATGTGTAGAAGGGTTCTGTGCAGAAGAGGATGCGTAAAAGCCTTCTACGCATGTGTAGGAGCAACCTACGCAGAATGTTTCTGCGCAAGTCGCTTCTACGCTTGCGTAGAACGGACCTGCGCAGAACCGTTCTGCGCTGGTCTCGTAATCTCCGGAGCCGCGCTTGACAGGTATGAAACAGCGTTCCGTGCACTCCAGTATCTACTCATGCCTGCCACATGACCATGGAAGCATCTGCAGAAGCAGACGCCGCTGGCTCTTCGGCTTTGAAACAGAAATGAGCACAGAACCCTAGAGTCGGATACGACTGGCTTTGCCATTACCTAGGTAGGGCGTGGACATAAAAAGGTTGGGGAAAACTGAGATTCGTGCCCACCTTCTGTTACTCTTGGAGATAAATGCCAACGGGCGACAGATTCTCACCTCTGTTTGCCTCCTGATACACCTGAACTTTGCCCATTTCCACTCCTAGCCGCCTGCAAAGAGACCCAAAATGAAAAAGTGAGATCTCGGTAAGAAAGCATCAAAACACCCCCAGGGCTGGGAACTCTGAAAGGCTTAATGTTTTACCCTGGAAGGGGTAATTTATTTACTGCAGAGATAATGCTTGCTCTAGTATTTTTGGGGCTGAGTGAGGTTTCCCCAATCAAAGCTTTTTTAATAACGACAGAGGGATAGAAAATGGCAACGACACAAAAGTCAAATATAACGTTTAATTGTTGGGCTGTGGTGGCTTAGAGGTTAAGATGCTGAAACCAGAAGGACGGCAGAGTCAGAGGTTCGAGACCCGAGTGCTGCGTGACGGAGTGAGCGCCCGCCTCTGTCCTGGCTCCTGCCAACTTAGCAGTTTGAACGCAAGGAATTGCAAGTGGATAAATAGGGGCCACTTCAGCGGGGAAGCTCACAGCGTTCCATGCACTCCGGTGTTGAGTCATGCCTGCCACATGGCCACGGAAACGTCTGCAAACACAGGCAACACTAGCTCTTTGGCTATCAACGGACCCTAGTTGGATACGACTGGCTTTCGAGCACGGGATACGGACAAACCACAGAACAAGCCCTGGGATTTTACCAGGTGGGTTATTAAGAACTCTCTCTTCTTTTTTATAGTGGGTGGGATGGGTGGATGGGATATGGGTCTTTTAAAGTGTTTTTTTATGTGTTTCGGTGGGAAGGTAACAGCGTTCCGTGCGCTCCGGTGTCTAGCCATGCCTGCCACATGACCACGGAGAAGTCTGCAGAAGCAGACAGCGCTGGCTCTTCGGCTTAGAAACCGAGATGAGCACTGCACCCTAGAGTCGGATACGACTGGCTTTCGAGCAAGGGAAACCTTTACCTTTACCTTATGTGTTTTTAGAACTTGTTGTAATGCCGCCCTGAGTCGGGTTCTACCTGAGTGGGCGGCATATATATATAAATATGACTATTAAATTAAATTAATGAGTATTTGATTCAGTTTTAACTACTGGTACTTGCCCTAAGCGAGAGATTTTCTTCTTTCTTATCCTGCCCAAGGCCTTAATTACAAATATGTTATTCAGAGGCGTACATGAGATTGTGTGATGGTTATGGGGTACATGAGATTTGCGGTTTTCATAAGCTGTAAGCCATAAGCATTAATATTATATAACAAAGTAAGGCTTGAACTATCTCGCTTTGCATGCAATGAGTCTATCTCATATATTTGTTTCACCTTTTAAGTGAAACGAATGGACATTTGCACGATATTCTAATTTTCTGAGTTTCACCTGCATAGACACGGCATTCTGTGTTAACTTTACACCCCGGGAGGGAAATATAATAAAAGATGCAATTCTAAAATAGCGATTAGCAATTGCAATTAAAGTGATGATGGAGATGGCGGACCTTGGCACTCCAGGTGTTCTTGGACTTCAATTCCCAGAAGCCCAAGTCTCTGTGAATCCACACGGATGGGTTTACTGGGCTTCTGGGAATTGAAGTCCAAGAACACCTGGAGTGCCAAGGTCCGCCATCAGTCGTACAACCTAGCGCACTTTCCGCTGTCACTTACTCCGCGATCTTCTTTGACAGTTCCATGCACGAGGGGTTGGAATTGGCCGAAAACAGCACAAGACCGCCTTTGGTGACGTTCATGATGGGCGACAGTCCAACGGGGGTAACGCAAAACATCAAATCCTCCTTTCTTTTCCTGCTTTTAAATGACTGCAAAGCAGAGAATAAAATAAAAGATGAGACGCGCAATCGCCCTTTCGGACAGTATTCTGGGCTTCAGCACATAGAACAGTACATAGAACTAAACCAGTGTTTCCTAACCTTTGGGTTTTGGACTTCGATTCCCAGAAGCCTAAGTCAAATTATTTAGAATTTTTAATGGGGTTTTTAAATGGCTGACCATTATGCCCTGGCTGCACTATGGGGGCAGTTTGTCCCATCAGCTTCAAAGGGGGCAGCCATTTGGTTTCTTAAATGCCCTTGGAGGGCGTGGGGAGCCACATGAAATGGTGCCAGGCGCCAGATCCGGCCCGCGGGCCTTAGACTGGGAACCCCTGCTTTAGTGGCACAGTAACATGGCAGTCAGAAAAACTCATGGGTCTTCAACTTGTATTTCATTACTTACGCATGCCACCAGTGAAATCCGATTACAGACGCATACTACCAATGTGTTGATACTCAAGCAAACATTATTTTGGAACCACTTACGAATTAGGGATACGGCCCAGGAAACGGCTCAGCGCGGAGTTGGCCAAGAACGTTAGCGCTCTTTCCCAAAATTCTCCCTCCTGTAACCGAAGCGTCTGGCCTGCTTTTGACACCTGCAGAGAATAAACACATGTATTAATGTTATCCCGATAACGCTATGGGTCAGTATATAAGTGTGGTTGCTTTGCTTTTACTTTGGGGTCTGTACAGAGTGGCTCTAATCCTGTGATTCCCATTATGGGGCACATGCCCCACAGGGGGGTAGGAATTTGATTTTTAAGGGGGTGCGTGGCAATTTGAGAATGAGTTATTCACAGTGAATGGCTTTTTAGGCTTCCTCTATATCAGGGATTCTTAACTTGTGGCCTGGATGTGGCCCATGGTGGCATTTCATGTGGCCCACAACCACCACACCTGAAAGTGCCATGTGGTGGGAGAAGGGCAAAATGTCTCAAGGAGCGTGACCTGGCCCCCAGTTTTAAAAGGTTGAGAACCCCTGCTCTACATGAATAGGTAAAAGGCACCCTTGCTTGAAAGCCAGTCATATCTGACTCTAGGGTTCAGTGCTCATCTCTGCTTATAGCCAAAGAGCCAGAGCTGTCTGCGTTTGCTGACGTTTCCATGGACATGTGGCAAGCATGACTAGACACTGGAGCGCACAGAACGCTGTTTCCCTTCCCACCAAAGTGGTCCCTATTTATCTACTTGCAAGTTCTTGCTTTCGAAGTGCTAGGTTGGAAGGAGCCTGGACAGAGACGGGAGCTCACTCCGTCGTGCAGCATTCGGGTCTCGAACTGCTGACCTGCCGCCTCCCAGTCAGCGTGTTAGCCACTTAAGCCATGGCGGTCTTTTTGAATAATAGGAGTTCACTTTTTGAATAATGAGAATTATGTCATAATGAGAATTACACCATTAGACCAGTGGGAACCACTGGTCTAATCAAACTCTCAACCTCTGGTTTTCAAAGCCAAATCCCTAAACCATCCGGCTGGAATAAATAAGACATAAATCGACATTAAGAAGCATCTCTACTTATGTGTCTCTCTAACGCAAAGGCAAGTAGTTCAGAAACCATCAGCGCAATTAAAACCAGCAGGAGCGACCTGAGCTCAACTCCTGCGCATGAAAACAACCCTATTTCTCCAGAAGCACAACAGCCATCATCACGTTGCTTTGGTGATGATGGCAAACCACGCCCTTGGTACACAGAGCAAAACAGGCTGACGCCTGGAAAAGACATGTTTAAACACCCCAAAAGTGTCAAAGCTTCCTCCGCCATGGGCCGAAGGATGACTACAAGGAAGACGAAGGGGAAAACATGGCAATCTGTGGCTCACCCAAGCATCGTGCAAAACAAGCGAAGGGTTCTCAACCTACGGTCTGGGGGCCAGATGTGAGCCCCCCCACCCCCACCACATCAGGAAGTACCATGTAGTGGGGAGGAAGGGCAAAATGACCATCCGGCCCCCCGATCTGTCTGAGGGAGCATGACCGGCCCCCGTCTTAAAAAGGTTGAGAACTCTGGGTGTAAAGTGTCGGGCATCCTCAATTTCCCATAAATCAGTGTGGAAGAAATGGATGGTTAACAGGGTTTCTTTTCTTATTATTCCCCCTTTTTAAAAACCGCTGCTTTAAACACACACAAGTCCCCAAACAAAAACACACACACAGTTGACACATGCATTTGTGCAAACATCCCAATGCAAAGATGGCAGTAAACAATAGGTACGTACCCCCAAACTGTTTCTAGACCATAGAAGGGGAGCCTGGGAAATGACCAGATGTTTTGAGAAGAGACCCTGGTCCCAGGCAAATGCAACTATCCACCTGACGCAGGGATATCCACACGCGCACACACTTGTCCCCTGACGCACAGTTGTACACACGCGTGTGCACGCTCCTCGGTCTTCTGGTTCCAGCATCTCTGCCTGCCTCCCAAATGACCTGAGCCACCTGTTTTAAATTCATTGTCGATGATGCATGTGCAAATCTGGGTCTCCAAGGGGAGGGTGTGCAAGGCAGCGCACAATGCACATTCGCTATAAACCGATCCTCCGTGAAATGGCTCCCAATGGATAAATAAAATGTCCTACATCAGATCAAAGAGTGGTTTCCCTCCCTTCTCCGATTAAAGGGGTTGTTTTTGTGTGGGTGAGTGTGTAACGCACACACAAAACAAGGCATAGGCGAGAGAGACCCCCATTGCAATGTACTTTATGGCTATTTTGTGACTTGTGTTGCAATGCCTTCATGCACGCGCTTGTGTTTGTGGCCGTGCAAAATTTAGGCACGGTTTTGGGTAAAAACAACTAAATGGTGGTGTTAGCTTTTGGAGACAACAGAGCTCTTCGGCAAATAGATGTGAGGAAGCAGGGCAAAGTCCAGGAAAGAGGATGCAAATTGGAAATTTGTAAATAATATAAATTTTAAATTTAAAAATAAAATAGAAATCTAAATTTATTTGTTTATAAAAAATATTTTTTTAAATTTATAGTGACATTACAGCAATCAAAACCCTAAACCCCTAAAACTTAACCCTATACATCCCAAATAAAAGCAGCATCGATATAAATTGTGTAAATTGGAACTTTGTAAATTAAATAAATATAAATTTTAAATTTAAAAATAAAATAGAAATCTAAACTTATTTGTTTATAAAAATAATTTTTAAAATTTATAGTGATATTCCGGCAATCAAAACCCTAAAGCCCTAAAACTTAACCCTATACATCCCAGATATAAGCAGCATCGATATAAATTGTGCAAATTGTAAATTAAATAAATATAAATTTTAAATTAAAATAGAAATAGCAATAGAAATCTAAACTTATTTGTTTATAAAAATAATTTTTAAAATTTAGTGATATTCCAGGAATCAAAACCCTAAAGCCCTAAAACTTAACCCTATACATCTCAGATATAAGCAGCATCGATATAAATTGTGCAAATTGTAAATTAAATAAATATAAATTAAAATAGAAATAGAAATCTAAACGTATTTGTTTATAAAAATATTCTTTTAAAATTTATAGAGTGATATTACAGCAATCAAAACCCTAAAGCCCTAAAACTTAGCCCTATACATCCCAGATATAAGCAGCATCGATATAAATTGTACAAATTATATATGAGGTTTACATCTTTCTTTTGTTGTGTCAGGATAACAAAGTTAAACCAAAACGTATTTCTGTGTATTTTAAAAAAAAACACCTCTGTAACCCTTTTGTAGCAAATCTGTTTCCATGTTAAACACCCAGATTGCTTAGGAATACAATAATATTATTGCTTTGGAATACAATAATATTAATAGCACAACATAACAATTAAGTAAGGAAACAAAACACAAAGCAAGGAAATAAGAAAGGTAACAATATGCAAAACGACAAATAAAGTAAGGAAGCAGAAAATGAAACATTTCAGCAGGACAATATTAAAATAAAACCGACATGACAAAAGGGGGAAATGTAAAAGGGCGGAAGGGGGTGTGTGATTTGCACATGTGTGCATAATGTCATATAGGATGTGCAACTGCTGTTTGCACGTTTTGCATGTTATGATAAATAAAATAATATGCAAAAGAAAAGGTGAACAAAATCTGGCCTGAATAAACAAACAAATCAAATTGTGTTTGACTCCCAGAAGCCACAAAAACGCCTTTTCCCGGTTTTGCTGCAAGCAACTGACTAAACCAACCCTCTCTTTTGGGAGGCCGGTTCGGTGCCCACGTGCGTCGTGTGTGAATGCGTGCATAAAAAGTGCACGAAAAGGGAGACCCACCTTGGGGCTCAGAAATGCCTCCCCCCCCCTGTTGTTTATTGGACTACAACTCCCATAACCTGCCCAGCCCTACGGCTGGGAGTTGTAGTCCCTCCAATAAAACTATTCCTCAGCCATGAGGCATCCACACGTGCACAAACAGGGCTGTACACACATGGCAAGCTTGCACGTGGGAAATGAAAATTACACACTCGCACAACCGACACACCTTAGCATGCACACACACAAGTGCTGCTGACCCGTGCAAACTCTGCACGCCCGCAGCAGCCTCGACACACACGCGTGAATGTGGCGCATTCACACGTACCCAAGGACGCTCCCCACACACACATAACCCATGGGTGTCTTCGTTTCTGGGGATAACGCATGGAGAAGCAGACACGTGTCTCGCTCTCCATCCCTCAGGCGAGACCCTGACCCGCTTGCGGCCTCAGGCGGCGTTGTTGTGGGGGCGGCCCCGACCCACAAAATGGCGGCGGGTCAAACCTGAGGGAGGAGGGGTTTGCAAAATAGGGCAGGGGCGGGCAAAATACCTTCCCTGCCTTGCCGAGCTGCACCCAAAAAAACATACAGACACGCGTCCCCTCCCTCCCGTCGACACGCGTCACCGTCCTCACGACCCCCCGAACACGCGTGTCTCGAAGCCGCCGCCCCCCACCTGGTTCCAGCATCCGCCCCTTCGCCTCGGGTCCTGCGCCACCGCCCGCCCAGGGAAGCGTTTCCCTTGCGTGTCTGGCCCGTCAACGCCTCCCCTTCTGACGTGCTACATGCGTGTTTCCGGGGGGAAGCAAAGAGGGGGGCGCGGTGAGGGTACTCCATCTCCCACCCTCCCTCCCTCCCTCCAGTCCCTGGGGACCATGGGAGAGGTAGTGCCCAAGGGTAAGCCTCCCCAGGCTTTCTCTCCAAGACTCCCAAGTGTACTCGCAAGAGGGTCCCGGGCAGTCAAATGTTCAACAGGGCGAGTGGACTACAACTCCCATAACCTGCCCAGACCCTTCCCACCCACCCCCTCCATCTCTGCAGCTCTTTCAAATGATCTTTTCAAAGCCTCCCAGAGTGGGAGAATATGCAATTAATTAATAATCAATAATCAATCAATTAATTCAGGAACTGAGGGACCAGGTTTCCCCAAAAATGGGGAGAAGACCCTATTGCAATTGGATGGGTAAAATGCAAAGAAGTCCCACCCACCCACCCAAAAAATAAATATGTACTGTATTATTATTTTAATTTACTGTTTTTCCTTTTTTTCTTATTTGGAAACAAATGGATGGATGGGTAGGTAGGTAGGTAGGCAGGCAGGTAAGTAGATACTGTAGATTGATTGATTGATTGATTGTGGGGAAAACTCCACCCCATCATTTATTTCCTTTTTAATATGCCAGGGACTGCAGTGGCTCAAGTGGCTAAGACGCTGACTGGGAAGCAGAAGGTCAGCAGTTCGATTCCCGAGTACTGCAGGGCGGAATGAGCTCCCGTCACTGTCCCAGCTCCTGCCTACCTAGCAGTTTGAAAGCAAGAAGTTGCAAGTTGATAAATAGGGACCACTTCGGTGGGGGAAGGTAAACAGCGTTCCGTGCGCTCCGGTGTCTAGTCATGCCTGCCACATGACCACGGGAAAGTGCAGAAGCAGACAGCGCTGGCTCTTCGGCTTTGAAACAGATGAGCACTGCACCCTAGAGTCGGATACGACTGGCTTTCGAGCAAGGGAAACCTTTTAATATTATTATTATTATTACAGTATTTATATACCGCTTTCCTTGCGAAAAAGCAACCCAAAGCGGTTCACAATTACAAGATCAGATATAAACAACAATCAATAGCCAGAACAATAATGTTGTAGCACTTTGAAGATTGTTGTATTTTAATGTTAGCTTTTGTGGATCAAGTCTGACAAAGTGCTACAACGTTATTGTGTTGTTTATTCACTGATATGTTCGGAGATATTGGGTTAGTCCTTTTAACCCTGTCCACAACAACAAAAAATGGGGCGGATGATTTTAATACAGGTTTATTAAATTTTAATTGTATTAAAAAGTTATCTCGAACCTGATTTTTTTCCCTGAGATTTCTGGATGCATATATAAATATGACTATTAAATTAAATTAAATTAAATTAAATTAAATTAAATTAAAAAATCTCGAGTTTTTCTTAAGTCGAGCTGTTCTTATCTTGATGTTTGACTGTACAGTAAAACCCCTACTTAGGAAAAAAAAGTCCGTTCCGTAGGCTTTTGCTTAAATTGTTTTTTTATGTAACTTATGCAAACCCATAGGAAAACTTATTTTGTTATGTAATTCGAAGCAAACCTATAGAAAAAATGATTTTTTAATGTAAATTGAAGCAAACCCATAGAGAAATTAATTTTTACGTAACTCAAAGCAAACCCATCGGAAAAAGAATCTTTATGTAGCTCGAAGCAAACCCATAGGAAATCGTGTAAATCGGGACATAGTTTTAGCACAAAAATCATTATGTAAGTTGAATTTTATGTAACTCGAGGCATATGTAAGTCGGGGTTTTTACTTTACTCCCTTTAAGGTACAATACTGCTCTTTCTTTTAACAATAATTCTAGTAACAACATTAACAACAAAAAGCCCCGTCTGATATGTGACTCGTAGGCCTGGAGACTAATGAGAAACTCACCAATTAAACCACTGTACAGATGTTATGTTTTATTTCTGCTTCCTCGAATTAACAAGCAACAGAGGCAAAACCTGTAACCTAACAATCGTCGGCAGTTTAGACAGGCTGTACAGAAAATCACACATTGAAAAGCACAGGCGATGGTGCTGGTCCCTTAGGAAAACAGAACCCAAAATCCACAGAGAGGTGTGACCTTTCCCTGGGAACAATTGGAATGTTACAAGTATTGAGTTTCTATAGGGGCTTTGGAGCAGCTGGTATAGATGCATGGTCGCTGGATCTTGCTCGCAGATTGAATGTGAGCGTCTGTTTTGGCGTGAAACTGTCTCAAAATCTAGTTTCAATCCTGTGCTGGAATCAAGACCAACTCAATAAATAAATGGCTGCATAGTTGTAGAAGTGAAATATAATAAATACAGTAGAAAATACATTCTGAGACCTACCGTGGATACCTGAAACCGTGGATAACAGCTAGCCCTATATTTTATATTGCAAATCATGGCCTCTAGTGGCCAGCTCTGGTAGTGCACTATAAAAATACATTTTTACAGTGGCCACTGCTTTACGAACGCTTTGGTCAACGTAATTTTTGCTTTATGAATAAAAATCCATTGAAAATAATGACTCACTTTACAATTTTTTTTCTCAAAAATGTCCCTAAATAGTTGGTACAAACTTGCTCAAGCCATCTGAATCTCCATCTGAGAGACGGACCTAGATTTCCTCTTGGACAAAGATAAGATGAAGTCCTCGCCGAAAGCCCCTTCGAAGGCCGAAATCACAGACTTGCGGAATTTCTTCTGCCCAACGAAGACGTAAAGGATGGGGTTGATGCAGCTGTTGAAGAAAGCTAGGCTGGACGCCAAAGGGATTCCTAAATAAAGAGCTGTTTTGAGCGTGTGGTTTGTTGGCACTTTGGCCGTCTCCAGCAAAGAGAAAACGTGGTACGGGAAGTAGCAGACGAAAAACGACACAGTGACCGCGATGATGATCCGGAACGGCTTGGAAGACTTGGTCAGGCGCCGGTTTTTCATCCGGAAGGCCACCAGGCCGTGGCAGATCACAATGAGAGTAAAGGGAAAGATAAATCCAAAAAGGAATCTGGTAACCACCATGGCTTTGTGCCTCGCCCGCCACAACCTCCGGGTTGTCTCCGCATCGTAATTGTCGGACAGAGCAAAGTTGTTGTAACAGCTGGTGATGTTTCTGGAATTTGTGGCCGTGTCCCGGAAGACAAGATATGGCGAGCTGAGGAGGAAGGCCGCGGTCCACGTCACCAGAGCGATGCCACAAGCCAACTTGGGGGTCCGGTAATTTCTGGACCACACCGGGTAGATGACCGAGACAAGACGATCCACGCTGATGATGGTCAAGAGGAAGACGCTGGCAAACATGTTGAGGAAGGCAATGGTGCTGTTGAGTTTGCAAAGCAGCTTCCCAAAGGGCCAATTAAAGCCCAACACCGTGTAGGCGATGCTCAACGGCAAGAAGAAGGTGAAGACGAAATCCGCGATGGCCAAGTTGAGGAACCACACAACGTTCACCGTCTTCTTCATCTTGAAGGTGGAGATCCAGATGACCAGGCCGTTGCCCGTCACCCCGAGGGCGCACGACACACTGTAGATCACAATGGACAGGAGGTGCATGGTTTTCCGGAGTCTCGTGTCGGGATACGTGGCATTCTCGTGTAACTCAGTGAAATTGGCCACAAAGGACGGCAAAGAGATGTTCTCCATTTCCGGCAAAGAAGTCGCTGATTCGGCCCCTGAAATTTTTATAACAAACACCGTTGAAATATTGTTAAAAGATGAACAAAACAAGGAGGGAAGCAATTTATGGAAGAAAGTCAAGAGGAAGATGTTTGTAAACTAGTTATCGAAACTCTGGGGGAATCGGTCCATCCCTTTGAAACTCTGGGATTTATTTCATCAATAAGAACAGAAGTTTAAATCAAAACGAGCCCCCGGTTTCCTAAAGCGAAGCAAGAACTGGTGTTTCTGTGCACAGAATTTCAGGTCAAATATTTACCTGCTAAATGTTTTAAATATAAAATTACTGCCGTCCATGTATTCAAGCTGCCAGTTGAAACTCTACTCCTTGATCGCTCCAGTTTTTATATACGGTAGTTTTCAGTACAATCTCATTTTACATAGAAATGAGCACCATTGGATTCAATGACACTTTTTGACGAATGAAAATGTCATTATAGCCTGATCATTTTTTGAAGTATCTTTATCACAAGGAAACAGCGACCAACAAGCAAAACTGATTAATTACTGCTAGAAATTGATGTACTTTATCTGTCTATCTGCTATCAAGAGATCAAAACTTTACCCTTCCTTGGCATATTTGTGTCAGAAAACTCACCTTGTTATTTCTGCCTTTTCCCAACAAGTGTCTTTACTGGGTCCAGTTTTCGGCACCAGCAATTTTGGCGTTTTTTAGTACATTTTTGTCTGGCAGAAATTCAAGACGTTCTTCTTGGTAGTGATTCACTTTGCTCTGAAGTTTTTTCTTCTTCTTTCCACATGTCTGGGTTTAGGGGAATTTTGAGGAGCTCATTTCTTCCAGCGTCCCCTTCCTCAATGTGTTATTAGTGGAATTTAACTGTCCAGTCCATTATTTATTTATTTATCTATCTTTAGAATATTTATTTATTTATCTGTCTATCTATCTTTAGAATATTTATTTACCGTATTTATCTATAGAATATCTATCTATCTATCTTTAGAATATCTATCTAACTATCTATCTATCTATAGAATATTTATTTATCTATCTATCGATAGAATATTTATTTATTTATTTATTTATTTATCTATCTGTCTATCTTTAGAATATTTATTTATTTATTTATTCTGATTTATATTGCAGCCCATCTCCGAAGAATATGTAGATATTGCATTAGGATGTTGTTGTTAGACCATCAAGTTGTGTCCCACTTACAAAAACAAGCCTTTTCTCCAGCCTGTTATCTTTTTATTCATGTCAAACTACAAATCCCATCATCATCAGCTCCAGCTCTGGGTGCTGGGGATGAGATGACAGATGTTGCCATCAACCCCCTCTGAGGCACCCAGGAAGCCTGCTGGGAAGCAAGGGTTCCCATTGTTTGGACTGGGATTCCTAGGAGACCCCAGCCATCTTGGCCATTGGCCCTCTGAGTTTAGAAGTGGCCATATTGGTGACGAGATGATGGGTACTGTAGTCCCCCCAAAAAAACCCCCCCACAGCCCAATAGGTCTCCCTTGCTTGAAAGCCAGTCGTATCCGACTCTAGGGTTCAGTGCTCATCTCTGTTTCAAAGCTGAAGAGCCAGCGCTGTCTGCTTCTGCAGACGTTTCCGTGGTCATGTGGCAGGCATGACTAGACACCGGAGCGCACGGAATGCTGTTTACCTTCCCCCACTGAAGTGGTCCCTATTTATCTACTTGCAATTTCTTGCTTTCGAACTGCTAGGTTGGCAGGAGCATGGGACAGAGATGGAAGCTCATTCCGCCCTGCAGTACTCAGGAATTGAACTGCTGACCTTCCGCCTCCCAGTCAGCGTCTTAGCCACTTGAGCCACTGCAGTCCCAAAATGACACCAAAAACCAACAATCTATTTTTAAAAAACATTTTATTTATTATTTGCCTTTCTCACCCCACCCCACCCCTATCTGGGATATTCTCCCACTTGTTGTTTTGTAACAAAACTTTTACAATACTAATAAGAGATTTTTTAAAAAAGAAATAAACAAACAGGATGAAATGGTGTCTAGTCATGCCTGCCACATGACCCCGGAAACGTCTGCAGAAGCAGGCAACGCTCTTCGGCTTTGAAACAGAGATGAGCACTGAACCCTAGAGTCGGATACGACTGGCTTTCGAGCAAGGGAGGGTTTACTATGTTTCATTTACTCTCTGACATGCTTGCACAGACTAATTCAAACCGTTTGCCCAAAGTAACTTATCCAAGCTCTGCGGGTGGTTGGAGGCAAAAAAAAACAACACTCTGCGTATGCTCAGAGGCACCCTGGCTACGTCATCCAAGTTGCTGCCAAGGCAGAATGGGGCACTCAGCCGCCCACCAATGGCGTGGCAGAGGGAAGAGGGAGGCCCGGGCTTCTTCCCTCCCCATTGGCTGGAGCGGGAGGCGGGGGAATTCTCCGGCGCGCCCTGATTGGCTGCGACGCGGGGCAGATGCCCAACGTTCCATTTACCCGGGCAGCGGAGAGAGAGCCACGAGGGATTTAAGCCCCACGCCGGGAGGCGGCCGCCCTTTCCTGGCCAACAACGACCCGAGCGGGGCGGAGGAAGGGATCCGGTGAGTCTCGCGCGTCCCCAGGGCGTCGCTTGGCCTTCGAGCCTTCCCTGCTCTGGATGGCAGGCAGAAATCCAACCGGGGTGTCCCTTCCCTGCTCTGGATGGCAGGCAGAAATCCAACCGGGTGTCCCTTCCCTATAGTGGACAGCAGAGAGAAATCCAACTGGGGTGTCCCTTTCATGCACTGGATGGCAGGCAGAAATCCAACCGGGGTGTCCCTTCCCTGTAGTGGACAGCACAGAGAAAGCCAACTGGGGCATTCGTTCCCTGCATAATTGGATGGCAGGCAGAAATTCAACCAGGGATGCCTGTGGACCACTGTGAACATAAAGGGGTGGGTTTAATGAGAACTTGAGTACAGCTCATTCTGGGTCCTTTTATGGATGCCCAAGATAGATATTAAAAATAATTAATTAATGATTTCAAACACCAAATCTATATCAATTAGCCCCTGCCTCTTGAAAGATGCCTGTCAGATGCAACTCAGATGCAAACCCCAGGAACGTCCGATGTTGAAATAACCGGTAAAAGGTTCGAAAGCAAGACATTGCAAGTAGATAAAGAGGGACCACTTGGGTGGGAAGGTAACAGCGCTACTGTGTCTAGGCATGCCTGCCACATGACCACAGAAACGTCTACAGAAGCAGACAGCTCTTTGGCTTTGAAACCGAGATGCGCACTGAACCCTAGCGTCGGAAATAACAGGAAGGGACAAATATATAACTAATGTAGGCTATAGTATAACTAGCCGAAAATAAATACTGTCCCATGCGCGGTGGTGGGTGAACTTAGTCGCTTATTTGAGTTGTGATTGTTCTTGTTATTATGTTTTAAGATTTTTATTTTATTTTAAAATAATTGGTCAATAACTCAATTTTAAAAGATAATAATAAGAGTGATTTGCTCCGTTTAGAGGAAGTTGAAATGGATCGCAAAGCAACCAAGCGAGCGATACTTTAAAAACGTTGCACATGCAACGTTTGATTTTTAAAGTGATCCGGTCAACAGTATCACCTTCCAGGGCAAAACATGCTCCGAAATGTATCCAAAACATTATTACTGGCACGAGTCCTTTGCAAAGGGCTGACAGCATCTCCCCATTCATCTAGCTTGGAGGGCTTTATTATGGGGGGAGGGGGGGGAAAGGATAAGTTACATCAGAAAAATGGTTTCCACGCACGTGCGCAATTGGTCTTTAGCTATTCCATGCTGTCAATGTGCTCCTGATTTAAGATGACCCTAAAAAGGGATTTTTGAGGTGTTTGAGAGGTGGTTTCCCATTGCTAACACACACATGCACACCATCTTATGTCTGATGAAGTGGACGTGGTGCACGAAAGCTCACAGTTAAATACAGGACGTGGTCTTTGAGGTGCCACAACATTCTCGTCTTTTGTTGTTGTTCTGTTTACTCAGATGTGCTTGCACAGAACTAACACAGTTACTTGAATCTCGAAACCTAGAAAGTTAAACAATAATTCCCAGGATGGACTTTTAAACTGTTGGACAATTTGCAATGCTCGGTTGCCCAATGGATTCTTCAGCGCTCTTTGCCATTCTTGGAAGAGTTAACGGTTAACTTGGCACATAAGCAATCCCTTTCTTTTCTGGGCTTGTGGGTTTTTAAAGACAGCCTCGGCATTGTGAATCCAGTTTGTGTCTCTCACACGGACGATTTGCAACACCAGTCATGTTGGCGAACATGTAAATCTGTTTCGGTTGCCTTCGTTTGGCCAATTTTGCCGAACGAATCCACACGGATCCACACGGATAAAGGTTTACTGTGCGTACGCGTCTGGGAAATGAAGTCCAAGAATACCTGGCATGCCAAGGTTGTACATGCAGTAAACCCATCCGTGTGGATTCACAGAGACTTGGGCTTCTGGGAACTGAAGTCCAAGAACACCTGGAGTGCCATAGTTCACCATCACTGATTTAGGCTGACCTAATGTGAGAAAGATTAGCAGTAAACCCATCCGTGGGGATTTACAGAGACTTGGGCTTCTGGGAACTGAAGTCCAAGGACACCTGGAGTGCCATAGTTCGCCATCACTGATTTACGCTGACCTAGTGTGAGAAAGATTAGCAGTAAACCCATCCGTGTGGATTCGCAGAGACTTGGGCTTCTGGGAACTGAAGTCCAAGGACACTTGGAGTGCCATAGTTTGCCATCACTGATTTACGCTGACCTAGTGTGAGAAAGAGTAGCAATAAAAAAAAACAAAAAAAAAAGAAAGAGTAGCAGTAAACCCATCGGTGTTGATTCGCAGAGACTTGGGCTTCTGGGAACTGAAGTCCAAGGACACTTGGAGTGCTGCAGTAAACCCATCCATGTGGATTCACAGAGACCTGGGAACTGAAGTCCAAGGACACCTGGAGTGCCAAGGTTCACCATCACGGGCCAAAAGGAACTGCAGAATGAACTCACCAAAGGGTGCCTTCGTTTTGGGAGTTTTGCATCTGGCCTAGAAACAGATGCAGAATTCATCCTGCTTTGCAGATTTCATGGGGAAGGAAAAAAAAACCCAATTAAGACACACATGCGCCAACACATCAATTTGAGGAGCCAACGTTAGGCCCCCAAACCTGTTCAGTCTTGCTCAATTTCAGACGCGACCGAGGGTGGGCAAAAGCACCGGTGCGTTGCTCGAAATAATGTCTTGGGGTCTGTGTTTGGAACCATGCAAATATTTATTGGTTTCTTTTCCCTCTTAGGTTATCGCCCTCCTGAACGATCATGACTCATTGCAACGAAGGTGGGGACCACATGACGGGGGACCTCTGGGCCGCTCATAACAAGATGGTGATGGAACCTTTGGACACCAATGACCCGGAGGTAAGGAAGACCTTTAGCTTCACAGTGACGTCAACTGGGACGGTCCCCATTGATTCTGGCAAGAGATGTTGGACGATCCTTGCTGGTCATTGCCAACAGAGTTGAGCATTTGGGGACGGGGTCGACGGAGGTTGGGTCATCGGCTTCCGAACATAGTGGCTTTCATTGATTGTGACGGTATTTCATGCGCTTCAACCCTGTTTTGTGCTTTCCCAAAGGTCCACGACATTATCAAGAAGGAAAAACGCCGGCAACGGCTGGGCTTAGAGCTGATTGCGTCCGAGAATTTTGCCAGCCGAGCCGTCCTGGAAGCTCTGGGCTCCTGCATGAACAACAAATATTCAGAAGGATACCCCGGCCAAAGGTGAACATGACAGAGAATGCTCTATAAATCCCCCCCCTTTTTTAAAAAAAGAATGTGCAGCCTTTTCCAGGTGGGAAGCCTAATGCTCACCTCTGAGACTTCATTAACACATGCGATGTACATGATATCGAGTGTGCTGATTCCAAATCTGAAACCAGAATTTGCCTGTCATGTACAGATTTTAAGGCATGCTCCAGCTGTTCAAATGGCCGGTCATTGGGTAATGCATTTTTACATTGTAACAGTTGCAGCTACCGGTATGCCTGCTGCCACCTCCGCTGAATCACGTCCCCTGGTGGCATGCATGTTCCAGCAGTGGCTGGGCATGTCAGTGAGCTGATGTCAGAAATAGGTATATCAGGCGAGATGGACCAAAGGCTTGTCTAGTGCAAAACCATTTTATTGGATAGTACAGCTAGGCCATAGTCTTCTGACCGTGCAGTTCTGGCCCCGCCGAGAAGTTAATAAACAGCTCCTGTGTTTGTTGAGATGGTTGCGCCTGCTTCCAGTCGGGTTCAAAGCTCCCTCCTCTTCCATAGGTATTACGGCGGGACGGAGTTCGTGGACGAACTGGAGAGGCTGTGCCAGAAGAGAGCGTTGCAGGCTTATGGGCTGGACCCACAGAAGTGGGGCGTCAACGTCCAACCGTATTCAGGTAGCCCGAGGTCTCTCCTTAACAGCGCATGCACGGAGGTGGTGGCTTTCGGCTACGCTAGGCACATCTGACGATCTTTTGGATTGCAAGTTCCTCGGGGCAGGGACCTGGTTATTCCCTATAAAGCTTTTAATGGCTTGGTTTTAAAAAATTTTTAATGTAGTGTAATAAATTAGTGTGGCAAGCATGAGTAGATGTCGGGAGAGAACGGAACGCTGTTACCTTTCCCGCAGAAGCAGTACCTGTTTATCTACTTGCAATTTCCTTGCTAGGTTGGCAGGAGTAGGGAGACAAACGACGGGAGCTCACTCCGTCATGCAGCTCTCGGGTCCCAACCTGGCAGGCATGACTAGACGTCGGGAGTGCACGGAACACTGTTGCCTTTCCTGCAGAAGCGGTACCTGTTTATCTACTTGCAATTCAATAGAAATTGCAATAAATAAATAAATGTCCTTGCTTTCGAACTGCGAGGCTGGCGGGCGCTGGGACAGACGGCGGGAGCTCACTCCGTCTTGCAGCACTCGCGTCTCAAACCGGTGACTTCCGGTGGCCAAGCTGCGCATTTTAACCACAAAGCCACCCCCAGTCTCACTCTTTGGACTGTGCAGACTCTTAAATCACTGTTGACTGCACCGATCCAGACCTCTGTTTCTATTCCAGGTTCCCCTGCAAATTTCGCCGTGTACACTGGCCTCGTCGAGCCTCACGGGAGAATTATGGGCTTGGATCTGCCCGACGGGGGTCACTTAACCCACGGCTTCATGACGGACAAGAAAAAGATCTCGGCCACCTCCATCTTCTTTGAGTCCATGCCTTACAAGGTGAGCCGGATTCCTCCACCGAGCATTTGGGGTCCAACGGAGAGCCAGGAGTGGCTTTCACCAAGAGGGACGACGGCTCACTTTTCCTCTCTGGTTTTGCCCTGTTCTAGCTGTGATTTCGTTTAAAAGCATTTGGGAACATGGCAAAGCAATCACACTTCTATACCCGCCCCACATTGATTAGTGCCCTCTCTGGGCGGTTCACAAGTTAATTAGCATTTTGCCCCCACCCCAACATGCTAGGGACTAATTTTATGGACCTCGGAAGGATGGGAGGCTGGATCTGGCCCGTGGCAGTGCAAAATGGCCATCTAACCCTCGGAACTGGCCGAGAGAGCGTGACTCGGCCCCCGGCTTGAAAAGGTTGGGAAGCCCCCGTTCTAAGGGCTTGTTTTGAGCACAGGCTGCCCAGAAAGCGGACAGTTGCTTGCTTGTCTTCTTTCTCAGTGCCATGCGCACATGTGACTCTAATAAGAAAAGCGAGGCAGAGATCATGGGACGTCTTGGAATTTAATTTAATTTTTGTACTTATATGAAGCCTTTTGTAAACGACAGCTATCAAATCCAGCACTGGGGCGCGGGCGTTGAGAGCCGCTTTAACCCCTGTGTGCTCAAACTGCAACCTGAGGGTCAAATTAGAAGTTACAAATAACCCTTTGTTAGAAAAGGGGGTTCCTTAAGTAGCGAAAATTACTTTAACCTAATTTCCCATAAGAATGCATTGAATGCAGTTTCCCATTGAAACCCAAAAGACATTCACTGAAACCTGGTATCCCATAGGAATGCATTGAAAACTAATTAATCCGTTCGGGGGGGGGGGGGATTTCGTAAACCGTGCCACTATTTTCTATTGTTATGCGCTTTTTATGTTAACCGAGACATGTTAGATTATAATGGCCATGCTTGTTGGGTCTCTACTCAGGTCAACCCGGAAACGGGCTACATTGATTACGACCGGCTCCAGGAAAATGCCCGCCTGTTCCACCCGAAACTGATCATTGCAGGTAATAAATAAAGCAACGGCAGTGAGAGATCGCCTCTCCCCCCCCCCCCCCCCCCGAGGAGGAGTTAAATAATTTTGTTACCTCTGATGCATTCCCCTTGGACCGTGATGGCAAACCTTGGCACTCCAGATGTTCTTGGACATCAAGAAGCCCAAGCCCCCTGTGAATCCACACCAATGGGTTTACTGCGATTCATCCGGCCCACGCTGCCCTCGCCGCTCCCGAAAGCGGAAGTAAAACACTCCCATACGGAGGAAGGGTTAAACCGGAAGAGTTAACCGTACGGGTGCGTTTTACTTCCGCTTCCGGGAGCGACGAGGGCAGCCGGTGAAGTCTGAAAATGTGCGCCCCGGGTGCTGATTTTCTCTCTTTCGCCTGCCAGGCGTCAGCTGCTACTCGCGGAACCTGGATTACGCCCGCATGAGGAAGATCGCTGACGAGAACGGGGCATACCTGATGGCTGACATGGCCCACATTAGTGGCCTGGTGGCTGCCGGCGTGGTGCCATCGCCCTTCGAACACTGCGAGGTCGTCTCCACCACCACCCACAAGACCTTACGGGGCTGTCGGTCCGGCATGATCTTCTACCGGAAAGGTGAGCGAGACGAAATGAAGGCTGGTGATTTCGTGGCCAGGATTCCCTTAGAGGAGGAAGGAGAAGTCTGGAGCTTTGCTGATATTTGGGACTATAGAGCCCATCATCCTTTTATTTTAGGGGGTGGGTGGTTTTTAATTAGTTTTAACTATGTCATTTTAATATATAAGAACATAAGAACATAAGAACAGCCTTGCTGGAACAGGCCACAGCCCATCCAGTCCAGCATTCTGTCTCACACAGTGGCTCACCATTTCCTTCAGGGTATTATTCCCAAGGAGATGCCTTCACCTGCTTAGGATTCCCTGGAAATGGCATTGAGAGATATCCTGCCTATCTCTCCAACCCGGAGGTTGTCCTTAGGTAGCCATAATTATAGCCATTGATAGCCTTGTCCTCCATGAACTTGTCTAATCCTTTCTTAAAGCTGTCAAGACTGACAGCTGTCACCACTTCTTCTGGCAGGGAGTTCCATAGACCAGTAATCCTCTGGGTGAAAAAGTACTTTCTCTTATTTGTTTGAGAACTAGTACCCAAAAGTTTCATCGAGTGTCCCCTAGTTCTAGTGTTGTGCGATAGGGAAAACAGTTTTTCCTTATCTACTTTGTCCACACCGTGCATGATTTTATAAACTTCAATCAGGTCACCTCTTAGACGCCTTCGTTCAAGAGTGAAAAGGCCCAACCGTTGCTGCCTCAGATGGTAAGGAAGGTGTTCCAGTCCCCTAATCATTCTGGTTGCCCTCCTCTGTACTTTCTCCAACTCCATAATATCCTTCTGGAGGTATGGCGACCAGAACTGTACACAGTATTCCAGATGGGGCCTCACCATAGATTTATAAAGAGGCAAAATGACACTTGCTGACTTATTTTCTATACCCTTCCTAATGATCCCTAGCATGGAGTTTGCTTTTTTCACTGGTGAGGCACACTGGGTTGACACCTTCATTGAGCTGTCCACCAGGACACCAAGGTAAACCGCCCTGAGTCGGCCTCGGCCGAGTAGGCAGTGAAGAAAACTAACTAACTAACTAACAAATAAATAAATAAACCAGGTTAGGGTGCCTGACTGGGGCTTGTGGGAACCTGAGTTCTAATCCTGCAACATGCTGACTGGGATTAGCGAAACTTTTCAGAGCCATCGGGAGGGGTAAACCCTAAAAAAGGACCATCTATCCCAGGGGTGGCGAACCTATGGCACACGTACCAGAGGGGGGCACTTAGAGCCCTCTGTGTGGGCACACATGCCGTCACCCCAGCACAGAGTTCGTCCCGCCCCTCTGCCCAGCAGCCCAATAGGAGCGCTTCCTCCTTCCCCCCAGCATAGAGTTTGCCATGCCCGTCTGCAGCTCATACGGCAGCCTGTTGAGTTTGGGCACTTGGTCTCTAAAAGATTCGCCATCTACTCTGTTGGGCTTTGAAGGTGTGTGTGTGTGAGAATCGCATATAAATGTGACAAGTGAGTTTTGAAAACACCCACAGTCCCGCTTTCTTGCTGTTTTTAGGCGTCCGCAGTGTGGACCCAAAAACGGGAAAGGAAACCCTCTACAACCTGGAGAGCCTGATCAACCAAGCCGTGTTTCCTGGTCTTCAAGGTGGTCCTCACAACCACGCCATTGCAGGTGAGATGGCCTTTTGCAGTGGCGGCGAACCTACGGCACGTGTGCCAGAGGTGGCACTCGAGGGCCCTCTCTGTGGGTACCCGAGCAGTCACCCAAGCACAGGGTTTGCCCCGCCCCTCTGCCCAGCAGCCCAATAGGAACACTCCCCCCAGCACACAGTTTCTCCCGCCCCTCTGCCCAGCAGCCCAATGGGAGCGCTTCCTCCTTCCCCCCAGCACAGAGTTCACAGCCCACACTTCTTGAGAATCTCTGTTGGTCTTTGTGTTGCCATCCTTTTAAAGACTCTCAAGCGTTGACGTATCTTCTGGTTCCAGGGGTAAAATCTGAATTCTCCCTAACCTTAAATTTTGTTTGTTCCTCTGTTGTTGTTTTTTTCGGGATCAGGCGTCGCCGTGTCTCTGAAGCAAGCCATGACGCCCGAATTCAAAGCTTACCAAAAGCAGGTCTTGGCCAACTGCAAAGCCCTCTGCAAAACCCTCATGGATCTGGGGTACCACATTGTGACAGGTGAGAAACCGGGCCGGCCTTTTTCGGCTGCTCCGTTGGTGCCTCTTGACAGCTGACGGGTGGAGATGCAAACCATGTCCCTCTGGTTACAAAAAACAAATTATTTCATCGCTTAACACATTTGCCTTGGTGGATGACGATGATGATGTCTGTACAGGATTGCTTTTTAAATTATTATTATTATTATTATTATTATTATTATTATTATTATTATTATTGTTATTATTATTATTATTATTATTATTATTATTATTAATAGTAGTAGTAGTAGTAGTGTTAGTCTGTGTTTCAGACATATCAGAATAAACAAAACTAAAACACTGTAGCACTTTAAAGACTCACTGCTGTATTTCAGTGCAAGCTTTCGTGGATCAAGTCCACTTCATCTGACATAGGAGTGAGACTACACATCAGGTACAGAGGCATGGAGTGATTGGTTAGCATAACAGATACGTAAAGCCATATTGATCTGTTATGCTAACTCAGGGAGTCTCAAACTGTGGGCCGGATGTGGCCCATGACACCATTTCATGTGGGCCCCTGACTGCCTACACCACACACGGAAGTGCCATGTGGTGAAGGGCAGAATGGCCGTCCGGCCCCCGAAGCCGTCTTTGAGGGACCCAATGGCCCTCCGGCTTTAAAAGGTCGAGAACTCCTGTGCTAACTAATCACTCTGTACCTGATGTGTATAAATTGATGCCACAAAGCCCCACTCCCATGTCTGATGAAGTGGACTTGATCCACGAAAGCTCACATTAAAATACAGCAGTGAGTCTTTAAAGAGCTACAGCGTGTTAATTTTATTGATTATTTAAGTATTTTATCTTATGATGTACTTATTTGGTTGTTTTATTTCATTTTGTTGTGTGTCTTGTAAGACAAAACCTCTGTTCGGTGCGCATTTTGCAGGGGGTTCGGACAACCACCTAATCCTGCTGGACCTCCGCAACCGGGGAACTGATGGAGGGCGAGCTGAACGCGTCCTGGAGCTCTGCGCCATCGCATGCAACAAGAACACCTGCCCAGGTAAGGCTGGCGAAGGAGGAAGAGGGTGCCGTTGTCTTGCATGCATGTGGGTGCGATGCTAATTTGCGGGAATGTCACAGGTAAAGGGAATAAAAAGGCTGTTTCCCAAACAATGCTAAGTCTTTAGAACCAGGGGTTAGCAAGCTTGGCTCTCCAGATGTTCTTGGACTCCAATTCCCAGAAGCCCTGACCAGCAGCCTGTTATGCCTTGGGCTTCTGGGAATTGAAGTCCAAGAACATCTGGAGAGCCAGGTGAGCTGACCCCCTGCTCTCGAAGGAGGTAAAGCTCAAGGTCTTTACTGCTCGGAAAACAGTCGTATCCAACTCTAGGGTTCAGTGCTCATCTCCATTTATAGCCAAAGAGTCAGCCCTGTCTATGCCTGCAGACGTTTCCGTGGTCATGTGGCAGGCATCACTAGACACCACTGTTATCTTTCCCAACAAAGTGACAACCTGTTTATCTACTTGCAAATTCTTGCTTTTGAACTGCTAGGTTGGCAGGAGCCGGGACAGACGATGGGAGCTCACTCTGTCGTGCAGCACTCAGGTCTCGAATGGCTGACCCTGCCAACCTTCCGCTTGAGACCTTTTCGGAGTATGGCTTCCCCTAGAATCTCCAAACCATTTTCTTTTTGCTTGAATCTTCCAGTGCAAAGTGTAAACCAGGGATGACCAAACTTTTCGGGCTGTGGGCCGGTCACGTGGTACAGCGGGCCAGTCATGTACGGTAGTTTTGTAACAGGATGAGATAGATTTTAGGCTGCCATTTTCTCTGCTTAAACACTATGGGCACGTTTTACTTTGGGAGTGACGAGGGTGGCGTGGGCCGGATGAATTGATGTCAGGGGCCGGATCTGGCCCACAGGCCATGGTTTGGGCACCCCTGAATAATCTCATAGAGGGTACCGTGTTGTACAATCTCCTCTCGGCTGATTTCCTTCCTTCTTCTTATTAGGGGATAAAAGTGCATTGCGCCCGAGCGGGCTGCGGTTCGGGACGCCGGCTCTTACGTCCAGAGGTTTCTTGGAAGAGGATTTCCGAAAAGTCGCTCACTTTATTCACAAAGGTAGGATCTGAGCGCATATAAAATTAAGACGTCGCCAGAATAATGGTACCCAACCTCTCTTTTTCCCTCCGCCAGAGCGGGTGGTCCTATTGAACTGTAGTTTCGGCTCCAATGTTGCATTAGAAATAAATCAGAAATGTTCCTCTTCAAACCATAAACCTGTTCATGATTACACATCAAAGAGTAAACAAAGGTAAAGACCTTCCTTGATTGAAAGCCAGCCGTATCCGACGCTAGGGTTCAGTGCTCAACTCTGTTTGCCGCCCAAGACCCAGCGCTGTGGGTGTCTGGAGACGTTTCCCTGGCCACGTGGCAGGCACGACTAGACGCTGTTCCTTTACCTTCTTACCGAAGTGGTGCCGATTGATCTCTTTGCAATTCCTTGCTTTCGAACTAGCAGGAGCTGGGGCAGAGACGGAAGCTCGCTCTGTCATGCAGCACCCGGGTCTCAAACTGCCGACCTCCTAACCCTCATCACAGATATCCGAGAGGAGCTCAAAAAAACACTTTCAATGAAGTTAAAGAATTGTTCTTAATCATTTTATGATTAATGACTAATGACCAGGTGAGGAGCGTTTGCCTTCCGCCAGGTGTGATTAGACTCCCAACTCCCACCAGCCTTTGCCACATCCCAGGCGACGACGAAGAGCGATAGGAAATGTAGTCCAATTAGAGTCCATTGATGGCCAACCTTGGCTCTCCAGGTGTTCTTGGACTTCAATACCCAGAAGCCCTGATCAGTAGGTGTGTTGACTTGGGTTTCTGGGAAATGAAGTCCATGGACACCTGGAGTGCCAAAGGTTGGCCGTCACTGGTCTAGGCGATTCCTTACCTATGGTTTGGATCCTGTTGCCAACGTGTGTTTGCCCCCGTACAGGTATCGAGCTCACCTTGCAAGTCCAGAACGACATGAGCCCCAAAGCTACGTTGAGGGAGTTCAAAGAGACGTTGGTGTCCGAGGAGAAGTACCGAGCCCCGTTGAAAGCGCTGAAGGAAGAGGTGGAGACTTTTGCCGAGACGTTTCCGCTCCCGGGACTGCCTGTTCTGTAACGAAACGCGACGGGCGCCAAACCCGTCCCCGCGTGCGGCGAGACCCAACGGGGATGCCAGTGTGATTTTGAAGATGATTTGAAGCCTTGCAACTGGATAGAGCAGGGGTGCCCAAACCATGGCTTTTTTGTGGGCCGGATCCGGCCCCCAAGCCATAGTGACTGACCCACGGCTTGAAAAGTTTGAGCACCCCTGTGATAAGAGGAATAAAACGGTGATTTCTGTAATAGTTATCTAGAAAATACAATATATTTCCCTTGCTGCCTCAGATGCTGTATTATTATTTTTAGAAATGTCTATTAGGAATACAAAAATCTTGCCTTCTTAATACATGGGGATTTCTTGGACTATAAAATGTCACATTTTGCGCATTGCTTGCTTCCGGCCTCTCCCCATACTGATTCTAGCCATATCAGACACAAACCCAGAGAGATGAATGGGGCAGGACAGCATTTACTACGCACAATAGAACCAAAGGTGTAACCCAGAGAGATGAATGGGGCAGGACAGTATTTACTACGCACAACAGAACCAAAGGTGTAACCCAGAGAGATGAATGGGGCAGGACAGTATTTACTATGCACAATAGAATCAAAGGTGTAACCACAATAATATGCCGAAGGTTACAGAAGCTTTAAAAAATACAGCAATATATATATATTTGTTTTTCCAAAAATACTTGAACCCAAATAAATAATACCTCCATTCTCAAACACCTGGGGGTGTGGAGATTGCTTTTTCGAGACTGTCTTCCATGATGACCCTTCCAAAATATGCATATACAGTATACACAACACTGCTCCTATAACATGTGATGGCAAACCTTAGCACTCCAGGTGGTCTTGGACTTCAATTCCCAGAAGCCCCAAGTCAGCACACCTGCTGATCAGGGCTTCTGGGAATTGAAGTCTAAACATCTGGAGAGCCAAGTTTGAGGACTTATGACCTAGACCAGTGATGGCGAACTTTGGCACTCGAGGTGATCTTGGACTTCCATTCCCAGAAGCCCAAGTCCCTGTGAATCCACACGAATGGGTTTACTGCGCATACGCGCAGTAAACCCATTCGTGTGGATTCACAGGGACTTGGGCTTCCGGGAATGGAAGTCCAAGAACACCTCGAGTGCCAGGGTTCGCCATCCCAGGGCTGAGATGCAATAAAACCAACCCTGCTCTAACATTGAGTAGGAGGTTGTGCCAGATGACCTTACGGGTCACTTCTAACTCGGTTTGTTCTGCGATTCTGAGATGAATTAAATAATGTTGACTTCGGCACATAGCAGTCCAGCATAGGAAGGGCAATCCAAAAATATGCTTCTAGATTCCCTACTACCAAAAAAAAAAAAGAGATATTTCATTGCTTTCTTTTGCTTCTCTCTGAATGAAATCACTCGTCGTTGAGCATGACCAGCGTTGGGTGGCAAACGTTAACTTTCCGGAGTATGGCTTCTTAATTGTGGTCTTCTAGGACTTGTGCAAAACAACAACAACAACCCACCACATATTCTTGAGTGTGAGCAAGAACATTTCTTGCCGGGCTTATTTTTCTGAAACATTAAATAGCAAAGTATTTTCATGGGTCTTTCCTTCTCTTCGGCAACTCGGAAAGTGCAGCGTAACAAGGCATATTTCCCTTTAGAAAGGGGAGACTTCCGTTTTAGGTATATTTATGCAAATATATATATGTTTATATATACACACACACACAAATAGTGCAGCTTTTTGCATCAAGTATTTTTCAGAGCTTATTCTTAACTCCTGAAACGTCTTGTATCGGAAACGTGACATTCAGTTGCAGGACGTCTGAGATTGCACAAAACAGGTTTTTTAAAAGCGATGCCTGTGGATCCAGTTTACTCGAAATGTCTCGCCTCCCAGCATGAAGATCAGAAAGAATATTTTTAAAAGTGGGAGATAAAACTGGTAAGGCCTTTCTCTACCTTGCGAATCGCAGCCTGTTTCCATAGCCATATGAATCCGCAGCAAAAGAGAGAAGTCGGCTTACAGGGGATCCCAAGTTGCTGATGTTCAACAGAGGGAAATGGGTTGAACGCACAAGCTTACTGGGCACCCAAAAAGTTTTGTACGAGGCCATGGCTTTGGGAGGGATCTGAAATGCAACGTCCCCTTGGGTCTGATCTCCTGAAATCAGCATGGGTCAGCAACCGCTGGTGTAGCCTGGCTACCAACAAAGGTAGAGAAACTGTTGGGAACTCTTGGAAGCCGAAATGGGACTGAAAAGCAGGAGTTGGCAGCTGGCTACGCCAACACAGAGCTCTGGCGTAACTATGCGCCAAACAAAACTCACCCCCTACGAAAAGCGGTGTGAGTGGAAAGGTTTCCGCTACACTCGTTCTTAATTGCACCAGAACATAGAAAGACTTAAGGACCCAGGGGCAATTCCTCCTAGCTTGCCTGACTTGTTTTGCTCTCCATCCACTGGGAAAACAATCTGGGTTTCTCTCCTGCTGGGGGAAGAAAGATGGAGCAGACTCTTTACATTCAGGCCCAGGAGTCTTGTCTTCTGAGGTCGCACAAAGCAGAGGTTTTTAAAATACTTATGGATCCAGTTAGATGCACCGGCGAGGCCCCTTTGTGCTTTCAAACATCTGGAAGGCCCTAGTCCTGTGATGGCAAACCTTGGCACTCCAGGTGTTCTTGCACTTCAATTCCCAGAAGCCCAAGTCTCGGTGAATACACGCAGTAAACCCATTCGTGTGGATTCACCGAGACTTGGGCTTCTGGGAATTGAAGTGCCCGGAGTGCCAGTAAACCCATGCGTGTGGATTCACAAAGACTTGGGCTTCTGGGAATTGAAGGCCAAGAACACCCAGAGTGCCAGTAAACCCATGCGTGTAGATTCACCGAGACTTGGGCTTCTGGGAATTGAATTCCAAGAACACCCAGAGTGCCAGTAAACCCATGCATGTGGATTCACAGAGACTTGGGCTTCTGGGAATTGAAGACCAAGAACACCCAGAGTGCTAGTAAACCCATGCATGTGGATTCAAAGAGACTTGGGCTTCTGGGAATTTAAGTCCAAAAACACCCAGAGTGCTAGTAAACCCATGCATGTGGATTCACAGAGACTTGGGCTTCTGGGAATTGAAGTCCAAGAACACCCGGAGTGCCAAGGTTCGCCATCGCGGCCCTAACCAATTTTGTGGGCAGCTGGAGATGCACAATTTCAAAAGCCATTACGATGTTCAAATACCCAGCAAAGACGCCCACGGCATTGTGTTCTGATGGTGGGGCGGCTGAATGCTGACCCTCACTTAGATTCAAGAGGCAGGAAAGCAAACGGCATTTCATGCTCCCCTCCCATAAAGGGTGACATTTACTATGCTTCTGAATGGGATTTGTACAGCCTGCCTCCAAGTTTTAAGGCGTGAAGCTCTTACACGCAGACCTGTGTATCCGGCTTTGCAAACTACATTTCCCATTTGCCGCACAGTCCGCCGCTAAAGCGCATTAACCCCCCAATTTTGAGCATCCACCTAAAATTTGACTGTGTCCCTTTTTAAAAAAAGAGGGGTACCCGAGTTATTCCCAAGTCTGATTTTAACGAGGTTTGCCACGGATGTCCTGTAACATCCCAAGAATGAACGTCGATCGGGGGAAGCCGGGGGTCCGGTGGATAGCTGCAGGGGAATCCCAGGGGATTGTGGTGTGTGTGTGTGTGTTGGCGGGGAAGGGAGGCAAGCAACGACACCCCCTACAAGCCGGCCGCCATTTAAATCTTGTACAAAGCGCTGGGCACGTAATCGAACCTGAGGACTGGGCAAACCCCCCGGTTGGCGTCCTGGAGGAAGTGCCGTTTTAGAAGCTCGGCGAGATAGAGGACCACTTTGCTGTCCTCGGTGGCCAGTCCAAGGTGGAGTTTGAGGAAGTTCAGCCGCCGCGTGGCCACGGATGCCTCCGTCTCGCCCTCCCTGATGGGGAGGTGCAGGTGGTGGCAGAAGGTGAACAGGAAGGCCTTGGCGCACAGCTGGGTCAGGATGCTTTGGACGTGCATGGAGTAGGTGCTTCCCCGCTTGATCTGGGTGCGGTGGTCGGCCAGGCGGGGGATCAAGGCCCCATGGTACTGCGGGCAGCGCAGGGTCTTGCTGTCGGCGTCCAGGACGCTGACGTAGCGGCTGTAGCGGTGGAGGGAATGCATCAAGCTGACGCCTGCGGGAGAAGTTGACCTGGGAAGGGGGAAAGTCAACATTGAAGCGCTGAGAAAGACCTAACTCAAGGGCACAAAACCATCCCCGGGAGATGTTGAAACATCAGGCTGCGGTGGCTCGGGTTAAGAAGCTCGCCTTGTTAGCTGGAAGGCTGGCAAGTCGGCAGTTCAAAACCCGGGTACTGCATGACGGATTGAGCACCGTCCCCAGCTCTTGGGGACATGAAAGGAGCCTCATCCGGGTGTCCCCTGAGCAGAGTTTCTTCCACAAAAACCCTTTCAGCCCGGAATAATTTCTGGCATGAAATTATTTGAAACATCTGGGCATGACCCGGGACCCTTTCCAGGAGAACCAATGGCTGCTGTTTCTCTTTGGAAGCATTTCCTTTGCTGTACTACCACAGCTGAACACTTTTGTCACCCTGTACCAATGTTTCCCAAGCGATGTTCCGTGGAACAGCAGTGGACTTCAATTCCCAGAAGCCTCGGTCAGTACATCGGCTGATCAGTGCTTTGGGGAGTTGACTTAGGCTTCTGGGGATTGAGGTCCAAAAGCCAAAGGTTGGGAAACGCTGCCCCATACCTTTCCTGCAGCAGGAGGGCCTTCTCTGTCTCTGCTCCGGCCCCATGGCACCTCTTGCCCCGTCTGCTGGCTGATATAGCAATATTGCTCCCTCGTTCTTTTAGCTGTCTGGGGTAACTCTTGTAGTATTTTTAATTGGGTTTTTATGGGTTTTAAAGTTTTGGATTGTGGTGTTGATTCTAATCTTGTGAGCCGCACAGAGTCGTTTCGAGTTGGGCGGCTATATAAACTGGACAAATAAATAAAAACAGTAAAATCCTTCCTTTTGGGTGTTTAGGGATAGACTGCCTCTGAGCTAAGAGGTTCCATTCAGCCAAAAGCACAGGAGAGGAAGTCCCCAACTCAAGGTAGATTTCCACTAGCAGATTCCTCCACAGTCACCAGGAGCTATCATTTATTTATTACATTTATCTCCCACCCATCTGGGATATTCGGCCACTCCTTCGGCCAATTGCACAACCAGCCCTTCCCCCTTGCAGGTTTTTTTTCTTCCTAAAACAAACTACAGGACTATATTACTTCTAAGATAAAAGTACATAGCTTTGCTGCTTGTTTTTCTAGAGAAATATACCCTCCTCCATGAGGTACTTCCTCTATTTCTTGCACAGAGAGAAAGAGTTGACAGACACACTTTGAATGGCGCTGCCTATGCGCTATGCCAATGATGGTGAACCTTGGCACTCCAGGTGTTCTTGGACTTCAATTCCCAGAAACCCAAGTCTCTGTGAATCCACACATACGCAGCAAACCCATTCGTGTGGATTCACAGAGACTTGGGGCTTTTGGGAATTGAAGTCCAAGAACATGCGCAGTAACCCCATTCGTGTGGATTCACAGAGACTTGGGCTTCTGGGAACTGAAGTCCAAGATCACCTGGAGTGCCAAGGTTGGCCATCACTGGATGGGGTCCTAACTATAGCCCAATCTTTTCAGGAGAAGACCCAAATCGGTCAATTTTTTTAAAGGCTCAATCTATTTGTTTACCTCTGCAATCCAATCAGCTTCCACTTCTGAAAGTCGGTGATGTGCAAAGGTGAGGTGCCCCAGGGTTTCACCGGCTTGGCAAAGGTCCCGGTGTTGGGGACGAAGATGGAGAGGGCGTTGACGAGCTTCTCCACGATGGCTTTCTCTTCCCCCAACACGACCAACGTCCTGCCGCTCAGCAGGGAATAGATGGCGGGGTGAGCGAAGGGGTACTGCCGGATGAACCGCAAGGCGTTCTGGCCTGCTTTCTTCCGGTGCTTTTCCCCAGACTGACCGCCAAGAGGAGAAGGGGACGGGGTCCGGTCTGAGCTGGTGGACGCCCTGCTGCTGCTGTGGCCGGTGGAGTCCAAATATTTATCCAGGCTGGTCCTGCTCGCCTCCTGGCTGCTCGAGAGATAATGCGGGTCCAGTTCGTAACTGAGGTTTCCCAAAACCCCTCCGTCGTGGGAGGAATAGTCTGTGAAATTCACCTGAAAGCCTTGGTCTCCGTGTCTGTAGGGCTGGGGCGGGATGCTCACCACACCATCATCATCACCACAATGTTTCAGAGCCGAGTCCACCTGCGGTTTGAGGAAGTTGGGACTCTCCTTCCCGATGCAACAGGTGGAGTCCGCAGGGAGCAGGTTGTCCGGCTCAGGAGTGCCTTCGGCACCATCCATGTTCAGAACAGGGCTGAAGCGGAGTCCGTCCTCTTCCTCGTCTGCGTACGGTTCTTCATGAATGGCACTCGGGTAGCTAGCTCTGAAGTCGTCCGGAATGAGAGCTTCTGATGGGCAGGTGCTCAGGACTTCTATGCTGTCCTCGCTTATGGTCCTCCGACTAACCGCTTTCCCCCTGGCTAGCTGAGGACTCAGATGGGTTTGCGACAAATGCGCCTGATTTTCAGGCTGAGCCAGAGCGCAAGCTGGCTTCTCCGTCCCCAGCACCTCAATGCTTTCGCCGCTGCTGACACTCCCTTTGAGTTCGGCATCAAGGTACTCAACGTTATCTTGACTGTTGCAAGGGACAGGCTCGGCGGCGTCCGTCTCTTGGGCGTCTCCACTTTCCTGGTCCATCTTGATGGGAACGCACTCGACGCTCGACTTGTACGGCTCCAAGCTGGCCGGTGCTTTATCCACGGGGCAAAGGTCCAAACTTTTGTCTCCGGGGTTGTCAAGAGGAGGCCCCTGGTAGAGCGCAACCAGCTCTTCAAAAAGGAAATTAGTAATGGTTTGCCGTCTTAAAAGCTCCAGGCTGATCCGATTGGTCAGGAGGTAGCACACGTCGCCTCTGAACATCTTCTCAATTTGATGCAGCTGGTCTAGGGTTTGGGTGAAAAAATAAACGTCGCACAGTTCCTGGAGGGTTTTGAGCTTCTTGGCAAAACACTTGGTGGATTTCGCCTTGATGAGTTTCGGGATGTAAGCGGCGTGTTGAGGGTAAAGGTGGATTGCGCTCGGCTCCTCGGGTTCCGAGTTAGCAACTCCATGCTCCACATTACCTTCTGTTTGCTCCGTTGCGCACTCCGGCTCGTAAGGGCGAAATTCCGGATCTTTCAGCTTGCTGTAAGGGTACGCTCTGATTTGTTTCAGGAGATCTTGATGCTCGATGATGGATTTCTCGACGCTGGCCAGTTCGTTAGCTTTCTCAATGGCTTGCGTGGTGTAGTAACCTTTCTCGTTGTTCTTCTTCTGGATTTCGGTCTCGTTGTGCAACACCGTCCGAGTGTAATCCAGGTCCTTGAGCTTTTTTTCCAGCTCGCCGGCGAACGCTTTCCGGTTCCCCGTCTTTAAGCACTCGGAAGCTTTGGAAAACTCGGCGGAGAGGTCTTGGAACAGCTGCATGATTTTGAGTTCGTCGGCCGAAATGTAGGCCATGCAGAAGGGCCTCACGAAGCCTCGCGCTTCCAGGTCGTAAAGGGTCAAGTGGTGGACGTAGGCAAAGGCCCCTTCTTTCGAGTCGCCCAGCACGACCTTGGAGTCCTCCACAAAGTTCAGCTTGGGGTACGGGCACCCCGGCAGGTGGCCCACGGACGACGCCTGGTAGTCCACCGACATGATGCGGAGGGAGAAGTAGTTGAGGTCAAAGGTGCCCTGGACTTTGCTGTCGTCCGGGATGGTGAGCAGCGGCTGGGGCCCCACTTGCTCGGAGAATTCGGAGATGAGGATGAAGTCCCGGGCGAACTTGGCGCTGGAGAGCTTCGACCAGGGGTTGGCCCCCGGGCTGGCGAAAGGGAAGAGCGGCACCGAGTACTCCTCGGGCAAAGGCGGCTCGTAGCCGAACGCCTCGTCCTCTTCGTAGTCATCCTCTTTGGTGAAGGCCACCACGTCCGGGGCGCTGATCATCTTTCCAGGCAGGGTGGGCGGCCTCGGCGAAGCAGCATGGAGTGGAAAGGGGATCCTGGGGGGCTTCTCCTGCCCTTGGTCTTGTTGGAAGGGGGGGTCTTTCCCCCTAACCTAAGCCCACCCCCTTTACTAATTAAAAGAGCAGTTGCCAATTAATGGAACCCCCCTTCGCCTATGAGTCTGGGGGCTCCTCAGACACGTGAAGGGGTCTTTCCCACGTCCTCCCCCTTCACTTTTCTGGTTCGGGGGAGAGTTGACCCATACCTAAAGGAGAGGGTCTAAACGCCCTTCGCCCTAGAGGGGCTAGTGACCCCTGTGAGGAGGGGTCCCCCTCGAGCTATGCAACCCCCGCACCCCACCCCCAGGTCAGGGGCGCCTCGTCGTCCCTCGCCTTTCCCTCTCTGTGAAATGGGCTCCTCCTTAGCCTCTCCTTCGCCCCTTTGCTCCGCTCAACAGGGCGGGCGCTAGGACCAGCCCGACCCCCCTCCGCCTCCGCCTGCCCTTCGTCCCGCGCCTCTAGGAGGAACTGCCACTTCCCTCTCGCCGACGACGCTGGGCAGCCATCTTGGAATCACATGACCCGTTGTGACCTCCCCTTTGCTTTGACCCCGGAAGTTGTTCCAATCCTCCTCAATTTCGAATGGCCCGGTTTTTTTTAACCCCCTCGCTCCCAAGTCGGTTAGTTTTCTAAACTTCCCTCAGGCAAACAATAAATAAGAATACTGTATATTAAATAAATATATATATATAAATATAGCGACCGTTGGAGTCACGTGACCATTCTGGGGATTTTTTCCCCAGGTTTATTCCCTGACACCCCTTTCATATTTTCCCCCTTTTAAATTTTTTTTATTTTATGCAATATTTTATTGTATTTTGTGACCCACCAAAGATATACTATTAAAAATAAAACGGCATTTTTTTAATTAAAAAAAAAAGTCTGGGTGACGTCACTGCCGCAATGCTTTCTGGGAGTCGTCATTCCTCAATAGCCCCACCCGCCCGTCCATTTCCCCTTTCGAGTTCTTCGCCCGCCGCCGCTTCCGTGTTTTACGGCGGTGCCGTAAAGCGCTAGTAAACAAACCACCCCACCAATCCCCATCGCCTCTTGCTTTTACGACGGCGCCTGGCGTGGAAATTTACGGCCGAGAGGCGGGAAAGCTGCCTTTTTTATGTGGGGAAGCGGGAGAAAGCTTGAAGGAAGGACTTGAGGGGGGATTTTTAGGACAAAAAGGTGTTTTTTAAGGGTGTCTTATCAAAAATTAAGGGGTAGAAGAAGGTGAAAGGGGGCCTTAGAGGAGAAAAGGCGGGAAAAGAATTGGTCTTGCCCACCCACCCCCCAAAAAAGTGAATGGCGCCTCTTTTTTTGAGGGGGGGAGAAGACCCCATAAGTAAAAAACAAGCAAATTTTGGGGAGAGGGGAGCCTAGGAGTCAAAGAAAGGGGAGCCCATCATAGTTAAAGGGAGAAAAGAGTATTTTTTGGGGGGTAGAAAGAGATTTAGGAGGTGGGAAAAAGGGGATCATAGGAAATAGAGGAGGGGGGTGGAATTGAGAGGAGGGGGGAATTATTTTATATGATTTGGGGTTTGGGGAGGAATGGACAGAGTGGGGGGGGGGGAAGACCCATCATTCATTCATTCATAAATAGGTTTATTTGTACCCCGCTTCCCTCAGCCCAAGGGCGACTCGAAGCGGCAAAACAACAATAATAAGCAATATAATAGATAAACAAGTATACGTAAATAAGTCAAACAGTCTTCTATTTCAGGGACGTTAAAATATAAATTAAGTTGAAGGCTTCAAGGGTGAAGAAGGAGAAACAGGGCTGGATGTTGGAGGGTTAAAGAAAAAGAAGATTTAAAGTGGTTTTTTTTTTTTTAGTCGGGTTGAGAGGAAAGCAGACGTTAGGTGGGTTGGGAAGAGGGGCTGTGGGAGTTCATGTTGGACTGAATATTGGATTTTAATAAGCCTGCTGGTGCCACGGAAAGACTCCGTTAAAGATGAAGGAGGCCATTGGTGGCCAATTGATGATCCAAAAGGCTCCACTTGTCTTCAGAGACTTCAGTCATCTGTGAAGGAAAAGGAAGCGGCTACAAACAAATACTGTCTTGATGATGATTATTATTTTTTGCAAGCTTTCATGAGTCTTTTGCAGGACATGAGCTGCCATCAGTGGCATCCAGAACTGAGTTTTAATCTTGCGACCGCCTTAGCCTGCTACTTTCCCGCATAGGAGCATTGCGAAGAAGGCGCCACGATGTGTTGGCAGGCAGGGAATCGCACCCGGCGCTTAGGATGATCGGTCAGGCTAAGCTGTTGGTCTGCTCTGGCGCCCGGTTTCTCTCTCGTCCCTGGAACCGTTGCTTTTCTCAGGCTCCTGAAATCATGGCGTTCAGAAACGTCCAGAAAGTTCTCTGCGTGGCAGAGAAAAACGATGCTGCCAGAGGAATTGCAGACATCCTTTCTAACAGCAGGATGAGGAGGGTAGGAGAGTCCAGCTGCACCTTTGTAATGTGTTTTACCTGAACGCCGGGCTTGGTATTCGGTAGGATAACAAGAAAAAGAGGAAAACTGCGGCTCTGCAGGTGGATTGAACTCTGTCTCCCATAAGCCCCAGTTATCGCGTGGTGGGCAGAGACTGGGAGTTGTAGTGCAATATCTCTGGAGGGATCGAGATTGGAGACTTTAATACAGTGTTTCCCAATCTTTGGTTCTTGGACTTCAATGCCCAGAAGCCCAAGTCAGTATATTGGCTGATCAGTGCTTTCAGGGATTGAAGTCCTCTAAAACCCACAGTTGAGAAGGTAAAAGTTGCCCTTGCTCGAAAGCCAGTCGTATCTGACTCTAGGGTTCAGTGCTCACCTATGTTTACAGCCAAAGTGTCAACACTGTCTGCATCTGCAGACCTTGTGAACACATGGCAGGCAGGAATAGACACCGGAGTGCATGGAACGCTGTTTACGTTCCCATCGAAGTGGTACCTGCTTTTCTACTTGCAATTTCTTGCTTTCAAACTTCTAGGTTGGCAGTACCTGGGACAGACGGCAGGAGCTCACTCTGTCCTGCAGCTCTTGGGTCTTGAACTGCTGACCTGCCGACCTTCCAGTCGTCAATTTCGGTGTCTTAACTGCTAAGCCATTGCAGTCTCTAAGGTTGGGAAACACTGCTTTAATCTGCAAAACACTATTAGTATCTTTCTGTCCCAATTGGATTGCGACTTAATAGTGACCCTTTCCAGGGTTTTCTAGAGAAATACATAGAAATGGCGCGCATTCCCTTCTTTTAGGGGCACCCATGGACCGAGGTGTTTGCTCAAGGCTACATAAGCTGACTCTTCTGTGAATCCCAGTGGGAAAACCCCTGAGCTGTCTTTACATAAAAATAAAACCCCAATTTAATAAATCTATACCAATCATACCAAAAAAGTTGAATCATGGGTCTTTCATTGCCTCTAGTTACAGTGTAAAATATCCATTGCCTATAAACATAGGTTCCGTTTTGATGGATGGGCTGCTGAAATTTCCATCCAAATACCCAAAGTTTCCATATAGAAAGTATTTCTGTGGTGTTGCCTATGTTTATACTGCTGTGTGAGGATGCAGTGAAAAGTCATTTAACATACAAAATACATATTGAAATTTCACAAATACCCATATTTAGAATCAATTTATTATCATGTTCTTGATTTCAGGCATGAATATTTAGCCTTTTTCTCCAGGCTATATACATGCAGCAACTTTCAAAGGTGTCTGTGCCTATTTATTTGCTGTGTTTTATTGCATTAGCTTTATAATTAGTTGAGAACCACCTTTTTTTTAAATATGCTGAAATTGTTCCCTTTTACCTGCCTAGAGAGAAGGATTTTCCAAGTTCAACAAGATCTATGAATGCCAGTACAACATGTTTGGCCAGGTACAGTATGTGTCAAACTAGACAAGTTATGTTTTCTTGCTTGTCGTTACAGATTCTTAGTCACATTTGTGTAATGTTAGTGGTGATCTTGAGCACTGATACTGAAATTATCACATGACGGTTAACCAAACATTTATGTTCCAGCTTTACATTTAACCATATAATTAAGTAAAAATAACATGGGAATATTTCCCAGTATTTATCTAGCTTCAAAAAGTGTTCAAAAAGAGCGCTCAATATCTTTTAGTTTTGACAGTATGTGTGTGTTGTTGAGCATTTGTTGCATTTCCTTTTCGTTATGGATAATAGAAACATGTTTATTGGTTATATATAAACAGGATATACAGCAGGAGTTCTCAACCTTTTTAAGCCTGGGGCTGGGTCACGTTCCCTCAGACAGCTTTGGAGGCCAGATGGCCATTTCGCCCTTCCTCCACCACATGGCACTTCCTGGTGTGGTGGAGACAGTGGGGGGCCCACATGAAATGGTGCCATGGGCCACATCTGGCCTGCAGGTTGAGAATTCCTGATATACAGTATATTCAGAAAATGTCTGTTCTAAAGAAGCTAGATCCTGTGGTGCAGTGGTTGAAATTGATTGGTTGACTTTATTCATTCCAAACTTGACAGTTCTTTTTCTTAGGAGCTATTTTAAGAGGGGATATTTTTAAACAATCATAGCAGAGATGATAATCTACACTTCCTTCTCCTCTGCAGAATGTCGCAGTGGTGATGACGTCTGTCTCCGGACACTTGCTGGCTCATGACTTCAAGATGCCATTTCGAAAGTGGTACGTATCATCTGTACCAGAAGAATATATTTCTCATTTTGTTTATTTATTGCTTTGCTGCCTTTCTCCCAGGACTGGGCCCAGTGGTAGCTTACAATGTAGTTGCAAAACAAGTATGAGTAAAATATCAACTTATAAATATTTAAATATAATTAAATTGGTTATAGAGTTAAGGTACGAGTTAAGATTTTTTTTAAGAATCCCTCTTGAAATAACATCTTACATTAGAATTAAAAGAAGTCACTGCACCTGCTTGAAACTGCTATTCTGAGCAGAAACCTTCTGTCAGACTAGGAAGGTTTTTAATTGCCACCAGGTCGACAGGGATGGAGGGCAGCCTACCCTCTCTTAGAAGGGGGCAGTAAAGTCTGGAAGTGACCACTAAGAAGGTACATCCTCCTGTCTCACCAAAATAGCCTCTAAGCTCAACAGATCGGAGAGAAAGACCTTTTGGGGGCACAGTTCAAAGTCTGCACAGACTTGTTTGTGAAAAATACTGTCCTTCAGAGAGCCTGGATATAACTTGTGTCAGACTTTGTAGGCCATAACCAGGACTTTCAGTTGTGCCTGGAAACGAACTGGCCAGCCTTCTTCAGCACATAAAGGGATATTAAATCGTGGCAAGGGCATGACAAAACATGAGTCACGAGGCACTCTACAGGACAGTAGATAGGTTGTTTAAAAGGAATTGCCTCTGAATTTGTTACAGAACTGTGCTTCCAAGTTTCACCCTCAAGGGGTGGGCCCAGAAAGATACCTTGGTCAGTGTACTGAAAACTGGCAGCAGAACTTCAGAACCAGGGCATTCTATCCTTGTCCAATTCAGACTTTAACAAGGACTTCTTTTTTTACTTGCTTCCTTCTACCTTCTGAGCCTGCTTTACATCTTCTTCTTGATGATAATTCTCCTGCTAGGCACAGCTGCAACCCACTTGTCCTTTTTGATGCTGAAATTGAGAGATTCTGCCCTGAAAACTACATGGACATTAAGGTTTGTGTTGCTGCTGGGCTTTTTGCTGTGATTGTGGCCACCTTCGCTAATATAACCTGTGTGTAACAACCTGAGTTGAGGATGCTTCAGGGGACCATGGTCCATCAACCCCCCTGTGATCAGACCTCTCTTCTGAGACAGGTCCATGAAACTTTTGGGTACTAGTTCTCAAACAAATAAGAGAAAGTACTTTTTTACCCAGAGGATCACTGGTCTATGGAACTCCCTGCCAGAAGAAGTGGTGACAGCTGTCAGTCTTGACAGCTTTAAGAAAGGATAGACAAGTTCATGGAGGACAAGGTATCCATGGCTATAATTATGGATACCTAAAGACAACCTCCACTGGGTTGGAGAGATAGGCAGGATATCTCTCAATGCCATTTCCAGGGAATCCTAAGCAGGTGAAGGCATCTCCTTGGGAATAATACCCTGAATCAAAGGGTGAGCCACTGTGTGAGACAGAATGCTGGAATGGATGGGCTTCTGTGGCCTGTTCCCGCAAGGCTGTTCGTATGTTCTGGTTAATGCAGCCCACCTTTTTTGGACAGGCACGATGGGTTTCAGGAGGCACAGCTCCCTGCTTTGCAAGTTGTTACTTTTAAGATGGTGGCGAGGCACAATAAAACATTCTTAGAGCAGCCTAAGTTTCTTTCCTAGTCTATTGTGATGCTTTCTGCTAAGTGGATATGTTTGTTTCTAAATCCATACTGTACTGGTTTTGGGATATTTTATATGCAACAAGATGTCAGGGAGAGAGAGAAATTACCTAAGGCAGAGACAAGAACTGGCTGGAAGGATTTCCCAGGTTCCTTATCCAGGTGTTGTTGTTGTTGTTTTTTTTGTTGTTTTTTGCAACAAAGCAGTGGCATCCCCATGCTATAATAACAATTTTGTGTCAGAAATTTTTCTGGGTTGAAAGGATTTTTGCTGGACAAACTTCGCTCAGGGGACGCCCGAATGAGACTCCTTTCATGTCCCCCAAGATCTTTTCCCACCGAAGTGGTCCCTATCTGCTTGCAATTTCTTGGTTTCAAGTGCTAGGTTGGCAGGAGCTGCGACAGATGGGCGCTCAATCCGTCATGCAATACCCGGGTCTCAAATTGCTAGCTTGATGGTCTTCCAGTTAGCAAGTCAAGCTTCTTAACCACTGAACCACTGCGGCACATGCTTATATTACTAAAATTGGGTTTTTTCCCTAGTGCCCCCTGCTGCCAAGATCCAAGTCTTGTGCCCAAGCCTGGCCTCTCTTTTGTACGACATGGCTTATCTGTTATGGTGCAAGACACATTTATGTTCCTACACCTGCTCCTAATGTGTCAGGCTGCAGACGATATCAGGAGCGGTGCAGGTGCCTTCCTTTCTGGTCCCTTCAATTGTTTTCTGTTTCTGTTTCCAGCGAACCCTTGAGCGAGAAGTTCGGCAGTGCCAAGCGCTGGTGATCTGGACAGATTGTGACCGTGAAGGGGAGAACATTGGCTTTGAAATCATTCAAGTCTGCCAAGCAGGTGTGTGGGGAATGGACTATGGCCAGAAGGCCCGTCAGTGACCCCCTTATGGCTCTAAACAGAATGGATCCCGCAGAATGGAAATCTTGGCCAGTGAGAATTGTTTCGGCCTGCTACCATTGGGCTGCAGTGGCTGAGATCTTGAACTCGATGGCTGGAAGGTTGGCAGGTCAGCAGTTCGAGACCCGAGTGCTGCATGACGGAGTGAGCTCCCGTCAGCTGCCCCAGCTCCTGCCAACCTAGCAGTTCAAAAGCAAGAAATTGCAAGTAGATAAATAGGGACCACTTCAGCAGGAAAGGCAACAGCGTCCCATGCACTCCTGCATTTAGTCATGCCTGCCACGTGACCACAGAAACGCCTGCAAACGCAGACAGAGTATGAAAATATATATATATATATTCAGTCCCCTTGCTGGTTTCTCCATCTAAACCTTCCCTGAACCTCTGTATTTTCCCCTCTGGTGGACAGTGAAACCAAACCTCCAGGTGTTCCGTGCCCGCTTCTCCGAGATTACACCTCGTGCAATAAGATCTGCCTGCGAGAACCTGACTCAGCCAGATCAGAACGTCAGCGACGCTGTGGATGTCAGGCAGGAACTGGATCTCAGGATAGGTACGGTGGGTGCAAGGGGGGAAAGGGCCACGTATGAGCCCCGTTTCTGCTCCTATCGGGTCATAACTGGGATAGTGACAAGGAAGCGATGCTTTCGTGTGAATTTCGTAGCGTTCGTTAACCTTCCTAAATCAGCCACAGCCCTTTGGCTGCAATATCCATCCTTTCATTTCCTCTCATTCTCTGCTCAGGTGCGGCATTCACTCGCTTCCAGACGTTGAGGCTCCAAAAAATCTTCCCTGATTTTTTAGCAGACCAGCTAATCAGCTACGGGAGCTGCCAATTCCCGACCCTGGGGTTCGTGGTGGAAAGGTTCAAGGCCATCCAAGCCTTCGTCCCCGAGACCTTCTACAAAATTAAAGGTAACTCCACCAGTTTTGAGCTTTGCAGTGTGTCGGTGCTGAGCAGAAGCACCCTTTCTGGAGCTGTCAGTACAGTGCTGGTGAGCTGGTTGGTGTGGAGACGCTGTCCATGACAATATAGTACATTGCAAGTTGAATGCTGAGATGTCCAGGTCAAGTGAAAGGAAGTTGTCACTCATTCAGGAAAATGCCAGACTGTGGAATTCCCTGCCACAGGATGGGGCCATGGTTGCCATCATGTATTGTACTAGCAATTCCACTTCTATACCACAGTCATTAGTATTTTGCCCCCAACATGTTGGGGACTCATTTTATTGACCTTAGAAGGATGGAAAAGGCTGACTCAACCTTGATCCCCATCAGGATTGAACTTATGATAGCAGCCATTTTGGCTGGAGTGCAGCATTTTAACATGCACTTGAGGACACGAAAGGAGCCTCATTCGGGCGCCCCCTGAGCGGAGTTTCTTTCAACCCAGAGTAATCTCTGACACAAAATTATTATGACCCCTGCACCACCAGGGCTCTATAATGACAGATTGCTGACCTGAAACTGTTGTTCTTCTTCGTGGTCACCTGTGAATCCACATGAATGGGTTTACTGCTTTTTTTGTTTTGTTCTTTGGTTTACTGGTTGGCCAGAATGGTGGGCTAAAGACTTTTGACCCCACCGGGCTCTTTTTAGATTGGAGATTGTCTTGGTGACACAGGAGGTCAATAAAATCCTGTCCTCTCTTTGCAGTGACCCACGAGCACGAAGAAGGCACCGTGGATTTCAGCTGGAAGAGGAACCGTCTCTTCAGTCACACGGCTTGCCTCGTGCTCTACCACATGTGCATGGAGGTAGGAAACCCCCCGGCTTTTACCCTTCCAGCTTCCCTAGATCCTTTCAGAACCCGACTCTTCCTAATTGTATAAGAGGTTTTCCTTTTCCTTCTTAGGATCCGGTAGCCACGGTCGTGGAAGTTGGAAGCAAGCCAAAGAGCAAGTGGAGACCCCTGCCCCTGGACACGGTGGTACGTTGAAAAAAGGGGATGCTAACATTAGGAAACATTTCTGAATTAAGCTTCAAAGCCTTGAATCCCTATAACAGGGGGTTCACAACCTACGGCGCCAAATAAGCCGGCCCCTCACCTCGCTCTAGCCACCGCCACTATCGCGGCTGTTGTAAATGCATTTACGTCAGCTGGAGATGCGTTTTACAGCACCAGTCTAGCCTGCTCAACGGTCTGATGGGGCGTAGTTCCTAATACTTAAGAGACCGCATCACCCTGAGGACATCTGCCTGTCCCACAAGAGCGGACCGTAGGGAGGTGGAGGTGGAGGGGTGGGGGTGACCACCACCCTCTGCTGTCTCATTTAGAGCAGGATCACTCAGGTTTTTATTTAGTTTTTAACTAGATATTCTTTCATGTGTTTTAGGAATTCTTTTAAGGGTTTTTTATTGTTTAATGTTGGGGATTTTATGTATGCCGCCCGGAGTCTCATGTCGATTGGGGCGGCTATACAAATTGAATGAAATAAATGAATAAAATAAATAACATTGACAACCCCTGCCCTATAATCATAGAAAGATGGACTGGGGAAATATCAAAGACTTCTGGCACAGCTAATAAGTATTAAGAGCCTTCCTGAATCGAGCATTTCAGGACTGTTATGGCCCGTCCGAAGAAAATAACCTTGTTCATTTCAGGTGTGTGGGGCAGAGTATTTGTCCTCCTGGTGACAAATGCTTTAGCACAACTCTTTTTGGGTGTGTGTGTGTGTCCTCTTTTGATACAGGAACTTGAGAAATTGGCTTCCCGTAAATTGAAAATAAATGCCAAGGAAACCATGAAGATTGCTGAGAAGCTTTATACCCAAGGGTGAGAACTGCAATTCTTTCCATCAGAATATCAAAAGAGGCTGTATCAGACCAAAGGCCTTTTCTAGTCAGCACTGTTTTCCACCCAGACAAGGAGACAGCCAGTTCCTTGTGGAAAACCTGCCAGCAGGATGTATTATTTATTTATTACATTTATTTATTACATTTATAACCCACCCATCTAGGAGATTTTCCCTCTTTGGGTGGCTAACAACACACAACCACACATTAAAAAAACAAAACAACCAGTACTGTATCTTGATTTTTCCAGCAACTGATTTTCTGAGGCACTTCATACATAGCCCTTCGGACTTACCTTTCTCAGTTTATCTAATCCTCTGTTAAAGTTGTTCAGGCTACCCAAGCCCCCACGATATCTTTGGCCCACGAATCCCCCAGGTTAATAACGCCCTGGTTAAAGACCTTCTTTTAATCTAGTCTGGATTTTCCACCACTCATTTTTAGGGAGCAATCCCATTAAGTTCTGCTGCAATTTTTTCATGTTATGTGTAATCTTGCAAGCTTGTACTTACGTTCGAGTTTTCTTCGCCATGTTACGAAGCTGCCAATGTTAATTTTTCCCCCAGTGGGGCAAGGCTTCAGTCCCTGAACCTTGGTACCTTTGTACCAACTCTGCAGTGGCTCAAGTGGTTAAGATGCTGAACTTGATGACTGGAAGGTCGCCAAGTCAACAGTTCGAGACCCAAGTACCGCACAACCGAGTGACTTCCCTGAGCTCCTGCCAACCTAGCAGTTGGAAAGCAAGGAATTGCAAGTAGATGAATAGGTACCGCTTTGATGGAAAGATAAACAGTGTTCCGTGCGCTCTGGTGTCTAATAGTGCCTGTCACACGTCCACAGGAATGTCTGCAGAGGCAGACAACACTGGCCCTTTGGCTGTACAGTAAATAGAGATGAGCACTGAACCCTAGAGTCAGATACGGCTGGCTTTCGAGCAAGCGAGACCTTTACCAACTAACTCTACATTACTTCAGGTACCGTGAATGGAAGTCTATTACAAGTGAGGTCACACAACTGGACGAGGTGGCTTCAGGGTTTTACCTTGTCAATTATAGAAAATTGCCCTCCATTATTCCCCCTAAAAAGAGCCTTTGTGAGAGATGGGCGTTGCGCAGAGGCTGCCAGTTTATTCTAATCCCATATCGGTTTGTCATCGCTTCTCTATTAAAGCCAAATCAACCAAACTCCAAAAATTTCTATCCTTGGCCTTCTGTTTCCGTCTCTGGCTGAACAGCTTTGCCATCGGCTCATCCCTAGTCGCCTCTTGTGGCCCCTTAGTATCCAGTCTGTTAAGTTTATTGTAAATGTCTTTAGTGTACAAAGAGATTTTTAAAAGCCCTTTTCTTTTTCTCTCAAGGTACATAAGTTACCCGCGGACAGAAACCAACATTTTCCCCAAGGACTTAAACCTCCCCAACTTGGTGCAGCTTCAGGTCCAAGACCCTCACTGGGGTCCCTTTGCACAAAGGATCCTGGACCAGGGGGGCCCGACCCCACGGAATGGAAATAAATCAGACCAGGCCCATCCTCCCATTCATCCTACTAAGTATGTCAACAATTTGCAGGTTAGTTGTGCCTCTGGCACTCCGTTTGCTCAATTCTCCTTCTCTCGTGTCCTGATCCAACCCTGGACTCCCAAAATGAAGCCACTTCCTTCGCTTTGCTTAATGGTTGCAGCCGACCCGAGATTGCTTTCTATGTAGCTTCGCCGACTTGTTTTTTCGACGTTCTAACCTGACCTTGCTCAAAGGTGTGTGAGGAGGAGTTACCCCCACTTTCTTACGCACCTTTCCTATAGGGGAACGACCGCCTCCTGTACGAATTCATTGTGCGTCACTTTTTGGCCTGCTGTTCCCAAGACGCAAAAGGCCAGGAGACGACAGTGGAAATTGACATTGCCAAAGAGCGCTTTGCCGCTCACGGATTGATGATCCTGGAGAGAAATTACCTGGAGGTCTACCCTTACGACAGATGGAGCGATAAGGTGAGCCCAGTTGACAATAATGAGACCAGCAGGGGTTAGGAAGGGTGTCTTTAGAATCAAAGGGCCCAGACTGGGCTACAACAACTGCCCTCCTGCCTAGACAATTTGGGGGTTGCAGTCCACAATCGTCTGACCAGGCGGCCCTGCTATAGTAATAGAGTAGACCAGTGGAGGTGAACCTATGGCACCCCAGCATAGAGTTCGCCCTGCCCCTCTGCCCAGCAGCCCAATGGGAACACTTCCTCCCTCCCCCCAGCACAGAGTTTGCCCTACCCTTCCTGCAGTACAGATGGCAGCCTGTTGAGCACTCAGTCTCTCAAAAGTTCGCCATCACTGGAGTAGACCCTACTGTCAGTAACTCAACACCAGTTGACTGGAGGTGGTTAACTAACCTGACCACCCTGAGGACTAATGGCTTGCGTGCCGAAGCCCACAGGGAAGGGTGACGGTCCCCAAGTGGATTAAATCCCACTTGAATCCATTTTCATGGAGGGCAGCAGCTTCATCCATCCTGGCCTGGGGCTGATGATGAGGACTTTGTGTGCCAAAAGGGCTCAGGACCAGAAATTGACTCGTGGAACTGGATCAGTGGTGCTGTGGGTGTCACGCTGTGATGTGAAAGGCAGATGAAAGGCCACGGCATTATATTCTCAGGACAGTCTTCATGACTAATCGCCAAGTTTCAGATACAGCAGAAAAAGAAGAAGTCCAGAATCACAAAGTTGCACCCCATTTGTTCAAGGTGTTTGTGTTAAACAAAAGGGGTCTGCCCCAGGGATTCCCACCTCCCCTTTTTCCAGGTCTTTCCAACATGGTGGCGTTTCTCTCCCTTTCATCTGAACCCTCCCCACAGGTCATCCCAATTTATGAGCATGGATCCCGCTTTCAACCTACTACAGTGGAGATGGTCGACGGGGAGACCAGCCCACCCCAGCTGCTGACGGAAGCTGACCTCATTTCCCTCATGGAGAAACACGGCATCGGTCAGTTCTCAAGAGAGGTGGGATGGATCTGCCTACGCTGGCCACTCAACACCAGCCTTACAAACATCAGAGGCCATGCAAGTCAATTTACTCTTGGCTCAAAGTAGTAGTAGTTGTAGTGTACGGGATTTGTGGTCTGGGGTAAAATAAGGCAGTAGAGATTCAGTAGAGGGGAAGGATCATAAATTAGGGCGATATTGGCAAGGAGGCTTCCCAGCCTTGGGTTTGGCCCATTAGTTTGGAAGCAAGAAACTGCAAGTAGATAAATAGGGACCACTTGGGTGGGAAAAGTAAACAGCGTTCCCTGCAGCCCGGTGTCTAGTCATGCCTGCCACATATCTACAGAAACGTCTGCAGATGCAGATAGCACTAGCAATTTGGCTATAAACAGAGATGAGCACTGAACCCTAGAGTCGGATACGACTGGCTTTCAAGCAAGGGAGACCTTTCACCCCTCGTTGCCCATGAGAGCTAAGAGGGCCGCCTCCTTTCAGGTACGGATGCCACCCACGCCGACCACATTGAGACCATCAAATCCCGCATGTATGTGGGGCTCACTCCGGAGCAGCGGTTCCTCCCGGGGCACCTGGGGATGGGTCTGGTCGAAGGTAAGGATGGTTCCCCCCCCCCCCCCCCGCCCCTTGGGACCTCCTGTCTTCCTTGGAGCGTCTCCTTCGTTGCAAATACCCACCCCCCTCTCCCCTGACAGGCTACGACTCCATGGGCTACGAAATGTCTAAGCCTGACCTCCGAGCTGAACTCGAGGCAGACTTGAAGCTGATCTGCGAGGGCAGAAAAGACAAGTCGGTCGTACTCCGGGAGCAGATCCAGAAGTACAAGCAGGTCTTCGTAGAAGCGGTGCAGAAGGCAAGGAGGTGAGTCAGACCTGGTGCCAGACTAAAGCGGAAGTTCATCTGCAAGGGCATTCTCTGAACGATGCTGTGTCCCCTTGCTCTGTTTTCTTGTGCTCAAAGGGAGATTTAGAAACGGCAATAATGGGCTGAAACTACAGGGAATATTAGGAAAAAACATCCTAATTGTTAGAGCAGTACGACGGTGGAAGCCACGGCCTCGAGAGGTGGTGAGCGCTCCAGCTCTGGAAGCATTCGAGAGAGAATTGGACTCTGCCATATTTCATATCCGCTTTGAGTTGGATTCCTGCCTTGAGCAAGGGGGGGTGTTAGACTAGATGACCTCAAAGACCCCCTTTTCCAACCCTGTGGTTCTGATTCTGTGCAATGTACCCTTTGACCAGAACAGTTGTGTAGCAAGAAAAAGTCACACACACCTTTATTAGCATCTCTCTTTTTTCTTTTTCTACAGGTTGGACGAGGCGCTGTCTCAGTATTTCGGAGAGGTGACCCGTGTTGCAGGAGTGGAGGATATTTACCCAGCGATGCCCGATCCCGTGAGGAAGTGCCCGCAGTGCAACAGTGACATGGTCTTGAAGACCAAGAAGAATGGAGGGTGACTATAAGCAAAAAAAGATCGAAGGCATTCCATGGGCGTAAATCTGGAGAAGCCCCCATGAATCCACACGAATGGGTTTACTGTGATTCATCTGGCCCACGCTCCTGGAAGCAGAAGTAAAACGCGCCCGTATGGAGCGACAAGGGCGGCGTGGATTCACGGGGGCTTCTGGGAATTGAAGTCTAAGAACCTCTGGCGTGCCAAGGTTCGCCATCACGGATTTAGACTGTTCTGAGATCTCTTGTTCCTGTTTACTGCTAACAGTAAAAACTTATTTCCCCAGGTTTTACCTCAGTTGTTTGGGTTATCCCGCCTGCAAAACGGCAGTATGGTTTCCTGACTCAGTGCTGGAAGTTAGCAAAGATAGCTCTGTCTGCGACGTGTGTAGGCCGCATCCCGTGCACCGGTGAGCATTTACTGGGGGGAAGTTGATGTTCATATGGTGTTTGTGCCATAGCCAGTAAACCAATGGGCTAAAATCCCTAAGACCTTGGGACATGGCTCTCGAGAGACAACTTTGGATGTATGAGCTGAAGAGAAGGTTAGAAGCATCGGTTTGAGCAGATCATATGTGCAGCATCCAGTTTCCATCCATGCTGTTAATCCTAGTGTTCGACCAATCTGCAAAGAGGCTTTGCTTCCTCTTTTACCCCTTTGGGTGTCGAGGGAGATACAAAGTTCTTGCTCTGGCACTTCTAGCGGCCTCCACCTGCGTTATTTGGTTGTTCTTGTCATATTTCTTTGATGTTCTCTCTCCACCTTCCTCTGGGTCTGCCTCGTGGTCTTTCTCCTTCTTCTCTTTCCACATAGCCCTTGTAAAGTATGGAATTCCAAAACATTCTCTCCTGATGGGCAAACCGCTTTATTTGTTGACTCTGTATATAATTTAAGATGAGTTCTATTCCAATTCTTTCCCTTATAATCTTATCCCTGATGTCATCCCTTCTAGTTGCTCCGGGAGCCTTCTCAGAAGTCTCATTTCCGTGGTGACCAGCTTTCATTTATGTTTGGTCGCATGGTATGAACTGCTCTCCAAATGGGCAGGCCACTTTATTTGTTGCCTCTGGGTGTAGTACAAGAGTGTTCCTGTCCCAATTATTTCCTTTATAACCTCATTCCTGGTGTCATCCCTTCCAGTCACTCAGGCAGCCTTCCTCGGGCAACTCATTTCCGCAGGGGATGAACGTTCGCTTATGCTTTGACGCTCGATGCTAACTTCCGACACTTCTTTTCGTGTAGGTTGAAGTTTAAATTCAAACGGGGCAGCCTTCCACCTGTGATGCCCCTGGAGTTTGTCGGTTGCATTGGGGGTTGTGACAAAAACCTGAGCGAGCTCCTGGATCTGAAATACTTGCAAGGGCCGCCCAGGTCTTCCCAGCCAACCATCCAGCAGACTAACTCCGTGCAAGCCAACCACGCCTCAAACCGGACAGTTGGCGACCAAAACAGCCACCGCCTCGTCCTTCTACCCGGCCCTAAAGCTCCTCCGGCCAGAAACCCCCCTGCTTTGTCTGCCGACGCCAACCGGGACGCCAACGCGGTCATGTGCAACTGTGGACAGGAAGCCATCTTGCTGACTGTCCGGAAAGAGGGACCCAACAGAGGCAAGCGGTTCTACAAATGCAGCGCCGGGAGCTGCAGCTTCTTCCTGTGGGACGAGCAGCCGCCGGACCAAGAAAGCGGCGCGCCCGCCAGGGGTTTGGCAGCGCCGCCGGTGGTCTTACACCGGGGTGACCGAGGCTCCGCACGTTCCTGGAGCGATGGTTCTGATCGGGGAGGTGGCGGAAGAGGAGAGGGCGGAGGCGCCGTCTGCAGGTGCGGCCAGCCGGCCGTCACCAGGACTGTTCAGAAAGAGGGACCCAATAAAGGCCGCCAGTTCCATACCTGCGCCAAGCCAAGAGAGGAACAGTGTGGCTTTTTCCAGTGGGCCGACGAAAATGTGGCACCAGGTGAGGAGGGGGGAAAAGCCCCCCGAGTTATTAGAGTAAGATCGTATCTGGGCCAGATTGGCGGGATTTGATTTTTAATTATCATTTTTTTCTGTGCTTGGAAAGTTAACTAGAGTAAAGGGTTGCACGGGCTTACTGTAGATCGGCGTTTCCCAACCTTTGGTTCTTGGAGTTGTTCCCAGAAGCCTAAATCAATATCCTAAAGCGCTGATCAGCCAATGGACTGACTTGGGCTTCTGGGAAGTGATGTCCCCGGTGGGGCCTGGGCCCCACTTTGGGAACCACTTCTGGGGAGTAAGATTCCAAATGGCCACGGAGATATCTGCAGGCGCATACAGCGCTGGCTCTTTGGCTATAAACGGAGATTAGCACTGAACCCTAGAGACGGATACGACTGGCTTTCGAGCAAGGGATACCTTTATCTTTACCTACACCAGTGATGGCGGACCTTGGCACTCCAGCTATTCTTGGACTTCAACTCCCAGAAACCCAAGTCTCTGAATCCACACGAATGGGTTTACTGGCACTCCAGCTGTTCTTGGACTTCAACTCCCAGAAGCCCAAGTCTCTGTGAATCCACACAAATGGGTTTTCTGCACAACTGAAGCCGAAGAACAGCTGGAGTGCCAGTAAACCCATTTGTGTGGATTCACAGAGACTTGGGTGTCTGGGAATCGAAGTCCAAGAACAGCTGGAGTGCCAAGGTTCGCCATCACTGCCCTACACCTTTCTCTCTTTCTCGCAGGATCGGGAGCCTTTCCTCCGAGCCACTCTGGGGCTGACGGGAGCATGATGTGGCCAGGAGCCAAGGCTAAAAGAGCCAACAGCGATTCCTCCCTATGCGCGCCCACGACGAAGAGACCTCGATTGTGTGGGATTTGCCACCAACCTGGCCATACCAGGAAGACCTGCCCGCAAAACCACTGAAGCAGGTCGGCCGTACAGACCTCGGCCGTGAGATTGTCCTGTAGGTAGAGAAAGGATGGAAGAAAAAGGAATCCGTTCCATACAATGTGACGGATTATGGGAGATTTGAAGTCGCGCGGAGGCTTTGGTCTCTGAAATCTTGTCACAGAATCTTGCCAACGGATCCGATTGGACTTTCCTAATGCGCATGCCCAGCGGAACGTCCAATGCTTCCAATTTTTGAGGTGTTCAAAGATTTGAAAAGCGCAAGAGAGGTAGGAAATCTTTCCAATAATACGTCTTTCTTCACGATGTGCTTCTTTTGTAAGCCTTCCTACCCCAAAACTGAGTCAATCATACAAGTGGTTTACTTTTTTAATCCATTTTAATAAATCTAAATGCTGTTCGTTTGGAGTGTGGAAAAAGGTTTCACACACCTTGCTTAACAGCGTTTCCTACGCCAGGAAGGCACTTACGCCAAAACACATGCGTCTCCTACAACTGTTTAAAGATCTAGTTCAGGGGTTCCCAACCTTTTCAAGCCCGGGGCCAGGTCATGCTCTCCGTCCGCTTCGAGGGCTGGACAGCCATTTTGCCCTGCCTGCACAAGGGGGGTGGCTATTTTGTCACAACAGCTTCAAAGGGGGTGGCCATTTGGTTTCTTGGAGTAGTGGAGCCACATGAAATGGCACCGTGGGCCGGTCCACAGGCCTTCGTTTGGGAACCCCATGATACTGTACAGTGTATCGGAAATAATCCATGTACAAAGGTTGTGCAGAATGAAATGTCACAGATGAGGGTTTTGATGGGGCATGTGTAGAATTCAAGCATTAATGTGTACCGTTTCCTGAAGTTGCTTTTCAGGGTAACACTGCAGAATTACATGTTCTTGCAGCCCAAGAGGTTTGTGAACTTTATGGCCCTGTCTAAAACAATTTCAGCCGAGTCAGGTTCCCACAGGTGGAAAAATCAAACATCCATGTTCCCTGATAGAACTTTTATGTCCTTCCACCATCAACCATTTTATACGTGAGGAAGACAGAATATCTGCAAAAGATAATCAGTTTAATCCCATCTTTTCCTCTTGTTTTGTTGTCTGGTTACTCCAGAAAGCCGATGCTGTTGATGTCTAGTTACAAAATTGATTTAAGCTGCTTATGTGCCATTTTACAATTAAAAAATTTGTGTATTAGCTCAAGCGATGTATGGCGTTTCCTTACTCTCCATTGCCTAAAGCAGTGGCGGCGAACCTTGGCACTCCAGTTGTTCTTGGACTTCACTTCCCAGAAGCCCAAGTCTCTGTGAAACCACACGAAATGGGTTTACTGCGCATACAGTAAACCCATTTGTGTGGATTCACAGACTTGGGCGCTCCAGGTGTTCTTGGACTTCAATTCCCAGAAGCCCAAGTCTGTGAAACCACACGCATGGGTTTACTGGCACACCATCTGTTCTTGGATTTCATTTCCTAGAAGCCCAAGTCTCGTGTATGCGCAGTAAACCCATCCGTGTGGATTCACAGAGTCTTGGGCTTCTGGGAATTGAAGTCCAAGAACACCTGGAGTGCCAAGGTTCGCCATCATGTACTTAGGGCCTCAGCCTATTCAGAGTCCTTCGGGTGATGTAGGGGAGGGTTGAGTTCCTCAGCCATCTCCCTCTTCAATGTCGTTCCTTTCCCAGTTTTGCTCTTGCGCACCCTCAAGAACGCTGTTTACCTTTCCCACTGAAGTGGTCCCTATTTATCTACTTGCAATGTCTTGCTTTCGAACTGCTAGGTTGGCAGAGCTAGTCATGCCTGCCACGTGACCATGGAAACATCTGAAACAGCAGACAGCGCTGGCTCTTTGGCTTTGAAACAGAGATGAGCACTGAACCCTAGAGTCGGATACGGCTGGCTTTCGAGCAAAGGAAACCCTTACCCTCAAGAACGTTTGCTTTTGCCATAAACCTCTTCCTGGATCTGAGCCGGTGGACTGGAATTGCACAGTTGAGTCCAACCCTTCACGACTCCACGGACCATAATGTGCCAGGCTCCCCTGCCATCCGCCATCGTACGGAGTTGCTGCACCTTTGAACATGTAGCTTTTGCACTAGCAGAAATGCAAAACAGTGAGAAAGCATGTTCTCTTTTCGACATTCAGGCTTCTCTGCAAACTCCTGATCTCTGGAAGCGGCTTAGCCAAGAATTCACTTCCGATAAGATGCGGTCTATTGACAATTGTTCTTTATTTTTATATCTTGTGTTCAGTTCCCACCCAAACCATTTTTTTTACAGCAGCTTTTCACACCAGAGAGGTCAAAACACACAAAATTCTCACGATACCGTTCCGTGAAGAGTCATGATACAAACTTCAGTATCTACAGATTTCAGTTCTCAGACATTGGCAGGTAAACAACACTCAAAAAGGAAGAAATGAATACATTCATTGCTTGAATTGAGAACATGTTTTCAGCAATATATTCCTTCTGTTGCCTAAACCTTCAAGTGAAGAATAAAGAGGATGCTTAAGATGTGTTGCAAGAGGCCTTCCGGGTGATGCTGACTGGCAACTCCTACCATCATGCTCCATCCTCGCCTAAGCTGCGCAGAGAGAGGCAGTCCAAGCACATAAGCTTTTGAATAGCCATGAGCAACGACTTCAGGGCAGCCAGAGCTTCCACATGGAAGCTCGATCACATAGTGCTGTGATGGCGAACCAGATGTTCTTGGACTTCAATTCCCAGAAGGCCAAGTCTCTGCGAATCCACAAACCCTCGTCGCTCCCGGAAGCGGAAGTAAAACGCGCCCGTCTGGGCGCGTTTTACTTCCGCTTCCGGGAGCAACGAGGGTTTGTGGATTCGCAGAGACTAGGGATTCTGGGAATTGAAGTCCAAGAACAGCTGGCGTGCCAAGGTTCGCCATCACTGGCATAGTAAAAGATCGCCATGCCAGCTGCCTGTGAAAGACGGATTGAGACAGACAACCCCTCTGTTGTGCAAATGTACACCATTAGCTGCGCAAGACCACGAGTTCCAGTACAGAGAGAGAGAGAGGAAGGAAGGGTTCACAATGCCATCTGGCTTCATAAAACTCATTACAGCGGTTTGCTGTATGGCTGCGGGCATGTGCTGTTTTCCATCAAGATCTCTGGCTAACCCAGTGATGCGCAGTCTTGGCCCTCCAGCTGTTCTTGGACTTCAATTCCCAGAAGCCCAAGTCAACACATCAGCTGGAGGGCCAAGACTGCCCATCACTGGGCTAACCCAAACCTACCTAGCTTAAGGTGGTGTGTGCTCTGTGCCTCCTGGAGGCTATTGTACTCCGGCTCCCATCATCCTTTTCTGTAGCCTGGGGGTGAAGGCAAGACAAAATGTTTCTCATCTCGGCTACTGGGGAAAGTGGACACCCTTTTGGGATTCAAGGCTAACTCCTCTGGAGGTGGGCTACCCAAAACTGCCCTGTTTATTTTCCACAGTCTCACCTAAAGGGACCCAGTCAAGCATTGCTACCCCGTTGGGTTGTGTCCAAGGCTATGGGAATAGCAAAGGAAGAAGGACATGAAACCTTCCAGACGCATCGGACTGGCTCCGATCTAACCGAAGGACCAGAACCAAATTCCGAGTGATCCAAGCAACGTATTCTCTTTATATACCCAGACCCATTTTACTTCCAAGAGCGAATACATCTAGTTTTCATTAGGTGTAAAAGGATGGCACCAGGGATTTCGGAGCTGAGTTTTCCTTCAAGCCACTCGACTCCCAAAATAGAGAAACCGCAGCTGCCTATTCTGTCGGGCCGTTTGGGCTTACAGACCGAATCCAGAGGCCAGATCGGGCATGGCTAAAGCCTCGTAGAGCGTGCAGCCGACGTCTTCGATTTCCTCCGGCAGCAGGTGGTCGAGAAGGTTGACCCTGCCGTCAAAAAAGCAAGGGAGGAAACCTTTCGCCAGATACTCCACCAGGTCCTCCAACACCTGCTGGGACCGGTCGGCCAGCGCCGCCTCCGGCCAGTCCGGTTCCCTCTCGCTCACGTGCAGGAGGGCGTGCGTTAAAGGGCTGTGGCTCACTTTGCACCAGAAGGGATGGTTCCCCAGAAGGACCTTCAAGGTGTTGAGACAACGGTGACGGACGCCAGAATCTCTGGCGTCCAAGTCTTTAAGCCTGGAGATCTCGGCGGTGTGGAAGCTCTCTTCCCAAAGATTCTCTCCAGGTTCTTCCAGGGAGGTCAAGAGAAGAACTTTCTCCCCGACTTCGATCATCGGACAGAGGGTAATGTCCAGATTCATCTGCTGATGAAGGACTTCTAACTTGAGCTCCTTAGGAGCCATCGCCGGCCTGACGACGCAGTCCAGCATGCTGCCGATGACCGGCCAGTTGATGGAGACCACCATGATCTTCTGGAGCGCATCGTGGATGGTGTTGGATGAGAGATACCCACCCACTATGAACCTGTCCCAGAGGCTGGTTCCACGTTGGAAATAGTCCAAGCCCGCCCGTTTCACCATCGTGAAGCGGGGGTTATTCACGACGGTCTGTTCCCCCAGGACCAAGTGCCAAAGGTTGGGTTCCAGGGCCAGTGGGAGCATGAAGGAAACCTCAAGGCGGTCCCGGCTCACAAGGTCGTCGCACAGGGAGCCGCTAAGAAACCCATCGGCGAAGGGCAGCTCGGGGATCTTGTTTCTCAAGCATTTCTGGAACTCGGCACAGATGTTCTCCGCTAATTGCCTCCCCAGGGCTTTCTCTGACTCCGAAATGCAGACGTGGTCCTTCCAGAAAGCGAGAAGTTTCTCCTGAAGTGTGTGGCACATCACGGGCCTCGATTCTAGCACAGAAGCGCCCGAGGACAGGAGGGAGCGGTCCGATTCTGCAAAGCAAAACCATCATCATCATGAACTATCTCAGCTTACAGGAGAACTTGAGATGATTCCCGATACAGTGATGGCGAACCTTGGCACTCCAGCTGTTCTTGGACTTCCATTCCCAGAAACCCAAGTCCCTGTGAATCCACACAAATGGACTTCAATTCCCAGAAGCTTAAGTCCCTGTGAATCAACACGGATGGGTTTACGGGCACTCCAGCTGTTCTTGGACGTCAGTTCCCAGAAACCCAAGTCCCTGTAATCCATACAAATGGACTTCAATTCCCAAAAGCTCAAGTCCCTGTGAATCCACACGAATGGGTTTTACTAGGCACTCTAGCTGTTCTTGGACTTCAGTTCCCAGAAACCCAAGTCCCTGTGAATCCACACTAATGGACTTCAATTCCCAGAAACCCAAGTCCCTGTGAATCCGCACAAAAAGGTTTTACTGGCACTCCAGCTGTTCTTGGACTTCAGGTCCCAGAAACCCAAGTCCCTGTGAATCCACACAAAAATGTTTTACTGAACATATGCAGGGACTTGGGCTTGTGGGAATTGAAATCCAAGAACATCTGGAGTGCCAAGGTTCGCCATCACTGGATTAGAACAAAGCTTGGGTCAACAAATAGCCTTAATTTTCTTCACTAAGTCCGACTAACGGAGTATCTAGACCTCAAAACATATAAAACATATCATCTAGAAAGCCAATGTATGAGAGAGGAAAGCAACATAGAGTCTATCCTGACCTTTCACAACCATGTCCTTCATGGAAGACAGCAATGGTTCCTCAAGGTCTTCTCGCCGCACCTTGGAGGCCGACTTGATCAAGCTGAGCTCCTGCCAGCTTTCCTCGAGGGATTTCTGCTTGGCCTTTATGTCGTCGTCGTCTGGCAAGTTGGTGGCCCGATCAATGAGCTGGAGACACAAACAAGAAAAAGACCCCCCAACTCCCAAGTTAGCACAAGTCTTTCCTGAGCTATAATCTAGAACAGGGGTGCCCAAGTTATGCCAATTCATCAGGCCCACGAAGCCCTCGTCGCTCCCGGAAGCGGAAGTAAAGGGCACCCGTACGGGCGCATTTTACTTCTGCTTCCAAGAGCGATGAGGGCTTTTCGGGCTGGATGAATTGGCATCAGGGGCCGGCTTCAGCTCCCGAAGTGACCGATTCCCTGAAACACATGAACGGCCCGCGGCCTAAAAGGTTTGGGCACCCCTGATCTAGAGAGGTTGTGCAAGCATCTAGAGGTTATTCTAGCAAGCATTTAGGCACATCTGTGGCTTTCTATCAGGACATCGTGTGACAGCCAGACTGCACGCCGAACACTAGCCTTTCCCATCAAAGCGGCACCTATTTACCTACTTGCAGTTTCTTGGGGTCGCAGGGGGTCGGAATCGACTGCGACTGAACAGCAAGTTGTTTCCAAACTACTAGGTTTGTAGGATCTGGGACAGACCACGGGAGCTCACTCCATCCTGCAACACTTGGTTCTCGAACTGCTGACCTGCCAACCTTACAGTCATCAAGTTCAGCATCTTAACCACTCAGCCACTGCAGTCCCTAAACTCAGGAGTTCTCAACCTTTTAAAGCTAGGGGCCGGGTCACACTCCCTCAGACAGCTTCGGGGGCCGGACGGCCATTTTGCCCTTCCTCCACCACATGGCACTTCCTGGTGTGGTGGAGGCGGGGGGGCACATGAAATGGCACCGTGGGCCGCATCTGGCCCGTGGGCTGCAGGTTGAGAATCCCTGCCCTAACTGGACATATTCCCCACAGGACTTTAATAAGAGCTCATTCACTGTGGGACTGCGCAGAAGAAAGAACCAACCCGGGCTTACCCTCTTCACGGCGAGCGTGGCAATCGCCAAGACAGCTGCTCCGCTGATGCCAAGGACCACCCGCGCATTGGCCAAGAGGAAGTCCACCACGCTGCCCAAGCCGCGGTCGTCCCGCCTCTTCCCCTCCTTGCGGGCAAAGTCCGCCATCATGGCCAGCCTTACAAAGATAAAAGCAAGATGATTGACAGGGAGCCTTTATGATATCACTGGGAAGAGCCAGTGCTGTCTGCGTCTGCAGACGTCTCCATGGACATGTGGCAGGCATGACTAGACACTGGAGTGTACGGACCGCGCCGTTTACCTTTCCCACCGAAGTGGTACCTGTTTATCTACCGTACTTACAATGTCTTGCTTTTGAACTGCTAGGCTGGCAGGAGCTGGGACAGTCGGTGGGAGCTCATTCTGTCCTGCATTACTCGGGAATCGAACTACCGACCTTCCTGAAGTTCGGCCTCTTAACCACTAAAGTACCACTGTTTTTAAAAACCTCTAATCTCTATATATCTATATACGAAGTTATTGGCTTCACTTACACATCTGCCCTGTTTTCAGGGCAACCTCCCTGGCTTTCTTTTTGCGCCGTATCCAATTCCGAATATTGGCGATGCTCGTGGCAATTGGCCATGAAAACTGCCCTGCAAATATAATGCCGTGGCCTTTTCACCTGCCTTCCCCACCGCAGCGTGACACCCATAGTACCACGGATCCAGTTCCGCGAGTCACTTTCTGGTCCTGAGCCCTTTTGGCACGCAAAGTCCTCATCATCATCCCCAGGCCAGGATGGACGAAGCTGCTGCCCTCCCTCAAGTGGGATTTAATCCACTTGGGGACCATCACCCTTCGCTGTGGACTTTGCCAAAGCCGCTAGTCCACAGTGTGGCCAGGTTAGTTAAGCGCCAGCTGGCGCTCAGCATTGAGTCACTGACAAATAGAGTCTATATGACATAGCAGGATAATTCCCTTCCTCCTCTGTTCCATGTTCACCACGGCTGTGCTCATATGAGTCAGAACAACCAGTGTGACACAGACGGATTGTTATGGGAACAGAGAGCCAAACAGAAACCCAGAAGGTCAGGGCTTGGGTGGTACTCGATAAACCCAACACCGGCTTCCTAAAATATCTTCGCAATCGGTATGTTTTGAGGAGGATTTACTGAGACGCACGCCTTACCAAGACCAGTGGAATTTTCTCCCTCCCAAGAGTGTGCAAGGTCTGCAAACTTATTTTTTCTTTCACCACGCCCCAAATGCGCAACGCAACGGGACTAAAGGTTACACCAAAGGACAGCTTTGTAGACTGAACAACGAGACCAAAAGGGTAATAATTTCCAAAGAGGTGTCAGGTCAGGAAGGTCGGCCAGTGGATATTTTTGGAGCTGGGTGGACAATGCCTTTCTTGCCAGTTGCTTCTGGCTCAAATAACATCATCTAGGCCAGAGATTTACAGCCTGGCCAGGTTTATCCTGCTATGGTCATAGAGTAGACCCTACTGCCGGCAACCCAACGCCGAGCATCAGGCAGCGGTTAACTAACTTGACCACCCTGAGGACTAGCAGCCTTGGTGAAGTCCACGGGAAAGGATGATGGTCCCCAAGTGGATTAAATCCCTCTTGATGGAGGTCAGCAGCTTCGTCCATCCTGGCCTGGGGATGATGATGAGGACTTTGCGTGCCAAAAGGGCTCAGGACCAGAAAGCAACTCGCGGAATTGGATCCGTGGTACTATCAGTGTCGCGCTGCAATGCAGAAGGCAGGTGAAAAGGCCACGGCATTATATTCTCGGGACAGTCTTCATGGCTGATCGCCATGAGGATCGCCAATATTTGGAATCTGATACGGCACAATTCTAGGCCTAGGGAGATGCGCGCGCTTTCTCTCTGCCTCTTTAAGACAGGAAAGGGCTGGCAAATCCCCCCCTTTTTTAGATTTGGATCTTAAAAACCTGAACGTAATAATCTGCAGCAGGATCCAGAGCCGCGCAAAGTGACTCTCAAAGGTTCAGTCCTGTTATCTTCGCTTTAATCAGGATTAAGTCATTGGGGTCAGGATACAGTCGGTGCGCATTAACGGCACTAAACCAGAGGAGGCCGAGGGTCCCACTCTGTACTTGACACCTTTGAAAGTCCAAATGTATTTATCCTAAAAACTGTACTGCGCAGAGAGCAAATTGAGCGACTAGAGTGCTGGGTTGGAACTCAGGGGATCCGAGTTCAAATCCCGACTGAGCCAAGAAACTCACTAGGCAACCTTTGGAATGTCACAAAACTCACTCCAGATCTAATTTTGTTGTTGACGAATAACAAAGAGAGGAGTAGAGGCCATGGATGGACCCCAACTTGATCATTCCCTGCCCACCCCCCACAGCAAATTAATCTGCCAATTAATTCCCCATATCTCAAACCCTTAAGGGGACACAGCAAAGAATCTGACAGCTTCAAGCATCCATAACTAGATGCTATTATGCACGCAACACTGATACCTTTCCTGCCCAAGTGGTCCCTGTTTGTCTACTTGCAATTTCTTGTTTTCGAACTGCAAGGTTGGCAGGAGCTAGGACATTGACGGGAGCTCACTCCATCGTGCAGGACTCGGGTCTCAAACTGCTGACTTTCCACTCATCACCTTAACCACTAAGCCACCGTGGCTCAAAACATGACCCAACTGCAAATCTCTACTACCAGAACCACAGAAGCCGGCAATATGGAGAACAACATACAGCCTCCACCACTATTTAACAAATAGTTACATTTTTGGTTAAGAATTGTAGCTGGTTAGGTAAAGGTCACTCTTGCTTGAAAGCCAGTCGTATCCGACTCTAGGGTTCAGTGCTCATCTCTGCCTCATAGCCGAAGAGCCAGCACTCTCTGCGTTTGCAGACATTTCCGTGGTCATGTGTCAGGCATGGTTTGCTTTGCTATTATGGCATTTTTACTGTCAGGAAAGGACTGCTCAGGTGGTCAAGACGCTGAGCTTGATGACTGGAAGTTTGGCAATTCGAGACCTGAGTGCTACAGAATGGAGTGAGCTCCTGGCTCTGTCCTGGCTCCTGCCCACCTAGCAATTCGAAAGGAAGAAATTGCAAGTAGATAAATAGGGACCACTTCGGTGGGAAGATAAACAGCGCTCTGTGCACTCCAGTGTCGAGTCATGCCTGCCACATGACCACGGAAACCTCTGCAGAAGCAGACAGCACTGGCTCTTCGGCTTGGAAACAGATGAGCACTGAACCCTAGAGTTGGATACGACTGGCTTTTGAGCAAGGGAAACCTTTACCTTTTATCTGTTATAGTCTCCCACTGTGGGGGGGCTAACACCACAGTTCGAAAATCAATATTCAATAAGAAACGTGAACTAAACCAATAAACAAGCTGAACCAATTATAAGTAACAAAAATAATAATACCCAGGCCCAATTAAAAATAGCCATCACATCTTGGTGACGGAGTTAATCAAAACCCTTCCCCCCCCCTTAACATGCTAAGCATAAAACAGGTAATTTTCACAGTTCTGTGCCAATGATGATCACACTAATTTTTTTGGGGGGGTTGCTCTATAATTTATTTGGTGCGTTTCTTCTTTGTGCCTAATTTTCTTTTTTAATAAAGAGTTCTTCCAATCGCTTGTAAGCCGCCCAGAATGGGGGAAATAATCCCAATTAGGCGGGATATAAATGTCATTTAATTAATTAAACTCGGCCTTTGCACCTGACGGAGGATTTCCTCTCCTCCCCCCAATTAAAAAAAGAAAAGAAAAGGTAAACAGATCCTCCTCCGACCCAGGTTCGAGACTTACCCCTGCCGGGCCACTCTCGCCTCCTGCCGGGCTGGACAGAGCGAAGGGCGAGCTCGGCCGAGCCGCTCGCAAGCGGTGAAAGCTGTTGTTTCCTCCCGATGGAACGTTGGGCCTTGGCCCCGCCCCAACGGGCCGCCAGCGGCCAATGGCGGAGCGCCGCCGCTGTCCTCAACGTTCCACTTCCGAACGCCGAGTATCTCTTTCTTCCTTTCCGTCCCCCTTGATGTGGTGGAGGCGGGGCGGGGCCGGGAGACAGGCTCCGCCGCCTTAAAGGGACCGCGTCCCTTTTTTTACCCCGTCCGCCTTCCTCGCCCTCTGCTCTTTCTTCCTGCCCGTGCAGATTGATGACGTTATAAAAAAAGGGGGTGGGGAGGGGCGGGTGACGGATCCTCCGCGGTCTGCTTCTGCAGACGTTTCCGTGGTCATGTGGCAGGCATGACTAGAGACCGGAGCGCACGGAACGCTGTTACCTTCCCACCGAAGTGGTCCCTATTTATCTACTTGCAATGTCTTGTTTTCGAACTGCTAGGTTGGCAGGAGCCTGGGACAAAGACTGGAGCTCATTTCCGTCCTGCAGTACTCGGGAATCGAACTGCTGACCTTCCGCTTCCCAGTCAGCGTCTTAGCTACTTGAGCCACTGCAGACCCCCATAGTAGTGCAAAAATACCGCCGCCCCCCGAAGTTAAAGTGACATTTTATTTTAAGAGGAGCGTGTTTCTGCTCTGAGTTAAAGAAGTAATACATTAGTACCTAAGATAAATGATGCTACTACTATTACAAAGCCCCCCCTTATTTTTGTTATTTACCTTCCTTCCTCTTTGCCTGTGCAGCCCCCACTTTTCCCCCAAAGGAGTGGGATCCTGATCCCCCCCCTTTACCCAAAAGTGTCTCTTCTTTACACTGTAATTTCGAGTCCCTTGCTTGACCATTTGGGCAGCGAAAGGGTTAAAGAAGGGGGCGTGGTGCCAAGGAGGCCCCGCCCTCTTTCCCGGGACCTGCCAGCCGTTCCCTAGTTCTCCGCCTGTTTCGCGATCGTGGGGGGGCCGAAAGGGGAAGCAGCAGCGGAGCCTCCTCCCGAGTCCTCCCCCGAAGGAAGAAGCCATGGCTGCCACCGGGGTGTTGCCTTTCATCCGCGGGGTCGATCTCAGCGGGAACGATTTCAAGGTAAACGGGCGAACGTGGGAAAGGGGGCGAACGCGTGTCAAAGCCGCCCGAAGAGAAAGAAAGAAAGAATCCTGGCCGGGTTCAGGGGTTTTTCCCCCTCCCTCCCTCTGGGTTTGCTAATTTGAGCCCAAAGAGATGGAAACGTCGCCTGGTCTCCTCGTGTGTAGGGATCGCGTCCCTACACACGAGGAGGGACCCCATCATCCCCTGGTTTCTTTGGGGGAAGGGAGGGTCAGCCTAGGCAGGTGGGGGTTTTGTTGGGGGTTTTGTGGGTGTGTGGTTGAAAACCCAAATCGAGAAACAAGCAAACAAAAACTTTGTCTTGATGGAGGAGAGGATGTCAGCTTTTGAGTGACACCGGCTTCTTCTCTTTCGGAATTTCCTGGGTTTTTAGGGTGTGTGTGTGTGTGTGTGTGTGTGTGTGTGTGTGTGTGTGTGTGTGTGTGTGTGTGTGTGTGTGTGTGTGTGTGTGTTTGAGAAGCGAAATCACAGAAACAAAAAACTTTGTCTTGATGTGGCGGTGGATGTCAGTTTGTGAGTGACACCGGGTCCTTTGTCTCATCCAGCCAGATGCTCTGCGCTCCCTGGGTTGTTGGGTGTTTATGTATGTGTGTGTTTGAAACCCCAAACCGCGTAACAAGCAAACAATTTTTTCCCCTTGGCGTAAAAGTTTTGGAGTTCCACTGGATTCTTTATCTTCTTTGGCTGGGGCCTTTCTGTATTCCCTGGTTTATCTTGATGTGGGAGTGGATGTAAGCTTTTGAGTGACACCTGGTTCTTCATCTCATCCGGCCAGACCTTCTGCATTTCCTGGGTTGTTGGATTTGTGTGTGTGTGTGTGTGTAGTAGATAACTGAAATTGCAGAAATAAGAAACTTTGTCTTGATGTGGATGTAGGCTTTTGAGTGACACCAGATTCTTCGTCTCATCTGGCCGGATCTTCTCTAATCCCTGGTTCATTGGAGGGTTTGTGTATGTGTGTGGTTGAGAACCCAAACCACAAAACAAACAACAACTTTGTCTCGATGTGGAAATGGATGTAAGCTTTTGAGTGACACTGGGTTCTTCGTCTCATCTGGCCAGACTTTCATGAGAAGACAGAATGGTGGTCGACCCTGTTTAATTTAATTTAATTTAATTTAATTATTTTATTTTATTTTATTATTTAATTTAATTTAATTTAATTATTTAGTTTAATTTAATTTAATTGTTCAACTTGTATGCCGCAGCACTCGCAGAGCGACTCTCGGCGGCTATCAAAGAAACAAAATATCACAATTACATGGTATCGAAAACAATTACAATTACTGTACATAATATCAAAAGCATTTCAGAAACATTTTTAAAAAAAAAAAACAAATATCGCAATTACGATTACAAAATATCAAACCGTCACAATACAAAAACACTTCAATAATAAACTGAGATAATTAATTATTTTGGCTAATCATGATTCTAAAATACTTTAAGCCATGGATTCTCAACCTACGGCCCACGGGCCGCAAGCGGTCCACAACACCATTTCATGTGGCCCCCCACACACCAGGAAGTGCCATGTGGTGGAGGAAGAGCAAAATAGCCGTCCGGCCCCTGAAGCTGTCTGAGGGAGTGTGACCCGGCCCCAGGCTTAAAAGGTTGAGAACTGCTTTAACCACTGCTGAGCATTGAAGACGTGCGGTAGAATTAACAACACAGCACGATGAATAATTACTGTATTAGTTACACATCGTCACGATAAGTATACATTCTATCGCTGCAACTGTAACGTTCAAAGACGATGGACTTGCAGGGATTCTCGGTTATGACTAAAGGCCTTAGATGTGTGGCTTAAGTCTTCTTTCTGGTCCTCAGGGTGGCTATTTCCCTGAGCATGTCAAGTCGATGACCAGTTTGCGGTGGCTGAAGTTGAACCGGACGGGCCTCTGCTATTTGCCGGAAGAACTTTCCTCCCTTCAGAAACTGGTAAGAAAACTGCATTTGCCTTCTTCGAAAATAAGGAGCCATTCAACACCGGGACTGCAATGGACTGCTACAGCCTTGAGGATATGGACAAGGTGCGCCTTCACAGCCAGTCCTCTTCCGCCTCCATGACCACTCATTTCGCCGTTGGGCCCAAACTGATGGTTTCCAGTGGCATTTCCTCCACTGAAGGGGGGGGGGGGTCATCACCCCACCTAGAGGGGCTCACCTGCCTATAGCCATTGGCCCCTTTATGGAGTCACTCAAGGGACGCCCGGATGAGGCTCCTTTCATGTCCCCAAGAGCTGAGGCAGAGATGGGCACTCAATCCGTCATGCAGTACCCGGGTCTCAAACTGCCAACTAGCCAGCCTTCCAGCAAACAAGGCAAGCTTCTTAACCACTGAGCCACCGCAGCCCCTGCCAGACAAGATTAGTAAAGGTAAAGGTTTTCCTTACTCGAAAGCCAGTCGTATCTGACTCTAGGGTTCAGTGCTCATCTCTGTTTGAAAGCCGAAGAGCCAGCGCTGTCTGCTTCTACAGACATTTCCCTGGTCGTGGCAGGCATGACTAGACACCGGAGCGCACGGAACGCTTTTTACCTTCCCCCACCGAAGTGGTCGCTATTGATTTACTTGCAATTTCTTGCTTTCGACCTGCTAGGTTGGCAGGAGCTGGGACAGAAGACGGGAGCTCACTCTGTCATGCAGTACTCGGGAATCGAACGGCTGACCTGCCAACCTTCCAGTCAGCGTCTTAGCCACTTGAGCCACTGCAGTCCCTCAGACAAGATTAAACACACACACACACAAATACAAAAAAGTTGTGGCACCTTAAAGACTAACTCCTGTGCGATATTTAAACGTGACCTCTGTACAATATTATACATGTTACGCCTTTTTATAAATTAAAATGAATGGGGAGTTGCAACGTCCCAAAAGGCGCTGCCCTTTCTCGCCTGCTAATCTTTCCAAGGTGCTAAAAATAGGATTTGCTGGCTCACTCGAGAAGGATTTGGAACGAAACACGAGCCAAGCAATCTCCAACTCGGTTCAGGGGAAGGAACGGGAAGTTGGGCAGACGCACGGCATGAGCTTTAGGGCCACGTTTGCAAGCCATGCTCAGAACACTCCTCACCAGATGCTTCCAGCTTTGCACATGGGTGGGAAGAATCATCATATTATCCGAGAAAGCAGGACTTCCAAACGCAGGTTCAGACCACGTTGTAGTGTCAGCAGTGGACTGCGGTGGTTTAGTGGTTAAGACGCTGAGCTTGACCACTGGAAGGTCGGATGGTTCAGCAGTTCGAGACCCTAGTGCTTGCACGGCAGAGTGAGCGCCTGCCGTCTGCCCTTGCTCCTGCCAACCTAGCCGTTCGAAATTGCAACTAGATAAATAGGTACCACTCTCGTGGGAAAGGTAACAATCCGTCATGCAATACCCAGTGCCTGTTCATTACTCCGGAAGCATCTGCAGAGACAGACAGCACCGCTGGCTCTTTGGCTGTAAACTGGAGATGAGCACCAGACCCTAGAGTCGGATACAGCTGGATTTCGAGCCAGGGTGGCCTTGACCTTTACTAGAGCATCAACAGGGAGGAGACAGGTGAAAGATGACTTATCAGAGAGAGCAGAAAGTGGATTCTTGTAAAGGTTTCCCTTGCTTGAAAGCCAGTCGTATCCGACTCTAGGGCTCAGTGCTCATCTCTGTTTCAAAGCCAAAGAGCCGGCGCTGTCTGCTTCTGCAGACGTTTCTATGGTCATATGGCAGGCATGACTAGCGCACAGAACGCTGTTACCTCCCCGCCAAAGTGGTCCCTATTTATCTACTTGCAATGTCTTGCTTTCGAACTGCTAGGTCGGCAGTACCCTCGCACTATTAAGGGCTTGTTTGCACTAAAGAGCCGTCCCACCCCGTGTTGGTGAAATTCTCTCTGTTGTTTCCGAACAGGAGCATCTATCTGTCAGCCACAACAACCTCACCACGCTCCATGGAGAACTCTCGGTTCTTCCTTGCCTTCGGGTCAGTTTTGGATCGGGAACCCTTTGATTTGCAATTCCAAATGAATGTGTCTGTCCTTCCCCCTTATTGTTCAACTCTGAGACCAGATTCCTCCCTTGTGAATGTAAACCTCTGCATCTCTCCGGTTCTTTTCCAGGCTATTGTGGCTCGCGCCAACGCCTTGAAGAACTCGGGCGTTCCCGACGATATTTTCCAGCTTGACGATCTCTCTGTGTTGGTATGTTGGGTTCTTTGGTGCTTGCTTTGCCAGAGCCCGGGGGGGGGGGGGGGGGGTCGTCTGACGTGGCTCTCCAGGTGGTTCTAGGACTTCAATTCCCAGAAGCCCTGATCATACAGATGTGCTGAGTTGGGCTTCTGGGAATTGAAGTTCAAGAACCACCTGAAGAACCAGGTTTGCTGAGCCCTGCCATAGGGGATTGCGATGCGATGGCTATAATCTTTGCTTTTCAGGGACTCATGCCATCGCTTTTTGCATTTCTTCTAGGACCTGAGTTATAATCAGCTGACTGAAGTGCCTCGGGAACTGGAGAATGCTAAGAATATGCTGGTGCTCAACCTAAAGCATAACAGGTGAATTTGGTACAGAGAAAAAAGAGAAATAGCCCATTTGGGGCAACCTGTTGGGTGGTTTGGAGTGAACTGGGACTGAGAGTTCGAATCTATCTATCCATCCATCAAATCTTACATTGTCTGTCTATCTGTCTGTCTGTGTTCATACATACATACATACATACATACAATCTTAATTATCTACAGTATCTGCCTGTTTGTGTTTATCCATCCATCCTGTTTTATATTATCTATCTGCCTGCCTGCCTACCTACAATGATCTCCCACTCTGAGCAGCATACAACAACTAGAAAACCCCTATATAATATATATATCGAACATAATACAATATAAAAAGACATGAACAATAAGCTCATCTGTCTTCTATCTATTTTTTTACCTATAAAGCAAAGATGTGGGTTCGGTGTCCGGAATGGGCTGCCGCACCCCTTGACCAAATCCCATGAAATTTGGCACACATGGGCCTTGCGCACGTGAGCAGGTCACTGTCGGGGTCCCGAAGCCTGGGGGGGGGGGACTTGCCCCCTAAATTTATCTGCAATGGGGGGTATATTCGACAGGAGGGTTTGTGTCTGCCCCAGTGCTAGGCCAATCAGAGGGGGGATTGTGATGTCATCGCTGAGCTCATATCACAGTCCCACCCCTGGCCAGTGGGTTTCCCGGGCAACACTGGCACTCAGGTAGCCGGGTTGGGATTACCTGGGTGAAGCCAGGCACTCCTGCTAGTAAGCTATAAAACTAAACCCAGCGTTGTCCTTTTCAGTGCCTTCTCTTTAAAAGGGGGACGTTGAGCGACTGAGAATTGTTGAACAATTTGCTGTCTTCCCTTGTGTAAGAAGGCAAAATATTAGATGTTCCGTTTACCCACGTAGAACTCAAAAGTTGGTCACTGCAAGAACGTAATCATTAATTGGCCGTTGGAAAAAAAAGTGCAAACCCACGATGCTCAGGAAACCTTGAGGTTGTTAAGCAGCACGATCCATTTGTTCCTTTCGATGAGTCCCTGAGTTCAAAGATACCTTTTAGGCTGCAGTCACACATTTACAGGACTCTGGGTGGTTTATGTATTTTTTCAAAAAAACATTGTGGTTCAAAAAAGTAACTTTTCCAAGGGTCTACTGGGAGATCATCCTATATGTGTTTTGAGCCTCTGGTTTCTAGAGCCTCCAGCAAGGTACAGTCCCAGGAAATCTGCCTGACAATTAAAACCAGTCTGTTCTTTTCCCCCTCCCGTTTCCCCTCCAGCATTGACACCATCCCCAACCAGCTGTTCATTAACCTGACAGACCTGCTTTACCTGGATTTGAGCGACAACAAACTTGAGAGCCTTCCCCCCCAGATGAGGCGCCTGGTGCACTTGCAAACACTCATTTTGAACAACAACCCGCTTCTGCACGCCCAGCTCAGGTAAACGGGAAAGCCGACAGGCGTTGGTGGAGTTTTATGTTATTATTTGTGATGCAAACAGAGGAACTATGGATGCAAAGAAATGTTACTTTTTAAGATCTATTCCAGCTTGAACAAATCTCCCTCCTTTGTACATTTACCAGCAATATATTTCTGATAACTGCTTTTAAAAATAATTCTCGCCCTGTCTCCACTTCTTCCACCTACCTGCTTTTTCCACACTGCAGGCAACTTCCAGCTATGGTGGCTTTGCAGACACTTCACCTGAGGAATACGCAGCGGACCCAAAGCAACCTGCCAACCGGCTTAGATGCCCTGGTGAACCTCTCAGGTGTGTAAGTTGCAGGCGGAAATTTGTAAATGGCGTACGAGAGCAATAAACCCATTCGTGTGGATTCACAGAGACTCGGGCTTCTGGGAACTGAAGTCCAAGAACACCTGGAGTGCCAAAGTTCCCCATCACAGTGTAATACTGTGATGACGAACCTTGGCACTCCAGATGTTCTTGGACTTCAATTCCCAGAAGCCCCCGTGAATCCACACGAATGGGTTTACTGAGATTCATCCGGCCCATGCCGCCCTCGTCGTTCCCGGAAGTGGAAGTAAAACGCGACTGTGGATTCATGGGGGCTTCTGGGAATTGAAGTCCAAGAACATCTGGAGTGCCAAGGTTCACCATCACTGGTCTAATAGAAAGAGTCTGCCTGTTTCTCCTCTTCTTCTGCTACCTTGATGCATTTCCATTAATTTCTTTTATTCGTTTATCCTCAAGATGTGGATCTGTCCTGTAACGACCTGAGCCGAGTCCCTGAGTGCCTCTACACCTTGGCCAACCTGCGGCGTCTCAACCTGAGCAGCAACGAGATCTCTGAGCTGTCTCTGTGCATTGACCAGTGGACTCACCTGGAGACCCTCAACTTGTCACGGAACCAATTGACCTCCCTGCCTGTAGGTGGCGCTGTCCATCTGCTTTGTGTCAGAGCGTATCCTATTCAGTGTATTTTGCTCCCCTTCCTATATAAGTAAGGACTGTTTTGGCTCAAGACGCTGAACTTGATGACTGGAAGGTCGGCAGGTCAGCAGGTCGAGACCTGAGTGCCGCACGATGGAGTGAGCACCCGTTTCTGTCCTGGCTCCTACCAACCTAGCAGTTCCAAAGCAAGACATTGCAAGTCGATAAATAGAGGCCACTTCAGTGGGAAGGTAAACAGCGTCCCGTGCACTTCGGTGTCTAGTCATGCCTGCCAGATGTCCAGGGAAATGTCTGCAGATGCAGATATGTTATCCATATCTGGTGCACTTCAGACCTGTATCTAAGTGTTGACATTAGATGTGTCCATCTTTACTCTGGTCACCCTGTTCATAAAGGCAGCACACAAGTGAAAATAGGGATTTCCCTGTTTCTTGGTTCTGGTTGAGTTTCTATTTCATTTTAAACTCCACTTCCCTCCTACAGTCGGCCATCTGCAAGCTGACCAAGTTGAAGAAGCTCTACCTGAACTCCAACAAGCTGGATTTCGACGGCATCCCTTCGGGCATCGGGAAGCTGGTCAGCCTGGAGGAATTCATGGCTGCGAACAACAACCTGGAGCTCATTCCAGAAAGCCTGTGCAGGTGAGGCTAAGCCACGCCTTTCTTTCTGCCCATCCTACCTGGCGAGAGAGGTAGGGCTCGTTCCCATGGATTAGGTGTCATGGTGGACCTTCCACATGGAAGTGGTTTTAGATATTGCTCCACCTCACCGTCCCATGGCCAAAAAAAAGCTCCCTCCCTATGGATCCATTTAATCTCAGCTCCCTTTAATTAGGAGCACCCAGAGGTAGACAATTGTTGACTTCGATTCTGCCCTGAACATGCCCAGTCTCGGCAGATCTCAGAAGCTAAGCAGAGATGGACAATTAAGACCACCATGGAACACCAAACATCTCCAGATCGGGCCAGGGATGGATCCCGCCTGAAATCCAGGTCAAAAGGGATAATCCTGGTCTAGATGGAACAAGGGTGACTGACTCCATGTTTAGGACAACTTTCAATGTTCTCACATCGGTGGCCCGTTGAACAGAGAAGGAGACCTCTTCAAACACTCTCTTTACTTGTTATGGTCAACCTCTTCTACCTGACGTTCGGCGTTGAGTCACTGGCAGTAGGGTCTACTCTATTGGCATCGCAGGCTAACCTGGCCAGACTTGATTATGTTCAACACTGGTTGTTAAGAAGCTCTCCAGGGTCTCCGATGAAGATGTTGGGTACTGAATGTGGGGCTTTATGTAGATGCAACCATGGTGTGCAGGTTGGTCATCTTCCAATGGTCACATGCATGAGGGTGATGATTCGTGTGTTACTCTGCTCCCTCCAGGTGTGCGAAGCTGAAGAAGCTGGTTTTGAACAAGAACCGTCTAGTCACCTTGCCGGAGGCGATCCACTTCCTGACGGACATTGAGGTGAGGACTTTGGGGTGGAGATCCATGCCCACTTGTGGGGGAGTTGAGGAATGCCAAAGCAAAGGACTAAGATCAGTGACTGGCCAACCTTAGCATTCCAGGTATTCTTCGACTGCAATTCCCAGAAGCCCACCTGGTGATCAGGTTGATGGCCTAAAACAGGAGTTGCCAACCTTTTGAAGTCCGGGGGGGGGGGGTCATGGGTCACGTGCCCTCAGACAGTTGGCGGGCCGGACTGGTGGTCCAGCCACTGCCGCCGCTGGAATCAGCTGTGGACTCATTTATAGCTGTTGTAGATGTGTTTACAACAGCCATAAATGAGTCTGCAGCTGTCGTAAATGAGTTTACAGCAGCCGTAAATGAATCCACGGCCGATTCCGGCGGCAGTGGCTGGAACGGGGCCGGAGGCCGGTTGATTTGGTGCCATGGGTTGGATCCAGCCCACGACCCATAGGTTGCCTACCCCTGGCCTAAAAGGTCCCTTCCAACCCAGTTATTCTATAATTCAGTGACATATTGACTCCATAGTTGGATTGTGGGTCTTCTCTAGGTCTTTCCCCCATTAGCCTTTCTAGTTTTCCTACATGGCTGGCTTTTGGCTGAACATGGGCCAATCTCCCTCTTTCTTCCTTCAGATCCTGGATGTCCGTGAGAACCCCAACCTAGTGATGCCACCCAAACCTGTGGACCGGACCTCGGAGTGGTACAACATTGACTTCTCCCTGCAGAATCAGCTGCGTCTGGCGGGCGCCTCTCCAGCCACCGTGGCTGCGGCTGGGCCAGGTGAGCCTGAAAGTTACCATTGGGCTGCTCTGCGCATCCATCTGCCTGCGTGTCGATTTCTGAATTCCACCCCCCACTCCAAATTCCTTCCACCCACACCTGAGAGTAAGGGGCTCTTTATTTAATCTCTCCTGGGAATGTGGCTCAAGTGGTTAAGACGCTGACTGGAAGGCAGGAGGTCAGCAGTTTGATTCCTGAGTACTGCGGGACGGAATGAGCTCCCGTCTTTGTCCCAGCTTCTGCCAACCTAGCAGTTCAAAAGCAAGAAATCACAAGCAGATAAATAGGGACCACTGCAGTGGGAAGGTAAACAGCATTCCGTTTGCTCTGGTGTCTAGTTATGCCTGCCACATGACCACAGAAACATCTGCAGAAGCAGACAGCGCTGGCTCTTTGGCTTTGAAACAGAGATGAGCACTGAACCCTAGAGTCAGATATGACTAGTTTTTGAGCAAGGGAAACATTTACCTTTACTTTACCTGGGAATACCCAGTGTTTGTGCATGCAAAAATTGATTAAAATACTAGGATTTTTGTTTTAAACAGATGGAGTGAGAAAACAAATATCTCAGCAAAAATCCTGCATTCCATGACAAATGTGCATACTTTTATATGCTCTGTTAAATGTTGCTGCCTTTTTAAAAGCCTTTATTTTAAGTGAAAAAATTGTAGACAAAAAACACATTTGTGTGTGAGTGCATATAAAAATGTGATGGGCTCTGTGAAAGGCAGGTTATTTGTGTTTTTCAAAAATTACAGCTGCTTCCAAATTTATCTCCGACAAATCTGAAATGCTCTGTCTCTCACAAATGCCCGCACTCCATGTTCCCAGGGAGCAGCCCGAGGGACCCCCTGGCGCGAAAGATGCGCTTGCGAAGGCGGAAGGACTCCTCTCAGGACGACCAGGCCAAGCAGGTCCTGAAGGGAATGTCAGACGTGGCCCAGGAGAAGAACAAGAAGATGGAGGTAGGAACGCAAAAGTGTGTTTGTAGTGGCCCTGAACAACTTGTTGCATTTATTTGGAGCTGGAAGGAAGGCAATAAACTAAGATCCATTATTGCCTAGCTTCCGAACAACAAGGAATCCTAGTTTACTTCTTTGCTGGGATTCCTTATTATCTAGCTACCAAACAACAAGGGATCCTGGTTTACTTCTCCACTGAAATATCTTATTATCTAGCTTCCAAACAACAAGGGATCCTGGTTTACTTCTCCACTGAGATATCTTATTATCTAGCTTCCAAACAACAAGGGATCCTGATTTACTCCTTTGTTGAAGTTCCTTATTATCTAGCTTCCAAACAACAATGGATCCTAGTTTACATCTTTGCTGGGATCCTTTATTATCTACCTTCCAAACAACAAGGGATCCTGGTTTACTTCTCCGCTGAGATATCTTATTATCTAGCTTCCAAACAACAAGGGATCCTGGTTTACTTCTTTGCTAGGATCCTTTATTATCTAGCTTCTAAACAACAATGGATCCTAGTTTACATCTTTGCTGGGATCCCTTATTATCTACCTTCCAAACAACAAGGGATCCTGGTTTACTTCTCTGCTGGAATATTTTATTAGGATGCCTTATTATCTATTTTCTAAACAACAAGGAATCCCGGTTTACTTCTTTGCTGGGATCCCTTATTCTCCCACCTTTTCCTCCTTTGTCTTTCTGCCTTAGGAGAATGGAGATCTAAAATACACAGACCTGAAAACGCGCCGCTGGGACAAGAGCTTGGAGAAGCCGCAGCTGAACTACTCTGAGTTTTTTACCGAAGACGTGGGGCAGCTTCCCGGCGTCACCGTTTGGCAGATCGAGAACTTTGTGCCCATGTTGGTGGACGAGACCTTCCACGGGAAGTTCTACGAGGCCGACTGCTACATTGTGTTGAAGGTGTGGCAGAGGTGGTGGTGGGCCACATAAAATGGGTGTTGTGGGCCACATCCAGCCCCTGGGCTGTAGGTTGAGAAGCCCTGCTTTAACTTATTTTATACGTGGGTTTTTTTCTCCCTTGCAAAATTATCTTTATAGATAATCTGTACATTAAACATTTTTTTTAAAAAAAAAAGTTGAAAGGCCACTAAGACATCCATAATAAACAGCTATTTAAGTGACTAAGTAGATTGCTTGACAAGGCAGTGTATTTTGGTCTCACCTTGAAAGCCGCTCTTTCTCAGACTTTCCTGGATGACAACGGATCGTTGAACTGGGAGATTTACTACTGGATCGGCCAGGAGTCTTCACTCGATAAGAAAGCCTGTGCTGCTATCCACGCTGTCAACTTGCGCAACTATTTGGGGGCCGAGTGCCGCTCCATCCGGGAGGAGATGGGGGACGAGAGCGATGAGTTCAGTCAGGTAAGCCTTTCTAATCAAGGTGGGGGGGGGGAGCTGAGTGGTTTGGATACCTGGAGCCAGACGTTGGAAGTTCAATCCCCCTGCTACACCTCCTGGGAGAAAGAGCCAGCTATGTAAGGTCAGGTAAATGTCTCCCTTGCTCAATAGCCAGTCGTATCCGACTCTAGGGTTCAGTGCTCATCTCTGTTTATAGACAAAGAGCCAGTGCTGTCTGCGTCTACAGATGTTTCCATGGACATGTGGCAAGCATGACTAAACACAGAACGCCGTTACCTTTCCAGCCGAAGCAGTACCTATTTATCTACTTGCGATTTCTTCCTTTCAAACTGTGAGGTTGGCAGGAACGGGGACAGACGACAGGAGCTCACTCTGTCGTTCAATACCGGGGGCTCGAACTGCTGACTTGCCAGCCTTCCAGTCGTCAAGTTCAGTGTCTTAACCACTTAAGCCACCGCAGTCTCTAGGAAGGCTTATATGTAGCCCAGGGTAAACTGCTGACTTTTGTCTTTCCATAGGTTTTTGACCACGAGATCTCCTACATCGAAGGAGGCACAGCCAGTGGCTTCTACACAGTGGAGGATGTCCATTACGTCACCAGGTAATACAGATAAAACCCTCCTTTCGCAAGCAGGATATTAAATTCGTTATGTTCAATCCATGCGCCCCCCAGCACTCCAAACGCTGCTTGTATTTCTCAGTCTGATAATACGTCTTGCCTTTGGGGAATGTGCAAAGTGCTTGGAAGAAGTCTTCATTCTGGAATACAGATCCCAAAATCACTACAGAATCCAGAATGCTGCACTGTTCGGGGGTTCCAGAATTCAGAACTCTTCTGAGCCTATGCAGACTTTCCGTATGCCTGGGAGCCCCAAACGCATTTGGATTGATGATGAGATAGGATTATTATGATCAGAGCGTAAGCCCTTCAAGCAGGGAGTCTCATACTTTTGGAGAACCCAGGCTTTTTTAGGGTAAATCGGAAGCCATTTTGTCCGAGCAGCTTCAAAGGGGGTGGCTATTCTGCTTCTCCAATGCCCTTGGAGGGGTGCACATGACATGGCACTGTGGGCCGGATTTGGCCCGTGGGCCTTCGGTTGGGAACCTCTGGTCTAAACTAAGGATTGCATTGGCATTATCCCATTTTGGTTGCCCTTGATGTTGGAAAGACTGGGGATAGTCCCTTGAATCTCTCAAATCCCTGTTTGGTTTCTGCATCCAAAAGGATGAGTCCAAATCCTCCTTCACCCGCTAATTCCATCCTCACTTTATAATTCAGGCTCTACCGTGTCTACGGGAAGAAGAACATAAAACTGGAACCGGTACCATTGAAGGCTGCTTCTTTGGATCCCCGGTAAATATGTCGGCTGTTTTTCTGGGAGGAAAGGGGACCCCCTATAATGGGAATTCAAAGGAAGCCATTGATTTTCATTTATTTCTGTGTGAAGTAGAAAACATTTTTCTGAAGTCTCTTCCTGATTGAGGTAATTACGTAGCCTTTGTGAGGCATGTTCCTCCCCCTACGTCCCTGATATGGTGGCAGCGGTGGGATCTTGTCCTTCACCCCTGGTCTGGTTTCCCATCAGCTCAATCCGTGACTGATTGTACCTGTGAAAGAAGGATTCGGGGGTGGCAGGATTTTGCCATCTCTTTCCTCTCTGACCTATTCCTTTCCTGGCTTATCTGAAGGTTTGTCTTCCTCCTGGACCACGGCCTTGAGATCCATGTATGGAGAGGAAGTCAGGCCACATTGAGTGCCACCACCAAAGCCAGGTACAACCTTGACCCAGGGAGCGTGACAGTCTAATCTTCATGGCTGGTTTTGCTCTGCTCTTTTGGTTGGATCCTGAACGTGCAAAATCTGTTGAGTTGAGTTGAAGCCTTTTCCCTGTGCATTAACAGCTCACGTTAGTGCTTAAGGGTTATTCCAAGGAAACGGAGTGCTCACTGAATCAATGCATTTCTGGTGGTTTGGTTGGCCTCGGTGGTAGGGTGGGCAAGCCTTTAGAAGCACAATCCACCTCAATACACAATGCACTGATCACTAGGTTTCTCAGAAGCCTTGAAGTGAGTTGGGGGTTCCCAACCTTTTCAAGCCGGGGGCCGAGTCACGCTCTCTCAGGCAGCTTCGAGGGCTGGATGGCCATTTTGCCCTGCCTGCACAATGGGGGAATCCATTTTGTCCCAACAGCTTCAAAGGGGGTGGCCATTTTGTTTCTTGAATGCCCTTGGAGGGGTGAAGTGGGGCCACATGAAATGGTGCCATGGGCTGGATCCGGCCCACAGCCCTTAGGTTGGGAACCCCTGAAGTGGGTAGATCAGGTTTTTTTTTTCTGTGGGTCTGGTCTATCTCCTTTATTTAAACTGGCTTTTTTGTCTAGTGCAAGGGTTCCCAACCTATGGCCCACGAGCTGGATCCAGTCCCCAGCACCAATGCATCTGGCCCTTGCCGCTCCTGGAAGCAGAGGTAAAACATGCCTGCGTATGCACATGACACTGCCATAAATGACCCGCGGCTGTCGTAAATGCATTTATGACAGCTGTGGGTCATTTACGACAGTGTTCTGCACATGCATGGGTGTGTTTTCCTTCCGCTTCCAGGTGGGAGGGACCACATGACTGGCCCGTTCAACCGAAAAGGTTGGGAACCCCTGGTTTAGCGCCACAAATCAGGCATTCCTACTAGGCGACAAACCATTGCAAAACAGGGCAAGATGTTACATGATGGTGCCTTTCTATCTTTGAACGGGTTGGCGCCTGGGTTTTTATACCTTCCCCAGGCTCTTTGCAGAGAAGATCAATAAGAACGAGCGGAAGGGCAAAGCAGAAATCTTGCAGCTGATGGAGACGCAGGAGACACCAGAGTTCTGGGAGATCCTGGGAGGGCAGCCCGACGAGATCAAGGCCAACGTCCCAGACGGCTTCAAGCCACCCAGACCCAAGCTCTACAAGGTGGGTGTCAGTCTGAGAGAGCAAGAAAGAGAGAGTGACGGGTTAGATCAGGTAAAGGTAAATGTTTCCCTTGCTCAAAAGCCAGTTATGTCTGACTCTAGGAGTCAGTGGTCATCTCTGTTGACAACGAAAGAGCCAGCGCTGTCTGCATCTGCAGACATTTCCGTGGTCATGTGGCAGGCATGAGTAGACGCTGGAACGCTGTTGCCTTTCCTACCTGTGCCTGTTTATATCCTTGCAAATTCTTGCTTTCCAACGGCTAGGTTGGCAGGCGTTGGGACAGACAGGCGGGATCTCACTCCGTCACTCAGCGCTTGGGTCTTGAATGGCCGACTTGCTAACCTTCCGCACGTCGAGCTCAGCGTCTTAACCACGAAGCCACCACGGCCCTTTAGATCAGATACAGGAGGTTATTTCTGTGGTGGCTATTGTCCCTAAGACATGGGAATGCTGGTCGGACCTTGAAGGCAAGTCCCGAGCCGTTGAGTCTTTTGGATTCCTCCTTCTCCCAAATAAAACCTCTCTTTCTCCTCTTTCTGCTCCTGTGTAGGTTGGGTTGGGTTTGGGCTACCTGGAGCTGCCTCAGATCAACTACCGGCTGTCGGTGGAGCACAAGAAGAGACCGAAGGTGGATCTGTTGCCAGAGATGAGACTGGTAAGACCACAAGGCAACGTGGGGTTGAGCCTCATCTCTGTTTATAGCCAAAGAGCCAGCACTTGTTTCTGTCTGCATATGTTTCCGTGGACATATGGCAGGCATGACTAAACACATGGAGTGCATGGGATGCTGTTACCTTCCCACTGAAGTTGTACCTCTTTATCTACTTTCTTGCTTTCGAACTGTTAGGTTGACAGGAGCTGGGACAGTGGACGGGCGCTCACTCCGTCCTGCAGCACTCGGGTCTCGGAACTGCTGACCTGCCAATTTTGTAGTCATCAAGTCCAGCTTATTAACCCCTAAGCCACCACAGTCCAAGCAGTAAACCCGTTTGTGCGGATTCACAGAGAAGTGTTTCCCAACCTTTGGTTCTTGGACTTCAATTCCCAGAAGCCTCAGTCAATTCCCCCAAAGCACTGGACTGACCGAGGCTTCTGGGAAGTGAAGTCCCCCTCATTGGGAACCCCTTGGCTAGACTGAAACTTAGCGATCCGTCCGGGGCCACCCCCTCCATCTTTCCCCCGTCTCCAGTGGTGGGCATTTAAAAAAATTCCTACCACACTGTGGGTGTGGCCATGTGACTGGGTGGGCGTGGACTGTTGGCCATGTGACTGCACTTCGCTATATTGCTATGAAAATAGAAGCCTCTTCTAGGAGGAGGAGGTGGCCGGGGCGGGAGGTAGGCGGGGTGTGAGGTAGGCGGGGCCAACCATTTTTTTACTACCAGTACACGCGTACCTGCTGATGCCCACTACTGCCCATCTCCCTCTTTTCTAGCTTCAGAGTCTCCTGGACACAAAATCGGTCTACATCCTGGACTGCTGGTCGGACGTTTTCATCTGGATTGGGCGGAAGTCACCCCGCCTGGTGCGAGCCGCCGCCCTGAAGCTTGGCCAGGAGCTGTGCTGCATGTTACACCGCCCCAAACACGCAATGGTCATACGTAACCTGGAAGGCACCGAATGTCAGGTACGCTGGGGCGAACTTTCAGTGGAGTTTCACTTTGAGACTCTACCAGTAAAGCCTCTATGGGGCAGGAAGGATTGACCATATAAACATCATGTCACCGAAATAGATGGATAGATGAACGGATAGAATATCTAGGTAGGTCAGTAGGTTGATTGATTGATTTTTCCAGAGTTGATGTACCTCCTTTCCACGCCAGGTCTTCAAATCCAAATTCAAGAACTGGGACGACGTGTTGCAGGTGGATTACACCCGCAATGCAGAGTCGGTCCAAAAGGCCGGGACTCTGTCCGGGAAAGTCCAGAAAGACGTTGAGAATAAGGACCAGATGAAAGCCGACCTGACGGCTCTCTTCCTGCCCCGCCAGCCTCCCATGCCGCTGGCTGAGGTACGTCTCAGAGGGAAGGGAAGAAAAGGGTCAAGGCAACGGGGTGGCCTTCTTAACCACGGGTGAACCAAAGAAGCCAGAGCCGTGTTTTGTTGGCTGTCCGGTCTATCCCTTGCTCCGGCCACAACGGCCCACCTGGGAAGGCTTTGCGCTTAAATCAATAGATCTTTTCTGTTGTGACCCGTGGAGGGCTTTGCGTGGATGTGCAAAACCTCTAAGAACAGCTAAGTGCTGTTGCGGTCAAGGTCAAAGTCTCCCTTGCTCGAAAGCAGCATGCACAGAATGTTGTAACCTTTCCTGCCACAGAGGTACCTATTTATCGACTTGCAATATCCTTGGGTTTGATTGGGGTGGGGGGACAGGCCGAGCAGCTGATGGAGGAATGGAACGAGGACTTAGACGGCATGGAAGGGTTCGTCCTGGAAGGAAAGAAGTTTGCTCGCTTGCCGGAGGAAGAGTTTGGACATTTCTACACTCAGGATTGCTACGTTTTCCTCTGCCGGTAAGCGGTTCTCGCCTGGTTCCTCCTGGTTCTCCTTTCTGTACCATAACTTTGGGAAAGCGCATGGTTGTGTGTGTGTGGTTTTTTTTTCGTTTTGTTTTTTACACTCCTGTTATTCTATGCCTTCTGCCCTGGAAGGTACTGGGTGCCAGTAGAAGCCGAAGAGGACGTGGGGAAGAAAAGAAAGGTGAAAGGCGCAGGAGAGGGAGAAGAGGAGGAGGAAGAGGAGGAGGAGGAAGAAAAGCAGCCGGAGGAAGACTTCCAGTGCGTGGTGTATTTCTGGCAGGGCCGGGAAGCCTCCAACATGGGTTGGTTGACCTTCACTTTCACCCTCCAGAAGAAATTTGAAAGCCTTTTCCCTGGGAAACTGGAGGTGAGTTGCCAAAGGATGGCGGTGCAAAAAGAGCATTTCTGCACACAGTCGTTGCCTGCAGGTTGTGGCCCCATACTGGGTTGGTTATACTGCAGTGATAGTGAACTTTTGCACTCCAGATGTTCTTGGACTTCAATTCCCAGAAGCCCAAGTCAACACTCCAGCTGATCAGGGCTTCTGGGAATTGAAGTCCATGAACATCTGGAGTGCCAAGGTTCACCATCACGGCTCTAGGAGCTGCTAAGTGCTGTTGTGGTCAAGGTCTCCCTTGTTCAAAAGTAGCATGCGCAGAATGTTGTGACCTTTCCCGCCGAAGCGGTACCTTTTTATCCACTTGCAATGAGCATGGGTGGCCTTGACCTTTAATGGAAATTGGGGGATGATGAAGGATGGCTGCAGATTCTGTCCTCCTGTTTCCAGGTCGTGCGGATGACCCAGCAGCAAGAGAACCCCAAGTTCCTGTCCCACTTCAAGCGGAAATTCATCATCCACAAGGGCCGGCGGAAGTCCAAGGAGGACTGCCTCCAGCCCAGCCTCTACCACATCCGCACCAACGGCAGCGCCCTTTGCACCCGGTGAGCCTCCGTCAAAGTCCTTGACTTCTCACCCCGTGCCCTTTCCATTTCCCAGGTCCATTTTGCCGATGGGGCTGCCCATCCCCGGTTTTCCCAATTTCTTCCCTTCCATTCTTTTTAGGTGCATCCAGATCACGACCGACTCCGGCATGCTGAATTCAGAGTTCTGCTTCATCTTAAAGGTAATTCTGTTAGGGACTGTTCAGTGATGGAACCAGGTGTATTTATGGCATAGGATGTTTCGCGTGGCATTCAATGTGGCTTGGTGTTCCCAGAATGGCCTCCGCTTTACGTCACTAATAACACAACGGCCGTAAAATATATCGTTACTCTTTTGAAAGCAGGAAGTTGGGCTGAAAACAGCAGATGTCAAACCACTCACCTGAGCCACGGAGGCCTTGATGGCTTATGTCTATGATGGCGAACCTTGGCACTCCAGCTGTTCTTGAACTTCAATTCCCAGAAGCCCAAGTCCCTGTGTACATGCAGTAAACCCATTCGTGTGGATTCACAGGGACTTGGGCTTCTGGCCATTGAAGTCCAAGAGCAGCTGGAGTGCCAAGGTCCGCCACCGTTGGCTTATGGCATAAGGACCATGTTCTTGGGTCAGATGCACGGGACTCAATCCCTGATTCAAGAGCTTGGACACCCCACCCCACCCCACCCCACCCTTTTAAAAAAACAGACTGACAAATGACGTCTGTCCAACCCAGTTGTTGTGCTAGAACCGCTTACCCACGGTGTGTAGCTGATCACAGGTTTTAAAAAAGGAGCTTAATGTCTGCTCAACTCTGTTCACTTTCTCTCTTAACAAACGTGGGCTCATTTCCCTTCCAGGTTCCCTTTGAGAGCACCGACAACCAGGGCATTGTGTACACCTGGGTGGGCCGGGCAGCCGACCCCGACGAGGCCAAGTTGGCCGAGGAAATCATGAACCACATGTTTGATGATTCCTACAGTAAACAGGTGAGGAGGAGGCGGGAAGGGGGGGCAGGATCAGGACCTTCCGAAGGGTAAAAGTGGAAGTCTAAGAGGTGAACCCAGAAGCTGTTTCCCTAACCCAGCCAAATCATCTTTCCTTTCTTGCCTGTTCTATCTGTGAAATCCTAACCACAGCAAGGCAGAAACATTTGTCTCATTTCCAAGCGTTGTTTGGTTGGTTGGGTTGTTTGTAGTGTTAATGTGGGTGGACTGATTGGCTGATTAGGTTGGTTGGTTGTTGGGTTAGGGTTGATTGGTTTGGTTGATTGCTTGTTGGTTGGTTGGGTTAAGGTTGGTTGATTGATTGATTGGCTGGTTGGTTGTTGGGTTAGGGTTGATTGACTGGGTTGGTTGGTTGTTGGGTTAGAGTTGATTGATTGGTTTAGTTGATTGCTTGTGGGTTAGGGTTGATTAGTTTGGTTGGTTGGGTTAAAGTTGATTGATTAATTGATTGATGGTTTGTTTGGTTATAGTTGATTGCCTGGGTTGTTTGGTTATTGGGTTGGAGTTGATTGGTTGTTGGATTAAGGTTGGTTGATTGATTGATTGGCTGGTTGGTTGTTGGGTTAGGGTTGGTTGTTGGGTTAGAGTTGATTGATTGGTTTAGTTGATTGCTTGTGGGTTAGGGTTGATTAGTTTGGTTGGTTGGGTTAAAGTTGATTGATTAATTGATTGATGGTTTGTTTGGTTATAGTTGATTGACTGGGTTGTTTGGTTATTGGGTTGGAGTTGATTGGTTGTTGGGTTAGGGTTGATTGATTGATTGAGTTGGTTGGTGTCCTCCCACCCTTCCCAACCCCTACAAAATTTTATTAGATTTCTCCTCTTTTGTATTCTTGGTGCATTTCCCCTTCTTCTGTGGACCTTCTATGCATTGCACCCTAAAGAAACCTGTAATTACTATATATATATATATATTTTTTTTTAAAAAAACTGCTAGAAGACACAAAGAGGGTTTTTATAGCCCTCCACCCAACTAGGAGGGGGAAGTCACGGGAATTAGTAGGGCTTGGAGGATCACCCACCCATCACTTAACTGCAGTTCCACCCATTCCAACATGGATTAATTGCCTTCTGCCTTCGCGTCCAGGTGATCAACGAGGGTGAAGAGCCAGAAAACTTCTTTTGGGTGGGCATCGGAGCCCAGAAGCCTTACAACGGAGACGCCGAGTACATGAAGTACTCCCGCCTGTTCAGGTGAGAGACTTGGTTGGGGTGAGGTCCTTCCACCCTCCTCTTCCGTCCCTGTCGTTGCTTTTCCCTGCTCCGGGTTTGCCCTGCTGACTGCTGGAAATTTCAGAATTACACTTGACACCGACTAGCAACATGGGGTTCAATGCTGCTTCTGTCAGCTCTTAATACATTGCACACATTTCCTGCTTCCAGGAATTTAAGTTCAAGGTTGCATGTTGCCTAATGCACTTTCCCTAGTCTGGTATCTTTTCTGAGCCTGCTTGAATCACGGGACAAAGGGAGCATTTGTTGAGCCTATGTGACTCTGCCTTCCTCAGATGCTCCAATGACAAAGGCTATTTCGCCGTGTCGGAAAAATGTTCGGACTTCTGCCAGGACGATTTGGCTGACGACGACATCATGTTGCTAGACAACGGCTGCGAGGTGAGTATTTTGGGCTGGGATCCGCTTTTCAATGCAACTATTCAAGGGGTGGAAGTCCTAGCCCCGTGATGGCAAACCTTGGCACTCCAGGTGTTCTTGGACTTCAATTGCCAGAAGCCCAAGCCCCCGTGAATACACATGAAGGGGTTTACTGCAATTCATCCGGCCCATGCCGCCCTCGTCGCTCCGGGTTAACCCTCCCTCCGTACGGGTGTGTTTTACTTCCGCTTCCAGGAGCGACAAGGTCGGTGTGGGCTGGATGAATCGCAGTAAACCCCTTCGTGTGGAATCACACGGCGCTTCTGGGAATTGAAGTGCAAGAACATCTGGAGTGCCAAGGTTCGCCATCACGGTCCTAGGCTCTCTCTTTTGGGATGAGTAGAAAATGGAAACGTTTGTCTCCAGTTCATGGGGTTTTTCTTTCAAGCTGTGGTTGCTTTCTTTTCCTTTTAGGAAACCACCCTTATTCTCCTCTCTTTTGCAGGTCTATATGTGGGTGGGAACGCAGACGAGTCAAGTGGAAATCAAGCTGAGCCTCAAAGCCTGCCAGGTAAATTCGGAGAACCTGGAACAGCCTCACCCAAGCCTTTTAGACAGTTCCCATCATCCACAGACAGCGTAGACCAGGGGTTCCCAACCTAAGGTGCATGGGCCGGATCTGGCCTGTGGCCCCAACCCACTCTCCAAGGGCATTTGAGAAACAAAATGGCCACCCCCTTTGAAGCTGTTGGGACAAAATGGCCGTCCGGTCCTTGAAGCTATCTGAGAGACCGTGACCCCGGCTTTGGGGACCACTGGCCTAAGGATCCCAATTCGGTGACTCGCAAGGTCCATTCTGGAAAGGGACGGGATATCCTGTTTTCAACTCTCGTTTGTGGTCCTCATTCTTGATAGAGAAACAATTTTCCCCCCTTTGCTTCACCTCTCTCAATGTTTCCTCTTCCCTCCCTCGTCCAGGTTTACATCCAACACATGCGCTCCAAAGACCCCAGCCGCCCGCGGAAGCTGCGCCTGGTCCGGAAAGGCAACGAACTGCCGCCCTTCACCCGTTGCTTCCACGCCTGGAGTGTCTTCCGGAAACCCCCCGCCTAACCGGGACTCCCGAAAGGGCCTGCCCACCATGGGGGTGGACTTGTTAAAACAGGGGTTCCCAACCTTTTTACACCGATAGCATGAACACCCCCCCCCCCCGGAAGCAGACGCATTTATGGCTGTCAGATCGTTGCTTGGACGGGAAAAGCTACAGCGGGGCTTTTCACTCCGGCAAAACTGAAGCATGAGTTTGCTCAGCCCCCCTTTCCCTATTAGTACCAAGTTTTTTGATATTTATATAAAACACACATGCGCACACATAAAATTGGGGTTCTGTGCTGTTTTGGGAACGCACACAGGTAGCTAGCAGATATTCTGTAGAAACATCGCTAATGCTTCATCAAAATTGCTTTGGGAAAGAGATATTGAAGTTATGGTCTGACAAGGGACAAATGCAAAATAATAATATGAAACAAAGGCTAGGTCAGTCATGGCAAACCTTGGCACTCTGGGTGTTCTTGGACTTCAATTCCCAGAAGCCCAAGTCTCTGTGAATCCACACGTGCAGTAAACCCATTCGTGTAGATCAGGAGTTCTCAGCCTTTTTATGCCAGGGGTTGGATCATGCTTCCTTAGACAACTTCAGGCTGGATGGCCATTTTGCCCTTCCTTCACCACATGGCACTTCCTGGTGTGGTGGAGGCAGTGAAATAGTGTTGTGGGCCACAGGTTGAGAATCCCTGGTGTAGATTCACAGAGAGTTAGGCTTCTGGGAATTGACGTCCAAGAACACCTGGAGGGCCAACATTGACCATCACGGGCCAACTCCATCCAGACAGCGATGGTACCTCTATCTTACAAGTGTGGAAGGAATTCAGTGCGCCGAGTTAGACTTCTTCCTGGCCCTGTAATGCGGATGCTAAATGCCAGGACCCCATCTCTTTTTTGCTATGGTTTCGTCTTGAACTGGGAAATCTCCCGAGCTTGCAAGTTTTTACATCATATCAATAAAGATGGCGATTCACAAACGCGTCCCCTTCCATGTGTCCTGTGTTGCTGGATGCGAAGTGTGGCAACTTCGCCACAAGTAGATCTTGTCTGGGTTTGGGAAACTAAGCAACAGAATCGGGCTGGATTAAAACCTTGGATAGGAGACGTGCCCAGGGGTTTCCAGCTGAGAAAGAATCCCAGAGAACCGTGACCATCAACCTTAACAAACCTGTAGTCGTAGGTTAAGGTAAAGGTTCCCCTTGCTCGAAAGCCAGCCGTATCCGACTCTAGGGTGCAGTGCTCATCTCTGTTTCTAAGCCGAAGAGCCAGCGCTGTCTGCTTCTGCAGACGTTTTCGTGGTCATGTGGCAGGCATGACTAGACAGCGGAGTGCACGGAACGCTGTTACCTTCCCACCGAAGTGGTCCCTATTTATCTACTTTCAATTTCTTGCTTTCGAACTGCTAGGTTGGCAGGGGGGGGGGAAGCAAAATCCCTCCCCCCCCCCCCCCGAGAGGCATCTGAATTACACCCAAAATTCGCCACCTTTCAGAGCCAACCAAATTAATTTAGCATAGAAAAATGGTTGATTCTACCTGTCGCAAGTTGGGTTTCCCACAATTCTTGACCACTGCAAAGGAAACCCAAGAAACAGCCTTGCCTAGTTCTAAATTTGACGTTTCCAGAGGAGAAGCGACATCAGACCAACCGAGCCGATGACGATTTCTTGCGTCGAGACGGATTTAGCTGGCCGACTTTGCAAAAAAGAAACCGTGCAGGTTTGGAGATGCACCCCTTGATGCAATGCTGCGATTGGTAACACGCACACCCCGGTTCCAGGACAAGCAGCCGAACAAACCGTTAAGATATTAAATGCCTTTATTTCTTTTTTTCCTTCTCGTTTATTAAAAACCTGTATTAATCGCTAAACAATCCTAAATTGATTTTTCTGGACCCCAACCCCGCCCACCCATTGAAAAAAAAAATCCCCCAACAGAAGGGTACATTCTAGAAAACACAAAAAACCTATCCCACCCTCCCTTTCCCAATTAAGTCTGCCTGGAGAGGGGTAAATTAAGACACACCGTGGCACATTTCCACTACGAACCCCTCATCCGCTCACATCGGCACACATCCACACGCGTCCTCCCATGCACACGGGGACTACAAAGCAAACCGTACCAAAATACCATTATTTTTTTCTCCCCAAGGAATTTCTCGTGAAGGTATCGTCGGGAGATGCAAGTCCAACATAGGCAGGGAAGGAAGAATCGCTGCATCCGTACGCACAGCATGGCACTTGGGAGGGTGGGTATCCGCCCCTTGGCACAATAACATCAGTTGTGGGAACCATCACAACCATGAAACCCAAAGGGAAGTCGCTTGCTTTGAAACTGCAGCGCACATCTGGCAAAGACTGGGAGCCACAATGTAAGACCAGCACCGTTAGCTAACTTTTGGCACAAGATAAACCCCATAGAGAAGTGATGGTGAACCTTGGCACTCTAGGCGTTCTTGGACTTCAATTCCCAGAAGCCCAAGTCTCTGTGAATCCACACGGATGGGTTTAGTGCGCGTACGCGCACTAAACCCACCCGTGTGGATTCACAGAGACTTGGGCTTCTGGGAATTGAAGTCCAAGAACGCCTGGAGTGCCAAGGTTCACCATCACTGCTATAGAGGAATCCAATTGGCCTCACCAAGGTGACCAACGAGACCAAAGGGAATCACAGTGTGAGGCCCCTTTAGATGGTCTCCATTGTACAGATGATGTGGGGCTACACATCTGTTGTCCACTATCAACACAACTCTTGAGTGGACAATGCTAAGTTCTTTACCAAGTTAATCATGCCACGTTTCTATAGGTTGGAGCCATGGTTGTAGAAAAACTATGTGATGCAGATTTATCTGGAAGCAAGGCAATAAAAAAAACCAATGAGAAGTCAAGGGTTGTATTTCAGGCTTGCTTAAAAATAATATTAAACAAAGGCTAGGTCAGTCATGGCGAACCTTGGCACTCCGGATGTTCTTGGACTTCCATTCCCAGATGTCCAAGTCTGTGAATCCACACAAATGCATTTACAAATGGTTGGGGGATAAGGCTCAGTTCCATGAAGACTCACGGTCTGGAGAACCTTGGGGGGGGAAACTGGGTTGCATTCAATATGGTAGACTTGGAGGGTTTTCGCGGAGGAATAAATGACACATCAAAGGTCTCGAAAGCTCCCGGAGGAGCTATGATATTATCTACGTGTGGCTCAGTTTTCTCAACCTCAGACACCAACTCGTGTAAGCAGTGATACCACATGCCCACTGGCACAATAAGGACCACAGATGTACAAATGCCCATCGACATGTCAAGGTGTAACCCTTTGGGGTTTGGTGAGATGGCTTCACCCAAGCTTCCTGACCAGTGGAAGGTCCAATGGGAGTTATGGGAGGTCACATCTCTGCCCCTTCCCAACCCAACCCAACCCAACCCAACCCAACCCAACCGGGCCTTAGCAAAATCTCTCCAACATCACTCCTTTACTTCCAAGGCCCGTGAAACAACATACACAAACAAATCCACCTGAGAAGCTGGATGACTATAAGATCGCTCCAGGCTTGGAATGACTCCAGAGCATGGAAAGGTGGTGAGAAACATAGACTTAAGAGGTTGGCTTTCTCCTTCTTAAAAAAAATGCTCAAAAGGTGAATCCCCAAACTAGTCAGTTTGAAACCTGGGAAGAGAAAGAGGTTCCTGGGCAGTGGGGGAAGGGCAGGGGTTCTCAACCTAAAGACTATGGGCCAGATCTGGCCCATGGTGCCATTTCATGTGGCCTGCCACCCTCACTCTCACCGCCGCTGGCAGAAGCATCAGAAAGCCGTGTCCGCATTTACAGCAGCATTTACGGCAGGGGGAAACCACCAGTCCGGCCCCAGTTGTCTGAGGGAGCATGACCCAGCCATGGCTTGGAAAGGTTGAGAACCCTCTGGGGAAGGGCCTTGCAACGTAGCCCTCTCTGGGGTGGATCAGTACCGTTTCAGCCGCACAAAGGCCTCAAGTCATATTGCTTCACAGATGTTCTGATGTTCTGCTACAAAATGCACCCAAAATGTAGTGGGGAAATATTAAACTAAACCGTCACGGCCACACAGTCAGGGCTGCCGAGGGGGGGGGGGGGGGGATCCTTCACAACAGCCAGCAAACCACACGCGCGCGCGCACACACACACACACAAGTTTCCCAACAATGTTACCAAAAAAAGTTCCCCAAAAAGTATTTCTTCCAAGTCCAGTTTTGGCTAAAAAGGTCCCAATTTTGCACCAAGTACCGGTTTTCGGGCCGCCGAACAGGCAACTTGGAACAGCCGCCCGGGGCGAGTGGGGGGCAAGAAAGTCCCGATGTGTAGCCGTCAAAAAAAAAGGCAAGGTGGGTTTGAAAGTGTGTAAACATCGCCCACCAGAAAAGCCAGCCCAAAAGAGAGTTCGGTGTCCGCCCCGGGCAAGTTCCAAGACAATTCTGGGAGACGGTTGGCGGATCCAGCGAGAGAAAGAGAAAATCATCGAAATACTGCGTATAAAAAAGACCCTTTTCGGTGGATACGACACCATTTCTGGCCCAATGTGGGATTCTCAAAGCAATGCGTGGCATGGTTCCCCTTCAACCCAAACGCACGCAACTCTGCATTGGTTTCCATTCCGACGCCGCATCCCCGGAGTTTAAGCATGTGCCTTTTTGTGCAACCGAAGGATAGACACACTTTGCTCCCGAAAGGTATATGACATCCTTTCCCCCCAAAAAAACAGGAGACGAAAGCCAATCGGGTGAAGTCCGACGGGGAGACGGTGCATAGCTTCAAGACGCCATCCCCGCCCGCTTCCATGTGTTAAGGGGGGGCGGGGGGATACATTATGTTCCTTTATTACAAAACAAATGCAGAAGGGTCGTCTCTGGAAGGAGCCGGAGAGGTAGGGCAAAGAAGTCTGTTAGGGAGGAGAAATCTGGTCTGGGGAGGGCGTTTCCGGCCGGCCGGGACCAGTGGGCCGTATCTGCAGAGGAAACGGAGAGTTAAGTCCATAACATATCATTTCGTTTCAGGGTTGAAAGGATTTTTCCCAAGGAAAAAATAATACTGTACCTTATTTAATTAGGATCCCCGGGGACCGGGTTTCCTCCTCGTTGATGTTCCTCAAGTTTTTTTCTGCTTCTTCCGAGGGCCTGAGAGAGAGAGAGAACGACGTAAGAACGGCGCATAAACTTCTTAATCCAAAACTCTGTTTCTCTTCATTGCTCAGATAATATTTTTGGCAAATCTCAAGCAGGACCTGCTCGGAGATTTTGCCCCGTCTCCGTTTGCCCCGCTGCTTTTGGTGAACCAGAGTCGCGCTATTCCTGGTTATGGAGGCTCAATTCCAATATCGCGGCAAATCGTCCTGTCGATTTTATTTTCTATTTTCCTTTCTTTTAATTTTACGATGTAAAACGATTTAAAGTAGAAGGATCGTCTTTGAAAGGGCCTCTCTTTTATCCATGTACAATTACTCCATCTACAGTCGTGATGGCGAACCTTGGCACTCCAGATGTTCTTGGACTTCAAATCCCAGAAGCCCAAGCCCCCATGAATTCCGCACGAATGGGTTTAATGCAATTCATCCGGCCCACACCACCCTCGTCGCTCCTGGAAGCGGAAGTAAAACGCACCCGGACGGAGGAAGGGTTAACTCGGAAGTGCTAATTTTCGAGGGTGCCTTCAAATCTCTAGCTTGTTTTCCCAGTCTTCTAGTTTCTCAGCCCAATGCAAAAAAGGGAGACCTACCCCAAGTAATCCTTGACTTCCTCCGCCGTGACGTCTCCGGTTGTATCTAGCGGCGTGTCGATGCTGTTATTTGGAGAGTCAACCGGTGTTGGGGAGAAAGAGGCTTGATGGTCCTCCGGAGAACCTTGCGTAGAGAAGGAGTCAGAGAGGTGAGCAAACCCCATCCAAAATTGAAGCCCGAGTTGACCCATAGTCGCCCACTTTGGTATCATCAGGTCATTGATGTTGAATACAGAGAGCGTCTCTTAGGTATTTTGCGTCATCGTGTTATTTATGGCATGTTTACTGCCGGTTTTATTGTGGCTTATTTTTATCATAATTTTATGGGGAGTACTTTTAAAATGTCTGTTTGTTGTATGGGGGATTTTATGTTGTTAGCCGCCTTGTGTAGGGATTCATTCTCCCTAGAGAGGTGGGGTATAAGTGCAACTATTTTACTTTTACATTTACTTTTACGTTTACTTTTGTTTACTTTTACTAATACTATCATCATCATCACCACCTCTCTCTCTCTCACACTCTCTAATTTTGCCTTACAAGCAAAGTGTACAGTAAAACCCTGACTTACATATGCCTCAAGTTACATAAAATTCAGCTTACACAATGATTTTTTGCACTAAAACCAAGTTCCGGTTTACATAAATGTCCTGATTTACATAACACAATTTCCTATGGGTTTGCTTCGATTTACATAAATATCATTTTTCCTATGGGTTTGCTTCGAGTTAAGTAAAAATTCATTTTTCCTATGGGTTTGCTTCGAGTTAAGTAAAAATTCATTTTTCCTATGGGTTTGCTTCGAGTTAAGTAAAAATTCATTTTTTCCTATGGGTTTGCTTTGAGTTAAGTAAAATTTATTTTTCCTATGGGTTTGCTTCGAGTTAAGTAAAAATTCATTTTTTCCTATGGGTTTGCTTCAAGTTAAAGTAAAAACAAACAATTTATATAAAAGCCTCCGAGACAGACTTTTTACTTAGTAGGGGTTTTACTGCATTTGTTTAAACGGCTGCACAGAACTGTTTATCAACCAAAGCAACTGTTTATTCTTCTATTTCAAGAAAGGAACTGTAGGTAAAGAACTATTATTCTTATACAGTACTTCAAAACAAGTGTGGAGAGTTTGGGCTAGAATGGGAGTCTAATACTTGGAGAACTTGCTTATTATAACTAATTGTTTAAACTGCCCCACACTTTCAGTTATGTGCAGTTCTAAAAATATTCAGTTTTAAAAATCCTGAAATACGTATGTATTTCTATGGCGCATTACCAAAGCTGGCCACTAGAGGCCACTGTCTACAAGGTAAAATATAGGGTTTGCTGTTATCTGCAGTTTCATGTATCTGCAGTAAATACTGGAGTGAATCTGGAATGGGTGGGTGCGTTTGAATGAGGTTTGAAACTCAGGGCAATGTCTTTCTTAGGTTATTAGAACAGATCGAAGGAGAAGTCAAACCACAATGTCAACTGATCTGTCGGCCGAAAAAGAAAGGTCATTTTCCTTACGTTCGTTACTTGTGAGGGAATGGTTGGCCTCCGAGTTGGGCAGGACGTGCGTTCCGTTGGCCTGGTTCAGTTTGGGCGTCGCCGTGAACCTGTTCCGAAAAAAGGAGACGGAAGGCGTACTTAACAGATTTGCCTATGGCCCAGTGATGGCCAACCTTGGCATTCCAGCTGTTCTGGAACTTCAATTCCCAGAAGCCCTGATCAGCAGGAGTGCTTTCTTGGGCTTCTGGGAATTGAAGTTCAAGAACATCTGGAATGCCAAGGTTCACCATCACTGACCTATGGTCTTCTAACTCATAGGTCCTCAAACATGGCTCTCCAGATGTTCTTGGACTTCAATACCCTGAAACCCTATCAGCAGGAGTCCTGACTTGGGCTCCTGGGAATTGAAGTCCAAGAACATCTGAAGTGGTTGGCCACCACTAACCTATGGTCTTCTAACTCATAGGTCCTCAAACATGGCTCTCCAGATGTTCTTGGACTTCAATACCCAGAAGCCATGATTAGCAGGAGTCCTGACTTGGGCTTCTGGGAACTGAAGTCCAAGAACACCTGGAGTGCCAAGGTTGGCCATCACGGGCCTACGACGACACGGATATCAGTTTCCTAACCCTCATTTCAAGGCAAAAACTTGTTCAACAGAGCTGTTCTTACCCAAGTGAGTTGGCATCGTGGACGCGGCTCGTGTCGAGGACGCAAAGGGGTTCAGTGATGTTTCGTGTGCTCAGGGAAAACCGCTCAAACTCGGACGGAGAGATCAGATAAAATCCTGGGGGCAAGAGAGGAAGAAAAAATAATGGGATATATAAAGACTTCTTCAAAAAAAAAAAAAACAGGGGAAGCTTGACACAGTCTCTGACCCAGTATATATATATAATCTTGATCCAAGATTATTGTCAAGCAGGGATTTGAACCCATGCCTCCTGACCTTCCTGTTCGCTATTCTACCCTTTATACTCACCTCCCTTGACCTAGCTGGGAGAAACCTCAGGATAAACTTGCCTTCTGAATTATGCCAACCCTTGATCCATTTAGGGGCACATGAGAAGCAGCCAGTTTCAGTGGCCAAACCAGGATTCGAACCCAGTTCCCCTGCATCCTAGTCTGACACGATACCACCACGGCTAAGGCGAGACCCCGGTTTCAAAGCTTTGCAACTTTCCATCCTTTCCAAAACTTATTTTGTAACCCCCTCAATTTTTCTAAGCGGTGGTGTAGTGGTTAAGACGCGGAACTTAACGACCAGAAGTCAGCACTTTGAGACCCGAGTCTTGGGCAATGAAGTGAGCTCCCATCCATCTGCCCCAGCTCCTGCCAACCTAGCCGTTCGTAAGCTAGAATTTGCAAGTAGATAAAACAGGTACCATTTCGGCTGGAAAGGCAACAGCATTCCAAGCGCGCCAGCTTCTAGTCATGCCTGGCTGTCTGTATCTGCAGATGTTTCTGTGGCCATGTGGCAGGCATGACTAGAAACTGGAGGGCTTGGAATGCTGTTACCTTTCCAGCCGAAATGGTACCTGGTTTATCGACTTGCAAATGCTTGCTTTCAACCTTCATCTTGACCTAAGTATTCTGAATTAGAAAAGCAGTCTGACCCACCTTGCCCATGTTTGGTGAAGACGCACGAGGCAATCCCGCTGATGTCTTCTTTCCGGATGCAGTCGTAGTGGACCTGGGGTCGCAGCCCCGGCACTGTAAAGATGTGAATGTCCCCCAGGTTGGTAAGGCAGGCCAGGCCGTTCTCTGTGTAATCCTCGCACGTGGCGCTGGTGAAGTTTATCAGCCCCACCTTTCGTACCCGGCATCCTTCATGTGCCGTCAGCTTGAACTTCGTTTTGGCACTTACTTTGGGCAACGTGAACACCTGGGATGGATCGAGAATGGAAGTGTGTTTGCACCCCCAAATAACTTCCCTGCATCACTTGGAGGGCCCCCGGATAGGCTAAAGGTCAGAGTCCCTCAATGCAAGACCAACAGGCTCAAGTGGGGAACTGCTGGCAGACAACAACAACATGTGGTGTGAATGTGGCGAGATACAGAATCTGACACACTGGTCTGCCAATGACGGCCAGAAACATGGGCTGATGAAGACTTACATTTGGAGAACCACAAAGCCCATTTTCCTGCCTTGCAGGAAATGAAAAAAGCATTCACCCACATTTCCCGAAGATGCACGGAGGCATAAAAAACAGCATTATGGACCCTTTACCCAAGCATCTCCTTGTGGAAACTTCATTACAGAAACCAGACATGTGCTTGAAGATCCCCTCCCCCGAAGCCAGGTAGGGCTTTACCTTGAATTGTTCCTCCGAAGCTATAAGCACCGAGTGGCTGCCCTGCATGTCGGGGGCTTTGGCCAGGTCCCGCGAAACCTCATAGGGTTCCGGAAGAGGGTTTCCTCGGCCGTCGAGAACGCCGATCGACACCACCGGCGCTCTGTGCATGAGCTGGATCTCCTTGCCCAGGACGGCTTCCACCGATCGTTCGGAGAACTTTTCCTGAGAAGGGACTTCGAGGGCGTAGGCGAAGACGGAGCCGGAGTTCGTGCCGGACCACAGGGTGGGCCCGTGATGTGCAGCTGGGGGGAAAGAAAGCATGCACATGGTTGAGGACTGGATGAAAGCCAGCCATGACCAACTCTAGGGAGCGGTGCTCATCTCCGCTTATTGCTAGTGCTGTCTGCGTCTATAGACATTTCCGTGGGCATGTGGCAAACATGATTACACACCAGAGTGCACAGAACACTGCTACCTTTCCTGCAGAAATGGTACCTGTTTATCTGGTTGCAATTTCTTGCTTTCAAACTACTCGGTTGGCAGGAGCTGGGACAGACACCGGGAGCTCACTCTATCCAGCTACACTTGGGTCTCGAACTGCTGACCTGCTGACCTTCCGGTCATAAGGCTCAGCGTCTTCACCACTAAGCCACTGCAGTCCTGTCTTTCCTATATAACATTTTATTTATATACATTTGTCTCCTCCCTTCTTCCTGGTCCCCGAAAGATGGGAGCACCCCGTGAATCCGCACAAATGGGTTTACTGCGATTCATCCGCTCCGCGCTGCCCTTGTTGCTCCCAGAAGCGGAAGTAAAACATGCCCGTACAGAGGAAGGGTTAAACTGGAAGAGCCTTAACCGTACAGGCGTGTTTTACATCCGCTTCCGGGAGGGATGAGGGCAGCGCGGGCCGGATGAACTGCAGTAAACCCATTCATGTGGATTCACAGGGTGCTTGGGTTTCTGGGAATTGAAGTCCAAGAACATCTGGAGTGCCAAGGTTTGCCATCATGGAGATAAGGTCTTGTTTTGGAAGAGAGAAACCACCGTCAACCCCCCACCCCACCCCTCCAGCCTCAGTTTCCCCGTCCTTACCATCTCGGAGGAAAGTGTCGGCGAAGTAGAGGCACCGTACGACTCCCGAAAGCGAATCGTCAGCTGACCGGGGCTCGATCCGCCGTTGGACGGGGGTCATTTCTATGTCGTGGGGGCCCGGTTGCTCAGCCAGTTGGGCGTTTGCTTCCTGGACCTGAGAGATGGGGTTGGGGGGGGGGGGTGTCGAAAGGGGACATCCATTACTGCCGCAGAACATTACTCGACGTTGCACTCAGACAGAGATCGTGGAAGGACGGCTCAAGAGACCTGGGTTCAAGTCCCCGCTTGGCCATGGAAATTCACTCGGCGAACACAAGTGGCTTGCTCTTCCTCGGCTTGACTTCGCTCGCAAAGTCGTGGTGGAAGAGGTGAGGTGGGGACGCCGCCACACCTGAACAGGTGTCCCACTAGACACAGCTGGGCTTTAAACTCTTCAAGCTCTCATGAAAGTTCCCCCAGCTTCCATTGCTCCAGGAACCTGGGCTTCCTCCCTCCCTTCCGTCCACGCAAAACAGTCAGGTCTAACTGGGATTCGAACCCGGGACCCTTTCCTCTGTACAACGTCCCACTTGGTCCGTTTACCTTGCTGGAAGGGCTGCTGGTGTTGACCCTCTTCTTGCCGGACACCCGGCTCTTACGGATCCTCCGGAAGGATTGGCGGAGCGACTTCTTCAGGGATTTGACGCGGGACAGGGGCCCCTCCATGGCCAGCGAGTCGTTCGGATGCAGCGTGCACCTGTGGAGCGCACAGAAGGGTTGTTACCTTTCCCGCTGAAGCCGTACCTATTTATCTACTTGCAATTTCTTGCTATTGAACGGCTTGGTTGGCAAGAGCTGCAGAACACACAGAAGGTTGCTACCTTTTCTGCTGAAGCAGTACCTGTTTATCTACTTGCAATTTCTTGCATTTCGAACTGCTAGGTTGGCAGGAGCTGGGGCAGAAGACAGCCGCTCACCTATCATGCAGCACTCAGGTCTCGAACTGCTGACCCGCCAGCCTTCTGGCTGTCAAGCTCAGCATCTTAACCACTAAGCCTCCACAGCTCCAAACTGGGGACACAAATCCCAATTCTTGTTGAAAGCCTCATGGACGTCAGACCCCTGGTCGATCTCACCTGGCCAGCACCGAATTCCGCCGGTAGTAATCGTAGAGGCCGAATCCGTGGCTGGTTCCAAAAGCCACCAGGTTCCACTCTGAGTGTAGTGTGACGGCTGTGACGGCGGCCGGTGGCATGCTTTGTACCAGAACGCTGGGCTGAAAGCCAGGCGGAAAAGCCATGGAGCCATTCCTCGGAGGGAGCCGGTCGTGGCCCTTCCAGGTGAAACCCTCGCGGTCTTGAAGGAGATCAACCACAGCCACATTGATCGGGTGCTCCGACTTCTCGTCGCTCAGCTCCATTATCAGCACCTGCATGGATGAGGAGGAAAACTCTGGCTTTGGGGAAAGAGGGAGAGCTGGATCCGGTCCACGGCACCATTTCATGTGACCCCAACCCCCACCTCTCCAAGGGCATTTGAGAAACAAAATGACCACACACACCCTTTGAAGCTGTTGGGACAAAATGGCCACCCCCATCTGGCCCTCGAAGCTGAATGAGAGAGTGTGACCTGGGCCCTGACTTGGAAAAGGTTGGGAACCCCTGATCTTGAGGGCAGCTCGCCCTTGCTCAAAAGCCAGTCGTATCCATCTCTAGACTTCGGTGCTCATCTCTGTTCATAGTCAAAGAGCCAGCGCTGTCTGTTTCTACAGACGTTTCCACGGACGTGTGGCAGGCGTGACTAAACAGCAGAGTGCACGGAATGCTATTTACCTTTCCCACCAAAAGCAGTACCTATTAATCTACTTGCAATTTCTTGCTTTCGAACTGCTAGGTTGGCAGGAGCTGGGACGGATGACAGGAGCTTACTCCGTCGTGCAGCACTCGGGTCTCCAACTGCTGACCTTCTAAGTCATCAAGTTCAGTGTCTTAACAGTCCTCTCTTGTGGGTCCGCAAGAGCAAAACCCAATTAGAAGATGGAGGAAAGAGCTCACAGGACAAGGAATGGCATTAAAGGAGGAGATAACTTAGGAACCATACTTGTCAAGTTTTGGATTTGGAAATAAGGGAAATTTCCCAGCAAAAACGGGATACTTGACAGTTATGCTTATCCTTTGCTGCCCTCCAATGGCGGCAATAGGGCATTGCAGTCTAATTAATATTGGAGGGTAAAATAAGGGGTTTTCCCAGCCAATACGGGATACTTGACAGCTATGTTAGGAACTCAACCTTTCCAACGTCACTTGGACGACCCCGAATAGGCTGAGGGTTGGAGTCCCTAAATGCAAGACCAACAGGCTCGAGTGGGGCTATTGGTGGACAACAACATGCTGTTCATTTACTGGTCTGCCGATGACTACCATAAACATGTCCCAATGGAGAGTAGAGTTTGGCCAACAGGGAAGCCAAGAAAGTGGCTTCATTTTAGCAGGCCAGGGTTCGATCGGGACACAGAAGAAGAAAAGTCCTGGAAGAGCCACACATTACCAAACTTGAGTTCATGGTTTAGATAAACAGCTGAGAGAGAAGGAACGGAAGGTCTCGCGTTCGAATTACGCATAGTTCTGGTTACCTGCCCTGCCGTGCCGGCCACCACCATCTTGGCTGTATATTTGCAGAGCGAGATCTTCTGGATTCCCAACCTAGGGTCGTCGCTGTACGGGTCAAAGCAGCCGACCTAGACGCCAGGAGAGATTCACAAACACATCCACACAATGAAGGAGAAAACCCCACATTGTGTTTGCCACAACAAGGTCCCACATTCATTGGCTTTGGTTTTTTTTTGTATTTAATATTGTATTTTTTCTTGATTTGTAATTTTGTAACTCGATGATATTATTGTATTATTATTATTGTATTATTGACTGTATTGAGTTATATTTACTTGTGTTACTGTATTATTGTGATTGTGTACACCGCTTTGAGTCACCCGCTGGGTCGAGTAAAGCAGTATAGAAATTAAACATGAAATGAAAAATTTAAGCACAAAATTGAACTCAGATTGTCTTAAGCAGGGTTTGAAAAGGGTTCCTCCTCAACCATGCAACCTCACCCTGTAAGTAAAGGTTGCCCTTGCTGGAAAGCCAGCCGTATCCAACTCTAGGGTTCAGTGCTCATCTGTTTCAAAGCCAAAGAGCCAGCGCTGTCTGCTTCTGCAGACGTTTCCGTGGGTCATGTGGCAGGCACAAATAGACACCGGAGCGCACGGAACACTGTTTATCTTTCCCACCGAAGTGGTCCCTATTTATCTACTTGCAATTTCTTGCTTCATTTTTTGTATTAGGAATAATTAAAAAGGAATTTTTTAAAAAATAATAATAATATAGGGACCAAAAAGGAGCTCTTGCTCCCACGGCACGTTCCCAATCTTGCGACGGCACGAACCTTCCGGAACGGGGGCCACTCCTCTTCGCACGTCTGGTTCAAGCTGTCGTTGTGTTCACAGTCGGTCTGGAAAATGTTGGCCGTGGCCAGTTTATACAACGGCTTCAGGGCAACGCCGGAGGCATCCCAGAAACGGACAGAGCCGTCTTCGTGGCTAGGGAAACGAAAGACAGGTAAGCCCATCTGTCCTTAAGAGAGCCCTGTCGGTGCAGGGGTTAAACTGCTCTGCAGCCAAAAGGCTATGAGTTCGGTCCTGACGGGGATCAAGGTTGACTCAACCTCTCCCATCAGTGCAAAATGAGTCCCCGGCATGCATTTTGGGGCAAAAATGCTAATTAACTTGTGAACCAGCCATAAGCGCAACGGGGTAGCAGATGAGTAGAATTTGTTTATTTATTTGCTATTGCTAATTGCTTCTTTCTTCTTAATCCAGGCATTGGAGTCCAACCCCAACCCCCTTAAAACTGCCTTATTTTCCTGTTTCTAAAGCCCTTTTTCCAACTATTTCGTCTCTTTTCTTGGCAATGTTTAGCAGGGATTGTTTCTGTGCTGCGCGCACGAGAGCCGGCCAAGAAAGCGGCGCCTTTGGGAAAGGATTCTTCCCAGACGAAGGGAAATATCAATAGGACGCTTCCTTCGGGACGAGCCCTCCAAAGGATGGCCAAGAGCCAGGATCCAGCCAAGCCTGGCCAACCCTAATTCCTCCTAAATTCCCTCTCCTCCCAGGTCTGAACATCTGCCGGCCCTGGCCGCGTGGGCTGAAGAAGCCGGGCTCAACCGTTGCCAGGAGTCAAGGCAACAAACTAGAAGTGGGGAAATAAATGGGGATTTTGGGAGGGCGAGAGAATGAAATCCCCAAAGGGATGCGCAAACTGATGATGCATCCTTGACCGGGCGCCAAACTAAACAAAGCGGGTTGTGGCGATGGAATGTGTGCGCCCACCCACAACAGGGTCGGGCTCAGCCCACCCAAACTGCAACACAATGTCCAGGATTCACAACTTTCCTCCTCCAACCCGGAGGGGTTAACAATGGGGAAGATGGGGATTGTAGTGAATAAGACCTATCCTGAACTGAGCCCAGCCAAAATGTTACCAGGAAATTACAAAGAGGCAGTGAAACAGCCATCTTTGGGTCCCACAGGTAGACTGCTTCTTCCTTTGGAGGTTCGACGACCAATTATCACAGGTCCATCTCCTTTGTGAATCAGTGCGACCCCCTTTTTTAAGCCATCCATGTTCGTGGCGGTCATCCAGTCTGGTAACCATGAGTTCAATAAGTTCAGCCGTGCCAAGGTTATCCATACACTGGTTTCGCTGGACGGCACCCATTCATCTAGTTATGCAGACCTTGCTTGATTCTGTGTCTCTTTGCTCTATGTTCCTTTCAAGAGTTTTGGGACTCTCGCCCTTCCTATTCGCCCTCACAACAACCATGTAAGGCAGGGGTGCCCAAACTTTTTGGGCCGGTCATGTGGTTCAGCGGGCCGGTTACGTGGTTCCTCCCACCGGAAGCGGAAGCAAAACACACCTTGCAATCTGTTTTGCAACAGGACGATAGATTTTAAGCCGCCACTTTCTCTGCTTAAACAGGGGGTGCCCAAACTACGGCCTGCGGGCCGGATCCAGCCCCAATGCCAATTCATCCGGCCCGCACCGCCCTTGTCGCTCCTGGAAGCGGAAGTAAAACATGCCTGCACGGGTGTGTTTTACTTCCGCTTCCAAGAGCGACAACATGGGCCGGATGAATTGGCATTGGGGCTGGATCTGGCCCACGAGCCATAGCTTGGGCACCCCTGATGTAAGGCAAGCCAGGCCAAAGCAGAACAACAGACTCCAAGACGCCGGCAGGTTTCGTAGCCAAAGGGGGATTTGAACTGAGGTCTCGTGTCCTGAAGATTTGAACCCAGGTCTCTTGCTCCGTCACTCCACAAGCCCTATAGACAGAAGCCACAAAACGAACGTGGCCTGGAAACTCACCCGGTCAAAAGGAGTCCCCTTTGGGAAGGTTCCCGGGCCAGATTTCTCCCTCCGTTGATGGGCCAGCTCTGGAAATAAATGGAAGAAAGCACAAGCCCTTAAACAAATGCAGCTGAAACCCTGCCTGCACAATGGGGGTGGCCATTTTGTCCCAACAGCTTCAAAGGAGTGGGCATTTTATTTCTCGAATGCCCTTGGAGGGGTGGGGGGGGGGGTGGGCACATGAAATGGCACCGTCTTCAGTTGGGAAACCCCATGCTTAGATGCGCCTTCCAACTCTACCGCTCTATAGTTCCCGGCCGTGTCCCTGGTTGGACTCACCACCGAGGACAACCGGGGGCTTTGCTGTTCTCCAGCACTGACGATCCTCTCCCACAGCTTGAGGGGGACGTTGGAGATGTGATACGAGCAGGTGATGGCCGAAGAGTGGAGTGGGGCCAGGTAGGGCGGATGAATGGTTGGCCAGCCCGGGGTCTGCAGGTCGATGACCACCAGCTCTTCCTCCACCAGGACAACCAGTGCTGAAGGGTTGTCAAATTCTAGGGAGAAGCAGAAGCCGAGAACTTAACGCTCGCCCGTTTGACGAATACTCCGTTAGGAAGAAACGAGGAGTTTGGGGAGGGAGAAAGAAAGAAAGAGCGAACGAACGATTGTAGGATGTTGCATAGGAAGAAATTGTGGCACTTCAACTGATCCCCTAAAACAGTGATGGCCAACCTTGGCACTCCAGGTACTCTTGGACCTCAATTCCCAGAAGCCCAAGTCAACACACCTGCTGATCAGGGCTTCTGGGAATTGAAGCCCAAGAACACCTGGAGTGCCAAGGTTGGCCATTACTACCCTAAAAGGTCATGGTCTCCCTTACTTGAAAGCATGCCATATCCAAGGCTCAGTGCTCATTTCCACTTACAGCCCAAAAGGTTGGATACAGGTCTATAGTTGGATACAGGTCTATAGTTAGTTAGTACTACTGGATCAAGTGATGATTTCTTCAGGAGGGGGCGTACCAAAGCATGTTTCAATGGTGCAGGAAAAATGTTACCTTTCCTGCCAAAGCAGTACCTATTTATCTACTTGCAAATTCCTTGCTAGGTTGGCAGGAGCCGAGACAGATGACAGGAGCTCACTCCATCATGCAGCACTCGGGTATCACACTGCTGACTTGTTGACCTTCCGGCCGTCAGGCTCAGCATCGTAACCCCTAAGCCACCGCGGTCGCTGTTCTCCTAAAAGCCACACACACACCCCTTGCGTAAAAGGAGCACATTGCGTACCCGCTTCTACCTCCGTGTTGTAGACCGTAAAGAAGTCGATCACCCGAGAGGTGAAGTCCAGAGTTACCAACGCCTGGCCTTGAAGGATGGAGACGCAATGCCGGTCGCCGTAACTCGCCCGCGGCATTCCTCCGCTGAAGATAATGTAGTGGTTCCTGGGAGGAAAAACATTATTCTTTTGAGTCGCTGACTTCCCTGGAGAATTTTTCTTTTGGGGAAGTTATCTCCTCTCCTAAAACCCTTCCAGGAAATTTCCTGCAAATTGGGGTTTGGGGGGGGGGGTACCCTAGTCCATTCATCGCTTCCGCCTTCTTGTATCTTTCAATGTTTGCAGGAATTTAAGCTTTCCCCCTCTTGTAAAAATGAGACGCCTCCCTAAAGCCCTCCGAAACAAAATCAGAAATAGGATTCCAGAAACTCGAAATACCTATTTTTCCATCCAAGTGGACTTCCTGTTGGAAAGAAGCCCATCTGAAATTGAATGATCGTCTTAAAAAGGATTGGATCCTTTTTTGGATAAGAAAATCCAGCTTCTGGTGAGGCACTTGTTAGGTCAGGGTATCTCAACCTTGGACCTCCAGATGTTCTTGGGGCTTCGGGGAACTGAAGACCAAGAACATCTGGAGGCCCAAAGTTGAGACCCTGGACTAGATGATGGTTGCTGGCAGGGTCCATTAAATCTAGAAAGAGCACCTACCCCGATTCACTCGTCCGCCATATAATCTTGTTGATCGCTTTACACGGAAACGGACCTAGAATGAAACAGAGGAGGTGTCAGACCAAGGGAAGCAACGGATCCCACTTGGACAGATGTGGAGGTATCAGACCAAGGGAAGCAACGGATCTCACTTGGACAGATGTGGAGGTATCAGACCAAGGGAAGCAACGGATCCCACTTGGACAGATGTGTTCTCAACACGAAGAATGGCAGAAGACCACTGAAAATGTCAGGATCCAACTTGGCAAACTTACACTGCACCATAAATCTGGTTTTTGGGAGCGCCAGAAATAAACCACACTTACCAAGCCCTGAACTCTCAAGAGAAGCAATAATAATAATAATAATAATGAATTAATTAAACTGAAGGTGTGGCATTTTGAGCACATCATGAGAAGGAAATGCTGTTGAGGTGGCCCAATATTGGGCGGATGTCATCTCATCCTTTTAATTCCTTTTTCTTTTAGATATGTTAATCTTAGCTTTGTATCTTATTATATGCTGGTGGTGCCTCTGACATGAATAAAGAAAGATGAGAAGGCATCTATAGTCTTTATGTTTCATCGCGCATTGCAAAGATTTTTTAATTTGTTGTACGACGCTGAGAGTGGGAGGATATCCCACAAAGGAAGGAGGGAAGGTGCCAAGGCCACCGGTCCATGTTTCAAGGTCCTAGTCCTCAAGGCTGTTCGTCTCACCATAAGGGGTGGTGGAGGTGGCCGACTGGATAGTCTTTGGGGAATCGCTCGCCAACGGCCACACCGCATAGCCCCCGTCGCTGTGAGAGCTGACCACCGTCGAGCCGCTACGTTCCCATGCGAGACTTTCCAGTTGCTGCAAAAGAAGAAAATATATAATGACCACCACTGTCGCCACGGCGTTGGCTTTTAAGAAAATAAGACTTTTCACATCTTGCAATGCTGAAATGCAGAAAAGGGGGTGGCATTTTAGCCCCGTTTGCAAGGCTGGTGTTTAGGTTTTCGGGGCAAAACCGTCAACGAAAGAGAAAGCGGAGTACAGTATGCCTCGGTTAACGTAATTTTCACTTTACGAACGGGAATCGATTGGCATTACTGCCTTTGCAATACAGATTTTTTTTCACAATACGAAGCAAATCCCCCCCCCCCAGAATGCATTGTGCCTGGGAGGTTTATTGCGCCGCCCCATGCATTCTGGTGTCTGTGGGTGGAGTGTGGAGTGATGTTTGCATTGAGATTTGGAGCCATTCTGGGATTTTTTTGCAGTGGGTTTGGTACTTTTTGGGATTTTGGGGGGTGCATTTCTCAAGCGGTGGAAAGGTAGGGAACTCGGTTTCACCGTTTGCGCATGCCTTTTACTGTATATGTTTTGCCTCATGGGGTGGCTTCCATGCCAGCTCATGTGCTATGCACAGCTTTTATTATGTCTTTTATAAATAGTTTTGAACAGATAAAATACTTTTTTAAAAAACCTCCAGAATGGATTAATTGGTTTTCAATGGGGGGAAACTGCATTTCGCTTTATGAATTTTTCATTAATTTCGTAAAGCGAGGGACCACTGTATACATATCAGTGATTCTCAACCTGCAACCCATGGGCCAGATGCGGCCCACAGCGCCATTTCATGTGGTCCCCCCACTGTCTCCACCACACTCGGAAGTGCCATGTGGTGGAGGAAGGGCAAAATAGCCATCCAGTCCCCAAAACTGTCTGAAGGAGCATGATGAGGCCCTTGGCTCAAAACGGTTGAGAACTCCTGGTATAGATTATGGAGATGAAACCATGTGACTCCCAACCTCACTGCGGCTAAGCTGTTACCTGGTTGCCCAAGAAGAGGTGGTCCATTTCTCGGGTCTTCTTGTCCCAAAGAACCATCAGGCCGCGGCTGTAACCGATCAGTATTTTGGAAGGGTCCCGAGGGTGTTCATGAAGAGCCTCGACAGGGCCAAGCGACTTCCCGCACCGGTAATCTTCCGGTAGGCTGCAAAAAAAAAAAACCCAACAAGATGGGCTTGCTCTGATCTCCAGGCTCGATTCTCGCCACCGTCCAGCATTCCCTTTAGCTCAGGCTTCTCGACCCTCATTCGTAGAGATTTATAACCCATTTCTCACAAACACCAGGATTAAGCAACTCTGGATGGTTTGGAAGGCGCTCAACGTTGCCAACACCAGAAACCCATTCAGGGTTGCCATGGGTCCTTCCTGGAAAGATTGGACGTGGCCAGAAGTTCATGTCTGACTTTCGTGTTTCATGTTTTTTTGAAGATCTTGGGGCCACTCCAAGGCTTGGGTTGGAGCTAGTGGTGCTTGGAGAACCATGTTTCAGAGGAGGATTGTGACCCTGGAGGTTTCTAGAGAAGGGGTTGTGTGTGTGTAAAACGATTGATTGGAGCCTATGGAGGCCACAAAATGAACCACCCAAGACCTTCCACCCCAACGTTCACAATCAGGGCTACCAACCTCTGTAGGACCTCGTCTTGGTAGAAGGTCTTGTCTTCCAGCAAGGTCAAGTTAGGGAGTTCCAGCAGGTAGACGCCGCCGCCTTCGGTCCCCAGGTAAGCCGTGTCGCAGGTCGACTGGAGCAAGACCACCGTCACCCGGGTAATACTGGGAGGGGAGCTATATAGGGACAAAGAAAACCATCTGTCAATTGAGGGCCATTCCCAAAACTTCTTGGGGAAGTAACTGGGAAAGTAAATAGCCCGCGTTCCAGAGATGAACACATTCTCCGCCCACAGCTGAGACAATCAAACGCATGGACCTCACACAGATACACACCCTTTGCCCCCTTGTTAAGCTTGTGGCTCACAAATCATTGTGAGACTTCAAGATGAGACTGCTAGGTTGGAAGGAGCTGGGCCAGATGACGGGCACTCACTCCGTGGTGTAGCACTCTGCCCTCGGACTGCCGACCTGCCAACCTTCTGGTTGTCAAGTTCAGCGTCTTAGCCACTAAGCCACAACACCTTACACACCCGCTGACAATGAAACACAGGTTCATAACAACAGATGTGAACTTCGAACCCCCTACCAGGTACCATATTTGCCGGAGTATAAGACGCACCCCGTTATCACCAAAATAGCCCACTATACATAGTAGAGGACGCACTCCATTTCCCCAGTGTATTTTAAGGGAGGAAGAGTGGGTCGTATACGCCAGGAAATACGGTAATAAGAATTTCATGCCAGAACCAGGTGAAGTTCTTGAAAGAAGCATCTTTGCGCAATGCAGAGTCCCAAAGCCAAGCAGCAGATTTTGGGCAGGAGGAGCAAGCAGATCCCTCTGGATCCATTGAGAAAAGATGGCTTTCTCCCACCCCTCGGTAGAGAAGAAGGGAAGCGGGAAGCAGACAGGTAATGAGTACTTAGCGTGGTCGAACCCTGGCCGTCCGGGGAGGACAAAACTCCGCGTCTCTTCCAGGTGAGAATAGCCGTCTTTCTGCTTGATCTCCCAAAGGTGGAGGGTGTTGTCATCCAACAAAGCAAGCAGCCGGCCCTACCAGGGGACAAAGGGGACACAACGTACGTGTAAGGGGGGGAATACGTTCCTTTTCCAACTTTAATTTCCCACCTAAGGAATGGATTGCAAAAGTGCAGGAATGAACTCTATGGTTATTTCCCATTTTGTTCTGTCGATCGAGTTATATTTTGGCTGCAAATAGACATAAAAAATAGGTCATTAATTACTGCAAGACTCTAAATTGATTAAAGCCATCGAGGCAGGAATTTCATTAAATGTTTATCTGGTTTTTTTTAATTGATTATGTAGTCTTTTTATTACAGTATTATTATATTATATTATATTATATTATATTATATTATATTATATTATATTATATTATATTATATTATATTATATTATATTATATTACTAAACAAGTTTGAATAATAAATAGATATGCAAATATTTTGTGGGCTGTTCTTTTATCGTTGTAAGTCACCCAGAGCAGTGCTTGCACCAACTGGGGCGGGATATAAAATTAAATTAAATTAAAAATAAAATAAAATAAGGGATCCAGAAGGACATTCGGGTGCACTGGTCAAACTGCTGTACCGCAAGCCAAAAGGTTGTGAGTTCGATCCTGACCAGGGTTAAGGTCGGCTCAGCCTTCTGCCCTCCCGATTTTACATGTCAATTTTTTAATGGTTACACACCACTTTGGGTTCATTTCTTGGAAGAAAGGTGGGATACAACTAAAGCAAGGTAAGTCGATGGGTAAGTAAATAAATAAGAAAAGAAGATAGATAGATAGATAGATAGATAAATCTTTATTGTCATTGTCCTGCACAGAACGAGATTGGCAAAATAAGCAAAATGTCACTGCTAGCTGCCATGAAAAACCTACAATGTTGAATATGCAATAGTATTGATGCTTAAATAGCAACGTTGAATGCAAAGTTTACTCTTTATGGGGCAGAAAGTAACAATCTAAATTTATCATTTCCTTATTTTCTAAAGGGTTTCAAATGCTGGAAACAGTAGCAGACCTCCAAGGAAAGGCACAATCAACACAGCCACATCCAGATGCAATTTAATGCAACTTAAGCATGTTTAAGGCAACACAAACATTTCCCTAATGACACCGAGCCATGCTCCTCCCAATTAGCAAATGCTCAGCTTGACGGTTGCGTTTTGACCCGTCAATGAAACAAAGACCGTGTTTGTACCGATCAATGACTTTCTGCACTGTGTGTTGCTTTCTGCTGTTGTTTTACTTCCAAGATCCGCCGGCAAGTAGACGTCGGACTTGCCTGCTGCATAGAGACGAACCACAGCAAAACGGCTTACCTGTCCAGGTAGGAAATGCATCTGTGTGACGGTCGCCGTCTCCTTATGCAGGCCTGTGAACTCCACGCCGGGAGCGCCATATCTGAGGAAGCCGCGGAGTTAAGGAAGAGACACGAAGGTACACACATGGAGTAACGCAACTAGAGTTTCAACATAACCGGGAAATCCACATTTACCTGTATCCGTAATTTACAATCCCTTTTGGAACATCTCAAAAGATCCATCCAGATCGGGGATTCCCAACCTTTTCAAGCCAGGGGCCGGGGCATGCTCTCAGTCAGCTATTTTGCCCTGCCTGCACAATGGGGGTGGCTATTTTGTCCCAACAGATTCAACGGGGTGGCCATTTTGTTTCTCAAATGCCCTTAGGGGGGGGCACATGAAATGGCACCACAGAACCGATCTGGCCCTTCCTCCACCACATGGCACTTCCTGGTGTGGTGGAGGCGGTGGGGGAGCCACATGAAATGGCACCGTGGGCCACATCCGGCCATAGGTTGAGCATCCCTGAGCTAAATAAAGTCACTTTTGCAAGTTTTTGGGTGAATCAACCCGTCTCTGCTGACCTCCTGACATCATTTGGGACTGGAACTGTGGTCTCCATTCATTTGGGAGCCCCCGACCCAACCTCAATGCGGAATGAATGGAGACTGCGACGCAGCGCAGTTAAGTGAAAGCCACCGATTGTCTTCTTTCTGCGTGTAGCGAGTGTCTCTCTTTCTGGTGGAAGAGAAAAATGGGTCCATAAATCTGGGTGCTTAAAGTTGTAAAACAGAAATATATTCATCTCTTGCAAAACAAAAAAGCTGACCCCAAAACCATGTACTCTTTTGTGTTTCCGCATCGAACATTTGCACCACTTTTGTAGAGGATTGGAACGGGCAAAAGATGAAATGGAAAAACCCGGAGCGGATGGGACCTTTGTGTTGGCTCAGGGGTTAAGAAGCTCGTCTTGTTCGCTGGAAGGCCGGCAAGTCGGTAGTGCTGCATGACGGTTTGAGCCCCTGTCGTCTGTCCCAGCTCCTGCCAACTTAGCAGTTCGAAAGCAAGAAATTGCAAGTAGATAAATAGGTGCCACTTTGGTGGGGTACAGATCTTGGGGACATGAAAGGAGCTTCATTCGTGCGTCTCCTGAGCGGAGTTCCTCCAGCAAAAATCCTTTCAACCCAGAATAATTTCTGGAACAAAATTATTATTTGCAAGACAAATAGCTAACACCCTTCTTTAAAATCAGGCCATTTTTTCTGAGCATGTGGGACACCGACACAAACGTTTTGGATTGGGAAATGGAAGGAAAAGTAAAGGTAAATATTCCCCTTGCTCGAAAGCCAGTCGTATCCTACTCTAAGGTTCAGTGCTCATCTCTGTTTCTAAGCCAAAGAGCCAGCGCTGTCTGCTTTTGCAGACGTTTCCGTGGTCATGTGGCAGGCATGACTAGACACACCGGAGCGCACAGAACGCTGTTTACCTTCCCACCGAAGTGGTCCCTATTTATCTACTTGCAATTTCTTGCTTTCGAACTGCTAGGTTGGCAGGAGCTGGGACAAAGACGGGAGCTCATTCCGTCCTGCAGTACTCGGGAATCGAACTGCTGACCTTCCGCTTCCCAGTCAGCGTCTTAGCTACTTAACTGCCATGCAAAATCTGGAAGGACAATTAGTATCCGGTGGAAAATAGCCTTCCGACAAGCCTGAATTTCTCCGGACTTGTGTTAGTTCGAAACCAGGCGTGGATGAGATAAAAATGGGTTCTTTTTTTAAAAAAAATTTTATTAAAATAAAAGAAGGTGGTTTTGAATAAATTGTGTGGAAGTGGAGGGTTCATTGACGCCGAGAGAGTCCAGTTGCTTAGTGACTTGGTTTTGCACAAATGGTGCTTTGTATGTGTGAGAAAGCAATCAAACTAAGGGTGGCCGGCGGTCTACTTTCTCTGCTTCGTGGCAGCGCCATAAAGTGGAGAGAGTTGACCACTGGCCAAAGCCGAATTAAGGTCGTCCGAAACCGTCCCCTCCATTGACCAGTACAAAATCAAATTGCTTTGGCTGGAAGGGTTACCAAAGCCCTACCTAAAGGTACAACCCCAGCTCATTTCTGCCTCCGTTGCCTGAAAATGATAGGCCAGTGCTGGCCAACCTTGGCACTCCAGCTGTTCTTTAGACTTCAGTTCCCAGAAGCCCACATCTCCATGAATCCACACAAATGGGTTTCTTGAGCATGCAGTAAACCTATTCCTGTGGATTCACAGGGACTTGGGCTTCTGGGAATTGAAGTTCAAGAACAGCTAGAGTGCCAAGGTTGGCCATCATAAGGAGTTCCCAACCTTTTTAATCTGGGTGGGCCGGGTCACGCTCCCTCAGACAGCTTCAGGGGCCGGACAGGCATTTTGCCCTTCCTCTACCACATGGCACTTCCTGATGTGATGGAGGCGGTCGGAGGCCACATGAAACGGTGCCGCAGGCCACATCTGGCCCACAAGCCGCAGGTTGCTTTAGATCACCAGCGCCAATGTTAGTTTTCTGGGTTTTATTTTCCTCCAAAAATGCCAAACGGAGAAAATAATCCCTCCCAGGTAAAGGCAGTTTATTTATTTATTTATATGTTCAATTTGCATAGCCGCCCCAATCGACATGCGACTCTGGGCGTTGTACATAAAATCCCCAACTATAGAAACCCTTAAAATTCCTTAAAAAAACACTGTTTGCAGGCATCCCGCGGAGGATGAAGTCATGAAAAGCAGGAGGCATTTTCTCCCCCACCTCCCCAAGAGGTCAAAGTAATTCCCTCATTTCGTTTTCCAGGAAAACGATTGCAAATGAGTGAAGAACATACGCATTGCACCAGGGGTTCAGTGTTTCACAACAAGGTCACGCAGTTGCTCAGAAGAGTTCAGAGCAAAACAGAGAAAATGAGACTTCAAACGTTCGAGAGATTTCTATTAAAACAACAACCCTGCTGGGCAGGCATTTTTAGTACGATTTCCGGGGAACGGGCAGGACAGGGGCCTTGGTTACGTCTGCTGAGCGAAACCAACAACCAGGAGACCTGTGTGAACACACAACAAGACAAATTGGACGCCGGCGTAAGCAACCCTGTGTGACCATTAAACATGACCAATTCAGCACAGCCTAAGCAACCATGAAACCTGTGTGACCATTAAACCTGACAAATTGGACATTGTGTGTTAGCCAGGAGACCTGTGTGACCATTAAACCTGACAAATTGGACACGGGCGTAAGCAACTAGGAAGCCTGTGTGACCACAAAACCTGACATATTGGACACCGGCATAGTAACCAGGAAACCCGTGTGACTATTAAACCTGACAAATTTAACACAGCGGAAGCAACCAGAAAAACGGTGCGCCACGAAACCTGACACATTTGACACGGCGCAGTAACCAGGAACCCTGTGTGACCGTTAAACCTGACAAATTTGAGGCTGCCAAAGCAACCAGAAGACCTGTGTGACCACAAAACCTGATAAATTTAACACACCATGAGCAGCTAAGAAAACCTGTGTGACCACAAAACCTGACAAATTTGGGACGGCGTAACCCACCAGGAAACCTGTGTGGCTCACGAAACCTGCCTTAAAGCCCTCCTTCCATCTCCTGTTCCTCAGAAAGCAATGCTCCAAAGCCTAAATCCTTCACGTACGGTAACAGAGGTGACATCTGTCCATCCATTTCCCAAAGGACGCCGGAGCCTCTGACCTCAATGGATTTGCTTAAAGCCATCCCAAGTGGCCGACCTCGAAGGAACGTCGGAAGGGCAGGACATTGCGCCAGACATTTCTAGCTTCGCACATAGCGTGGTTGTAAGTTTCTACTAACAGATCTCACGAATATTCTCTTCTTTTTTTTTAACTGGAGACGGGCGGGGGACCAAACCGGGGACCTTTGTGCGTGCAAAGCCATTGTCCTCCCGCTGAGACCCTTTGCAAACAAACAAAGCCGACACCGAGACCGAGCCGTGGCCTTGATTTACTAAAATCGAAGGTTTTTTTCGCTCCATAGAGGTTGCTTGCTAGACAAAGAGGTTAGCCACGGCCTCCGGGCTTTCATCCGAACTAGAGCAAATCCATCCAGGCCATTCGACGGCTGAGCGCCCCAGACAGCCAACACCACCACCACCCCCCGCCGCACCTGAAGCGATAGAGCGTTTTAAACTGCTTGCGATGGCCCCAAAAATCAAATGACACATGCGGGAAATGCAAAGCGACAATATCAGCAGAGAAAAAGAGAGACGGAATCTAGGTCGCCTTTGCTCGAAAGCCAGTCATGTCCGATTCTAGGGTTCAGTGCTCATCTCTATGTACAGTCAAAGAGCCAGCGTTGTCTGTGTCTGCAGACGTCTACATGGTTATGTGACTAGACGCCGGAGTGCGTCCATCAATTCTTCCTTCCTTCCGTCCATCATCAATTGATTCTTCCTTCTTTCCTCTCCTTCCATTTCTTTCTTTTGTTCCTTCTCTCCATTATTACTATTTCCTTCCTTCCGTCCATCATCAATTCTTCCTCTCCTCTCCTCCCATTTCTTCATCATCATCATCGTCGCCCTAAGAGATATCATGCACCACCCCAAACGATGCAAGGATGGATGCTACTCATTTAAATAACAATAAAAAAAATTTTTGGGGGTGGATATCAAAGGTGCCACATTCACAGTTACCAAGGTTGTAACTTTTACAACAAGATGCTCTCTAACCAGTGGTTTCTAGAAAGGGATTCTCCCCCCACCCCAAGACTTAGGCTGTTTTTTTGGCTCGACACCCCCAAACAGCCCCATGTTGGGGGGTTGGTTTTGCTCAGACGCCCATCTGGAGTCATGCAGAAAAAGGCAAACACGCAGAAGAACAAATGTTTGCAGAGGAAAAAGCAAAGCCGGGAATCTTTTACGTTTGCTCAGACCCAGAGAGATCTTGTTATTTGCAGAAAGGGGTGGGTGGGGAGAGAGACACGGGATAACAGTATCCCAAAAGCATCCTCCTCCTAACCATCATCCTCACTGCCACCTCCAACGGTCACAAAACAAGCCCCTGATTCATCCCTTTTGCTGGCCTGCAATCAGGAAAGTTGTCCGTTAGACTTTTGAGGGACAGGAGCCAGGTTTTATTTCTCTGCCTCCTGCAATTCACATCAAAAATGTCCCTCGAGGCAGCTTGACTTATTGCACATCACCCTGGATGCCTGCGACCTCCTGTCCTGTCCGAGTGAGAGACGTTTAGGCACATTTTTAGGCGGATTTAGCGAACCTACCCGTTCGAAAGCAAGAAATTGCAAGTAGATAAATAGGTACCGCTTCAGTGGGGAAGGTAAAGAGTGTTTCATACACTCTGGCGTCTAGTCATGCCTGCCACATGTTTACGGAAACGTCTGCAAAACGCAAACAGTGCTGGCTCTTTGGCTATAAACAGAGATGAGCACTGGACCCTAGAGCCAGATACGACCGGCTTTCGAGCAAGGGTGACCTTTACCTTTTACTAAGCTAGTCTATTTCCCCACAGAACTTGGAAATCAAGGCTGTAGTCCTCATCGAGGTAGAAAGACATTTTTAAAAAGAGTGTGACAGTCCCCAATGGGATTTAATCCACTTTTGGACCATCACCCTTCCCCCTATGGACTTTGCCATGCAAAGCTGTTAGTCCTCAAGGATCATACCTGTCAAGTTTTGGATTTGGAAATAAGGGAAATTTCCTGGCAAATACAGGATACTTGACAGTTATGCTTATCCTGTGCTGCCCTCCAATGGCTGCAATAGGGCATTGCAGTCTAATTAATACTGGATGACGGCAGGGAAGAGGGTAAAATAAGGAGTTTTCCTGGCCAATAAGGGATACTTGACAGCTATGTCAAGGATGTCAGGTTAATTAACCACAGCCTGACGATCGGCGTTGAGTCGCTGGCTGTAGGGTCTACTCTACGAGCATAGCAGGATGACGTGGCCATTTACTTGCAATATCTTGCTTTCAAATGGCTAGGTTGGCAGGAGCTGGGAGTTCACTCCGCCGTGCAGCACTCGGGTCTCGAACTGCTGACCTGCCGACCTTCCAGTTGTCAAACTCTAGCGTCACCTAAAAACGCCGCAGAGCGGCACTTCCTGATTCAGAAGCCTTCCTGCCAACAAAGGGAGGTTAATTATATGGAGTGGAATTAATGCAAATTCCTCCTTTTGTTATGCAAAGAGCAATTATGGGAGAATCCAAACCATGCATGGAAAAAAGTAGGGCAATTGCATATATTAATCTTTCTCCCAGCTCGAGTCTTGATTTAAAAATATAATTTTGTTGGTCAGCTGCCCAGACTTATTTAAAATATACAGTATATGACATATTTGGCATTAAAACCATCCATCCATCCAAATAGTACTGCTCTACGGCATGGCTAAGATGCTGACTGGAAGGCGGGAGGTGAGCAGTTCGATTCCCGAGTACTGCAGAATGGAATGAGCTTTCGTCATTGTCCCAGCTCCTGCCAGTTCGAAAGCAAGACATTGCAAGTAGATAAATAGGGACCACTTCGGTGGGAAGGTAAACAGCATTCCGTGCGCTCCGGTGACTAGTCCTGCCTGCTACATGGCCACGGAAACGTCTGCAGAAGCAGACAACGCTGGCTCTTCAGCTTTGAAACAGAGATGAGCACTGCACCCTAGAGTCGGATACGACTGGCTTTTGAGCAAGGGAAACCTTACGACATGTATGTATTAAGTACAGGTTTTCAGGAGCAGGGGTACAGATATTGGTTTAATTTATCTTCAATTATTTCTTATCCAAACGGTCTTGACAATATTTGAGCAGAAAAACCATAAATCAACACACACAAAAACGATAAATGCAACACACTTGCAAATATGTGATCATTTGCCGATTTGTGGGTTTGACATTTCGGCAATTTGGCCACTTCTGGCGCCTGAAATTAATTAACTGCATGCCGTCGAGGCAACATCTTCTTGGTTTCCAGCTGGTGCCTTCAATGTTAGGGGTTTGTAATTTGCAATCAGACACATATTTGAATCATACCTGTCAAGTATCCCGCATTGGCCGGGATTTCACGTATTTCAGCACTCGTTCCTCCCCTTTCCCGCTGCCGCCCCGTATTTTGAATGGCGGTGAATGGAGTTACTGTGCATGCGTGCCCATCAGAGGCGGTTATGTGCAAAGGGGTTCTGCGCATGTGCAAAGGAGTTGTTGCTGAGCATGCGCACCTGGGCAGCTGCCGTATTTTCTGGAGCTGCGCTTGACGGGCATGATTTGAACAGAGACTTTTAGCCATCCTGAGATCTTCTTCTGGCGACCAGCCATGAAGACTGTCCTGGGAACCATACACTTGCTGCATTGCAGCATGACACCTATGGTACCACCGATCTAGTCCTGCAAGTCCTTTTCTGGCCCTGAGCCCTTTTGACATGCAAAGTCCACATCATCATCCCCAGGTCAGAATGGATGAAGCTGCTGCCCTCCATCAAGAGGGATCCAAGTGGGATTTCATCCTCTTGGGGACCGTCACCCTTCCCTGTGGACTTCGCCAAAGCTGCTAGTCCTCAGGGTGGTCAGGTTAGTTAACCACCACCAGACATGGTGGCTTAGTGGTTAAGGCGCTGAGCTGGAGACTGGAAGGTCAGGTTTCGATACTTGGGGACATGAAAGGAGCCTCATTCGGGCGTCCCCTAAACATCCTTTCAACCCAGAGTAATCTCGGACACGAAATTATTATACCTGACACTCCGTAGGGTCTACTCCAGGAGTAGGATCTACTCCAGGAATTCTCAACCTTTATAAGCCGAGGGCCAGGTCATGCTCCCTCAGATAGCTTCGGGGGCCAGATGGCCATCTTGTCCTTCCTCCACCACATGGCACTTCTGGGTGTGGTGGAGGCGGCGGGGCTCCCCACATGAAATGGCGCCATAGGCCACAGGTTGAGAATTCCTGGTCTACTCTAGGACCATAGCAGGATAACCTGGCCAGATTTATAACCTGAGATCTTACCAGAGAGAGAGAGAGAGAGAAAATGGAATATAAATCAAACTGAGGGGAAGAGAGGAAGGAAGGAAGGAAGAAAAAGAGGAGAGGAAGAGGAAGGACAAGGAGGAGAAAGAACAGAAGGAAGAGGAGGAGGAGAGAAAGGGAGGGAGGAGGAAGAAGAGGAGGAAATTTATTTTAGAAAGTTTCTTTGCAATGGATCGGCCATTCCAGTTCCCTTAGACTCAGAGAATAGATATGTGTAGAATAAACAGGAGATAGGATTAAATAGAAGACAGATGCTGGAAAAGGGAGTACAGTGAGAATATCAGGAGTGTTGCATTGCATCATGGAGGTTTGCGGCTCCATGGAGACGCATGTTTGCCCAGCAGCCAAAGCAGAAGAAGCAACGTTGGCAGCCAAGATCCCTCCAAAATGCCTCTATTCACAGGCCTTCCCCAAAAAGCCATTTGCAAAGAGAAGGGTTGGCGTTGCTATGCGCCAGCCGGCAAAGACTTCCCAATATTCGCTTGGGCACATCAGACAGAACACACACACACACACAGAGAGAAACCCTACAGCTATTATGGCGAACGTTGAGCACACCATGTATTCTTGGACTTCAGTTCCCAAGCCTTTGTGAATCCACACCAATGGGTTCACTACGCAGCAAACCCATTTGTGTGGATTCACAGAGACTTTCGCTTCTGGGAATTGAAGTCCAAGAACATGCGCACTAAACCCATTCGTGTTGATTCACAGAGACCTGGGCTTCTGGGAAGTGAAATCCAAGAACATGCGCAGAAAGCCCATCCATTTGGATTCACAGAGACTTGGGCTTCTGGGAACTGAAGTCCAAGAACACCTGGAGTGCCAAGGTTCATCATCAGAGCCCTTCAGACATCATTCTCACTAGACTGCCCTTCACTCCACAGCCAACTGACAGGCCAAACGTCTGTGACTCGGGCGTCCAGGTAGTAAAATCACCTGCAAGCAGGTTTACCCTGGCAAACAGCTTCCCTCTCCCTGCGTGAATGTATTTATTTTCCCACCTCTCAGCCTGGGCTGGAGGCAGCTCGCGAACACACAAATGGAGGGAGGCCAAAAATCAGGCGCATCGTTAAATGGGACATGCAATTAAAAAAACAATCTTAATCATTGGAAAGATCAACAAAGTGAACTCATTAGATAGAAAAATACAGTGGAACTTCGGTTAACAGAATTAATGCATTCTCCGGGACGTTGCATACAATGAACATTGCTTAAACCGGTTTCCCCATAGGAATGCATTTTCCCATAGGAATGCACTGAAAACCAAAATACATTAACCAAAAATGCGGTTTCCCGTAGGAATGCATTGAAAACCAATTAATCCATTCTGGCTTAGTGGTTAAGGCGCTGAGCTGGAGACTGGAAGGTCGGGTTTCGATACCAGAGAACTGCACTTGGGGGACGTGAAAGAAGCCTCATTCGGGCGTCCCCTAAAAATCCTTTCAACCCAGTGTAATCTCTTACACATAATAATAATAATAATAATAATAATAATAATAATAATAATAATAATAATAATAATAATAATAATAATAATAATAATAATAATATTTCTACTTTATTATGCTGTTAATGGGCTTTTGATTACGCTGTCCGTGCAAACTTTATAAACAGGCTTATCAATCAATAGACAAAACAACTGCAAACCTTCTAAAATTGCAAGAAAGAAGAAAGGAGAGGCGTTCTAGCCAGCTCAAGTTCAAATAAGGTCAAAGGTCGCCGCTGCTCGAAAGCCAGCCGTATCCGACTCTAGGGGGCGTTACTCATCTCTGTTTACAGCCCAACGATCCAGCGCTGTCTGGGTGTTCAGGCGTTCCCACGGTTGTGTGGCAGGCATGACTAAACACTCAGAACGCTGTTACCTTTCCTGCCGAAGGGGGCACCCATTTATCTACTTGCAAATTCCTTGCTTTTTCAAACCGCTTTAAGTTCCAATCGACACGGATCACTTGAAGGAAAAGACGGGAAACAGGGGCACAAACAAAGCAAGAAAACGGCCAACTCCGTTGAAACTCAAAATGTCCAGTTAGCGGACTGCAGAAATGGGACGGCGGATTGGCGATTGAGCGACGTGACCCTTACCTTGCCCTTCCGCCTGGGCTTTGCCACAAGCGAGTCTTTTCTGCATCTATGGTAAAAAAGATAACAAGGATACATCTTGACCGCTCCCGATTTGGTGCCGATGGCCATGATCCGGAGCTTGGGATCGAAGGCCAAGGAACTGGGCTGGTTGGGAAAGCCATGCTCGACCGTCTGGAAAAGAAAAGAGGAGATTTCGATTGAGTCGTAAATCGGGGCTGGTTGGAAGGCAAGTTTAGGGTTAGACCAGTCCTGCCCTGAATATTGCAGACACAGTCATTTCCATCATCCTACACAGCTTTCTGCTGAGTCTGCCCTTTCCCATTTATCTCCCTGGAGGTTTCCCGGGATTAAACAGTTACAACTCATGGCAATACCCATCGACACAAAGAAACGCCTCAAATAAAACCCATCCATTCCCACCTTGCCAGTATGTTACCAGTGCCAAACACTTATAACAAAACATAAGCAAAGGTTGGTGGCTCTGGAAACGAGGTGGAGTGACTGGAAGGGATAAAATCAGGAATGAGGTTATAAGGGGAGAATTGAAATAGAAGAGCCATTCTTAAACTATACACAGAGAAAACAAATAAAGCGGCTTGCCAATGCAAACACCTTAGCAATTCATAAAGGTTCTCCCATAGGAATGCATTTTTCCATAGGAATGCACTGAAAACCAATTCTCCCATGCTCGAAAGCCAGTTGTATCTGATTCTAGGGTTCAGTGCTCATCTCTGTTTATAGCTGTCTGCATTTGCAGATGTTTCAATGAGCATGTGGCAGGCATGCCTAGATGGAACGCTGTTTACCTTCCCACCAAAGTGGTGCCTATTTATCTACTTGCAATTTCTTGCTTTCGAACTGCTAGGTTGGCAGGAGCTGGGACAGACGACGGGCGCTCAGCCCGTCGTGCAGTACTTGGGTCTCAAACTGCTGACCTGCCGCCTTCCGAGCAGCGTCTTCACCACTTGAGCCGCCGCAGTTCACACCGCACAACAAAACATACGTGAAAGTTGGTCGCCATGGAAACGAGAGGTCTGAGGAAGGCTGCTGGGGTGGCTAGAAGGGATGACATCAGGGATGAGGTTAGGAGGGAAAGAAGTGGGACAGAACTAATCTCACACTACACCCGGAGACAACAAATAAAGTGGTTTGCCCATATGAAGAGAATGTCTTAGGAGTCCATACCTTACGGGGCATACGTGGAAAGAAGGAAAGGACAAAGACCACGAGGCAGACCCAGAGGAAGGTGGAAAGATAACATCAAAGAAATATTACAAGAACACCAAATAACGCTGGTGTGTGTGTGTGTGTGTGTGTGTGTGTGTGTGTGTGTGTGTGTGTGTGCGCGCGCGCGCTAGAAGTGCCACAGCAAGGACTTTGCATTCATGGTCCAGCTTTCTGTGTCCAAGGGCCAAGCCGGCCTGGACTTTCTGAGAAGCTTGCAGAATAGTCCATGCAGGACCACCTGGCGGTCTCCATCCATGGGCCAAGAAGTCTATTAAGCAGGTACAGAAGCTGCCAAACTCCTCCACACAAAAGCAGGTGGAAGATTTCTTTAAACACCCGTCCAACTCACGTCAGACTCCCGGGAGCTTGTCTTTTAAGGGGCTGAGAAAACAGATGAATAAAGGGTTGGCCAGGATCAGAACCTTCCTCTCCAAAAACCAAGAGACAAATGAACCTTTTCAGCTAATTCCAGCTATGCTTCTCTCCGGCGCCCGGGGCGTGTGGGACCCTGGCGTGAGCGAAACATTCACAGTCGAGAAGGCAGAGGGAAGAAAACAGATATTGGGTTGTTGTTTCCAACAAGAAAGGCTACGGAAGAGAAAGATTCCAGCTCGGTCAAGTCTAAACACCCCAAAAAAATGGATATTTGGGGATACCACGGGAAATACAGAATCCATTGGCTCATTTACTGCTCTGACGCTTCGTGCCCAGAACATGCACCGATGAGGACTTACGTTTGGCCAACGCCCAAGCCAAGAAAGTGGCTTCATTTTGGCAGTCCAGGGTTTGTCTGGGACACAAAAAAGAAGACCACAAGGGAAAAAAATCACCTTCTTCTTGCATGGAGAGGAGTCCATCCTCTGGTTTGATGGGTAGAAATGCCCACCCAGAATTGGACCCAGGACTCTGGATGTGGTCTAACTAGTGCTGAACAGAGCGGGGCTAGGCGTATCTTACAGGTTTTGGAGACTAGACTTCTATTAATGGACCCTAAAATCGCATTGGCCATTTTTGCTGCCACGTGACATACAGGAATCCTCAACAACACCCACCACCACCACCCCAATACATGATCTACGGCAGTGATGGTGAACCTTGGCACTCCGGCTATTCTTAGACTTCAATTCCCAGAAGCCCAAGTCTCTGTGAATCCACATGAACGGTGTACGTGCAGTAAACCCATTTGTGTGGATTCACAGGGACGTGGGCTTCTGGGGACTGAAGTCCAAGAACACGCACAGTAAACCCATTTGTGTGGATTCACAGGGACCTGCGCTTCTGGGGACTGAAGTCCAAGAACATGTGGAGTAAACCCATTTGTGTGAATTCACAGGGACTTGGGCTTCTGGGAACTGAAGTCCAAGAACATGCGGAATAAACCCATTTGTGTGGATTCACAGGGACTTGGGCTTCTGGGGACCGAAGTCCAAGAACAGCCGGAGTGCCAAGGTTTGCCATCACGGATCTATGGCTTCATAAAATACCAGGTAAATGGGCTTGGAAGCATCTTAGTGATTTATGTGTCAAAAGTCACTCATCAGCCAACTTGAGTCCCACAACAGGAGCAGCAAACATGTCTTCCGATAAGCTCATTTGTGCGTCTAGACTGACATCGGTTCCCCGTCGCAGATTTTCCAAGGGTGTGAAGACATATATCTACCCTCAAACTGTCTTTATGCCGTTGTTTGATGCTCCAGTGGGGAATGCCTTGCTTTGACTGAGCTGAACATGTTGTTGTTTTAATTTTTCTCACATCGCCGCCTTGCCTTGGATGGAAATTCCTAAGCCACCTGGTGCAGAAGTGCGAGGTCAAACTGCATTTTAAATAAACGCAACAGTGAAATAATAATTGCTTATCATTCTTTAAGGGCATTAAAATGCAGTGTTATTGTTGGAACCGAGGACAAACATATAATCACTCCATTAGTCATACAAAAAATTGCTCTATTCCTGCAGAAGTACAAGTTCTGCTTGTATGGTAAACAGCGGGGGGGGGGGGGGGGGGAGGCACACCAGCAGGCCACAGACCAGGGGTGCCCAAACTTTTCAGGCCATGGGCCGGTCGTGTGGTCCACGTGGTTCCTCCCACCGGAAGTAAGATGTCCCTTGCAATTTGTTTTGCAACAGGGCGAGATAGATTTCAAGCTGCCCTTAAACCAGGGGTGCCCAAATTAGGCCCCGTGGGCCGGCTCCGGCGCCTGATGCCAATCCACACAGCCCACGCCGCCCTCGCTGCTCCCGGAAGTGGAAGTGAAGTGTGCATTTTACTTCCACTTCTGGGAGAGACGAGGGCGGCATGGGCCGGAAAATTGGCTTCGGGGGCTGGATCCGGCCCACAGGCCCTAGTTTGGGCACCCCTGCTACAGGCGGATATGGCAAGGAGAACAGATCCGACTCTGCTTTGAGACAGATGGAAAGAAGAGGAAAACTTTAGCGCTGCCGACAAAATTCCTACTTCCCTGTCGAAGAGCAAGAAGGGAAAACGTCTCGCAGGGTTGAAATCTAGCAAATCAACAGCCCCGACTGCTTGAAAACACCATTTTTGTATTTGCACGGCTCGAATGTGGTTTCTCAATCGGCGCCAGCATCTGGATCACACTGTACCTCAATGCCTTGGTCAGATGGGAGCAGAGAAACAGCAGCGGCACACATCAGAGGGACTCCAACCTTCACCTTTCTGGACCGTTTTGAACGTCACCTTCGGCAAGCAGACACCAACGTGGCCGACAGCCAGGGATTCGTGGAAGAGGCGTCCCAAATATTTAGCCAGGCCAAAGGCTGAAAAAGACGGCTAGAGACGGTGTCGGACTCCAACCCATAGCTGTCAAGTATCCCGTATTGGTCGGGAAAACCCCTTATTTTACCTTCTTTCCCGCCGTCATCCCATATTAATTAGACTGCAATGCCCTATTGCCGCCATTGGAGGGCAGCAAAGGATAAGCATTACTGTCAAGTATCCCGTATTTGCCAGGAAATTTCCCTTATTTCTAAATCCAAAACTTGACAGGTATGCTCCAACCCACATCGTCCTCCAATAATGCTGACTCGGGGAAGATGGGAACCAGAGTCCCACAGCTTCCGGAGAACTGTGGGTCGCCCCGTGCCGTGAATTGAGGAGAGGTGAGAATCGCTCGTGGCGGAGTTTTGGCAAAACTAGCCAGATTTGGCATCGCCGTCCCCTCTCTTTGGGGTCAAGAGCAGATCTGATGAACAAGGAAGGGTAGGGCTTCCCCGCGCTGGGTCGCCCCGGAAATCTCACGGCACCTTCATGCCAGCGTTTGCTTCGCTTCTAAACAAGCTTGGCAAAGATGATCAAAGCCAAGATGTTCTCCACGTGGAAGTCGTTACAGGAGAGGACGTGACAAGCATTGGGGACGTTTCAGACTATTTCAAAGCACATCACATCGCTTATTTCAACAAGGAGGACGGTATGGGTGTGTGGTGGCTTAGTGGTTAAGACACTGAACTTGTCAACTGAAAGGTCAACAGGTCAAGACCTGAGTGACAGAGTGAGCTCCTGTCGTCTGCCCCAGCTCCTGCCAGCCTAGCATGAATTTGCAAGTAGATAAACAGGTACCACTTTGGTTGGGAAAGGTTACTGTGTCCTGTGTGCTCTGGCACCTAGCCCCTGCCTGCCAAATGACCACAGAAACATCTGCAAATGCAGATGTAAAAACCACTAAGCAGCCGATCGGAGGATTTGAACCAAGGACCTCCTGGATTCCTTCCTTTGTCCCTACGCTCTACAGAGCGTGCTTAGCTAGCAATCCCCAAGTTCAAAACCCTCACGAAACAATCCCATTTCAAATGCACAGACAACGAGTCTGTTAAGAAAGAATTTCCCTAGATCAGGGATTCTCAACCTGGGCCGGATGTGGCCTCCGGCACCATTTCATGTGGCCCACCCATCCGGCCCCCAAAGCTGTCTGAGGGAGCATGACCCGGCCCCCTCGAGAACTCCTGCCCTAGATATTCTCCAAACCAGTCGCTGAGTGGTCGTTCCCCTCATGCGCAGCACCACTTCCCATCATCCTCAATTGCCAGTGACAGGTCTGGGAGGCAGAGGAGGCATAGCGCCACGGCCCACATGGGAGCAAGTCCGTGAACCATCGGACTGGACATAATCCGACACGTTAGACAGAGCCCTGTGAGCTCACCCTGTGCCCAGACAAAAAGTCCTTTCAACCCAGAGTAATCTGTGACACGAAATAATAATAATGATGATGATGATGATGTATAACTCCTTCTCCATCTTCACCACCATGAGATCTAGGAACTTAAAACGTAAAGGTCACCTTTGCTCAAAAGCCAGTCGTATCCGACTCTAGGATTCGGTGCTCATCTCTGTTTATAGCCAAAGAGCCTGCGCTGTCTGCGTTTGGAGATGTTTCCGTGGACATGTGGCAGGCATGCCTAGACACCGGAGCGCACGGAACACTGTTTACCTGCCCACCGAAGGGGTCCCTATTTATCTACTTGCAATTTCTTGCTTTCAAGCTGCTAGGTTGGCAGGAGCTGGGACAAAATCGGGAGCTCACTCTGTCGCGCAGCACTCGGGTCTCGATCTGCTGACCTGCTTCGGGGGCTGGATGGCCATTTTGCCCTTCCTTCACCACATGGCACTTCCTTGTGTGGTGGAGGTGGTGGTGGGCCACATGAAATGGTGCCATGGGCCACATCCGGCCTGCAGGCCACAGGTTGAGAATACCCATTGCAAATCCTTGTTTTAGGTGGGCTTGAATCCCGGCATCCAAGTCTCCCTCATCATCCCAGGCAAACGACGGCCCCAAACATCAAGATTTGGCTTAATTAATCACCTCGACCCAAAGCATGAAAAGCCTCTTAGAGCATTGCTTTGGGGGTTGCGTCTAGACACCGGGTCCAAGGATTAGCCAAAGGAGCGCATTTTGATCGTCAACAAACCCTCGCCAACCTCCTCCCGAGCCTCGATTAACTTTCACCAATTAACCATCGGCTGCCCGGGAAGCCGTGGCCCTTTCCTGGAGGGTGTTGCTATTTTTCGCCTATAAAGAGCAAAATTGAGCCTTCCTCCTCTCTTTCACTCTCCTTACACCAACCACGTGGACGTGGCTGAGTCGAAGGCTGAGCCTTTTGGAAGGGACAAGGGCCGGCGGAACTCCCTCCCACAAAGAGACAGCAATGGCTTGGAAAGAGCAATTAAACTAATGTGTGGGCGTCAACACATACAAGCCGTCAGGTCGAAAGCAGAAACTCAAATATCTAATTCAAACTCTGGCCTATTATCACGCCTTCTTGTTTACCTGCCGTGTTTCCCACCCCGTCCCTGAAAGCAACACCCATTATCTGCTTGCTTAAATTCCTCATTGTTTACTACTTACATTTATAGCCTGATTTTCCTCCAGTGGCTCTCAGGATGGCTCAGGACAGTGGTGGCGAACCTATGGCACGCGTGCCAGAGAAGGGACTCAGAGCCCTCTCTGTGGGCATGCGCACCGCCACCCCAGCACAGAGTTCTCCCTGTCCCTCTGCTCAGCAGCCCAATGGGAGCGCTTCCTTCGTCTCCCCAGCACAGAGTTTGTCCCACCCCTCTGCTCAGCAGCCCAATGGGAGCGCTTCTTCCCTCCCCCAGCACAGCGTTCCCTCTGCCCAGCAGCCCAATGGGAGCGCTTCCTCCCTCTCCCCAGCCCAGAGTTTGTCCCACCCCTAAACCCAGCAGCCCAATGGGAGCGCTTCCTCCCTCTCCCCAGCACAGAGTTTGCCCCGCCCCTCTCTCCAGCAGCCCAATGGCAGCGCTTCCTCCCCCTCCCCGGCACAGAGTTCGTCCCGCCCATCTGCAGTGCGGACCGCAGCCTGTTGAGTGTGGGCACTCAGTCTCTAAAAGGTTCGCCATCACTGGCTTAGGACATCTGTGATGGCGTACCTTGGCACTCTAGGTGTTCTTGGACTTCAATTCCCAGAAGTCCAAGTCAGGACTCCTGCTGATCAGGGCTTCTGGGAATTGAAGTTCAAGAACAGCTGGAGTGCCAAGGTTCCCCATCACTGGCTGAGGTGACTCTAATCCTCTCTCGTAATCTATCTTCACAAAACTCCCGAGAGATTGAAAGAAAGGGCGGATGAGCTCAAGGTCATCCAGCATGCTCAGTGGCTGAGTGGGAATTTGAACATCAGCCTCCTCAATCCTCATCCAATTTCGAGCTTAAGCATCCCTAGAAGGGGGTCCTGCTTTCTTTGCTCAACCTGGAACATCGCAAACGGCTCTGGCCTGTTCTCATGACTACAAAACTAAACTCGAAACGGGTCCAGATGTCAGCCCTACCTTTATGCAACCCCCGTAGGGTCTTCTTCTTCAACCCACATCATGCAGCGTGGGGATAATGACGGCATTAGCCCCTCCAGGTCGACCCATACTATATCTTTATCTGACATGCTTCGTCACAGTAATGCATCACATAAAGCCCAGACATGATTCAGGATCCCTGGCTGCATATTCCAGCCAAATTGAGACCGGAGAAGTTAATCTTGGAGGTGTGTGTGGGGGGTTGTTTTAAAGAGTCCCCTGCATGCGCGCAGCAAACCCATTCGTGTGGATTCACAGGGGACTTGGGCTTCTAGGAATCGAAGTCCAAGAGCACCTGGAGTGCCAAGGTGGGCCATCACTTGACGTAGGCTCAGATGGGACTCTTTGAGACAATCCAAAAAGCCCAAGAACCCCGTGTGGTTCATGGCAGGTGAATGTCCCACACACACACACACACACGCCGCTCCCTGCACAGATGTTTATGCCGGCAAAGCCATGCTGCCCAAGCGGGATCGCACGGGCAAACAGTTCCAAGGTACACAAACCTCTGCCTGCTGGCTTGCCGAAGTTCAAAATCAAAATCTGAAACGACCGCACCGGTCTCTGACGCAAGAGCCATGCTCAACACTGTCGCTTTTTAGTCTTCAAATAGATTCCGTTTCTGAGGTTTCCACCCGACGCGTGCGCATCTTCCTTTGCACCCAGGTCAGAAGCCATGCTGTGCATGAACGTTTTGCAGAGTATTAGGAGACTGATACAGCTATTCAATATCATCCCGTGATCACTAAAGCAGGGGTGCCCAAACTACAGCCCATGGGCCGGATCTGGCCCCTGATGCCAATTCCTCCGGCCCACACCACCCTCGTCACTCCTGGAAGCGGAAGTAAAATGCGCCCTTATGGACGCGTTTTACTTCTGCTTCCAGGAGTGACGAGGGTGGTGTGGGCTACAGGAATTGGCATCAGGGGCCAGATCCGGCCCACAGGCTGTAGTGTGGGCACCCCTGGTTTAATCAGAGAAAATGGCATCTTAAAACCAACCTCATCCGGTTACAAAACAGATTGCAAAGCACATTTTACTTCCACTTCTGGTGGGAGGAAACACGTGACCGGCCCCGCTGCGCCACGTGACCAGCCCACGGCTCAAAAAGTTTGGACACCCCGGATCTAAAGCAGAGATGGGAATCACAAAACCCACAGACAACAATCGGCATGCGACAGGCTTTCTTCCTGCCAGAGGTTCCCGTGGTCACATGCAAGGCATGACTAGCCACCCCAGGGCACAGAACGCTGTTACCTTTCCCACCAAAAGAGGTACCTATTTATCGACTTGCAAACTCCTTCCTCCCCGTGGTGCCTTTGGATCCTGCACCCCTTGCTTTAGGGGGTGAGTAGTTTTAACTGTTTTTAACATGTTTTTTAAAATTGTGATTGTGAACGGCCCTGAGTCGGCCTTGGCCAAGTGGGCGGCATATAAATTTGACAATTAAATTAAATTAAATTAAATTTCAATGCTGGAGAGAAATTGTGAACCACGACATTCGGTCCTGGGAAAGGCCCACTTTTTGGTGCACAACACAAACACATCTGCGTTGGATTATCTTGCGTCTCCCGGAGGTGCAAGAACCCAGCGTCCCGCTCGGATTTTCCCTCTCGACAGCAAGTTATTCCAGGCGCATCCCAAGATCAGTTTCCTCCTTCTCCCAAGCAAAAAGAGTTGTCATGACACAGCCTTTGATGAGGAACTTGAGAAATGACCGACCGGAAAAAAAAAAAACACCCCATCTTTTAGATCGGGGTGGCCAAACTTTTTGGGTCATGTGGTTCAGTGGGCCGGAAGTGGAAGTAAAACGTGCCTTGCAATCTGCTTTGCAACAGGACGAGACAGATTTTAAGCTGCCGTTTTCTCTCTGCTTAAGCCAGGGGTGCCCAAACTACTGCCCATGGGCCAGATCTGGGCCCCCGGTGCCAATTTATCCAGCCCATGCCGCCCTCGTCGCTCCAGGAAGCGGAAGTAAAATGCACCAATATGGGCTGGATTCAGCCTCCAATGCCAACTCATCCAACCCACGCCGCCCTCATCACTCCCGGAAGCGGAAGTAAAATGCACCTATATGGGCTGGATTCAGCCTCCAATGCCAACTCATCCAACCCACGCCGCCCTCATCACTCCCGGAAGCGGAAGTAAAACGCGCCCATATGGGCGCGTTTTACTTCCGCTTCCGGGAGTGATGAGGGCGGCGTGGGTTGGATGAGTTGGCATTGGAGGCCGAATCCAGCCCACGTGCATGCAGTAAAACCATGTGTGTGGATTCACAGGGGACTTGGGCTTCTGGGAATTGAAGTCCAAGAACAGCTGGAGTGCCAAGGTTCGCCATCGCTGGGTTAAGACTTGAGACTTCAATTTGGTACAAAACCCAGCTGTGGATGAATGCTGCGAGAAAGAGAATGGGGAGGTGGAGGGGGATCATTCGGCAAAACTGAAACAAGGGAGGCTAGGCAAGCGATAGCCCTGATGTTTGGGGGACGATGGGGTTGGTAGTCTGTGGGGAGGGGTGTGTGTCTCCCCATAATGGGAGAAGCTGCCGGATGAAACGAAGCGCCTCAAAAGCAACCAAGGGACCCATCTGCAGCCGGAGCGTCTTGTTCCCGACCCACAGGGATGCAAATGGTTAATTTGAGAGAGCCGGCCAGCAGAGAAATTGGCACAATAAAGGAAATACAAAAGGAAAAGGGGGGGTGGGAGAGAGAGAAGACTGTAAATCAAGGATGGAGGGTGGGAGAGGAAACCCACTCCCTGGGAGGGAGGGCATGCGCTGCAACTCTGCAGAATCCGTGCGCCTGCATTGAGAGTTTGCACGCAGGCCGCTGAGAACCCTAACCAGAAACCCTGGCACGGATGTGGTTTTGCTTGGAAGCCCTTCCCTTCCCTGTTAAAAAGAAAGCACAATGCTTAAACCAGGGGTGCGCAAACTGGACCCAACCCCGACACCAATTCATCCAGCCCACACCGCCCTCGTCGCTCCCGGAAGCGGAAGTAAAACATGCCCATACGGGCGCATTTTACTTCCGCTTCCGGAAGCGTCAAGCATGGGCCGGATGAATTGGTGTCAGGGGCCAAATCAGGCCCACAGGCCACCCCTGGTTTCAGCAGAGACAACGGCAGCTTAAAAATCTATCCTATTCGGTTTCAAAACAGATTGCAAGGCGCGTTTTGCTTCTGGCAGTGACCGGCTTGCTGAACATGACCAGCCCATGGCCCAAAAAGGTTTGGGCACCTCTGGCTTATATCAACCACAGCCGTTGATCCAAGGCAGGGCTATCAGCTGCAGAATCCCTCAACTGAGTTGCTTTTTCTCCCTCAAAAGTAGTATGTACTCTGTACATGATCAGAAGCAGCTGTGGTTCACTCCTGGCGCTTCCCAAGTCCTGGCACTGAAAACCCGAGTGCATGGAAGCCTCGACGCAGCCTTCTCCACCCCCCACCCCCCAACACTATCTTCTCCACCAAGAAGGGAGAAAGCTTGGCCTTTGTTAAGGAAACACCATCTGGCTCGGCGTAGCTCAAAGACAAACAAAGAGGGGTTTAAATTCTTTCCAAGTTTGGGCTTTCCAGGGCCGGGGTGGCCAAATGACGGTCAAGAAAAAGAGGGCCGTATCCCCACTCTTTCTGGCCCCCCTGGCCGAAGCCAGAGTTGAGAACAAACGCTGGCCAAAGAGAGGGAAATGGAAAGCAGAGTTTGGGGAGAAAGAGGCCCCACTTTGGTTGTGTTTTGCTTTTTAAGCCTGTAATGAAGAGAGAGAGAAATGGAGGGGGGGAGAGAGGGCAGGGGGGGGTGTTAATCCTTCTCTGGGGCAGATCTATCCTTGGAGACTGGGAAGGACCCCCCAATGATGAAGTGGGCGGAGAGGGAGGAGGAGGTCTCCCTGGACTATAACATAACGGTGCGGGCCAGAAATGCCTGCCAAGGACACACACACACACACACACACACACACACACACACACACACACACACACACACACACACACACACACACACACACACACACACACACACACACACACACACACACACTTGACAGAGGGGAAAAGAGAGAAAGGGGAAGCCAGTTCCTCCCATTAAGAGAGAGAGAGATGGAGAAAGAAGGGATGGAGAAAAAAAGATAGAAAGAGAGAGAAAAGTGAGAGAAAAAGAAATAAGGGAAGGAGAAAGAAAGAAAAAATGGGAATGGAAGGGAAAGGGAAGAGGAAATGAAGAAAGAAAGATGGAGAAAGAAAGGAAAAGAAAGAAGGGAAGGAGAGGTGGAGAGAGAAAGAAAAAGAAAGGGAGAAAAAGATGGGAAAAGAAGGGATGGAGACATGGATGGAGAGAGGGAGAAATAAAGGGAGAGGAAAAGGAAAGAAGGAGAGGTGGAGAAAGAAAGAACAATGGGGAAAGAAAGAAAAAGAAAGAAGGGAAGGAGAGATGGAGAAAGAAAGAAAGATGGAGAAAGAAAGAAGGGAAAGAGAGATGGGGAAAGAAAGAAAAAGAAAGGAGGGAAGGAGAGGTGGAGAGAGAAAGAAAAAGAAAGGGAGAGAAAGATGGAAAAAGAAGGGATGGAGACATGGATGGAGAGAGGGAGAAATAAAGGGAGAGGAAAGGGAAAGAAGGGAAGGAGAGGTGGAGAAAGAAAGAAAGGTGGGGAAAGAAAGAAAAAGAAAGAAGGGAAGGAGAGATGGAGAAAGAAAGAAAGATGGAGAAAGGAAGAAGGGAAAGAGAGATGGGGAAAGAAAGAAAAAGAAAGGAGGGAAGGAGAGGTGGAGTGAGAAAGAAAAAGAAAGGGAGAGAAAGATGGAAAAAGAAGGGATGGAGACATGGATGGAGAGAGGGAGAAAGAAAGAAAGATGGAGAAAGAAAGAAGGGAAAGAGAGATGGGGAAAGAAAGAAATGAGAGACAAAGAGAGAAAGGTGGAGAAAGAAGAAAAAGGAAGACGGGAAGGAGAGATGGAGAAAGAAAGTGAGATGGAGAAAGAGAACCGACCGACCTCTTTGATGGGAGTGAACATGGGGTTTAAAACAGCAAAAATCCCACCCCTACCCTGCAAGTAACTTCTTTTTGACCCTTTGCAAAAGTGTCTTTATCCGCCTTTTTTTTCTTTCCAACAACTCGGGTTTCAAAGACAATACAGAAGAGAGGCAGAAGAAAGAGGAAAGTTTGTATCATCCCAAATAAATATAATATTTAAAAAAATGCTACCCCACCCTTTCTTCCAGGACCAGGGAGGGAATCAGGCCCTCCATTCAATCACTTTCAGATAATGCTCTAAACCTCTCCCCAGGTGCTCCCATCCCTGCTCTCAAACCAGGGGTGCCCAAACTTTTCAGGCCATGGGCTAGTCAAATGGTTGAGGGGGCTGGTCACGACAGCAAGTGGTTCAGATCCGGCCCCTGACACCAATTCATCGGCCCACGACGCCCTCGTCGCTCCCAGAAGTGGAAGTAAAATGCGCCCATATGGGCGCATTTTACTTCCGCTTCTGGGAGCGACGAGGGCGTCGTGGGCCAGATGAACTGGCGTCGGGGCCCGGATCTGGCCTATGGGCCATAGTTTGGGCACCCCTGTCTTAAACTATATATAGATTTTAAAAGTTGCCCCACACAAAAATACCCCCCCCAAAAAAACAAAAAAACAAAACAAACCTCTGAGGAGTTCCAGGGGAGGGTTCTCATTTTTGATGTGGGGAATGAAAATATAGATATATAGATATAGATATAGATACAGATACATAGATACAGATAGATAGATATAGATATAGATAGATAGAAAAACAGCATCTCCTTCCAAAGGACATTTCCCCTAATTTGCATAAATGTACACCTCTGGGTGAGAATTAAAACACAAGGCAAGGACTTAATTCGCCTTAGTTTCCCAGGGTGGGAGAGAAAGCAGGTCCCCCCTCTCCCCCCCAAAAAAATCCAAAAATAAAAACAGTTCCCCCCCCCCCCCCTAAAGAAAGATTGAGCTTTCCAGATCTGGTCCATAACTCCAAAGCTAGAGAAGGTAGAGAGGGATGGGGTGGCGCAAAGAATGGGCCACGCAATGCCAACGAGGGAGGAAGAGATCCAAAATGAAGGACCCCCACCGCACATACCCGCACACTTAAATGTGCACTAGGGCTGACCCACCCTTGGGTGCATTTCTGCTGGGAGAAAACCTGGGAGGAAGAGGAGAGGCCAGGACGCAAACGGATCTCCACCCGTCTCCAAATTATATAGCCATATATACACACTGTACCCCCATAGATGTGCCCAATAATGCAAAGCTTGGGTCCCCCTTTCTGGCCCACCCTTGAGGTCTTGAGGTGCACCCGGCGGCCGAGGGAGGCGCTCCATCCACCTGGCCCACCTGGCCCACCAAGCCCCCCCCCTCTTCCCCGGGCTCACCTTGTTGAAGGCGAAGAGGTCTTGCTTGATCTTCTCGCGCTGCGGATCGTGGCCCTGGCGGCGGAAGCGAAACTTCATCATCTTGGCCAGCGGGGTGGAGGAGGAGGAGGAGGAGGAGGAGGGGGTGATGAAGGTGGAGGCGGGGGGTCGAGGCTGGAGGAGCGCGGCGGGGGCTTCCCCCATGCGGAGCCCCCCCCCCCGGCCCCCTCCGCATCCAAGAGCGCCCGGCGTGCGCCCAGGTGGCCAAAGCGCACCGGAGGGATGGAGAGATGGATGGATGGAGAGAGCGCGCAAAGGCTGGAGAAGAGGGAAAGGAATGGGGGGGGGGATCAGGGTTTGGGGGTGGGTGGGCACTGGGCAGGAGAAGGAATTAGGAGGGGGGGCTCTCTGCCAGCCAATCAGAAGGTCCGGGGGTCCCCCCTCCCTTCCCCAGACAATGGGAGGCAGCTGTTGCGCGCTTGGAGCCAGAAAGGGACCCCAAGGCTTGGAGAAGAAGGCAGAGAAGGAAAGGGCGACCAGGCCGGGCGTTCCTAATTCCAGCTGCGCTCGGGAGGGAGGGGGGCGAGGTGTGTCCCTTCTTCTGCGCCTGCGTGGCCCAAGGCCTGCTGGGAAATTGAGTTTTGGGGGAAGGAGGGTGAAAAATTTTTTGGGGGAAGGAAAACCCAAAGGGAGAAAGGAACGAAAGGAAGAGGGCATTGCAGCCTTAAATGGCCCGGGTGTGTGTGTGTGTGAAACTGCTCGGGGTGTGTGTGTGTGTGTGTCTCTCCCCCACCCCACACCCGCCTCGAAAAGGGGCAGGAGGGGATAAAAACCGCTCGCTTCCGTTTTGTTTTGAAAAGGAACGCGTTTCGTTACTCGCACCCTTGAGAGGCTTTATTCAATTCAAGTCCATTTCATTTATTCAACTCGTATGCCGCCCCACGCGCAATGCGACCCTCTGGGCGTCTAACAAAGAAGCACTACCACAGTTACAATAAACGCTACATTTGCAACATCACAGTTACAAAATATCACAATTACGTTCACAATAAATGCTACAATTGCAACCTCACAGTTGCAAAATATCACAATTACGTTGTCTGCTTCTGCAGACGTTTCCGTGGTCATGTGGCAGGCATGACTGGACACCGCAGAGCGCACAGAAGGCTGTTACCTTCCCACCGAAGTGGTCCCTAATTATCTACTTGCAATGTCTTGCTTTCGAACTGCTCGGCTGGCAGAAGGGTGCCTGATTATCTACTTGCAATGCCTTGCTTTTTGAACTGCTAGGTTGTCAGGAGCACACGGAACATGGTAACCTTTCTGGCCAAAGTGGTCCCTATTTATGTACTTGCAGTCTCTTGCTTTTGAACTGCTAGGTTGGCAGGAGCACACAGAACGTGGTTACCTTTCCGGCCAAAGCGGTCCCTATTTATCTACTTGCAATGTCTTGCGTTCAAACTGCTAGGTTGGCAGGAACTGGGACAGAGACGGGAGCTCATTCTGTCCTGCAGCACTCGGGAATCGAACTACTGACCTACCGACCTTCTAGCCATCAAGTTTAGTGTCTTAACCACTTGAGCCACCGGAGTCCCTTAAAAAACAAAACCCCACTGGCATTTAAGACACCCCAATTCTATTTATTTACTTATTGCATTTATCTACTGTGATGATGAACAGTACATGGAGGCGGAATATAAATGCAGTAAATAAATGACTAATCTTGGCAAGCATCTTGTATTCCTCTGAGTTGCAACCTGTAGGCAAGATGCTTGTTTGCATCCCTGCATCAAAAGACGCTCAAGGCCACGGGGCAAATGAAGAAGAGCCTGGCTGGGCTAGGTTGGGCACGTAATTTGCCATGATGGTTGAATTGGGCTCCTTGCCATTCGAAGCTCCAGAGCTAACAAATTGTCGACGCATTAGGGTGCCCTAGCTTGACGTTTCCGCTTCTGGAACCAGGCCAGGAACCTGATGCCTTTTGCACGGGGCAGTTTTCTGGATCAGGTTCTTCGAGTTTGTCTTGTCCCCTTTCCTTGCCTGGATAGGAAAAGCTTCGTCAGATAAGAGCCAAGTGGGAATCAAGCAAACAGCTTCCAGGTCACACCAGCTTTGTGGGTGTTTTGCTCGTGGGTGAGACGGATCTTGGCCTAGATGTGTGGCAGGAAAATATCTTTCCACAAAACTGAGTGGAAGTGTCGCTCGGGGCATTTCCTTAGGGCCCCAAACCTATAAAGGCAGGGCCACCATAAGGGGGGGGGACCATCAGGACTCCCGTCCCGGGCCCGGAGATGATAGGGGCCCGGTGGTGCCGGGAAACCACTGATGCGCGAACAAACCACGCATGCGCAGAAAACCACAGGGGCGTGGCGGCACCGGGAAACCACTGATGTACACATGCGCAAACCACGCATGCACAGAAATCACAGGGATGTGGCCAAAATGGGGGGGGGGGATGGGGCCCGGAAATTTCTGATGCTGGCCCTGTATAAAGGTCAAGGTCATCCTCATTCAAAAGCCAGTCATATCCGACTCTAGGGTTCAGTGCTCATCTCTGTTTTACAGCCAAAGAGCCAGCGCTGTCTACAGCTGCAGACGTTTCCGTGGTCGCATGTCAGGCATGACTAAACTGAATGCTGCTACTTTTCCTGCCAAAGAGTACCTATTTATCTACTTGCATTTTCTTGCTTTTGAACTACAAGGTTGGCAGGAGCCGGGGCAGGGACAGGAGCTCACTCTGTCATGCAGCACTCGGGTCTCGAACTGTTGACCTGCCAACCTTCCAGTTGTCAAGTTCAGCTTCTTAACCGCTAAGCCGCCACAGTCCCAAGCCGATAGCCTCGCCCTTATGTGACAGCAACCCCATTGAATGCAGCGACTTACATCCAAGTCAACACATCTCCTGCTTATACAGTTACAATTCCCAAAGTTTGGGCATAAGTAGTTGCAAATAAAGAGTTACATGTAATTCGTTACTTTTCTTAAAAAAGTGCTGTACCTGAAAGTGTCCCCAGCCATCATTCATTCCTATTCTGGGTTGCTTTCTCCACCCTCTTTGCAGACAGCAAAGGGTAGATTTCCTCACAGCTGCAACATTTTATTGCACTGGGAGAGGTTGAATCTTTAATTTATGCACCTATAACTGTGATGGCGAACATTGGCACTCCAGATATTCGTGGACTTCAATCCCTAGAAGCCCAAGTCTCTGTGAATCCACACGAATGGCTTTACTGTGCAGTACAGGAGACCTTGGACTTCAACTCCCAGAAACCCAAGTCTTTGTGAATCCACACAAATGGGTTTACTGGCACTCCAGGTGTTCTTGGACTTCAATGCCCAGAAGCCCAAGTCTCTGTGAGTCCACACAAATGGGTTTACTGCATAATACAGGTGATCCTGGACTTCAACTCCCAGAAGCCCAAGTCTTTGTGAATCCACACAAATGGGTTTACTGGTACTCCAAGTGTTCTTGGATGTCAATTCCCAGAAGCCCAAGTCTTTGTGAATTTACACGAATGGGTTTAACTAGCACTCCAGCTGTTTGTGGACATCAATTCCCAGAAGCCCAAGTCTCTGTGAATCCATATGAATGGATTTGCTGCTTGGGCTTGTGGGAATTGAAGTCCAAGAACACCTGGAGTGCCGAGGTTCGCCACCACTGACGTTTAAGACCCCAACAAAGGGCGGATAGTGTTCCTCATTCTTTGACCACAATGTGTGGCTTGTTCTTCCAAAAACAAATGACCAAAATGAAAGTTTTGCCTTATATCTGTTTCTAGGAATGCTACTTTTTAAAAAAAAAACACCCAAAACTTTGAATCTGGGGCAGCTGTCCTTTTAAAAGAGGCATCTGGTATGCCTCCTAAAATCCAGGCAAAAAAACCCAGCCAGGTTTTCCCACTAATCCCCACTCAATTGTGGTGGTTTTTAAAAAAAGAAAATCAAAGTTACCCCCCTCTAACCCCTGCTACCCCCTTGTTTTGCCCTCCCCAAAGATCCCTGGGTGTCATTTCCCCCCCATCATCCCAGGCCTGGGTTGCCACTCCAAGGGGAAGGAATTCAAATCACTTTGCAGAGGAGGGAGAGAAATAACATAATTAGGAACATTTGCATTCAGAGAAGAGGAACATCTGGCTTGATGCACTTTCCAACCATCCAAACTCTTCCAAGAGCGTAAATTGGGATGTCCATAAGGAATCGCTTAAAGCAGCAGACTGAAAAAAAAGGGGGGGGGGTAGAGAGAGGGGAGTTATGTATTCTTTTTAATTAGAATAAAGTAAAGGTATAAAGGTCTGCCTTGCTAGAAAGCCAGTCGTATCTGACTCTAGGGTTCAGTGCTCATCTCTGTTTATAGTCAAAGAGCCAGTGCTGTCTGCGTCTGCAGACGTTTCTGTGGACATGTGGCAGGCATGCCTCAACACCGGAGTGCACGGAACGCCGTTTACCTTCCCACCAAAGTTCTACTTGCAATTTCTTGCTTTCAAACTGCTAGGTTGGCAGGAGCTGGGGCAGAGACGGGAGCTCACTCAGTCCTGCAGTACCCAGGAATCAAACTCCAACCTTCCAGTCAGCGAGTTCAGCGTCTTAACCGCCGCAGTCCCAATTAGGACGTAGCATCAGGCAAAAAGTCACCGAAACTCAAGCTAGTGGGTTGTGCCTCTTTAAAACAGAGAACATCAGAGTGCATCTGATGGTTTCAGACGGGAGTTGACTAAGGTCTCTAGAACATCGGGTGGTCCCTATTTATCTATGTGCAATTTCTTGCTTTCGATCTGCTAGTTTGGCAGGAGCTGGGACAGACGACGGGCGCTCACTCCGTCATGCAGTACCCGGGTCTTGAACTGACGACTCGGCAGCCTTCCAGCTAACAAGGCGAGCTTCTTAATCCCCGAACCACCGCAGCAAGTAGGAGCATTGGGCCGAACGCATGGCATAAAGTTACATTTTGCTTCCCTTCACCCCCAAACCGGAGATCTCTTGTCTCCAATCGTCAAAGGATTGGAGATAAGAGATCGTCTCTCTTTCAGCTAAAGGGCGAGGAACTCAGATATTTGCTTTGGCAACTAACACACCGCCTGGTTTTTCCTCTACTTGTGCCTCGTCCTGGGAGATATTTTGCATCAATCTGAAGATGGCCTCCTCTGTTTGTGACCATCCATCGCCCCACTTTTCCCAGTCGGGTCTATGGAAATGTGTCTCCTCTCCACCCCCCACCCCCCACCCCGACTCTTTGTGCGTCCGGTCTGCTTTGCAATTAACCAAGCGACTAATGAGGAGAGAAAGAGGTGGCGGCAGGAAAGGAGAGAGATGATTCACCCGGGTGAATTTATGGGCCAACCAGTCCGTCAACAACTTGTTTGGGCTTTTGTCTGAAGATCCCCCGCGTAGGCAGGCGTTTCTTAAAGATGTTGCGCCAGGCAGGAATGCGGCCCTTCCCTTGAGCAAAACAAGGATGCAAAAGTTCTGGCAATGACAGCACACCTACATACGGTGTGGCATCAAACTCCCATCATCCACAACAGTTCTTCTGGGACCTGGGGGTTGTGTGAGTTGTCGCCGGCCATTCCTGGAGGCATCAGGACAGCAAAGTCTGACTCTACGTTTGAGATGTTCCCTTTTTAAAAATTTTCATATTTTCGGACTACCCCCATTTGAGACATCATAGTCTGGCTCAAGGAGTTAGGACGTTGAACTCGATGACTGGAAGGTCAGAGTTCGATTCCCAGGTGCGGCACGGCGGAGTGAGCACCCGTCTCTGCCCCAGCTCCTGCCAACCTAGCAGTTCGAAAGCAAGAAATTGCAAGTAGATAAATAGGGGGCCGCTTCGGTGGGACGACACCATGGCATTATATTGCTCCCAGGACAATCTTCACATGCAAAATAGCATGAGCAAATTTACAGCCAAAGAGTCAGAGCTGTCTGAATCTGTAAATGTTTCCGTGGACATGATGTGGCAGGCATGACTAGACACTGGAGTGTATGGAATGCTGTCTACCTTCCCACCAAAGCAATCCCTATTTATCTCCTTGCAATTTCTTGCTTCCAAACAGTGAGGCTGGCAGGAGCTGGGGCAGACAACAGGAGCTCACTCCGTCGTGCAGGAGCTCGGGTCTCAAACCTTCTGGTCATGAAATTCAGCATCTTAACCGCTAAGCCACCGCAGTCCAAAAGTCAATACCGGGATGTTTGATCAAATAAGGCAGGATTGTTCAATGTCAAGGCTTTTGCGACATGGAAGAGGTTGGGGGCATTGAGTTGGACATTCAAACTTCCCTGTCCAATGTCTGTTTATCCCTTATCTACCCCCCAGCCCTGAAACGAGGCCTCGGCCCCATAGTCCCTCCCTGCATCTCCGCCCCACTCGCTAGCTGCAAAACCCAGATTGTGCAATCTGAATCACCGTCGCATGAGTCTCCTGAGTCAGCAGTCGGAGGAATAGAGACATGCAGAAGCACCAAAGTCACCGTTGATGGGGAGGCCGTCGGAAAATAGAGAGACAAGGCCGGCCCTATTTGTGTCACTCTGGGGCAAGACAGAGGAGACTGCCAGCCATTTCCTCTTTGAACGAGACCAACCGAGAATGAAACCTCCAGCTACCAAGACAGTCTATCTGCAAGATCCCCAGTGCACATCTGGAGGGAAAAAATAGGGGATGGAAACCTTTCAGGGGATGCCCGAGGATGTACCTGTGTATCTACTTGCAATTTCTTGCTTGCAAACTGCTAGGTTGGCAAGAGCCAGGACAGAGACATGAGCTCACTCCGTCATGCGGCACTCGGGTCCCGAACTGCCGACCTTCCAGTCGTCAAGTTCAGCGTCTTAACCACTTGAGCCACTGGAGCCCCTTTTAATGGGCATAATTAGGTCAAAACCAAGATCCTATAAGTTATTGATCAATTAGAGGATTTGGATGCAAACACTTGAGAGTTACCCACACGGGTGGACAAGAAAGGGTCGGCAAACTCGACACTTATACGTGGATGTTGCGGTTCCAGTGCTCATTGGGACTGTTTCTTGCAAAAAATGAAATAAAACAGTGTCCATTGCACACTGCATCGTATTCTCGGCCCTCCGCTGCACGTGCAAGGAAAGATATTTCTGTTCATGCTGCAGCTGTGGATTAACAAACCTTGCTCTGTCCCGATAGTTTGGAAGCATCGATGCTTCTCAAGCTCCTGACTTCAGCTGGATGACATTTATCATCCTATACCCATCGCTGCTGGAATGGAAGGTGCATGTGTTCAATGTTCCAGCGGGCAGTGCCCATCCCTGGTCGAACAAACTGTCCACAAGGCAGTCCCATGATTTAAACCGGAACGGGACACCTTGGCAGGTACACGGCCCAAACACCAGCCCTTAGGATTTGCCAGAAATGCCTGGAAAGGTAGGGAAATTCTCCATGGAGAGTGGAAGAAAGAGGAAATTCAGCACTAAGCAGCCAGAAGTTCCACTGGTGATGTATCTTCTCTAGGCTGAAGATACTATCCTTGGGGACCTCGTCGCTCCCGGAAGCGGAAGTAAAATGCACCAATACAGAGGAAGGGTTAACCCGAAAGAGCCTTAACCGTACGGGCGCATTTTACTCCCGCTTCCGGGAGTGACAAAGGTAGTGCGGGCCGGATGAATCGCAGTAAACCCCTTCGTGTGGATTCCCAGGGTGCTTGGGCTTCTGGGAATTGAAGGCAAAGAACATCTGGAGTGCCAAGGTTCGCCATCATAGCCCTATAATGTCTCTTTCTCAAGGAAGTCAAACTTTTCAGGGGGACTTGAGGAAATAACCAAGGGGGGGGGTGTAAGGCTGCGTCATGCTCGAATTGATGTCCCTGGGGTGGTTTAAGCAAAGGCAGGGGACCGCGGTGGCTTAGTGGTTAAGATGCTGAGCTTGAGAACTGGGAGGGTGGTAAGTCAGCAGTTCGAGACCCGGGTGCTGCACAAAGGAGTGAGCTCCTGTTGCCCATCCCAGCTCCTTCCAGCCGAGCAGTTCGAAAGCAAGAATTGGCAAGTAGATAAATAGGTGAGCAGGACTGTGGTGGCTCAAGAGTTTAAGAAGCTGAACTCACTGACTGGAAGGTTGGAGTTCGATTCCGGGGTACTGCATGACGGAGTGAGCGCCCGTCTCTGTCCCAGCTCCTCTGAACCTAGCAGTTTGAAAGCAAGAAATTGCATGTTGATAAATAGGGACCACTTCGGTGGGAAGGTAGACAGCGTTCCATGCACTCGTGTCTAGTTATGCCTGCCAAGTGTCCATGGAAACGTCTGCAGACACAGACAATGCTGGTTCTTTGGCTATAAATAGAGATGAGCACTGAACTCTAGAGTCCGATATGACTGGTAGCAAGGGTGACTTTGACCTAAACAGGTAACTGCTTTAGAGGGAAAAGGTAACAGTGTTCCACGTGCTTTGGCGTATAATCATGCCTGCCACGTGGTCGTGAAAACCTCTGTAGACGCGGACACTGCTGGATCGTTGGCTGTCAATGAAGATGAGCACCAAACCCTAGAGTTGGACGCGGCTGGCTTTCCAGCGTGGGAGACCTTGACATTTACTTAGAGGGATTGTAGAGGAATTTAGAGAAATGCAAACGCCGAGCCCAGCAGGATTCCCAACGCTGACGTAGTTTGCTGACCGACAGTGATCATCGAGGTTGGAGCTTGCAGACCTCCACCCAACCCCGTTGTTTTGCCAAGAGCTCCCCCACCCTACACTTCCCAGTTAATGGGGGCGGGAGGAGAGGCGAGTGTCCCAGTTGAAACAGAACAAGAGGCCAAAGGAGGACTTTCTGCAGCCGGAGGGAGCTATGTTGAGTTTCCCTGTCAAGGGTTCGAAGGGGAGGAGGGGAGCGTTGAACCTCGTTCAAGAACCACAGCCAGCTTCCCAGTCTGATGGATGAAGCTTGACAACTGGGTGGGTGGGTGGGAATGGATTGGGGACCAGTGGTGGTGGGGAAACAATGAGGCATGGAAGCACGGTTAGGGCCTTCCGTCAAGGCCAGGGAGCAGCGGTCTTGGATGCCAAAGGTCTCCAGGTGTGACCTTGGTGACCATCTAAGCCAGGGGTGTCCAGACTATGGCCTGGGGCCCAGATCCGGCCCCTGATGCCAATTCATCCAGCCCATACCTGTCAAGTTTTGGATTTGGAAATAAGGGAAATTTCCTGGCCAATACGGGATACTTGACAGCGATGCTTATCCTTTGCTGCCCTCCAATGGTGGCAATAGGGCATTGCAGTCTAATTAATAAGGGATGACGGCGGGAAAGAGGGTAAAATAAGGGGTTTTCCCGGCCAATAAGGGATACTTGACAGCTATGATCCAGCCCATGAAGCCCTCGTCGCTCTGAAAGCAGAAGTAAAGCGTGCCAGTTTACTTTTCTGGGAGCAATGAGGGCTTTTTGCAGGCTGGATGAATTGGCATCGGGGGCTGGATCCCCCCCCCCGGCTGTAGTGACTGGCCTCTTGAACCATGTGACTGGCCCACAGCCTGAAAAGTTTGGGCACCACTGATCTAAGCGATTGCCCAAGAGATGAGACACTCCGTTGGGATACCTTCCACAATTTTCTCCCCCCAAAAGAAAGGCATGACATTTTTGGAAAGCAACGCTTGGCCATCAACTGACTGCATTGGGGGGTCCGACTCAAAAAATGTCATGCCATACCATTGACCTGGTGACACGATGGTTAAACGGCGGTGATTATGCTTCATCACTTTCTGTGGCTCTGAATGTTCTCTGTGCATATTTTAATTGAATGGTTGCAACCCAACGTACTTTCTTTGGCCTTTCGTGAAACTTTGAACCTTTCGGCACCCCATTTTCACCCCATCTCTATTCATGGATTTCACCAATTTGCCAAGGACAACACATGCTACGTAAGCAACACTTTGCAGCCACATCGAAATCTTAACGCCATAATCTCGTTTTTTTAAAGACCTTTCATGTAACCCAAAACTCATCTTTGCTTGCAATTAATTAATAACTGATCGATGTGGAATCTGGGGTTGGTATATAAATCAGGGACTGTCTTGCAAACAAGTAATCGGTCTCACAAAGGCTGTGTTTCTTCTGAGCGAGAGATAATTAAAGACCCTTGAACTCTGACCTTGACTGCTAGTCATTTCCCCCTATGGTGTCATGTCTTCTAGTCTTGGGATTTTCAACTCTATCAATCGCTCGTCCGGCACCAGACAGGCAGAAGGTTAAAACACGAACTCTTTTAAATGGATGTTAATGGCTTCCAAGAGACTGGATGTGAATTATCGAGCCGTTCAATAAAAATAGACTACCGCCAGAAACATGCGGCAACGGAGACATGATTTTGGCCAACAACAAAGCCAAGAATGTGGCTTCATTTTGGCAATATCCAAAGTTTGGTCTGGATATGAAAGTTCAAAATAGAGGAAAGTCCTGCCGGTGACCGCTAAATGTCAATTACATTTTTTTTTTAATTTGGCTTTTGAGGTTTTTTGTTATGTGTTCCCCCGTCTTTTCAGTCTTAAGGGCTCACCGCTTCAAGATGATGATATTGAATTCTGCCCCCGGGAAATTTTAGTGCTTTCCTCCACTTTAGAGAAACTATTTCGGCTCAGTAAAGCGCTGAAGTGGAGAAATGGTTTAGCGCTAAAGCACCCATCAACAAGATACTGGATAGCTTTCACAAACTTATGTAAACTAACAAGAAGAGAGTGGAACAAATAAATTGCATAAAGGTATGGTAAAGGTCACCCTTGCTCGAAAGCCAGTCGTATCCAACTCTAGGGTTTGGTGCTCATCTGTTTGTAGCCAGAGACAGCGCTGTCTGCGTCTGCAGATGTTTCTGTGGACATGTGGCAGGAATGACTAGACCCACTAAAGTGGTCCCTATTTATCTACAGTGGTACCTCGGATAAAGTCCAATTCGGATAAAGTCGCGGTTTTCATGCACACGTGATGCATCTCATAAAGTCCAAAACCGCTTAAAAATGGACGCTATCCAAGGTATTTGGTATAGGAACCTCGGATAAAGTCCATTTTTGGATGTTATCCGATGCATCACCCATTTGATTCAGATAAAGTCAAAAATCGGATATAGTCCAAACTTGTAGAACAGAATTTGGACTTTATCTGAGGTTCTACTGTACAGTATCTGCAATTTTAGATATATTTTTTTTAGATTCGAGCTTTTGTGATTTCAAGATTTTTAGATTTTAGTGTATTTATGATGTTTTATCCATATGTATGGGTTATTCTAATGGGTTATGTTGGGGTGTTTGTTGTAAACCACCTGGAGTCACCTCGGCGAGGGGGAGGCTTATCAAATCAAATCAAATCAAATCAAATCAAATCAAATCAAATCAAATCAAATCAAATCAAATCAATTAAATTAAATTAAATTAAATTAAATCAAATCAAATCAAATCAATAAATTTCTTGCTTTTGAACTGCTAGGTTGGCAGGATCTGGGACAGAGACGGAAGCTCATTCTGTCATGCAATACTCGGGTATCAAACTCCGACCTTCCCTTCTTCTAGTTCAGCATCTTAACCACATGAGCCACCGCAGTCTCTTGTATTGTATAACTGAGGTTTAAATGCCCCATCTAGACTTAAATCGTCATATTCAAGCCATCAAGTCTCTCCTGTTTTCAAAAGATTTCTCCAAAGTTGGCCAAAGTTGAGCTTTCAGCCCCATCTTGTGGGTTACAAAAGAAATACTGTATGCACACAAACACATTGGGCTTCTTTGCTTCTCGTAGGACCGGGAACCATACTACATTCTGTACTTGAAAACCATCAGAATTCTCCTTGTTCTTTCTGAACCAGGGGAAAATCCTCATGGGAAGAATAAGCAGCACTTACTCCAATGAGTCGATGGGGCAATATTTTTCCACCACTCAAAAAAGGAACGTCCCTTGAAAGTAACTTTGGAAAGTAAAACAGAAAGCATTATTAGGATCACTGACAGAATTAAGTGCCCGTTTTGTGGTTTATTTTATTTATTTATTTAAATTTCTATACCGCAGTATATTTATGCAGTATAGGATCAGTCTAGCCAAGTTATCCTCATTCCCCCACCCCCTGCTCTGGTCGATTTATATTCCACTTCTCTATCACGTAAGATCTCAGGTTATAAATCTGGCCAGGTTATCCTAACTATGGTCACAGAGTAGACCCTACTGCCAGCGACTCAACACTGAGTGTCAGGCAGTAGTTAAATAACTTGACAACCCTGAGGACTAGCAGCTTGGGTGTCGAAGTCCACAGGGAAGGGAGATGGTGCCCAAGTGGATTAAATCCACAACGGAGGGCAGCAGCTTCATCCATCCTGGCCTGGGGCTGAGGACTTTGCGTGGGCTCAGGACCAGAAAGTGACTGGTGGAACTGGATCGGTGGTATGGGGTGTCATGCTGCAATGCGGAAGGCAGATGAAAGGCCACTGCATTATGTTCTCAGGACAGTCTTCATGGCTGATCGCCACGAGGATCACCAATATTCGGATTCGGAAGAAGGATCATGAGTCTTAAGAATGTCACCATGCAATGCAACAGTGCATGTAACGCAGTGGCCAAAACTCACTACGTTGGGGTGGTCTTACACCCAGTATTATGTCCTCAGTAACTTCTCCCCATCTCTTCAACACAAGGGCCGTGTTCCCTGTTTGGGACTAAAAAACTCAGCTTCTACTCAAGTATATACGGTACCTTTCCAGACAAAGGGGCACCTATTTATCTATTTGCAACCTATTGCTTTTGGCAGGAGCTGGGACAGATAACAGGAGCTCACTCTGTTATGCACCACTCGGGTCTCAAACTGCTGACCTGGCGACCTTCTGGTCATCAAGTTCAGCATCTTAACCACTGCGGCCTCTTACATAATAATAATATACCGCTATATAGATCACTAAAAGCCCAGACCTCTTAGAACAGTGGGGGTGAATCTATGGCATGCGTGCCAGAGGTGGCACTCAGAGCCACCTGTGGGCATCACTCCAGCACAGTTTGCCCCACCCCTCTGTCCAGCAGCCCAATGGGAGTGCTTCCTCCTTTTCCCCAGCACAGAGTTCACCCCGCCCCTCTGCCCAATGGGAGCGCTTCCTCCCTCCCCTGTTGCTGTGTTGGCATTTTGCGATAAATAAATGGGTTTTGGGTTGTAGTTTGGAGACTTGGTCTCTAAAAGGTTGGCCATCACTGCCTTAGAAGATACATTATAGATCAAATTAGCACGAACACAATTATCGTTAAAAATACATTAACACCCAAACAACTCACTCAAGTGATGCTTTCAGCTTTTATTTAGTTAAATGCAGCATTCTATACAAGAAAAAAAAATGGGAACTTCAAACCCTGACGGGGAACTAGAGTACTTCCTAAATCAACACGAATTAAAAGATTTCTCCCCAAAGACACTGTACTGTATGGAAAATAATCTCTCCCCGCCCCCCGCCCGCCTTAAAGAGCGTGCCACACGCAGAACAGTTGTTTTGTGTATCTCAAACTTCAGAACTGTACAATTTGTTTACAAATCACTTTTTCCTATGAAAAAATTACGGAAAAAAATATTGCCACTTATGTTATTTGTAACAAAAAATTATAGATTTTTTTAATTTTTATTTTTAAAAAAGAAACACACAAAAAAAGTCAGCCAGAACCTTTTTATATTAAAAGTATGTGCTTGGGGAGGAAGGCGGGGCCCATGGAGGAGAAAATCAGGCAGATTTTGGAGCAGACACGACTTTTTGATTTTTGCTTTCCAAGTTCAACAGCATTTAGTGCTCGGTTTATATAGAGATTTGTTTTAAAATTAAACAAAATCAGTCTCTGGGAAGGGATTCAAACCATGCCAGGACCGGGAGCTTCAAAACAGTCCAAATCTGGGGACAGGCTAAGGTGGTGATGATGAACCTTGGCACTCCAGCTGTTCTTGGACTTCAATTCCCAGAAGCCCAAGTCCCCTGTGAATCCATACAAATGGGTTTACTTTGTGTACACGCAATAAACCCATTTGTGTGGATTCACAGGGGACTTGGGCTTCTGGGAATTGAAGTCCAAGAACAGCTGGAGTGCTAAGGTTCGCCATCATGGGGCTAAAGGAATCAAGCCTCCCTCCACGGATAGATGCTATGAAACTTCACACTAACAGCTTTAAAACAAGGAATTGAGTCAATTTGTCGCCACTTTCCACTGGAGAAACGAAAAAAGTGAATGGTTTAAATCTACCAGTCTATAACCAGGTGGGGCACGAAGGCAGATTCTGGGGGAAATATTCTGTGGACAGAGGAAAATCACACACACACAGTTTTATCAAGAAACTCAATCCCTTTGGGGATAGAGCAGGCTAACGCTCTTACCTCTATAGCAGTGATGGCGAACCTTTGGCACTCCAGGTGTTATTGGACTTCAACTCCCAGAAGCCCTGAACAGCACTGACTTTGGGCTTCTGGGAATTGAAGTCCAAGAACACCTGGAGTGCCAAAGGTTCGCCATCATGGCTCTACAGCTTTACGGACAGATGGCTCCAAAAGATTTAAGGTTAATGGGATGCTCAACTCAATGCTAACTGAACTCTGTCTCCTGGTTCGGATTAGCCATGAAGCCAAAAAGAGGAAGGAGGGAAAAACCTCTCAAAAGAAATTTAGCAAAACATGAGGACCAAGTGGCTTGGGGGAGAGAAGAAGCTGCCCAAACTCGTTCCCATTCCAGGAATCATCGTTAATCCTCATTGCAGTGGCCCTTAAGAACAATGAACTGTCAATGTCTCTTTTTCCATTTTGCTTTATCCCTGGGATGCACTAGAGACCAGCGTTCCTCAAATGTGGCTCTCCAGGTGTTCTGGGACTTCAATTCCCAGAAGCCCAAGTGAGCACACCTGTTGATCAGGACTCCTGGGAATTGAAGTCGAAGGAACACTTGGAGAGGCACATTTGAAGGAACCCTGCGCTAGACCTTTGACAGGAAAAGCAAACCCCAAAGAGCTTGACACTTTCTAAAACGCATACATACACTAAAAAGGGTCTATAAACTTCGAACTGGGCTATTCTGGAACATGTTTAGCAATCCGGTCCGTTTTCCACTATCCTCACTTGTATGGAAGGGTAAGAAGGGGGAAATGTGGACATCTTTGCTCACAACATTCCCCTACGACACTGTTTTCTTCTCTGTCTTGCTACACGGGAACGGCTTGTGAAACCAAATCTTCTTTCATAAAGAACTCAGGCTCATTGTGTAACGAAGTCTAAAGTTCTGGCTTGACGAGAAGACAAAAATTAGTGACAAAAATACGTGTAAAAATCTACCCAAATTATCTCCCACTCTGAGCTAGGCAAAGACTAACATGTCACAAAGCAGATCAGAATTCACGGGTCTGATGTGAGGTATAACCCCAAAAGAAGGCACGTGAAACTGCACGTAGGTGGAAGGGGAGCGTTCAAATTTGAAGAGAGAGAGAAAAGAAGTTTAAGATATTCAAGATTAGGTCTTCTAGCAGCAAACTGAGATTCGGAGGCTGAGGGAAGCAAGTTGAAACAGGGCTACGTTTCCAAACTCAAGTTCTGATCTGATCCCTGTAACTTTAGTTTCTCTTGCAAGCCCTGGGATAGAGCGAGGGGTTAGTCACTGAAAAGAAGAAGTATAGGGTAAGCAAAATAATAATAATGCACGTGCGTACGCAAGATGATTCTAGCCACATCAGGGGTTGCTTTTTGAAACCTGGCTCAAGCAGGGAAGTGTACCTGTTAAGCAAAGGTGAGACGTGTGGAACGTGAAGACCAGCAGGCCTTAAAACGAGAAGTATTTGCTATAAAATTGGAAGGGTGGTTGACCTCCATCTTTTCTCAACAAGAGGCATATTTCAACCTTACTCCTGTTTGGGATGGGTAGCAGAAGCATTCCTGTTTCACGGAAGGCAGGTTCTGCAGTCACCTGGCCAGGTGAAGTCGCGCTCACGGAAGGAATCAGCCCCACCTTCACAAGACTGGAAGCAAACGGACCGTCATCTGATCTCCCTAATTCCACAATGGCAAAGCTTGGCACTCCAGCTGCTCTTGGACTTCAATTCCCAGCAGCCCAAGCCCCCCCTGCGAATCCACACGAATGAGTTTACACGCAGTAAACCCATTTTGTGTGGATGTGCAGGGGACTTGGGTTTCTGGGAATTGAAGTCCAAGAGCAGCTGGAGTGCCAAGGTTCGCCAACACTCCCCTAGTTCTTGGCCAAGCGCAGCAGAATCTAAAGAAAGACTTTACAAACAGACAGCAGCCACACAAGAGGAAAGAGTCGCAAGGGATCGGAAGAGGACCGGTCAAGGCATTGCTATCTAAAATCAAGAGTTGTGGTGGAAGAAGGCGTGTCCAAATCAAAAGCAAAACAGATCCACTTCTACACAAGTTGTCGGTAAGATGCACTGCGAAAGACCTCTGTGCAGGTGCAGTTTCCGCTCACGGGCGCCGGAGATCTACCCAGGACATCCCTGATCATCGCTGTTAGTGTGAAAGATTCAAGAGATCCTCTGTTTGAGGTTAATTTTTTATAATATGGCCAAGGCAATTTTTTCCTCCAAGAACTGCTTCCTTCCCCTCCCTCAATCAGCCCTCGGGCGGCGGCCCAATGTGGAGCCTCCTCGGACATCCTTCACAGAAAGAGAACACGGACTGTATCCCTTTCATTAGCAGCGCAAGGGGAAAATTAACCAACGCACACAAACGCTTGCTAGCCCAAGCAAATCAAGGAAAGGGGGGGGGGAGAGAAAGGGGAAGTCTATGGCATTAGACAGAACGCACACACACAGAACCCTGATACTAAAGTGCAACACATCCTAAACGCTTCGGTCTTTTTCGGTGCCGCAAAGAGGTGTTCTTCGCGAAGCTCCACACACACACCCCCGGCATCTCTTTTCCTCGCCGGCCGGTGGAGGGAGGCGGCATCTCAAACGGCTGGAGAATCCCACACGGTCATTGGCTTCGGAAAATTAGGAGCCCTTTGGTGTCGTCGTACGGAGCGGGATGGTGCTTGCGGAGAGCTAAGAGGTGAATCCAATGCCGTTGTTATCAGCTGCATCCAAGTGCAAAGACGAGTCACAACCCTTCAGCAAAATCAAACCAGGTCACCTGTTTTTGGCATCTTTTAACACCCCCAACTCCAACCCAAACCTCTCAGGAAATGGCTTAGCTTTTCTCCCCCACCTGCCCTTGCCTCCCTGCAAAAGACGGTGGCCTCCGTTGTGTGAGGCCTGCCCAGCCCAGCCCACGAGAGCAAGGGGGGCATCAAACGCATCCTGTCGAGAAGGATGCCTTGGGATAATGCAAAATAAGAAAAACAGCCAGATGCGTTTGCAGCTGTTTCTCAACCTGGAAGGGAGGGAGAGGGGAAGAGAAAGAACAAAACTCGAAGCCAGATGAGAAACAGGCAAAAGAGAGGCAGAGGTGGAAGGAAAGCAGGAGATCGGACTTCGCAGCCTGAAAGCCAAGTCTTCATTGCTCTGATCCTGGGTTTCTGGGGGTTGGCGGGCGGGCGGGGGTTAGAATTCCCTCAGTGCCGCCTCATTTTGACTTTCCGGGCCGGGCTGCCGTCCTCTCCTTCTTCTAAGTCCTCCGTGTGCTCGTAAGATTTCCGCCAATAGTTCTCGGAGCTGAAATGGCTCCCTCTCCTGTGCTTGGGCAGAAGGACCGAGCGCCGGTTCTCCTCTTTATCCATTTCTAAAATGCGAGGTCTGGAAATAGAGAGACAAGAGCTGAATCAACGGAAGGGCTCAAGAGGGAGAGAGGGGTGACGCGCCCAATGACCGAACAGACTGGCAAATAACCTGCTGCCTGACCTAACAGAAAGCTCATTTTTACAGGCATTGTAGGCTGAAAAGGGTGTGTGTGAGTGTGTCTTACCGGTGAGCAGCGTCTGGGTCTGCTTTACGATGAGACCGCTTTGGCTTCAGGATGGGATCCCTGTTGCTTCCGGACAGTCGGTCAGAGGCATACCCTGGTACCAGCACAGAACTGCTCAGGGATCTCGTCTCCAGCCGGGGCGCGTCTTGTCTGGTTCTGTACGGAGGGGAAGAAATAAGAATGTTTTTTTGTCTCCAAGGTGATGTCACATGGACCAGATCAGAGGACCTTTCTTATAATAATAATTATTATTTTGTGTCAGAAATTCTTCTGGGTTGAAAGGATTTTTGCAGAAGAAACTCCGTTCAGGGAATGCCTGAATGAGGCTCCTTTCATGTCCCCAAGAGCTGGGACAGAGACGGGTGCTCAATCCATCATGCAGTAACCGTCTCTTGAACTGCAGACTTGCCGGCCTTCCAGCTGACATGGTGAGCTTCTTAACCACTGAGCCACCTTTCTTATGTAAAGGCTGCACAACCTATTCCACAGCTGGGCAGGCACACATCCAATCCTACAAAGCCACAATCAGACCTCTCAATAAACATCCTGGGGGAGTGATATCGGAAACATCTGCCTCCTTTCCCAAATCCAGATTTTGTGACTAAGTAAAGACAGGGAGCACGAAACACTACCTGCTCATCAGTCTTTGCTTACATTTTTAAATTTGGTGTGTGTGAGGCATAGAAATGGTTCGCTTTGTGAGCCGGAGAAGCTGCTATATAATGATGGAGATGGATTAAAGGAGAACAGTAACAATAACCAAGACCTCAGTCATTAGCAAATGGGTTTACTGCTTGGCACCCCGGGTGTTCCTGGATTTCCAATTCCCAGAAGCCCAAGTCTCTGTGAATCCACATGAATGGGTTTACTGCGCATACTTCTGGGAACTGAAGTCCAAGAACACCTGGAGTGCCAAGGTTCGCCATCGCGGCTTGAGAGGATCTACCCAGGGCTCCTAAAGCTTAGGACTAGAAGCTCCGCCATATTACGACACAGATGTCTGTAAAAGAAAACCAAACACTTGACAATAGATTGCCATCTTTTTGAGAATTGCTTAGCAATCTTGGGTCAACATGTGCAGAACCAGAGCTTGGGAACACTTACTCTTTTGAGCAGTCACACCCTAGAATAGATCAGCGTTCCCCAAACTTTGATTTTTTTGGGACTTCAATTCCCAGAAGCCAAAGTCAATTCTCCAAACCACTGATCAGTCAATGTACTGACTGAAGCTTCTGGGAATTGAAGTTCACCGGTGTTCCACAGGATATAATTTGGGAAATTCTGCCTTAGATACCAGCCCAGACACTGGCTATATTGGTGGGGGATTCTGCAATCTATCATCCAAAAAAAGAAAGAAAGAAAGAAAGAAGTAAATTTCCCAAGACCTCAAGGCACAAGATGTGCTCTTCCAAATGTCTGGTTTAATTAGAGAAAATTGTGTCAAGAAGAGTTCTGGATTCTTTCTTAGAAGCGTTCTGTAATAGATGGTGGTAGGAAAGAAGTATCCAAAGCTGAAACTATGCTGGGCATCCCAGTCAGCTACTATGCCAAACCAAGCCAAAAGACTGGCGATACTTAAGAACTGGCTTATGTTCTTCTTCTTGTGCCATATCCGATTCTGAATACTGGTGATCCTCATGGGGATCAGCCACGAAGACTGTCCTGAGAATATGTCGTGGCCTTTCATCTGCCTTACGCATCGCAGCGTGACACCCATAGCACCACTGATCCAGTTCCACGAGTCACTTTCTGCTCCTGAGCCCTTTTTGGCATGCAAAGTCCTCATCGGCCCCAGACCAGGATGGACGAAGCTGTTTGCCCTCCATCAAGAGGGATTCAAGTGGGATTTAATCCACTTGGGGACCATCACCTTTCCTTGTGGACTTTGCCAAAGCTGCTAGTCCTCAGGGTTGTCAGGTAAGTTATGGTAAACACCGCCTGACACTCTGTGTTGAGTTGCTGGCAGTAGGGTCTACAGTATGGTTCTACTGAGCATATAAAAATGCCTTTTAAAAACTGGCTTTTGTTTTTAATAGCTGCTGTGCCTCTGTTTCTTCTGTTTAAAAATTATTTTTCCTCCCCCTCCCCTCTGATTTTCCCCCCATGCCATAATAAAAGCCAAACAGGACTATTTGTTGACATGTTCACAATTACAGAAAACTTAGCAAATACTGCCAAATTCAAATGAAACAACTTGTTTACAGTCTTTTAGAAGTTGCTGGTTGTTTCAAAACACAACGAGGTCTCCACAACAACCTTGTTTGGGATTCTATTCTCTGTTTTCATGTTGATTTGATACAGCCAATTTTTTATAACAAATATACAACTTCACCAGCCAATGGATCACATCTTTTTCGCCCAGCTAATAATGCCTGACCCAGTCTCAGGAGCTGGTTAACTGTGTGTGCTTCAACCGGCTGACTGTTGGATGTTGTTTGTTTTAATAACTACCATTTTATGAGCTGATCAATGTTTTGGGAAATTGACTTAGGATTCTGGGAATTGAAGCCCAAAAACCAAAGGTTGGGAAACTCTGCCTTACAGAGAACGCTGGATTACATGGACCAAAGATATGACTCGTATAATACCGGTTCTCAAGTTTCTGTATGTTTTGCTAACTGAGAAATGGGGGAAATAAGAGGGGGGGGGGGGACAAGCTTCAGAACTTTTTAAAGCCAATCGATCTTGCATGTTCAAGACCCAAGGCTTTTTAACAACACACAAGGAGACATCTGTGTGTGTGTCACTCTCTTCCTATCTCTCTCACACACCACTGAATTTTAAAGCATGTTTATTTAGCCACAGCAAAATAATACTCAATAGTTGGCAAGAGTTCTGTCTGCTCAAGTCTTGGCAGCAATAAGAAAGCGAAAGTGGTTGGGATTTTTTTTTTTTTTTGGTGGGGGAACCTATACACAAATTGGACTCTTTTCAAAGGGATGTTTGCCACTTACTTCCTTAGAATGATGACCGCTCTCCGTTCTTTGATATCTTGCGGTCGAATGCAGTGGGTAATTTCATCAGCTGCGTAGCCACTGTGTGGAGAAGGAATGAAAAAGAAAGAAAAAAAACAGGATTTCAGGCCATGTCGAGGGTCAAGAGTTACTCTTCTAAACACATCAGGAATGAACTGGTTTGCTTAAGGTTAGTCTATGCAAAGAGGCAGGATACCGGGTTGGGGAAGAGAGAGAGAGTACATAGGTTATTCTAATGGGATGGAGACAAAATAGTGAAGAATAAATAGTGAAGAATACTAAAAAAAATTTTTTTTATAGAAGGCCATTGCTGGTCCCCCACAAGAGACATCAGAGTAGATGCAGCCACCTATGATCTGGGCAATAAAAAAGAGGTTTTCCACTTAAGGCCCAACCAACTGAAATGTCACAGATAAAGTACTCCAGCCCCAAGCATTCATGTCTGGAGATATTAGATATTTAGTTAAGGCAGTGATGGTGAACCTTAGCACTCCAGTTGTTACTGAACTTTGATTCCCAGAAGCCCAAGTCACTGTGAATCTACACAAATGGGTTTACTGCGCTGTAAGTAAACCCATTCGTGTGGATTCACAGAGACTTGAGCTTCTGGGAACTGATGCCCAAGAACCGTTGGAGCGCTAAGGTTCGCCACCTCGGCCTCACATAAACTTTCTGAAGCTAAACCCAGTTTAACTTGCGCTTTATGCAGTGGAAGCCAATTTCTGGCTTATTTCAGGAACATCCCAAGACTGATCAATTTGTGAGATCAGATTAACGTTTGTCAGAGGTCTCACAAAACACACTTCCCAGGGAAATCACCAGGGCAGCCATGGCAGTGAACATGAGTCACATTGGTAACTGTATATGAATTTCAAGTCCCGGCTGTGTAATCTAAGAGCTCAAAATAATCATCTCAACTGCTTTTCTGGGCTTCTAGTGCTCAAATATCACATCAGTGACAGGACGGAATGAGGGCAAGAGTTGGATGATTGTCTAAATCAGGAGTTCTCAACCTTTTAAACTGGGGCTGGGTCATGCTCCCTCAGACAGCTTCCAGGGCCGGACGGCCATTTTGCCCTTCCTCCACTACATGGCACTTCTGGGTGTGGTGGAGGCGCACATGAAATGGCACCGTGGGCCGCATTCGGCCAGTGGGGCGCAGGTTGAGAATCCCTGGTCTAAACTCTGAACTTATCATTGTTACATGAGCTAGCAGTAGCTTTCGTGCCTAGAATACCGAATACTCCCATTAGGAGCAGAAATCCTCAGTGTCAATACATTGACACTGAGGCATATGCCATCCAAACACATATACCCCAAGTCATACACGTTTGGCATTATTTGCAAAAAAAACGTCACAGCAATGACAGGCTGGAAAACCAAAATGCAATAATTAGGAATCAGCAATGCTAAAGATATGCGAAGGGGAAAGACGAACAAGACCGAAACCCATGTTTGCATATAAAGGTGAAACTCGGAAAATTAGAATATCGTGCAAATGTCCTTCATTTCACTTAAAAGGTGAACCAAATATATGAGATAGACTCACTCCATGCAAAGCGAGAGATGTCATGCCTTAATTTGTTATAATTATGATCATGGCGTACAGCGTACATGAGATGATGTGATGATTATGGGGTACATGAGATTGAGGGGTTTGGGGTTTTCATAAACTGTAAGCCATAAGCATGAATATTATATAACAAAGTAAGGCTTGAACTATCCCACTTTGCATGTAATGAGTCTATCTCATATATTTGGTTCACCTTTTAAGTTGCATTACTGGACTGAATGAACATTTGCATGGTATTCTAATTTTCCAAGTTTCACCTGTATACTTTACCCCAAGTCATACACGTTTGGCAAATACAGTATTTGCCAAAAACGTCACAGCAATCACAGGCTGGGAAACCAAAATGCAATAATTAGGAATCAGCAAATGCTAAAGATATGTGAAGGGGAAAGACGAACAAGACGGAAATCCATGTTTGCATGTACAGTACAGTACTGTGTTTACTTCAAGCAGAAGGGCAAGCCAACCCTCAACGACCCCTGCAGAATGTGATTGCGGCCGGCAGAAGATGATGCCGAAGAAGCAAAAACTAGGAGTGACTAACATGCCATTCCTATCTGGCTACGCTTCTCCACTCCAACCCCTTCTCCACAGCAGCTGTATTTGGAAATGATGCTTCCTCTTGACCAGGTATCTAGATATGGCTCACCTGCGGTTGACTAGGAAGGCTGGCTCAAGCCAATCTGGCAGTACCAAGTGGGCCCTACAAGCAGTGGGAGGCCTGTAATGGCTGTGCATGGCCGACCTCCCCTGGCCAGGTGCCCGTGAAGTTAATGCTTAAAGAGCCCAGTAAGTCCAGCTGAAATAACTTCTGCATTTGAAACGCTACTGGCTAAGAACATGAACATCTAGCACAGGAGTGCTCAACCTTTTAAAGCCAGGGCTCCCTCAGACAGCTTTGTGCACGAACGACGTTTACCTTCCCTGCCAAATTGGTACTTATTTATCGACTTGCAAATTCTTGCATCCAAACTGCAAGGCTGGCAGGAGCTAGGACAGAGACGGGAGCTCACTCTGACATGCAACACTTGGGTCAAAGGAGACCTGAGTTTGGCCTTGAAAACCCACGAGGGAGAAGCTAATGTCAAATCGCTCCTTGAATATCTCACATACCTAAAAAAAAACTTTTATCAGGGTTGTCATGATCTTGAAGCCACTTGATGGCACATTCAAAGTAACAAATTCTCTAAAGAAGGGGTCTCCAACCTAATGCTGGCCCGCTGTGGAATTTCATGTGGACCACCCCACTCCTCCAAAGGCATTCAAGGGGGAAAATGGCCACCCCTTTGAAGCTGCTGGGACAAAATGGCCACCCCCATCAATGGAGGCAGGGCAAAATGCTGACTGAGAGGGCAGGTAAGTCTGCAAATCTGTTCCTCCCCTTAGGAACTCAGCAACTCAGGTGGAGTTTGGTACCCCCATGAAAGAGTAAACCCATTGCTCCCCTTTGCATGTTGTATCTTGGAAACATATATGGAGAGAGAGAACTAAGCAGAGCTGGGGAAACCAACCTAAGCGGAAATGGACGGTAGGGCACATGTTGAGATTTGCCTTAAATTTCTTGGCCTCACACACAGCACAAATCCACTACGCCACTAAAGTCAATGGGGTTACATCAGCAGTGAGCACACTTGTTGTTACGCGCAAATCACCTGAGGGCACAGAATGTGTTAGGGCAAGTTATGTGACAGGGTGCCTTTAATTTAATTCAATTCATTAATTTAATTTAATTTAGTAGATTTATTTACCGCCCTATCCAATGGACTCTGGGCGGTGTACACGAGTTAAAACCAATATAAAACAATTAAAACCCCTTAAAAACATAGCAATATTTCCCATGCAAAGTTCACCAATCGGAACTGGCAAAGTCATTTGTAGTTAATGAACGGCTGGAAACCTATCAAAGTATACCAGGAAAAAAAGGTCTATTTCTCTTTACATGCAGTAACTTAGGCTGTGCCTTTTTTGAGTTCTTGCCACATGGGCTTCCGAGTTTTAGAAAGAGCCGCATCGAAGAGCGTGGTATTTTTTTGAACCACAATCAGGCCTACCCTGGGCAACGGCCTCCTTGTGCCAGCTAATCTTTCTCACACTTGGTCAGGCCAAAGGAACTACAAAGTGAATCGCTTCCATTCATGCTGCTTCATTATTTAAAGGCCCTGAGCCACTCGCATCCTAGCTCATGCGCAGACCACCCTTCAAAAGAAAGCAGCAGGGTCGCGCTACCCTTCCATGCGTCCTTAAAGGCTGGCAGGATCATTTGCTCCACATCCCCCCCAAAAAAACGTGGCTTTCCCTCCCTTTGCCATGGCAACGCTTCACAATAAAGGATGTCTGAGTCATCCTGGCAGTTGGCTTCTATGGCTTGGCAAGCCTATAAATACGGGTCTCACCGCGTGGTCATCCTGACCCATACATAAACATGTAGTGCCGCGAGACAATAATGCATCACCAATACTGACTGTCATGAGAAGTGACCCCTTTTTAGTAAAGGTCGTCCTTGCTCGAAAGCCAGTCGTATCTGACTCTAGGGTTCGGTGCTCATCTGTGTTTATAACCAAAAAAAAACCAGGGCCATCTGCCTGCTTCTGTAGACGCTTCTGTGGTCATGTGGAAAATATGACTAGACACCAGAGTGCATGGAACGCTGCTTTACCTTCCCACCAAAGTGGTACCCATTTATCGACTTGCAATTTCTTGCTTTCAAATGGCTAGGTTGGCAGGAACTGGGTCAGACAGGAGCTCACTCCGTCATGCAGTACTTGGGTCTCAAACTGCTAACGTGCTGACCTTCCAGTGGTCAAGTTCAGCTTCTTAACCACTGAGCCACCACAGTCCCGGCCCCTTGTACATTACTGTTCTCAGCTTTTAAAGAAAAGAAAGCCGTTTCAAAAGAAGTTTGAGAAAAAAAATCAGGGTGATACATTAGCTCTAGGGATTGCAGTGTCTCATGTGGCTAAGACGCTGACTGGGAGGCAGAAGGTCAGCAGTTCGATTCCTGAGTACTGCAGGATGGAATGAGCTCCAGTCTTTGTCCCAGCTCCTGCCAACCTAGCAGTTCTAGAAAGCAAGAAATTGCAAGTAGATCAATAGGAACCACTTCGGTGGGAAGGTAACAGCGTTCCATGTGCTAGTCATGCTTGCCACATGACCACGGAAACATCTGCAGAAGCAGACAACGCTGGCTCTTTGGCTTTGAAACAGAGATGAGCACTGAACCCTAGAGTCAGATACAACTCTTACCTTACCTCTGCAGTGAATGGGAATTGTCTTGTAAAGTGCGACATTTAGCTATAGAAAAAGAGAAAGCCAACTTTCTTCCTTGAATGTTCCTCTCTATACCAGGTGCAGCTTGTCCAAAATTAGGTAGATACTCTACTCTGTACAGACTGGGACACGCCCCAATCTTAATTTTTTTAATTAAAAAAAGCAGACATAATTACTAAGTGGCAGGCAAAATTTAGTTCAACCTCCCCGGCAATGAAAAAAGTGGCTTCAGGAAAGGGGCAAACTAATTTCTGAATATCCTTACACTGGAGGAAAAGGCAGTGCGCTAAACAATAGAGTCTAATCTGTCTTTTTGTATTGGCAAAAGTCAACCTCATTTTTTTTTACTATTTATACTCATTCAAACAAATTATTCTTCTAGGGTTTCCCTCTGGAACAAAGAAAATATTCTCTATTTATTTATTTATTTGGGGGGATATTATCTTAAAACTTTTTTTTTCCAAACTTAGAAGGCTGCTAAAAGGAACAAGGCAGAAAGTAAAACAGCATAACAGCTGTTTGCTCTAAGTGTTCATGGATTGCAATTTTACTTCCAAAAACCAAAGTTTGTTAGTCTTCTTGTTGTCCCAAGATGTTTTTTTGCTCAAACAACTGATGTGGCTACCCTTCTGGAAACTTCTGGTGTGGAAACTTATCCCAAGCTGAGTTTTTCCTTTCCTATCACAGCTCATGTGCTGCTGCAGCCTTAAGGGTTTTCAAATTCCCTGCTCTCAAGTAAACCTCACCACATCAAACTTGCCTGCGCAAGGTAAGTCGCATTCCAATCTATAGACTGGGTCTGTAATAGCCATAGCGGCCTGCATTTAACTCTTGCCTTTAACAACCGGCAGCTGTGCCCCAGAATAGCTTTCAAATGCGCTTCTTGGTACAAAGATTACAGACAAAAACTTAATTGCTTCTCTCATTGATACTTTCTCTCAGGAACACTTTGCCCAAACATGATCAACATTCCTCTGCAAATTGTTTGAGAGCCACCACTCCATTCTAAGCATTAATAATCTGTAATGTTACACCATGCCAAAGATCCCAGGCTCGCAAAAGGATCTACAAACTCGATAAGAGGACTGACTCTCGTTCAGTCTGGGCAGCAGAAAAAAAACTAGATTAAATCATAAATGAGGCTCAAGGAGATCATGCCACAAAAAGTCATTGCAAGGTACAGTTCTACAGACAAAACTCCGCTCACAATCCGAGTTTGATCCTGGCAGGCACAAAGTTGATTCAGCCTCCAAATGAGTAAAATGAGTTCCTGGATTTTGGGGAGCAATCTGTGAATGATTTGCATTTTGTTCCCAACAAACTGGGTACTCAGGTGTAGTGGATGTGCGTTGTGATGTCTCCATGTATAGGCAGGCAGTTTAAGACAAGCTCTAGGGCTGTGACGGCGAACCTTAGTACTCCTGATGTTCTTGGACTTCAATTCCCAGAAGCCCAAGTCTCTGTGAATCCACACGAATGGGTTTACTGCATGTTTGCACAGTAAACCCATTCGTGTGGATTCACAGAGGCTTGGGCTTCTGGGAACTGAAGTCCAAGAACACCTGGAATGCCAAGGTTAGCCACCAATGGCCTATGGGGTGGTATATACCGTCAGTGCGATCGCCATTGCGACAACAGGAAACACATTTTCTTAAAAGAGCAAGCAGGATTAGAGCGGAAAGCAATGAGAAGCTGGGGAAAGACCTTGTCACCTTTCTGCCTCCTTACCTGAGCATGGTGACGCTCCCTCTCCTTACTGGAAGGAAAAAGACCGGTTTGGAGACCCTGATTGGCTTGAACTGGAATTTGCACCCAAAGCAAAGTGCTGAGTCGCTGAAGAAGGACACGGACACAATTGGCCTCTCAAAGATGTGGATGGGGTCCACGTGAGAGACGATACAGCCCCCCGGCTGGTAGTCATTGATCACGGCACTGTTCACAAAGCCCTCGGGAATCACCTTGTGCTCCACCAACTTGCGAATGACCAGGTCGTGAACCCACTCTGGAATGGTGTCCACCTCACCCCGGGAGTAGAGGCGCTCTTGCCCGGGCCCTCGTCTTTGCAACTGAGCCCCGTACGTGTAGCCCTCCCCAAAGAAGTACTTGTTTCGTAGCGGGGCTCTGTCCACCGTGTGCTCTTTGTAAAGCCCTTTCTCTGCCCTGGACACCACTTCGTCTATGCGCGCTTCGATCTTGGCGCACTCTTCGGGGCTAAAGAGGCGCAGCTGCCGGATGCCGCTTTTCACTTTCCGGGCTGCTGCCTCCGCCTCCTCTTCCCGCTGGTGCTCCTCGTAGTCGCTGGGGTCTGAATCAGACTCCTCGTGGTACTTGCGCTTGCGTTCAGTACCTCCGTAAGGGGGCTCAGCGGGGTCCCGGGCATTCACACCTTTGTGGTTGTCTCGGTATGGCATCATGGACTTGAGCTTCTCTCTCAGGTCAGTGTAGCCACTCCCAGCCATGGCGAATTGCCCGGCAACCTCTGCCCTGTCTAACGGACTTCCTGGTGCACGGTTTGTCAGGCCGTGGAGCAGAAACTGCCGCTGTTCACGGCATGGTCTGTTTTATATCAGAATAATCTCCCAGTGGAAAATGAGAAATGGAGGGAACCCTACAGCTGAGCTTCCGGAGGCTGGGGAACCAAAGCAGGTGGCTTTCCAGATATTGAGGTTCCACTCTTCTGGGATACCCTCTTGCCCCCTGGGGGAAAAAAAGGGGGGGGGGAAGTGATGCTAAGAAGAACACCAGAGGCTTTGCGCTTTCAGCCTTCTTCCAAGCACAGATGGGAGAGCTCAGCTCAAAGTTTCCATGTCAAGTCGGTCCACTCTTCCTTTCCAGAGGCACGCCAGGAGAATTCAACACACCTCGTCTGTGGCGGAGAGAAAAATTGCAAGGACAGAATAAGACAATCTGATGCGGACAAAACACACAACCAAAACAGAAACCAACTCTGTGATCAAGTATTGTTTGCCAACCCTTTCCGCCAACCCAGCACAGAAAGGTCTTCCTTCCGCTGCACTCTGGCAGGAAATAACAGGACCTTCCTTCTATCTAGACCTGTGGTTCTCAATATTGGCACGCACCCCACAGGGGGGCAATTCAATTTTTAAAGGGGGGGGGGATTTGAGGGGCTGCAGTGGCTCAAGTGGCTAAGATGCTGACTGGGAAGTGGAAGGTCAGCAGTTCGATTCCCAAGAACTGCAGGACGGAATGAGCTCCGGTCTTTGTCCCAGCTCCTGCCAACCTAGCAGTTCGAAAAGCAAGAAATTGCAAGTAGATAAATAGGGACCACTTTGGTGGGAAGGTAGCAGCGTTCTGTGCGTTCCGGAGTCTAGTCATGCCTGCCACATGACCATGGAAATGTCTGCAGAAGAATACAGCGCTGGCTCTTCAGCTTAGAAACAGAGATAAGCACTGCGCCCTAGAGTCGGATATGACTGGCTTTCGAGCAAGGGGAACTTTTACTTTTACCTTTACCCAGGCCAAGGCCGCCCTTTGCTTGAAAGCCATTTACTGTATATCCGACTCTACAGTTCGGTGCTCCTCTCCATTTACAGCCAAAGAGGCAGCGCTGTCTGTGTCCGCAGACGTTTCCGTGGTCGTGTGGCAGGCATGGTTAGACACCGGAGTGCTGTTTACCTCTCCCGCCAAAGTGGTCCCTATTGATCTACTTGCAATTTTCGATCTGCTGGGTTGGCAGGAGCTGGGACAGACTCTCCGTCATGCCGCACTCGGGGCTCAAACGGCTGACCTGCCGACCTTCCAGCCGTCAAGTTCAGCGTCTTAACCACTAAGCCACACTAACTAGGTAGGTAGGTAAACAAGCAAGGCTTTGCAGGTGCCCCACTAAGAGTGGCAAAAGAGGAGTCCTTCTAATAAAAGTCTACTTCCGTGATGGTGAACCTTGGCACACGCCAGGTGTTCTTGGACTTCAATTCCCAGAAGCCCAAGTCTCTGTGAATCCACACGAATGGGTTTACTGCATGTACACCATCACTGGTCTACCCTGAATTTACTATCCCCAAACCTCCTCTATTAAACGGGAAATGGGGTGGAGGAAGAGGAGGGGGATGTGGGACACACACACACACACAGAGGGTTTGGGTGAAGGAAGTAACAGAGAGCCAAGCCACGACCCCCGAACCTGTCTCGCTGCCCCATAAAGGCGGGACACGTGTCAGCGCGTCCCGACGAGCAGTCAGGGGTTTGAGGGAAAGAAGAGGAATGGGAACTCTTCCTCCTAGCCCCCCCCTTTTGAAATGCCTTGACGTTCCCCCTGGAGGTAGGACACGTGTTAGCGCGCTCCGACGAGCAGCTAGGAGTTTCGTGAGGGAAAGAAAAACAGAGAGACTTTTTCCTCCGTCCCTTCCTCTGTTTTCTCGGGGGGGGGGGGGCGGACCTGCCTCGGCGTCCCTTGGAGGCGGGACACGTGTCAGCGCGTCCCGACGAGCAACAAGGAGTTTGTGAGGGAAAGAAGAAGGGCCTGTCTCACCGTGGCCTCAGGCCGGCTGCCCTCTCAGCACTTGCCGCCCGAAGAGTCCGGCTCCAGCCTCCTTCGTAGCTCTGGCCCGGCTTTCTCCATGGCGTCGTCGTCGTCGTGGGCCCAACGAGGCAGGCAGGCAGGCAGGCCGGGGGCTGAGGCGAGGGGGAAAAGGCCCCGGCGTCGTCGTCGGTGCTGCTGCCCAGAGCCTCCCGCGCTACGTCACCAGCCGCGGCCCCGGGCCGACATTTATAAATAACTTATCAGGCCTCCGTCGTCGCCTCACGGCGCAAGCCTCGGCCCACGGCGCATGCGCTGAGCCCTCTTGCCCCCGCCCGGCCTCGTCCACTGCGCACGCGTAGCCTAGGCCCCGCCCACCCTTGAGCTGCTACGACGACGACCAAGACGCCACGGCGCTCGCAGCCTCTTTGTGCGCATGCGTCTCTCGTCCGGTTTTTTTTCACCATAGATGTCCAAGGGCTAGAGCGGCACACATCTGGCCAACGGAGAAGGAGAGTTTACCATTCACGCCCACAGAAGAGATGATGATGATGATGATGATAAAAGACGACACACCAGGTTCACATAAGGAAAAGTACAAGCACTACCGGTTGTCCATAGAGCTGGCAGGAGCTAGAGCGGCTCCCTGCCGGTTATGTAACAGGCATTTCCACTTGGCTGCTTCCCGAATGGGAACCGGAAACGAAGTGTCCCAAACACGAAAGGTTGAGTGGACGACTTTACTGCGCATGCGCATAACCCCGCAACAGTTTAACGATCATGTTAGGCTAGATGTGTGGGGAGGGGCGGCGAGAGAACACTCAGGGAGTGGGCGGGGCTATGTCTTCAAGTGCCCGCCCACGCCCTCTCTTGTTCAACGTGGATTGGTACCGGTCCCTGGGAAGGCGGGACTAACTAAAACCCTGCCCTCTGATTCGCCAACTTGAAACAGGGAGCTTTGAAAGATTGGCGGTTGGGGTGACTAACGCGTTTCTGACAGACAATGTAACGTTCGTTACATGTTAAAAAAACAGGGCGGCGTTAAAAGTTACTCAAGTAGTTTATGAAGAAAAAAAAGAGAAGGATCCCAGATAAGCTGGGTTATAAATCCAATTATTATTATTAATTAATAATAATAACAAGGAACTGCAGAGGCTCAAGTGCGTAAGATGCTGACTGGGAGGCGGCAGGTCAGCAGTTCGATTCCCGAGTACTGCAGGACGAAATGAGCTCCGGTCTTTGTCCCAGCTCCTGCCAACCTAGCAGTTCGAAAGCAAGAAATTGCAAGTAGATAAATAGGGACCACTTCAGTGGGAAGGTAACAGCGTTCCGTGCGCTCTGGTGTCTAGTCATGCCTGCCACATGACCACGGAAACATCTGCAGAAGCAGACAGCGCTGGGCTCTTCGGCTTGGAAACAGAGATGAGCACTGCACCCTAGAGTCAGATACGACTGGCTTTCGAGCAAAGGAAACCTTTACCTTTACTTTAATAATAATAACAATATTGGAGATATTGATGTAAATTGGGAGATGACTTGAACATATTTAACAACAACCACAACAACATCTGTTTGGCTTTGCGTCCTTTTGGATTATTACAGTCTGTACTTGGACGTATTTTTGAGTCAGTTGGCCAAGAAACGGGATCCCAAAAGAGGACATTTCTGGGATTTCTTATTCCCTGCCTTTCCCCCACGTATTAAACACCAAAGAAACAGGAATTTAGGACATATAGGCGGAGGGAGACCCCCAAACGCGTCTAATTCACTCAACATAACCATTCAACAATTCTGCAGGACTAATTTTTTGATGCTGGAAAGATGAACAAATACATGCCAGCCATTGACATCCATAGGTCATAAAAGGAGATTTTTAATTTGCCACAAATTATGTATAAACAAAACCGTCAACCAGCCCCCACCCAGCCATTTAAAGTATTACAAAATATAGGATGTGCTAGTTCTAATTACCATTTTCTGCTTCTGGGCCGATGGCACAAACGCCATTTCTTTTGAAGCTAAACCCTTTGCATGTGTACAAAAATAAAGAGCTGCATTGCAAGGACAAACAATATCCTGGCACTAAAACTAAAAGCATTTTTTTAAAAAAAGAAAAAAAGAAAAGAAATTGTGAATAACTTTACAGATTGTTTGTCCATATAAACAGCCACTAGCTGTGGAACAAACAAGCGAATGACTCATCGTCACATTTGGTCTGCACAAACATCTGGCTGACAGCTGTTGAAAAAGGGAGTCAAAGTTGAGTTTTGCATTGAGCAAAGTTTGCAGTCTAGGACGTCATAGGAACTGGCCAATCAACCCCAACGTCTTGATCAGAAACTGGACATGTTCATGTGATGGGGCTGCACATCTGGACAAAATAGCGTTGTCTGTCTCCCTACTGTCTGAAAGTGGATTCTTGGGAGAATTAAATGGAGCGATGAAACTGGTCTGGTCATAGCAACGTAATCTCACTGGGCGGAAGCATGAGTCTTTTTTCCCGGGCGTGAAGCAAGTTTTCCATATGTATGGCAATCACGCGACACAGTTCCAGGCCCTGCAAAGAGTAAGAGTGTCTAGTCATGCCGGCCACATGTCCATGGAAACATTTGCAGACGCAGACAGCACCGACACTTTGGCTATAAAAGAGATGAGCACTGAATTCTAAAGTCAGATACGACTGGCTTTCGAGCAAGGGCAACCTCACCTTCTACCAACTATAACACAAGTTTTTTGTTTCTTCATGTATTCCATTATTTGTGACCTGCAGCATGACCAAGACTTTCTGGATAACTTGAAAACTTGCCTATTTTGTGATATTTTGATGACCCCCCCCCCCCAAAAATAAATAAATAAATAAATAAATGTGTGCAACCCAACTTAGATTATTTTATTTTGCTCATGGAACACACTATTGCCGGCCAAAGTATGTGTCGTTAGAAGCCAAAAGTCTTCTAGGAAGTAATGTGCGCAAGCATTCAGACTTGCAACAGGCATTTGTCACAATCGCAAAGCAAGCGAACGCACAAACTGTGAGAAGTAAATACTAGCTCATAAATCAGATGTTGTCAGCATTTGAGGAATTCCTCCTTCTAACGACAGATGATCTGTAATGTTTAGTTTAGCTTTTAGTTTCTTTTTTTATTTTCAGAGACCAAGAGACTGAACTACATCACAGAAAATCCATTTTTTAAAATCTCTCTTCTGCCTTAAACTTACTAGATAGTCTTAGGCCGCTATGTATTATGCCCAGCATCCATTCTCATTTTAATCCTTTTTAATGAATTTTTAAACTGTGTTATTTCTCTTAAGGGGTTAGGGAGGGCATTGGGGAGGGAGGAGTAGCTGTTCTTAATCTGTGTATGTTTTTTTAACTTTTATGTAACCCACCTTGGGTCATCCAAGGATGAGGAAAGCGGGGTAAAAATCATGTAAATAAATAAATAAATATTACCCATTTCCCCCATTATAATAAAATAATAAATCTATAAGGTGAACTTCCCCTATCTTATAGGGTTATTGTAAAGATTACAAGATAAATGGACAACATTAAGCACTTTGAAGACTTGAAAATAGTACTGTATATGATAATAATATTGAATATGATTAATATTTCATCGTTGCAGTAGTTACAGGCTACCTACCATCTGAAGGTTAAGCTTCACAGAGCCATGGAAGGAGACAGAGTGAGGGATAGAAAAATGACAGAGAAAGAAGAGAGGAGAATAATATGAGTTAAGTGTCACAAAATATTTTGAATAAACTCTAAACATGCACGTCAAAACAAAAATTGTATACTACATTCTGGGAATAAGAGATAATAAAACGTTGTTGGGGCTGTCCTGAAACAATATAAATAAAAGCCAAATTCTGGTGGCGTAACCAAATACAGTATAGCATTTCATATCTTTTTATCAAATACAGGTTTAGTATCCACAGTTTCAGTTATCTGCAGGTCTAAAAATATTCAATAAAAATCCTGAAATATATAACACAGTACAGTATATATCTCCTGCCAACCTAGCAGTTCAAAAGCAAGATATTTGCAAGTAGAGATATAGGGACCACTTCGGTGGGAAGGCAAACAGTGTTCTGTGCGCTGTGTCTAGTCATGCCTGCCACATGACCACAGTAAACGTCTGCAGAAGCAGACAGCGCTGGCTCTTCGGCTTTGAAACAGAGATGAGCACTGAACCCTAGAGTCGGATACGACCATACCTGTCAAGTTTTGGATTTGGAAATAAGGGATATTTCCCAGCAAATACGGGACACTTGACAGCGATGCTTATCCTTTGCTGCCCTCCAATGGCGGCAATAGGGCATTGCAGTCTAATTAATACGGGATGATGGCAGGGAAGAAGGTAAAATAAGGGGTTTTCCCGGCCAATACGGGGTACTTGACAGCTATGGATACGACTGGCTTTCGAGCAAGGGAAATCTTTACCTTTACAATACTGTATATATGTATTTCTAGGATGCATTTCCACAGTTGGCCATTAGATGCCACTGTCTGCTGTATAAAATATAGGGTTTGCCATTATCAGCAGGTTCTGGAATCAATGGATGGTCTCAGAATGTATTCACCCCCCACAAATATTGTGGTGGTGGTGGGGAAACTTGTAGTCTGCTTTGGTTTTTAAATTGTAAAATTTAGGGTGGATCTCTATGGGGTGGACACAATTCAATCAGGCTTCTGCAAAGAGGTTGCTAATCTGAATATTAGAAGAGAAGGTTCAGCTAGACCTAGCCGGGAAATTTTGCTAGACTTTTATCATGAACTTCCTTCCTCTTACCGCCTACCGTGCCTGTTTCCTGTACCTGGTCCAGTTGCAACTGGGTGATCTGCTGTGACATCACATCTCCCAACCGGATCTCCACGTAGGGGTAGCTGGATCCGCCCGAGGGTCGCTGGGTGCGTGTCGACTGGATCTCCTTCAACGAGAAGGTCACAATGGGTTCCTGAAAGAAGAAGAACCCCCTCCTTAGAAGCTGAGATGGGACTCAAAGTGACCTGGCGGAGACCCAAATGTTGACCTGCTAGTCCTCCAACCCTTGAGGAACAAGCCCCTCTCAAGAAGGGAGAAGACCCTGGCACCGGCACCCTCACACCTACGTGGGTTTCCTTGTTCAGAAAGTTGAGTCCACTCTGGTTCACAGCCAAGATGCAGGGGGAGATGATGGTGTTGTTGCTGCAACTCTGGATGTAGAAGAAGGACGAGCCAAACATGGGGGAAGCGCTCAACAGCCCTGCGAGAAGAAGGGAATTGGGATGGGATGGAGGAGAGATCAGTAGGTCTTCAGTGCCCCCTTCAAGAAGGACTGGTGGGTGGGTGGTGGCTTTCGACAAGCTTTGCCCCTCTTTTATATCCTTAACTCTTGTGACACATTTCCCTCTCCATGTCTAAGTAACTTCTTCTTGATATGTAGATTGCCACTCTTAGGCTTTACTTCCTTCCTACTTCTCTAGGAGATGAATCATTGCAGTACGATGCCATCGACTGTCTCCATTTGGCTGCAGGCCCACCCAAGAAGCTTCTAAGGGTTTTTAGAAATCAAGACTTTCTTCCTCTCACTCTCACCAAATGGATTGCTAGAACGAATACAATGCAAGTTTCTTTTTTTTTCTGTTTTCTGGTTTTCAAAGGTAGGTTTTAACTTTTGATCCGAAAGGTGCTGCACCACTGGTGGAATGACCAAATAGCCCAACATTTACGGGGCAGTATATCTCTGTCAGGGACTTGTGGTGGCTCAAGTGGTTAAAATGCTGAACTCGCGACTGGAAGGTCGGAGTTCGATTCCCGAGTGCTACATGACGGTGTGAGCTCCCGTCTTTGTCCCAGCTCCTGCCAACCTAGCAGTTCAAAAGCAAGAAATTGCAAGTAGATAAATAGGGAAGGAAAACAGCGTTCCGTGCACTCCGGTGTCTATGCATGCCTGCCACATGTCCACGGAAACGTCTGCAGAAGCAGACAGTGCTGGCTATTTGGCTTTGAAACAGAGATGAGCACTGAATCCTAGAGTAGGATACGACTGGCTTTCAAGTAAGGAAGACCTTGACCTTTATATCTTACCTAAGAACTGGGCCCGGGCTTGGTGGGTAGTCAAAGCTTGTGCTTGCTGGAGATGATGCGTGATCATGTCCAACCACGCCTGGGCGTTCTGGAGGCGAAAGAACTGAGGTGGGATGTAATCCTGAACTTCCCACCTGGAAGGAAAGGATGGAAACACAAAGAGAGAAGTTGCAAAACAACTTAGGACTAGAAGGATGATGTGCTGTAGTCAACCCATTCGTGTGGATTCACCAAGCAGTGTTTCCCAACCTTTGGTTTTTGGACTTCAATTCCCAGAAGCCTCAGTCAGTCCACTGGCTGGTTTCAGTGGGTTACTTATGCAGCCGTATCTCATGTTTATCCATTGCATTTGGGTCAACAGTCAAGGTTCACAACCATTGACTTGTTCCAACCCATGAGAGGTTCTGGAGAACATGGCCAACAATCTGGGATTCGAAGAGTTGATCTATCCAAAACATCTGGAAGACCAAAGGTTGAGTCAAGTGACTGTAAGCCAGTGGTGGCGAACCTTGGTACTCCAGGTGTTCTTGGACTTCAATTCCCAGAATCCCAAGTCTCTGTGAATCCACACAAATGGGTTTCCTGGCACTCCAGCTGTTTTTTGACTTCACTTCCCAGAAGCCCAAGTTTCTGTGAATCCACACAAATGGGTTTACTGGCACACCAGCTGTTCTTGGACTTCAATTCCCAGAAGCCCAGGTTTCTGTGAATCCACACAAATGGGTTTACTGGCACTCCAGCTGTCCTTGGACTTCAATTCCCAGAAGCCCAAGTCTCTGTGAATCCACATGAATGGGTTTACTGGCACTGGACTTCAATCCCCAGAAGCTCTCGTCTCTGTGAATCCACATCCAAAAACCAATGGTTGGGAAACACTGGTCTAAGGAGACATGCCTGATTCTTGCCCACAGATGGACAAAGCCTACATCCCAGCACCACTTACAGGGTTGGCAAGTCGTTGCTGTCTTTTGCCCGGTGCTGCAAGGCGGCCAACTTGGAGACTTGTTGGAACTGCAACTCACTTGGTGTCATTGGAGGGAGGGTGTTGAAGAGACCCTTACGATAATCGGGCAGCACCTGACCAAGAGATGGGAAGAATGATCAGTCCGTCTTTCTTTATATTTCCTGCTGGATCAACTATGCTGAGGCCTTGAAAACCTGACATTTTAGCCGCAAAGATTTCCTAGTCCTAGAGATGTGGCATGGTGTGGTTCAAATAAGAAAACAAAATAGGAAACCCAAACTTTACCCTATAACCAGCTGGTATGGTTTATGGGGAGTTTTATGGAGTTTTGTATAGGCAGAAATGTGCCGATGCTGTGCATTGTATCTACTCTACCCAACCCAACCCAACCCAACCCAACCCAACCCAACCCACCAACCAACGAAGCAAGCAAGCAAACCCCAGACCTTCCTACCTCCTTATCTACTCTGACCCCATTCCAAATGCCTTTTCCGAAAGGTTTCAAGGTCTAACCTGATTGTAGTGCATGGTGACGTAAAGCTCGTTGTCAAATTTGAGCGGCTGGGTCCAGATGACACGCCGGTACCAGAACATGTAGTTGCTTTCCATCTTCTCCATTTCCGTGGCCACATCAAGGATGTATTCCTTTTTGTTCAACGGCCGGAGGTTCTGATCTGAGCAGGAGAAAAGATGGCAAGGGATCAGTTTCTGAAAAACGGCTAACACGGTGTAATGTCTGGGAGGCCAGTGTCCGTTTGTCCAACCACCCAATGCACAGCCCGGCACCGAAGCCCTCTAAGATACAAGGTAGAGGATTTACTAAAAGGGTGATCTTGCTATTCTATATCAACAGGTGAATGTTAGATATTTTCCCCCTCACCTGATAAAGGCCAGTAGATAGAAGAGAAATAACAATTCAGGAGTAATTGAGGGGCGATATGAGCTTTTTTACTCAACCAAGAATAGGACATAAGGCTCAGCCTCTTGACTCACTTCTGTTAGTCACAGCAAATATGATATATTCGTCAAAAGCCTCTGATTGATACAGTCCCATTTCGTAGCATATTTCTTGTATCACATCCCGGGCAACCTAGAAAAGCCGACAAGTGGGCGGGGGGGGGGGGGGGGGATATAAGGAATTGATCCACAGTTTGTTATATCATATGTAAGCTTTAGATCAAGGGTGCCCAAACTTTTCGGGCCGTGGGCCGGTCACGTGGTTCAGCGGGTCGGTCACATGGTTCTTCCCACCGAAAGTGGAGGTAAAATGCGCCTTGCAGTCTGCTTTGCAACAGGATGAGATGGATTTTAAGCTGCCGTTTTCTCCGCTTAAACCAGTGGTGCCCAAACTACGGCTTGTGGGCCAGATCCGGGCCCCGATCCCAGTTCAACCACCCTTGTTGCTCCCAGAAGCGGAAGTAAAACACGCCCATACGCATTTTACTTCCAGGAGTGACGAGGACAGCATGGGCCAGGCGAATTGGTGTCAGGGGCCGGATCCGGCCTGTGGGCCATAGTTTGGGCACCCCTGCTTTAGATCTACACAGCATTCATTTGATATTGTTCTTGAGTTTGATTCTGTTTTCCAGGTGTTGACAAAGGGAGCTTTTGCATTCTCATTAGGGGTCAAAGCCATTACCCCACCATCGATTCGGCGAATGCCATTGAGAGAGGTCTTCTACCACTTACTGAACATGTCTTGATCTTGAGGTGCCTCTCAATCCCGCCTGGCAAGAGAAACATCTGGCGTTTGGCGCTCCGCCCGGTCTTTGCAGAGAAGAAGAAAAAGAGAGAAAGTAAAATTAAGGATCAAAAACGCCTCTTTTGAATTAGGGGGACCTCAAAGCGCAGAAACAGAGAAAGAGGCAGCTTTGCAATTAGTTACAGGTAACGATCTACCTTGCTCGAAAGCCAGTCGTATCTGACTCTAGGGTTCAGTGCTCATCTCTTTACAGCCAGAGAGCCAGTGCTGTCTGCATCTGCAGACATTTCTGTGGACACATGGCAGGCATGACTCAACACCGGAGTGCACAGAACACTGTTTACCTTCCCACCGAAGTGGTCCCTATTTATCTACTTGCGATTTCTTGCTTTCAAAACTGCCCGGTTGGCAGGAGCTAGGACAGAGACGGGCGCTCACTCCGTCATGCGGTACTCGGGAATCAAACTCTGACCTTCCAGCTGTTGAGTTCAGCGTCTTAACCACTTGAGCAGTGCCAGCTTTGCAATTAGAAAGGAGATAAAACCTTATCGCTCCAAAGACGGTGGCTGCAGAATCTCATGGAAGATCAAACAGAAGATGTCGCTGCAAAGTGCTCAAGTGGTTAAGATGCTGAACTCGACGACTGGAAGGTCAGCAGTTCGATTCCTGAGTACTGTACGACGGAGTGAGCGCCCGTCTCTGTCCCAGCTCCTGCCAACCTAGCAATTCGAAAGCAAGACATTGCAAGTAGATAAATAGGGACCACTTCGGTGGGAAGGTAAATAGCGTCCTGTGCACTCCAGTGTTGAGGCATACCTGCCACGTGTCCACGGAAACCTCTGCAGAAGCAGACAGCGCTGGCTCTTTGGCTGTAAACAGAGATGAGGACTGAACCCTACAGTCAGATACGACTGGCTTTCGAGCAAGGGCGACAATTGCAAAGATGCCCTCTTGTCTGGCTGTGCACTGAGAAACTGGGCTTTACAATACCGGACTTAAGAAACCAATATCTCACCACCATGGCTTTGAGTTCGATGTTGCTGGGGAACTGGGACCGGCCACCGAACTGGAACGTTTTCTGCATGTTCTGCTCACAAGCCTTGGCGATGCCTGGCGGAGGTCAAGAAAGTTACCGGAGAGGTGGAGGAGAGAAAGTTTGGCCCTCTAGGCTCCTAATTCCTCCAGCACCGGGTTCTGCTTTGTGGACTGGGCTGTATACCCACCCGGGGTGGATTGAGTCCAGGACCCATAGAACCAAAGCCTCAGCACTTTTATCACTAGCAGGCAAGATTCATCCTCCATCAAACCCCTTCCGCCTTCCTTCCCCCTCTCAGCCCATCCTCACAGGCACTCTGGGAAAGAAGCACATTTTTACGACTTATCCCATTGGTCACGGAAAGTATTCAGGGACGTTTGGGCTTGGGCGGGCAATCAGGAGCCATTCACCTCCCAAAAGACCTGCTCTTGGGCTGCCAAGGTTCACCTGGCTGTAGTTTTTGGGCTGCTAAGCACGTAAGGAGGGCTTGGCTACCAATACTTTCATGACGAGCATCAATACTTCCAAATTTACTGCTACACTGCTGAGGCCACCTTAACCAAACCAATATAGGAGTAATTAACCACCTAAGACAGTCTAATTCAGGGGTTCCCAACCTTTTCAAGCTGGGAGCCGGGTCACACTCTCTCAGTCAGCTTCAAGGGCCGGATGGCCACTTTCCCTGCCTGCACAATGGGGGTGACCATTTTGTTTCTCGAATGCCCTTGGAGAGGTGCGGGGGCCACATGAAATGGCACCGGGGGCTAGATCCGGCCCACAGGCCTTAGGTTGAGAATCCCTGATCTAATTGAGCTTGTGGTTGCACACTGAGCAAGAAGGCAGTCTTTGAGGGAGAGGGTTGTGAGATCTCACCTTGGAACTGCATGCTGGGATCCTTGATGGTCTCCTGAAGAAAGCCGAGAAGATACGGCTTGAGAACCTCAGAACATCTGTAGTAGGCGCTTAGGATGTAAAGCAACCTCCATCCTTTTTGGCAGCTGTCTCTGTCCATTTTGTGGGAGGAAACGAGAAACTTCAGCTATTGTTATTCTGAAGGCATCTCACCCTACCTTAGCAAAGGTCTCCCGTGCTCAAAAGCCAGTCACATCCAACTCTAGGGGTTGGTATTAATCTCTGTTCACAGCCAAAGAGTTAGCACTGCGACTGCAGATGTTTTTGTGGTCATGTGGCAGGCAGGACTAGACGCCAGAGTGCACGGGACGCTGTTACCTTTCCCACCCAAGCAGCACCTAATTGTAAATTTTTGTTTTCAAACTGCTAGGTTGGCAGGAGCTGGGTCAGACGACGGGAACTCACTCCATTGTGCAGCACTTGAGTCTCGACCTGCCCACCTGCTGGTTGTCAAGCTCAGCATCTTAACCACTAAGCCACTGTAGTTCTTGACTCTACCTTACTGGGGAGCAAATTTTGAGTTTAGAGCAACCTGGTGTTGCCGGTTAATCTTTCTCACGCTGGGTCAGGCAAAAGGAACTGCAGAATGAACTCGCCTTTATTTTGGCAGTTTCATGTCTGGCCTAGACATAATAATAATAATAATAATAATAATAATAATAATAATAATAATAATAATAATAATAATAATAATAGTAGTAGTAGTAGTAGTAGTAGTAGTAGAAGAAGAAGAAGAAGAAGAAGAAGAAGAAGAAGTGGACATCTCCTTAGCCATTTTTCCTCATCCACTAGGATTTACATGTTCAAGAAACTCACTTACATTTTGCTGCTGGTGTTGTCTGTGATTTGTTTGATGACTTGGCAAAACACCTCATCTCTGATAACCTCATGGTCTCCGCAGAGCTGGAGGAGAGAGGGGATAAGGGTGAAATGGAGCCAACCCTGGAAGCTTCTTTCACCATCATCTGACAACCACCCATTCTTCCAAAAGTCCTTGTGGACCAGAGGTAGAACGTCCATCATGGAGGTCCACCACTCCTTGTGGACCTCCAGTAGCTATACAGTTAAGAACAAATTTGCCTAATGACAGATGGGTGATAGGTTGCCCCAGAAGTCATTCAACTGCAACTCTTATCAGCCATAGGAAGGAAGCCAGTGGAGAAGGAGGATGGAAGTTGTTGTCCACCAACATCTGAAGAACCAACATCTTCCGTCCCAAGGCTGGGCAACATTTAGCCTTTCCAGGATCCAATCCCATCACCAGATTATAAACTTTGGGTTTCCTTTCTGTACCAGCTCTGCAGGGCTGGTTTTGTACAGGGGTGGGATAAGCTATAACAAGGTGTTTACCATCAGAAGGCTGCAGACCACGTCTTGTTCGGTTTGCCCTTTGAGCGGGAGGTCACCCATGAATTTCATCACAGCTAGGAAAGAAAATTAAGACGCCCCTTGGCATTTTTCTGAGTCTTTGCTTTGGCAGAGTGGAGAAATGGAGCAAATGAAATGCTCAAGGGAAAATTAAGGACCCAAACCAGAGATATCTGTCCAAGATGTTGAGACCACTGGCATTCAGCCAGTGACAGAATGAATGCTTCTCCCCTCCGCACCGATGCTAATCTCTAGTAACTCACATCCATCATGCCTTGAACTCACCTGGTTTTGAAACTAAGGTGGCTCAGATCTGATTAGTTTTTTTGGACATGGAACCACCAGGGAGCAACAGGTAAAGAGTTTGAGAAGTGTCCCAATAGTTTAAGGATGGGATGTGCTTCCGCGTTCAGCCCAAATCAACCAAGGACCAGACTCGAAGGAAAGTGCCTTCCTGGATGCCCTGAACATGCAATTTCCCAAGATAATCCCTAAACCTAACTCTTTGGAAAAGTAATTTCTCCTTAAGGAAAGCCCTTCCAGACAGAGCCGACCCTACCATCAGGCAGTTTCAGTTTTACGGCACATTACACAGCCTCATGTGCTTCACAGTTTTTGTTGCACCTCCAAAACTGAACTGTTGCCTTCAAGAGTGGGGGTAAATCCTATGGCAGTGATGGCCAACCTAGGCACTCCAGCTGTTCTTGAGCTTCAATTCCAGAAGCCCTGATCAGTGGGAGTCCTGAGTTGGGCTTCTGGGAAATGAAGTCCAAGAACACCTGAAATGCCAAGGTTGGCCATCCCTGTCCTATGCCATAATGAAGGTTGGCCATCCCTGTCCTATGCCATAATGAAGTAAGCATGAATTGGCCACCCCAGGCATTAGAAGAGAGAAGGGAGCATCGGTTGGCATTGACTTCAGGTGGCAAAAACTTCTTGGGGTGGGGTGGGCACTTCGTATCAGAAGGTCTATCAAGCTAGGTGTCTTCTTGTCCCACAAGAGGCCACCCCACATTGACCAGACATAAGGTATGAAGACAAGAGTTCTCCTTCTTTCCAAACGTCTTCCCATAGACCATAAAGACCTCACTAAGACACGGCTCTCCCATTTTGTCCTCACCTTGGAAGGTGTTCGATGCGATTTTGTTGAGGTTGCGGTCGGTGAATTCAATGAGGGACTCCTGGATCGGAGTCTGGGAGGTCGGCAAGGTATGGAGAGAAAGAATGGGAAAGATCAACTTGGTAGGAAAGGCACAGCCTTTAAACAAATACATGAATACAAGGATAACACCAATTGTGGGCTAATGTGGTTTAGCTTGAATGGCAACGGCGCTATCCGAGGTGCTGAACTGGTTTTGAAGATGGAGTCCTGTACTGTACTTTGGAAGGCTTTCGTAAACTGCAGAGCAAAACCCAAAGTGGATTCGCAGCTCTTGGGACCAGCAAGAGCCACCATGGAGTCAAAAGTAGTCCATTCAGAAAGCCACCTACATTACCTTGGTAAATGTCAGGGTATCTGCCAGGCTCCTCGATGCGCTGCCTTTCTTGGATTTCTGCTTCCCAGGGTCCCTGGAAGGAAACCCAAACATGGGTGCCACTTGCATTTCAGGGTCAAAGAAGTAAATGGAACCAAGAGGCTATTTGGGGTTTGTCTCTGTGCTTAGGGTCACAGATGAAGCCTTTCAACTTGAATGTGCAACTCTCGCTAGGAACATGTGCTTGCTGTTATATCAACCTTAATGCAGATAATCATCATACAATAAACACACAAACAAACAGAGACTTGGGCTTCTGAGAACTGAAGTTCAGGGATACATGGAGTGCCAAGGTTCGCCATCACGGCTGTAAACTATTCTCATATCTCCTTTCAGTTTGTGACACTTGGAAAGGTTGAAAGAGTCAGAGCTGGCCATGGTTACCTGTGGCCCAGATGGACCTCTTGACTCACCTATTGGTCATGCTATGGTGTGTGACTGCCCCCCCCCCCTAAATATATAACTAAAACGGTCAAGCTAAGATGGGCATGGTAGCAGCACTTCCTTGGTTGAAGAACTCTCTCTGACACAACAGCCTTGAAGTGGTGACGTCTTGTCCTACCTCCACCTGCCCACCTGCCCACACTCACCTGTTAGCCCTCTGTCCTTCCCGAAAATACTTCTGGGCAAACTCCAGCACGGTGAAGGGGCTACCTCGTGGAGTCAGGCTCTCTGTGATGCCTTTCACGTCTTCCATGCTGGTGGCGTATTCGCTTCCTGCTGGGGACACCTGGGAAAATGAGAAGGACTCAGGTTGGTTCATCTCCAGATGTTCCTGGTATGTCCAGATGCAGCTTTTGGCGAAACTATATCAAAGATAACTCATTCAGCACCAGTTGATGGGTAGTTTTACCTGTTCTCCAGACAACACAAGGCCTGATCTAATATGATCTGTGTTTATTTGTTCCTTCTGCTGGGGTATTTTGGGTCTGGATTTATCCCAGGAGTTTAGTGCTATGTAGTTTAGCGCTACATCTGTTTAGCGCTATGTAGTTTAGCATTAGAGTTATGACGTTTAGCCCAACTGCACTGTAAATTCATTTCTGCGTCATAACCTTCAAATCAAGAGCCTTCAGTTAGGTCTTAAAGTTAGATTTAATTTTTGAAAAAGATAGTTTCCTAGGTAGCCTGGGGTAGATTAATAGGGACTTCTTTTTCTGCCTAGAGCAGGGGTTCCCAACCTTTTCAAGCCGGGGCCTGGGTCACACACCTCAGTCAACTTTGAGGTCCAGATGGCCATTTTGCCCTGCCTGCATGATGGGGGGTGGACATTTTGTCCCAACAGCTTCATAGGAGTGGCCATTTTGTTTCTTGAATGCCCTTGGAGGGGTGGGGCGCATGAAATGGTGCCATGGGCCCAACTGGCCCACAGGCCTTAGGTTGTCCTAGAGAAACATGTTTACAAACTAATGCCTTTGGCCGTTGTTGTGCAATTACACACACACAATACAACAAAATAAGCCACAATACGTCTTGCTGAGTTACAATCCTAAAGTAACTAAGGTACATACGGAGCGCAGAAATGTGACTTTGAAAATGTAACGTTTAAAAATCTCCCAGTCGGGAGGTTCTGCGAAGCCAAGTTTGCCAAGATCCTCACCAATATCTTTTTGTCCAGCTCTTGAGCCACGGCCGCTGAGGCCACGGCCAAAGCCACCGAAGCCGGGGCGGCCACTTTCGCCTGCTTTCCCTTGGGCTCGTCCTTCTTCTCCGCAGGCAGGTGTGCGAAATCAGGCGCGGCCACTGGCTGGACGCAATGCGCGGGGAAGAACCCCGATTTCCCGTAGACGGCACCGAACTTCCAACCTGCACCAGCGAAGGCAACCCATTACGACAGGGGTGGGGATGGTTTGGGAGGAAAAATCACACACGTTTACAAATATCTTCAAACTCAGGGTAGGAAGAAATAGAAGAAAGAAGAAACCAACAAGGAGACGAAATCAGAACTGACAGATTTAGACAACCAGGCTGCGATCTTATTTGTCCGGCTTTGAAATCCACGGATCGGTACCGAGTTCGGGTTTATGTCTTTTCTCTGAGATAAGCCTCCTCATAGCTAACACCGGTGTAGCAAGTGAATTCCCAATCAATTCCCTGGAGAGATTTGCTGTTTGGGACTACAAAGCCCAGGATCTGAGGATTCTGGGCCTTGTAATCCCACCAAATGACAATTACAATCTCCTGCAGGCTTCTGTTTGCTAGAACACTGGGCTTTAAAGATGAGGTAACAAGGGAGTGTGTAGGGACTGCAGTGGCTCAAGTGGTTAAGAGGCTGACTGGAAGGTGGCAGGTCAGCAGTCCGAGACCCGAGTACCACACGACGGAATGAGCGCTTGCCTCTGCCCCAGCGCCTGCCAACCTAGCAGTTCGAAAGCAAGAAATTGCAAGTAGATCAAAAGGGACCACTTCGGTGGGAACGGTAACAGCATCCCATGTACTCCGGTGTCTAGGCATGCCTGCCACATGTCCACGGAAACATCTTCAGACGCAAACAGCACTGGTTCTTTGGCTACAGAGATGAGCACTGAACCCTAGAGTCGGATATGATTGGCTTTTCGAGCAAGGGTGACCTATAGCTTTAACAAGGGAGCATAGTGTTTCTAAATCCGCTTCTTGTTTTACTCTATAAAACTGCATGTACTCCTGAACTTCTTGTCTTTCTTTTCTCTACCCACCTCTTGATAGAGGGTGGAATGAAGAGGGTCCTTTTGCAAAACAGCTTTTTAATAAAGCCTTTCTCTCTCTTTCCTACTTTTGGTGCATGTATTCCTTTTGGTAACCCACAGCCACATGAGTTGCAATTGGCCCATTTTCAGTAACGGTTCTCAGACCAGTCGCATAGTTGCACTCGCTAGTTCATGGGGGGCTCATCAGGGTTTGCAGGAGAGTAAGAACTTCAACACACAGGAAGAAAGCAGGACTGGGTCTATGAGAGGAACAGGACACGCCAAATCACGGCACACACACACGGGAGTCGGCTGGGGAGTCACCCACCAAAATCTTGGCTCCCCTTCTTCACATCTTCCAAGAGCAACACTTTCTTCCGGACTACGCAGCCGTAACAGTGGTCTGTGAGGAAGGGAGACCCCAAAGGGCATCATCGGGCCTGCCGTGGCTCAGTGGTTAAGAAGCTTGCCTTGTTAGCTGGAAGGCCAGAAAGTCAGCAGTTCAAGACCCGGGTACTGCATGACGGATTGAGTGCCCGACTCTGTCCCAGCTCTTGGGGACATGAAAGGAGCCTCATTTGGGCATTCCCTGAGCGGAATTTCACCCGTAAAATCACTCTCAATCCAGAATAATTTCTGACATGAAATTATTATTATTGGAGAATGTCCCTTGATTAATATGGCGGCTTAGTGGTTAAAATGCTGAATGTGATGACCAGAAGGTCAGTAGCTCGAGACTGCCATTTCTGTCCAACCTAGAAGGTCGAAAGCAAGAAATTGCAAGTCATGCCTGCCACATGGGGTCATAGCTGTCAAGTATCCCGTATTGGCCGGGAAAACCCCTTTTTTTACCCTCTTCCCTGCCATTATCCTGTAATAATTAGACTGCAATGCCCTATTGCCACCATTGGAGGGCAGCAAAGGATATGCATCGCTGTCAAGTATCCCGTATTGGCCGGGAAATTTCCCTTATTTCCAAATCCAAAACTTGACAGGTATGCCCCAACCCCTCCATGGAAACTTCGATCAACTTCTTCCCACCTGGTTGCAACCCTTCCATGGGCTGAAGGCAGATGATATCTCCCTTATGGAAACGCAAAAGGGTTTTGTCCTCCGCGACGTGGTTCTTGATCGCGACCACGTACTGCGAGTCCTGGAATTGAGGGAAGATATAAAAATTTTTTTGGTAAATTCTGCCTTAATTCTTTTTTCGTACAATAAGATAAAGAACCTTCCAAATAACCCTCCACTATTCTGGGGGCATCCACCTTCTTCAGCTCGGTGATGAAGAGGTCAATCAAGGCCTTGACTTGGGAGGATTTCGGGGAGAAGAGAATGAACTTCTCGTGCACGAGGTTGAACTCCAGCATGTTCTTTGAAGGAAGGGTCACGAACAAAATGTCTCCATAGCTGGTCGAGAAGAAGAGGGAGAAGCAGGTTGGGTTAATGGTCAAGTGGGGTGGGCGTGGGACAATGGTGGGGTTAATGGTCAAGTGGGGTGGGCGTGGGACAATGGTGGGGTTAATGGTCAAGTGGGGTGGGCGCGGGACAATGGTGGGTGGACCGGGACTCTCAAATCATCTCTTGCCAGGCAAACAAGATGGCCACCATCTCTAGGTTGGTCTACAAGCGTGATTACGGAGCTGGCCAGAAGGCAACAAATAGATTGTAGAAAGTGGGTATGTGCGACAAAGTTAAACTATGTAGGGAAGGTATTTCTTGGAGCTACAGCTCCTAGTTCTGGGAGATTTAGACTCTAAGCTCTGGAAAGGATGGGAAATATTCAAAAGAAGGAACAGGGGAGTTTGATGAACTCTTCTTCCAATATCATCCGAGTCTTTGCATTATTACCTCTTTCTAGAAATCCTGGATAGTTCCTCACCTGTAGCCTCGTAACACCCGGAGCTGTTCTCCCGTCAAATTGGCACCTTTAACCAGTCGTAATAACTTAATCCCCACATCAGACACTGCCAAGATCTGCACCCCGGTGCCCACGCTGCCCTGACGTAATGGGACAAAGATGTTAATATGGTTCTGGACAATTCCCAGATATATAGACAAGTCTCAGATCAGCCAATTTAATGTAAGCTGGGATTTCTAGAAAACGGGGCGCAAAACTGAAAGCAAAGACCAAGGTATGGGTCGACCCCATGCAGAGGAATGACTGTGATGACAAAAGGCAACTGGTCATATATTCATCAACAGCTAACAAGATTATGCTTGATATTAAATGCAATTACTGTATATTAAGATGCTTGTATGAACATAGCTTTTTTTCAAGAAGAACTAAGCAATTATGTCAACCTGCTCTGCTAGAAAAAAGGAATTATGTCACCCTTGCCCAAAGGAGGAACCATCTCCAGATGTCCAACAGATGAAGCCTCTTTGGATGTCTAAGGTGGTGAAGATAGAGAAACATGTGGGGTTGGGGAGAAAGTAACTTCTGTGACCTTGTAATTGATTAAGAGGGAGAAAATAACGGGGGGCCATTTTGGATTACCCGTCTCAGGCACCCAAAATGTTCTCACGAGTCTAGAGGTGAAGTGGAAAATATTAGTTTCCACCCGGGGTGGAGAACGCTTGGCCTCCAGATGTTTTCATCAAGGATGGAGACTGCTTGGCCTCCAGATTTTTTTTTTAAATCAGGGGTGAAGAACATTTGGCCTCCAGATTTTTCATCAGGAGTGGAGAACACTTGGTCTCCAGATGTTTCTATCAGGGGTGAAGAATGATTGGCCTCCAGATGTTTCTATCAGGGGTGGAGAACGCTTGGTCTCCAGATGTTTCTATCAGGGGTGGGGAGAACACTTGATCTCCAGATGTTTCTATCAGAGGTGAAGAATGATTGGCCTCCAGATGTTTTCCACGGATGCTCTCAGAGTCCCCATTCTGAAAGGCCAACAAGTAGGGGATTGTGGGATTTGTAGTCAGAAACATCTGGAGCATCCAAGGTCTTCCTTACCCCCTTCTTTAAGCACTATATCTGCCTAGATCTAACCAGATCTCCTACCTAGGGTGGGTTTTGGGCAGGCAGCTTCTTACCGTAGCAGGGAAAAGGCGGGAGAAATACACTTCCCAAACGTCTCTGGCCACGTTGATGATCTCCTTCTTGACGCTTTCGTCAGCCACCGGGCTGAAGGAGTCCAGTTTGTTTTCGGCTGTACAGATAAATACAAGGTCTGGCTCAGTTTCATTTCTCAGTTCCTAGGGTTGTTGTGGGGGAAAACTGACTCTTCCTCCTCCTCCTTGATTTCTGTGCATGTCTGAGTGGACAAGCCCAGAGGTGAGAGTGGTGCTACAGACACAACCTGGCATCTTCCTTACAGATGAATGGGGAAGAGAAGAGTTTGGGTCCAAGAGGACTTGATCTGGCCAGGTTGGAAAAATATGGTGTTATCTCCTTCTAGAGCAGTGGTTCCCAATGTGGGGCACATGCCCCACAAGGGGACTTCGATTCCCAGAAGCCATTGGATGACCAGTGCTTTGGATAGTTGACTTAGACATCTGGGAATTGAGGTCCAAAAACCAAAGGTTGGGAAACACGGTTCTAGAGCAATGGTTCCCAAACTTGCATCGCCAGATGTTCTTGGTCTACAGTTCCCAGAATCCTTCACCATTGGCCTGATATTCTGGGTGATCTAGTCCAAGAACATCTGGAGCTCTGAGGTTGGAAACCACTGTTCTAAAGCAATCATCTGTGTCCTTAACAATAAACTTCCTCTTCTCTCGATTCTTCCACATTGAACTTCTGTTTCGATCCTATTTCTCTTTGAGTTTCTTCATTTCTGAACTCAAATGTCTCACCTCTCCACCCCGCAAGGGAAATACATCAGGATTTCTTTGTAAATTCAGCATGTAATGTCTTATTTGACCCCAAGTTCCCAATGAGGGTCATTACGGTCCCTCAGGACATGATAAGAGACCAAAGATCGGCTCTCCTTGACTGCTAGAAGGACAAAGGTTACCAAAGAGGGTATTCATGCGAAGCCTTTCATCCGGCGTGATGCGAAGGCAGGCCTCTGAGTGGGTATCGTTGAAAATCTGGAAGGGGGAAAATTACGCCATCAACCAATTCAAAACAAGCCCTGAATTAACTCCCTAAAAGTTCCAGCAATTACATTTATATACCACCCCATAGCACTCTTTGGGGCGGTTTGCAAATTAATTAGCATTTTGCCCCCAACATGTTGGGGACTCATTTGAGTGACCCGAGAAAGGTGGAAGGCTGAGTCAACCTTGTTCCTTGGTCAGGATCAAACTCACAACATTTTGGCTGCAGGACAGCAGTTTAACCACTGCGAATGTTTCACGCTCGACAGCATGGATCGGAGAAGATGCTAACTTGCATCTCTCAGGTCATGCGCAACTGTGCATTTCAAATGAGCCTCTGCAGATGTGCCAGATGTGCCAGTGTTGGAGAGGCAGGATCCAGGCACAATGTCATCTTTGAGAAATTGAGTTTTAATGGAATTCTTTGCTTTTAAGTAATGAAGACTACTGTATATACTTGAGTATAAGTCTAGTTTTTTAGCCCCCAAAATGAGATCCAAAAAGGGGACTCGACTTATACTCAGGTCAACGATCTCAAGGGTCCCAAAACCACGGTGGTACAAATTCAAACATACAGTAAAAAAAAGGACTAACACTACCGTAAACACTCAAAAACATACCCACACAAATGTCTAAATTAATTAATTTTACTGTATTTTCATGCATTTTAATTATTGAAACTCACTAGCAGCTGCTGCATATTCCACCCCCGACTTATACTCGGGTCAGTCTATTTCCCTAGTTTTAGAGGTCCAAATTAGGTACCTTGACTTATATTCGGGACAACTTATAGTCGAATATATACGGTAATCACAAAATAAGGCAAGCTGATTTTCAGATGTTGCACAGTCTAGGTCTAGGTCAGTGATGGCAAACCTTGGCACTCCAGATGTTCTTGAACTTAAATCTCTGGAAGTCCTGATCCACAGGAGTGCTAACTTGGACTTCTGGGAATTGCAGTCCAAGAACATCTGGAGTGCCAAGGTTGGCCATCACTAGTATAGGTGGAGGACCTGTCATAATTATCACACATGGCTAGTTTTTGATTTTCTTGATGGGCCATTGTCTAACCCAGGGGTTCCCAACCTAAGGCCCGTGGGCCAGATCTGTCCTGTGATGCCATTTCATGTGGCCCCCCCACCCCTCAAAGGACATTTGAGGAACAAAATGGCCACCCCTTTGAGGCTGTTGGGACAAAATGGCCACCCTCATTGTGCAGGCAGGGCAAAATGGCCATCTGGCCCTCAAAGCTGACTGAGAGAGCATGACCCGGCCCCCCAGCTTGATAAGGTTGGGAACCCCTTATCTAACCTCTGTTTTCACCCACAATGTAAGCCAATGAACGTGGTTTTAAAACTTGGGAACAGTCTGGCCAAGAAATTCCTTATGGGAGGTGGATTTGGGGTCTCACCTGCCGGAAAAGAAGGTCTAATAGCAGAGGGTTGTTGATGTTCTCCCGCGGGTAAAAAACCTGCAACGAAGGAGGGTGAGACATAGGATTTCAGATCCCATCATCCTTACACAGCACAGACTACAGTGATGACCACTTTGATCTATCTAGCCCAGGGATTCCCAATCTAAGGCCTGTGGGCCAGATCAGGCCCACAGCAACATTTCATGTGGCCCCCAACCCCTCCAAGGGCATTCAAGAAACAAAATGGCCATCCTTTGAAGCTGTTGGGACAAAATGGCCACCCCCTTCATGCAGGCAGGGCAAAATGGCCATCCAGCCCTCGAAGCTGACTGAAAGAGCGTGACCCATCTCACAGCTTGAAAAGGTTGGGAACCCATGATCTAGCCCATCTTCTTGTCCATAAGTCTGGTCACACTGGCATAGTTTTAAGAAGGCTATAGTGAAGCCATGGATCCAACAGATGTCCACAGACTAAATGCTACTGTTGGACATCTGGGACTGCGGTGGCTTAGTGGTTAAGACACTGAACTTGATGACTGGGAGGTCGGCAGGTCAGCATTTCGAGACCTGAGTGCTGCATTACAGAGTGAGCTTCTGTCTCTGTCTCTACTCCTGCCAACCTAGCAGTTCAAAAGCAAGAGATTGTGGGTAGATCAAGAGGTACCACTATGATGGGAAGGTAAACAGCATTCTGTGCACTCCGGTGTCTAGAGTTGGATACGACTGGCTTTTGAGCAAGGGCGAACTTTACCTTTACTTTATTTTCCCAAACTCTGAACCTAAGCCAGTGAATGTCAACTCTTTGAAGCAGGGAGTGCCACAGGATTGAAAGAAAGGCGCAGTTTGATGTGAGTTGGCCAATCTATATCGTCAAGTCCATGTTCTAGCATTTTGCTAGCAAGAGGATATACAGTACTCAACCTCCTTCCATTTCCTCCACTCGGTTCACAGCTTTGGAAATTATTTTATCTCCTCCCTGATATGATAAAGAAGAGAACAAACTTTGGGGGGGGGGGGGGGGGATACCTCTTTCCTGAGATAGATCTTCCACGAGACGTTGCGGTATGCGTAGAACTCCTCGCTGCATCGGGGGTGAAGTTGTGTCTGAGTTTGACCCTCCTTGGATGGCAATTCCCGTGAAACGGAGGCTAGAAAACATGGCGAGATCAGCATCGACACTGAGATGGGAACAGGTTGTTCCTATCCTGATAAGTGCATTAAAGAAAAACCCACATTCCATTCCAACTCTATTAACGCCCCCATACACACAAATATTATAAAATATTTCTATATTTCCTGCAGTGGCTCAAGTGGTTAAGACACTGAACTCGAAGACTGGAAGTTCAGAGTTCGAGTCCTGAGTGCTGCACAACAGATTGAGCACCCGTCTCTCTCCCAGCTCCTGCCAACCTAGCCGTGTGAAAGCAAGACATTGCAAGTAGATAAAGAGGTACCACTTTGGTGGGGAAAAGATCTTGGGGACATGGAAGGAGACTCATTCAGGAGCATCTCCAGCGAACATCCTTTCAACCCGGAATGATTTCTGACGCAACATTATTATTATTTCTAGGGCACATTACCAGAGCTGGCCACTAGAGGCCACCTTCTTCAATGTAAACCATAGGGTTCCCTGTTATCTGCAGTTTCAGGTATCTACAGTAAGTCCCAGAACCTATACTTCACAGCTATGGGAGGTGCCCTGCATGGCCAAAGACAAACCTTATTGTCTTTTATTGCAGGCTTTATCTAAATGTAACTTCAATCTGCCCAGCAACATGTGGGCTGAGAGATTCTAGAAGTTGTAGATGGAAAAAAGTACCATCTCTGAGTTTAAGACCTCAGGGTTCAATCACCTCATTGTGACGCTCACCATTCGCAACACCACACACAGAGGAAGTGTGGTCTCCATCTTTACCCAGAGCATCTTCTGCCAAAGATCCAGGGACGGCAGGTGAAAGAGGACGGATCATCGGGGCCACTGCCATCTTGGCATACATCACAGGCTTCACCGTAGCTAGCATCTCCTTTGGTGGCGACTCCCTGACAGCCTATGGAGGGGGGAGCACCATTTCGGATATTACACAGTAGCACAGCTGAATTTGCCCATATAGCAGTGATGGCGAACCTTGGCACTCCAGGTGTTCTTGGACTTCAATTCCCAGAAGCCTAAGTCTCTGTGAATCCACACGGATGGGTTGACTGCGTGGTAAACCCATTCGTGTGGATGGTTTAGATGCAGTAAACTTATCTGTGTGGATTCACAGAGACTTGGGCTTCTGGGAATTGAAGTCCAAGGACACCTGGAGTGCCCAAGGTTCACCATCATGGGCATATAGTCTCTTTGGGGTGAAATAAGGCCAGTACTGGATCAATCATGGTCCACACAAATGTCTTCTTCAGTCTGGGCCAATGCTAGCCATGCTGGATGGAGGATTTCAAGAGGTGTAATCCCTGAAAGGAACTTTTTGTAACCCAGAAAAGGGGCTGTAGCTCAGGTAGAGGCACTGGAGTTTTGCCCCAAACTGCCAAAATTTAGAGGACACTGAAATCTAGATGTAAATTGACTAATGGATATTAGGAGAATAGATGAAGAAACCTCTTGGCTAGATTCACCTTCTTTCTTTCTTACTTACTCTCTTTCCTTCCTTCCTTCTTTCTCTTCATTATTATTATTTCTTTCCTTCCTTCTCTTCTTTATTATTTCCTCCCTCTCTCCCTCATCCCTCTCTCCCTTTTTCCCTTCCTTCCTTCCCTTAATTATTATTCATTTCCTTCCTTCTCTTTGTTATCATTATTTCCTCCCCCCCCTTTTTTTGCAAACCATCAACTTTCGCATCCCATCTTTTTCTGTACCTAAGCAGGAATTTGAACCCAGTCTAATGCTCCATCCACTACACCGCACTGCCTCCCCATCTGCCAGAGACCATTTTTATGGGGAGGACTGACATTCTTGCAGTTGAGAGAAAGGGCAAGAAATATTCCACCACCACCACCACCATCATCCCCAGGGCAGGAGATCCACCCAACCATACCGACAGAGGTGTTGGACGTGTGGGGACCTCTGTGGCTGCCAGTTGATCTTTCAGGATCCTCAAAGCTTCCTCATGGGGGTCCATTTTCTTCACAAAGACTTTCCCAGTTTCCTTTCTGCAAAGACGAGAAGGAATACCTAACAGGCATCAAGTCAACCTCTCCGCACCTCAATGCTCGAAAGGTCCTGAGCTGCTGCTGTAACCGTTACAACACACTGTCTCAAACATAGCTGTCAAGTATCCCTTATTGGCTGGGAAAAACCCTTATGTTATCCTCTTTCCCACCGACATCCCTTATTAATTAGACTGCAATGCCTATTGCCGCCATTGGAGGGCAGCACAGGATAAGCATAACTGTCAAGTATCCCGTATTTGCCAGGAAATTTCCCTTATTTCCAAATCCCAAACTTGACAGGTATGGTCTCAAAGGAACAGCCTTGAAAAATCTCCAAGCCGTCTCCTAGAATGGGGAATTAAAGCTCTCATAGGGCTCAGTAAACCTAGAGCAGGGGTGCCCAAACATTTTTGGGCCATGGGCCGGTCACGTGGTAAAACCCGCTTTGCAATCTGTTTTGCAACAGATATGTTTTGCAACAGGATGAGATAAGATTGTTAGGCTGCCATTTCCTCTGCTTAAACCAGGAGTGCCCAAACTACGGCCTGCAGGCCGGATCCGGCCCCTGACGCCAATTCATCCAGCCCGCACCACCCTCGTTGCTCCCGTATGGGCGCATTTTACTTCCACTTCTGGAAATGATGAGGGTGGCATGGGCTGGATGAATTGGTGTCGGGGGCCAGACCCAGCCTGCAGGCTGTAGTTTGGGCACTCCTGATCTAGAGCAGATGGAAAGCAGGGGAGAGCCGTCCTGCTGCGGCTCCCAGCCTAAATACAGGTACTGAAAGGAATACTGCTATTGAAGCTGGAGGCTCGAACTTTGCAACTCTCCGATTCTTAAAGAGGAAGAGAAGCGTGTCCGCTTTCACGTGTAGAGGTCTGGATCTCACCTGAGGGGCTCAGAAACCCGGGCCGGTTGATGGTACTGCTTGATAATGTTCCGGATGTTTCGAGTCGGCTCCGGGATGTGCTCCGAATTCAGTCTGGAATGGCGGATCAGTGTGCCGGCGTGCAGCCGCGCGGTGGGATCTGGGCCACGAAGGAGTAGGGAGGACTAAATCTCAGTGAGAATACATCAGGTTTTGCAAGAAAAAAGGACTCTGGTCTTAGCCAGGGGCTTGAGAAAACCAAAATTAAAATTAAGAGCAACAGCCCCATTCAAACAGCCGGGCTCAGTAGCCTTCCTTCTTACCAGATTTCCGGACACTGGGCTCCTCTTGCCGAAGGCTGGGGGTGTTCACTTGTCTCTCGTCCATCCCTTTCTCCACGTCTTTCTGGTGAGGAGGAGGGTATGAAATCAAACACCACCATAAGTCGCAAACATTCTTGAGGGTACATAAGAGCAAAACCAAATTAAAAGATAGAGGAAGAAAGTCACTGGACAAGGAACGACATTAAAGGAGGATATGGTTGAGGAACTCAACCTCTCCTATACGTCACTTGGAGGACCCTGAAGAGGCTGAGGGTTGGAGACCCTCAATGCAAGACCAACAGGCTCAAGTGGGGGCTACTGGAAGACAACAACACCCTGTGTGAATGTGGAGAGATGCAGAATCCGGCTCATTTCCTGGTCTGCCGACGACTTCCCGATACATGCACCGATGAGGAATTCAGTTTGGCCAACGACAAAGCCAAGGAAGTGGACTTCATTTTGGCAGTCCAAGGTTTGATCGGGACACAAAAGAAGAAGGCCTTCCCCACCAAAGTGGTACCTAACTCTCTACTTGCAAATGTCTTGCTTTCAAACTGCTAGGTTGGCAGGAGCTGGGACAGACGACGGGAGCTCACTCCGTCCTGCAGGACTCGGGTCTTGAACTGTCAACCTACCGCTCATCTTAACCACTAAAAAAAAAACAACCCATCTGGCCTGACATATTTTTGAAGTCAAATCTGAGAGACTTGTACAGTAATTGGTTTTAATTTACCTGGACAGGTGGACCTGACTGAGGCCTGGGGGTGGTGCTGCCCTTTCCCTGGATCCAGGGAGGACTTCGATGTTGAGGAAATCCAAGGCTGGGGGGCCGTGATGGGGCGGTTAATCCAGAGCTGCCCATGGCATCCACGACTGCCTGTTGCTGCTGACGCCGTCGGCGGAGAAGATTGACCTGTTGTGACATATGCTGAGCCTGCACCGGAAGGACAAAAATTAAGGTTGCCAACTTCTTTTTCCTGGCAGGGCTCCTGTGCTTTCAACCACCTAGCCCCCCCAAAGTCATAGCCCATACCTGTCAAGTTTTGGATTTGGAAATAAGGGAAATTTCCCGGCAAATACGGGATACTTGACAGCTATGCTTATCCTGTGCTGCCCTCCAATGGCGGCAATAGGGCATTGCAGTCTAATTAATAAGGGATGACTGCGGGAAAGAGGGTAAAATAAGGGCTTTTCCCGGCCAATAAGGGATACTTGACAGCTATGGCCATAGCCAGATGCACAAATTTATTAATTCATGTACGAAAACATTTCTAGCCCACCCTAACTCAGCAGATGAAGAAACAAGGAGCATTTTAAAACCATCTCAAGTCGCACACATAACACCCACTGCGGTTGAAACAACTGGAAACCAAACTTCCTGAATCAGGACTTGACTTGAAATTATGTAATTATTTTGATGCTAATTGGAGGACAGAAAGCAGGAAAATTTCAGGACCAGATCTGACCGATTTCACTTGGCATGGATTTCATCATTAGCACAAGAAAGGACCGATCCTCTGTCTATACCATAAACAAATCCAATTTTGCTCTTTGGTGTCCTACATGCACACCAATAATCCCCTCCCTTTATAAATACAGATATTTTCCTAACCAAGAAGGAGTCTTTCTCGCTGTCGTACGTTTGCTCGGTCGCCGTCGTAGCCTCGTTGCTTCCTGCAAGAAGGGGTTGAAAATAACACTTTTACAAAAGTTTACAAAAGGAGGTTAATTTCCTACAGGACTGGGAGGCTGTAAAATTCAGGGATAGTGTGTCAGTCTAGGAAACAGAACGTCCACGGTTCAGGGCCCGGCATTGACAGTTAAAAGGGCAAGAAATCAAGGCTTGGGAAATCCTCCATCTAAGAGGGTTAAAAGCCAGCCTGAAAATACAAATCAACCCTCCCATATCCATCTGGGTATATACGAAACCGTGGATAACAGCAAACCCTATATTTGACCTTGTAGACAGTGGCCTCTAGTGGCCAGCTCTGATAATGTACTATAAGCATACATATGTATTTCAGGAAGGTGGCTCAGTGGTTAAGAAGCTCGCCTTGTTAGCTGGAAGGCCGGCAAGTCGGCAGTTCAAGACCCGGGTACTGCATGACAGATTGAGCACCCGTCTCTGTCCCAGCTCCTGCCAACCTAGCAGTTCGAAAGCAAGAAATTGCAAGTAGATAAAGAGGTACCACTTTGGTGAGGAAAAGATCTTGGGGACATGAAAAAGGAGCTTCATTCGGGCGTCCCCTGAGCGGAGTTCCTCCAGCAAAAGTCCTTTCAACCCAGAATAATTTCTGGCATGAAAGTATTATTATTATTATTATTATTATTATTATTATTATTATTATTATTATTATTATTATTATTATTATTATTATTATTATTATTATTATTATTTGAAACTGTCGACACTGAACATGCAGATGTGGAGGCTGACCTGCAATTCAGAATTCATATAAACCTCAGTACTGTCTGCAAACCTGCTGGATGAGACCAAAAGCCTCCTGAATAAAGAATTGAGATGAGGTCTATGCTCACCTGATGTTTGGGATGCTTCGGGAGGTGTGTCGTTGTCGGTATTACTTTTGTCTCCATTGCCTCCTCGAATCCGGCCACCGCCTTTCATCCTAAGGGAGATGGCCGACGACCTCTCTAGCTCCTAGTCCCAAAATAGGGGGCATGGGAGAAAGCTCATTATGGGTTCTATCACTCGAGAAGATATTATGAAGCCAACTCCCTTCCCATGGTGGTTCGCCCCACCATGGGGCAAAGTTAGGAGCCATCACAGGTGGATAGCCTCAGGTATGGTGGAGGACACAACTGAGTCCTAAAGACTGAGAGGAGGTCCTGAAGCTTGCTTAGCCATCTTCTGAGCATGGTATTATGGAAGGTCCACCCTTCTTCTTTGCCTCGGGCAGTGAAATCACTTGGAATGGCCTTGCCTTCAGCATGCTGGGGGATTAACTGAGCCCTGCTTATTGTGCACAAGAAGATATGAGCATGATGTTCGGAGGAGAAATGGGTCATCTTACCCCATTGCCGTAGGAGAGGACCGGGTCGAAGAGGCTGTCCAGGTAGCAATCTAAACCCTTTTGGCTCCGGGGTTCGCTGAACGTGTCGGAATCTGCTCCAGTATTCAATTTTAAAAAGGCACATAAATGAAAGAAAATGATCCAAAATCTGTTGTATCCCATAAGGCTCCCAGCATCCCGATAGACTCTGTCATCAGCTCTTCCAATCCAAGGGTCAAACTCAGTTTTAAGGAAGGCATTAGGGGGCTGCTTCCCGGTGCTGGGAACAGATAGGGCAATGATGGCGACCCTTGGCACTCCAGATGTTCTTGAACTTCGATTCCCAGAAGTCCTGATCAGCAAGAGTGCTGACTTGGGCTTCTGGGAATTGAAGTCCAAGGACACCGGGAGTGCCAAGGTTGGTCATCACTGAGATAGGAGAAGCATTTCTATATTTTTGGAGCTGGGGGAGGGATGGGCAAAATCCAGGAAAAGAGCCATTGATGGTAGAAGTGGACGTCCAAGAAGGCTAGACTTTGCCCTGGGTCTGAAGTTCCCCACCCTGCCCTAGGAATGCTAGAAAATACCCAAAGCCCGATTGGTATGCTGACACACATGTTATAAATGTCTAGTACACTCGCATGAACCGAAAGTAAGCCATGAGCCAAATCCTTACCATGACTGCAGTATCCTTCTGAGTCTGGAAGGTTTTGGGGTGCCATGGTGGGGGCTTTTATGAGTGGAGGAGGAGGGATCCCCTCTTGTGCCTCCAGGCCATGTTGGGATACTCTAAGGAATGAAAGAGGGTAACATAGAATTAAAATCAGGTGGGAATTAAAATCAGGAAAATTATCCATCATTAGATCCTTCCTTCAGCTCGCTCCATCTGTCCACCCGTCCTTCCATCCATCCATCTGTCCAGCCAACCAGCCAGCCATCCCTAGATCCTTCCTTCCTTAGCTCCATCCATCCATCCATCATTAGATACTTCCTTTCTTAGCTTCATCCATCCATCCCTCCGTCCATCATTAGATCCTTCCTTTCTTAGCTTCATCCATCCATCCATCCATCCATCATTATATCCTTCCTTCCTTAGCTCCATCCATCCATCTGTCCATCCAACATTAGATCCTTCCTTCCTTAGCTTCATCCATCTGTCCATCCATCCATCATTAGATGTTCCCTTCTTTCGCTCCATCCATCCATCCACCCAGCCACCCATCCATTATTAGATCCTTCCTTCCTTAGTTTCATCCATCCCTCCGTCCATCCCCATTTATACCCTGCCCTTTTGATGCAAACATCACACACGGTGACTTTCAGTATATAAAACATACAACACAATGTCATAATATCTCTTTATGTATATATTTTAAAAATCAGAATAATAAACATTCAAAAATAATAAACAAACAAAAAAAATGACCCAAAGAGACAAAACCAGATAATGTCAGATAACCTTAAGACCATAACAATATTCATAGTTAAGGGGAGAAAAACCGGAATATAATTTATGGAAAAAGCAACCACCGCTTGCCCCAATTTGAACCAATTGTCTCTTCTTCGAGGATGCTTTAATTATGATCTCTTCCTTTATTCATTTTGCCAAAAATTGCCGAAATTGTTCTGTACCATAGCTTTTTATAGTTTTGGAACCGGAGATCATAGGGCGCTTGCTAAGAGTTAATTTTTGTTTGCTAATATGTTTACTCACATCGAAGTTGCTGTAGCAAACAGGGAAATGTTAACAAAGAGTTTAGGAATACGAGTGAGATCGGTGGAAACCAATGGCTTTCTCCCCCATGGCTCAGAGCAAAGCCTCCACATTCAAAGTAAAACTTGACGAAGAAGTACAGGCATCCTAAACACAGTTTGGAGGCACATTTTTTTGGGGGGGCGAAGCCCAGCGTTGTATGGAGGGGCGTTGCTATTCTTTTGGTCTTCAAGAACATTTGGCCAGCCTTGTGAGATTCTTGAGATTGGACCTGAAAGAAGACCCAGCCAAGGGAGACAAGCTTTACTACCTACACTTTGCCACCAGCATCCTTCTCCAGGCCTTCAGAGGCGACAATGAAGTAAGACTTCTGCTTTGGAAAGCCGCGGATCAATTCCAGGTCTGAGATCAGGTCCAGGACATAGTCATGGCCGGCCAGCTCAGCCCATTGGGTGCCGTCCTTCATGGTTACCGACCAACCTCGCCACCCGTCTACGAGCCCCCTGTGAAGGAACATCCACCTTGAGTTGCTTGGGGGGTCTTTGCTGTTCCTGGATTAAAAACCAGGAGAGGCTGGACAAATATGTAGCGATGGAAACGATAGATGGACCCCAGAATAAAAAGATGGAAGCCAGGATAGACAAGCAAAGAAATCCAATGGAAACACTATCTAGATTTGAGCTTTTTTCGTACTCCATGAACGATACACGGAGCAGTGGATAAACACTTCCTAGAAGCTTCTAGAGCAGGGGCTCCCAACCTAAGACCCGTGGGCCAGAACTGGCTCATGGTGCCGTTTCATGTGGGGGCCCCATCCTTCGAAGGGCATACAAGAAAACAAAATGGCTGCCCCTTTGAAGCTGTTGGGACAAAATAGCCACTCCCATCGTACAGGCAGGGCAAAATGACTGTCTGGCCCTCAAAGTTGAATGAAGTAGGGTGACCCGGCCCCCGGCTTGAAGAGGTTGGGAATCCCTGTTCTAGAGTAACAGCTTGTATACACCTGCCGCCCTCTAACTATGGGGCAGCCGATGTCTGGTTCGACAGAGCAACGCCTGGATGCTGTTCCTGAGACATAGGAGATTTTGACCCACCCCGCATACCTGTATTTTAGTATATTCTCAGCAAGCGCTTCACCTGTCGTCCAAGAATCAATGGGGCAGGAGAAGTGATCTCCTGGCAAATAAATAATAAGCAATAGCTATTATAAATACCCACCCAGCCATGACACACCTTCAAACAAAACATCCTGCAGGTAGAAAGCTAATGCATAAGGATGGCATTGTGTGACATAAAGGGCTAACTATTCCATGCAAGCAGCAGTTTAGTGCAACACTCTGTATATGTGTTGTGATCCAGTCCTCCTCTGAGTCCAAAGATGACCTGGATCAGGAGGCAATCTCTATGCCCAGCCCAGTTCTGCCTGCACCAGAACCTCAGAGTGTCCTGAGCCAGGAATCTCACCCTGCTTCTGGCTCAACTCTGTTTCCTCAGGCAGATGATCTGTCAGATCAGAGGTCTGATCAGCCCTCAGTCAGGGAAAGAGCCAGAAAGGAGCTACACCTGCGACACAAACAAGCTAGAACTAAGTACCAGAGAAGGCTCCCAGCTGATAGCGATTAGCCGGGAGGCTTATAAGCAAGCTTGTTGTAGCATTCCAATGTCGGTACAATTCTTCAGTGCAAAGACCGACACCCTGCTTGACTTCAGATTGCTTGCCAAGACCTTGACCTGCCTTCTGTGACCCTGACTTCTTTGCGAACCCTGGACATCCTTCAGACTAGACGCTTGCTTCAACCACCGGTAACCAGACCTCAGCTTGCTCTTTGAACTTTGCCCTTTGGACTCTCCTTGAATAGACTCTCTGTGTAGCACCGCTGTGTGGTGACCATGCCAGCTGGGTTAGGTCAGCACAATATGTCGGGTTACATTTATTTATTTATTTATTTGGTGGAAGTTGGATAATTGAAACCATGGATAACAGTGAACCCTGTATTTCACACACAGCAGACAGTGGCCTTTAGTGGCCAGTTCTGGTAATGTGCCATGGAAATACATATACTGTATACATTACCGTGTTTCAGACTTTTAATTTTTTTGCGCCCATAGTTAACTGAAAGCGTGGATACTGAACCTGCAGAGATGGGAGGCCGATCTGTTGTTTTGACTGGAAGATGCTACGGCCCCATCTCAGATAGGGGTCTCCTGTCTTCATAACCTGCTCTATTTTGTGGCCAACATTGGACCAATGGTAAGGTCCCTGTCCTTACCATTGAAACAATAGACATCTAGGGCCATGTTCACTCTGTCCCGGATGGCCAACCACTCCAGTGAGGTGGGTGGGAAGCTCCGGGCACCCTCGGAAGCCCCCCGGACCTTCTCCATGGCGCGCATGAGCTTGTGTTGGCAGATGGGCTTGTAGCCATCGAAGGCATAGTCAGAAACAAACCTGGAGAAGAGGATGACAGAGGAAGGAGGAAAATAAAGGATGAATTCAGTGTTGGTGCCCGGTGGCCTCAGAATAAAACTAAAACAGAGACAGCCCTCAAAGTGCGTCGAACCATCGATCATCTCCAATGTATCTGAGAACGTGAAATCCCTTCTTCAAGGGCTTGTGAAACCTGTATCTTAATACATTCTTCTTAGGTTTTAAATGCCATAGTTTGAAAGAAGCCAGCCTTCAGCTCAATTTTTCTGCTCTTAATGCAGAAGAAGGCTTCACTCAGTGGTTTTGACTCAGGCAGCACAGTGCCTTGGGTCAGCCCTGCTTTTCACAGTCTTCTAACGTCTGTCCCATGGAACGGGACCCTCAGACTCAATGGTTTAAGCCAGGAGTTCTCAACTTTTTAAAGTCGGGGGCCGGGTCACGCTTCCTCAGATAGCTTTGGTGGCCGGATGGCCATTTTGCTCTTCCTCCACTACATGGCACTTCTGGTTGTGGTGGAGGCACCAGGGGCCACATCTGGCCCATGGGCCATACGTTGAGAATCCCTGGTTTAAGCTCTGCCCATGAAAGAGCCCGTTTCTTTCTCTTCTCCTTGATGGACCCAGCCCACCACTCTCACTTCAGCAAGTATTTCTCTAAGCTGGGCGAAGGGGCGAAGGCGCTGAAGCAGGCAGCCATCAGGACCCAACCCCGCTCTTCGTTGTTGACGTTGGTGTTCCTCCACACTTGATTGGCAATTTGGGACAGGATCTCATCCCGTAGGCTCGGCATGCTCAGCCCCTTCTGCACAATGTAGTTCCCAAAGAGGTCCTCCTGCATCCCGTTGAGATGAGGGTCTCCCATGAAGCGGAGAACCTGCCACGGATGGATGAGGCCACCACAAAAGAGAAAAAGAAAGTGAAATATTGAGAAGCCATATACCAGGACAGAACAAACTCCCAGTTTTAAATTCTCTGCTGGTTTATCCCTCCTAGTCAAGAAGAAACCATTTAAAAACCCAAGCTTTTAAAAGAAGCCTTTAGAGACACATTTCCCCTCTTAGGGAGATCCATTGATTTAGTCAGTTTTATGAACTTTAATTCACTACCTTCTGTAGAGTGTTTCATTTTATTTTTATTTTGTTTGTTTGCTTGCTGTTGTGTGTTTTGCACATGTAAACAATCTAGAGCAGTGGTTCTTAATCTTGTTTTGGAGGTACTCAACCCAACTCATACACACATTCACTGAACCCTTAGTAGAATTTGCCACAAATACCCTGATGAATAGAACAGACACACAAACAGACCTCTGCCGAAACCCTGAGACTGACTCAATGAACCCCTGGGGTTCGATTGAACCCAGGTTAAGAAACACTGATCTAGAGTATTGAATATTTTCACTCGATGGGTGGTATATAAATGAAACCAATGGACCAACGAACCCAACCCAACCCAACCCAACCCAACTCAACTCAACTCAACTCAACTCAACTCAACCCAACCCAACCCAACCCAACCACCCACACAGATTTGTGCTCACACAGAGACATGTTCTCAGATTCAACTCACACTCTCAGTCCCACACACTCACCATATGCTCACAGATGCATTTGATGGAAAAGAAGGAGGGCGCCCCTTACCAGCTTGAAGAGGCTGACTGCTTCAGGGGCCAGGCTCTCATCCAACAGGGTCAACGGAGATGCCAGGGTCTTGGTGAGCATCCCAAAAAATGGCTCCTGGGAAACAACGGGAGAGTAGTTGTGGATGGATCTGCCATGCATAGCGGCAGAGGAGCAAAAGGCAAGGAGGGAGCAGAGACCCCACTGCTGAACGGTGAGGGAAGTCTCCAAGATTGAGGATCTGCTTTTAACCCCAAACTGCTTCATAGGAGGCCTCATAATCTGCTTGCAAGCTGGGAGGGGGCTACTGGCGTAATTTAGCCTGAAGATCTAAACTGCCTTTAATTAAGGGTGCATGCCAATCATGGCAAAATCACATGCCCAATGGCACTGGAAAGGGTCACTTCACATGGAGCGATGTCCTTTAAAGCCACTTGACCAGGAGTAAGGAGAGCAGAGGACAACTATCAACTTCTGCTCCAACTCATTGGAAAAGTGCTAAGGCAAGGGTTGGCAATCTTTTAAAGTCGGGGGCTGAGTCACGCTCCCTCAGACAGTTGAGGGGGCTGGACTTGTGAGCCCCCCATGGTAAACGCTGCCATAAACACGACCACAAGACCTTCTCCCACTTGACCTTGAGCCTCTGTTCCCTCACCTTGAACTGCATCCGTACGTACTTGGCCATGGGGTAGTTATTGATGTCAAGTGGGAAGGTGAGTTGGGCGTCTGCTTGCATTTTGGGACGAGGGACGGAGGAGACGCAGCCTTCATTGACCTTCTTGTGAACTACGGGAGAGAAGGAGGAGACGGATCTTGGCAAGGGACGAGGAGGTTGGCCACATACACATCACCCAAAAAGAAGGGGAAAGAGGACACCAATTCCCACGTCTTAATTCACATTTCCAAATTATATCTAGAAGAATATAGGCATCATAGTTAGAGAATTGAAAACGATGTTCAGAAATTAACCAGATAGACTAGTCGTGATTGTCCTTTGAGCCACAGAAGTGGACAATTGGCCCCTCTGGCCAAAAGAGCTCATAGAACAGTAGAAGGGCAGTGTTGGATGATCCATTAAGGTCATTGAGTCCGGCCCCCGGTCAACCAAGAAATGCCCAGTTAAAGCATCTCTGATGAATGGTCCTCTAGCTTTGGTTTAAAAGCTTATTGCCTCTGATACTGGTGTCGATACACAGCCGACTTGGCTGGTAGTTCTGGACAGCCATAACCTCCATGAATTTATCTCACCCTTCCCTGCATCTTATGTTCTTATGTTGTGGCAGTGAGTTCCACTGTCTACAATATGCACCATGTGAAGGCCTGCCTTGTTTTCTATCCTGAGTCTCCCAAAACTCAGTTTCCACAGATGACTCACTTTGGTTTCAAGAAAGGGGGGAAATCATTTCCTTTTCCAATTTCTTCCCATTGTATAAAATGTTATTCACCTCGACTACACTTCCTTTAGTTTATAGCAGTGATGGCGAACCTACGGCACATCTGCCAGAGGTGGCACTCGGAGCCCTCTCTGTGGGAACCCATGCAGTCACCCCAGCACAGAGTTTGCCCTGCCCCTCTGCCCAGCAGCCCAATGGGAGCACGTCCTCCTTCTCCCAGCACAGAGTTCACCCCACCCCTCTACCCAATAGTCCAATGAGAGCACTTCTTCCCTCCCCCCAGCATAGAGTTTGCCCTGCCCCTCTGCCCAGCAGCCCAATGGGAGTGCTTCCTTCCTCCCCTGTTGCTATGTTGGCACTTTGTGATAAATAAGTGGATTTTGGGCTGCAGTTTGGGCACTCTGTCTTTAAAAGGTTTGCCATCACTGGTTTATAGCATTTCTGTGGGGCTGTTTTCTGGGCCAGGTGATGGTGGAATAATGTAGAGGTGAGGAAAGGTAGAAGTGGAAGTAACTTTAAAACTTCTGCACTTTCTGAGCCAAAGAGTTGGAGCTGTAATATCAAGACACACACACACCTGTGTGAGAGAATCTCCTATAAATGCTGCCACTTGAGTACATCCTATCTGGAGTGTAATCTCCTCAAAGCAAAGGCCTTTAAGAAGAAGTAGCTTCAATAGATCTGAAGGACACAGAGCTCTGGAATCTGCCAACAAAGGCCAAGAGCTCACTTTTGAATCCCACCTTTGCTCCAAGAAACTTCTCAAAAGAGAAGACCCTTTTTTGGAATCCATCTCCTACAACACCAACACCACCACCCCATAAAAAAAACACCCCCCTCATATGCTTCATTTCTCCAAGTCCTGGGTCGCTGGTGTGAATGGCATACAGTACCTGATGCAGCATTCAGCAGCCCCACCAACTCTGCAGGGACTTCCAGATTGGCTACCCTCATCACTTCTCGCTGGCTCAGCTCCTGACAGGACCCAAAGAAAGTGTGTCACTCAATCTTGGAGGCCAAATAAGAAGAACAAGAAAAATACCAACACCAACATCACAAAGGTGATGTGATTTCCCATACAAAGGCATAAATCAGAATAGGATTCTGTCCGCGAGATCTTCATCTTCATCACCTTCTTTATTTACCTGCTCTGTCTTTCTCCTCCCCTCCTCAGCTTTCTGACGTTCCTCCTTTTTCCTCTGAAAGGAGAACAGATTCCTACAGTCAGACAGACATGGGCACCCCCACCATGGCCAAAACTAACCCAAGAAATGTTGATGCCTGAGGCAAAGGCTAAGATGATGATATTCTGAGACTACACACAGAAGCTTACCAGCCTGGCGGTAGAGTTTGTCTTCGGTTCTGGTGACCAGACAGCTTCCTCCTCTAAACCTGAATGCAGTAGGCAAGCTTATGGGGCTCAGAGGCAATTAAGATGGGGTCAGCTTGTAGCAAATGCTTTACTCTGCTTAGGGGAAATTGTATGGTGCAGGTATAGATGTGAGGCTGCTTTTTTTCAAACGAAAGCTCTCTACTCCAAAATCTGCCTTAAGGTACGAACTGGTGGCACATATGTTCTTTCAGATCAGATTCTGACACATTTATATAAAAGATATTGTTACGGCTTTGCAAAACCAGGATTGCCACATGCCAAAAAGCTTAAATAGATCTGTAAACATTTTACACTATGCAGATGATATGCCATCATTATCAACAACCCATGTAGGACTGAAAAGACTGCTAAGTCAGTTTAGTTTTTACTGCTCAGAAAACGACCTTCTCATCAACAATGCTAAATACCAAAGCCATAGTCTTGGTGCCTATTTATCTACTTGCAAATTCTTGTTTTTAAGTTGCTAGGTTGGGACAGATGATGGGAACTCACTCTGTTGTGCAGCACTCAGGTCTCGAACTGCTGACATGCTGACCTAAGTCACACTTCTATGGGAAATGGAGATTGTGATTCACCCTGCAGAATGCAACCTAAGGGGCAACACTGCTTATTCTTGGTTATCTGGGTGTGACCTCAAAGGCTGGCCAGTGGATGATGGGAACTATAATCTGGCCAGAGTTGTCCCAAAATCTTTTGCCACCCGATAAACAAAATGGCACCCTTCCATTCTATATGTGGTATTTCACAACTCTGGTAGTTGGATGTATCTTTAGTGGGCAAACCACCACCATCAAATATGAGAGGAGGTTAGTATCAGGTAAAGAATAACTTTGAGGCTGCATGAATCACCCACATGGTTATTTCATGGCATTCCATCATTCACTCACTTTTTCTTCTCCAGCATTTCAAGGGAGGTTCCTAGAAGCTTCTACGACTGGCGAGTCACTTGTTAAATAGGTTACAAGTCCCTGCATTGGTTAACATAGTGGTCCCCAATCTTTGGGTTTTGGACTTCAATTCCCAGAAGCCTAAGTCAATTCCCCAAAGCACTGATGAGCCAATGTACTGAGGATTCTGGGAAGTGAAGTCCAAAACCCAAAGGTTGGGGACCACTGGTTTAACATACATATTTTCCCCTTAGCAGCTCCTGCCCAAGGTTCTTCAAAGTTTTCTTTCTAGCAACTCCCATTCCCATCTTCCCCACCCCAAGATGCTCAGCAATTCACCTTGAGGTACCTCCTCCGATTCACGTAGATGCGGACCAAGCCCCTGACCTTGATGAGGGTTCGGCGCAGCCTCCAAAACCTTTGCCTGCAGGATGGGAAACCAGCACCCCCGGGATGGAGGTGGGAAACGTCACACCAACCTTCAACAACACTTTCTCCTACCCGGGGTGAAAAACCAGAACAAGACACGATAACCGACCGATGGCAGCACAGCTTTTACGTGCAGAGGGCAAACAACAACTCTACATTTGGGCTGTTAAGTGGGTCAGTGCATAGAGCGAGGGTGAAGGACTTGTGGGTCTCTAGATCTCACTGGACTCCAGCCAGTGGTTAGGAGAGATAAAGTCGAATGATATGGGGAACACCACAGTCTTCCCCACAACTAGGCATATAAATATTAAGAGATATAGAGGGAATTGTTCTCCTCCATCAACCCACATAATTCATTCTCAGCCATGACTCTCACTGGCCTACCCTATGGTTATTGTAGTGATAAAACAGGGAAAGCAGTAATTGTGTGCATTTCCAGAGTTCCTTGTATAAAGAATGAGGCTGCTTTCCAGATAAGAAGCAGCTTCTCTTGTACAGTATCTAAAAACTGCATTGGTGTTTGCCTTATAATTCTTTCACTGCTTTATTCTTTAAAAAAAATAAGGTTTGCTGTTTAAACTGTTGAATTTTGCTTAATTGTCTCTTTTAAAAAGCCGTCTTGTTTCAGGCTGTTACCATTCAGAAACATCATGTTTATCTCTCCACTGGCTGAGGAATTACAGTCCCCCGGAGAGATAAATGCATACAGGAAAATTAGACCTTTTTATTAATTTAATGGAGGGTTTGAGATTTTTAGCAACAAATCTAGAATTGGAGATTTTTTTAAAAGATATAGGTTAAGCAATAGCTATGCCCCATTACTTGGACATAGATATTGTTGATCATATCAGGGTCATTATCATCATGACAGGAATCTTTAAAACCTGACATTTTTGGTGAACCAAACAAATTTGTTGCATAAACCCACTCAAAACTAGTGTGTTTTTATCTTCAAACATAGAAGCTACAAAACACAATGTTTTGAATGGGACTGCCTAAGAGCAGTTCCTCCATCATTAGTTTCTTCCAAATGATCACCCAATAAGACTATCCTTGTGTAAGCTTTCCATCTCATCAAGAACTCTGGTCTTCAAGGACTTTCATCTTTTCAGACTTGGGTATGAATCCATGAAGAAAGCACTCGCCAATACTTGCTCTCTTCTATCTGGGCCCACCTTGTTCCCACGACATCTGAGCAGGACTAGATTTTAATGATGTCAGAATTGGCTCCAGTGAATATCACCATGATGATAACCAACTGATGCTAACCCACTTTCTCCTCTCTCTTTCACATAACACTGCTCTCTTTTGGAAGAAGACCTCTTTCAAGTAGACTTATCTCAGCACCTGACGAGGTAGCCACGGGCCCGAGCTTGGAGGAGGATGATTCTTTGTCGAAGGGTGTAGAACCGTTTCTTGATCAAGAAGCCACGCACATACCGCTGGAGGGTCACCACCGCCATCTGGACTACCCGCTCGCGTTTGCCTTCCAGTTGCTGGTAGATGTTCTCCTTCATGAAGAGCTAGTGCCAGGAGTAGGAGAAGAAAAGTCAGAATTGTGATTAATAGAGTCAGAACTGGTTGTGATCCCACTGGTGGTCCTCAACCAACCTTGATTGAATTGGTTGTGGGATGGTGAGTCAACACTCATGGAAATCTCATGGAGGTGGGACTAGAGAATGGAATTGGGCCAGAAAATGTGCCAATGAGTTCCCAAGGAAAATGGCAACTGTACCTTGGTGGCTCCAATGCAGTACATCTCTGGGGTGACTGGGCACAGTTTCTTCAGGACTCCTACACAGTTCCATCCATCAGGGATGATGTCACGCCTGATATCCAGAAGGCAACAGTACCTGGAGCAACACAGTTAGAAGCTGAAGATGGAATTAAGTCTCCTCTAAAAGCTATTTCTAAAGCAAAGATGGCTAAAGAGGCTCTTCATGCTACAGGTGTGTGAATTAGCATGCAAATTTTGACTATGATGGCCAGCTGGTGGGGGAATTGTGGGAGCTGTGGTCCAAAAACACAAATTTACACACCTCTGGTTGATATCTGTGATTTAGACAAGTACCAATATTCATGACATGGTGGCACTGGTGGGATTCTAACCAATACCATTGAAATGTACTCAAATATATTCACAGCAAGTAGATTCAATCTGGACTGGAGCTTGGAAAAGTTCCTTTTATGGAGTAGAATTCCCAGAGCTCCCTAGGTAGCATAATCCCCACCCATTTTGGCTTAGACATTCTGGAAACTATATCGAAAAGAGAGAAACTTTTCCGTGTTTTAGTTTATATTTGTAGGGACCCAATGCATCTTACAATATAAGTCCATTAGTTTCATTTATTCAAATGGGTGTAGCCTGTATATAGATCATTGAAGGCTTTATAGCTACAAATGAAGTTAAGTGCACCTGTCAATGAAGACTTGGAAAGGGATACGGATGGGAAATCCTTCTTTGCGGATGCGGATGGTCTCCAGGATGCCTGAGTACCGCAGTTGGCTGCTGACAATGTCAACCTCAAAAAGTCCCTGTTCCTAGATGTAAAAAGAAGACGGAGAGTGTTTGATGGGAGGGAGCTGGTCAGTTAGGGAGAAAGACAAGTACCCATTAGGGTGGGAGAAGCAAAGCAGAGTGAGTGTAGAAAAAAGAAACTTTTGTGGTTGAGACCAAGCCTTGAAATTTAGGGTATACAGTGGAACCTCAAGTTGCAGAATTAATTTGTTCCTTGGGGTTTTTTGTATTATGAAAAATTCTTAACTCAAATTTCCCATAGGAATGCAGTGAAAACAAACATTTGTAACTCAAAGCATGGCTTCCCATAGGAATCTCTTGTCTCCTAGCAGTGAGATTTTTCAGGACTAGATTCCCTCCACTTGGAGATCTCTGGGATTTCTTGGAGGCTATATGGTCCTTCCATCACCCAACTCCATAAGAAATGCTTCTGTCGAGAATTATTGCAATTCCAGAGTAACACAGCAATTCTGCTACAGAAGATCCCACCAGTTGGACCAGTCTCTGTCAAGGCCCAGCCCAGTCAAAACAATAAATCCTGCTGGGTTCTCATGCTGGTGGAAGAAGCCAGTCAAAAATGGTCTTGGGTGATATTCCTAACTCATGCAACCATTGAGTGCCCTCTATATCTGCTCTGATGTCAGAAGGAGGAGGAGGAGGAGGAAGAGGAGGAGGAGGAGGAGGAGAAGCACAACAAAACCTATACCTTCTTGTTGTTGGGCTTTATGCAGCGCACAAAGAAAGGGTTACATCTGTGAAGAGAAACACACACTTACTGTTGTTGCTGTCTTCAAATGCTAGACCATAGGGGTGAAGTCTGAATAATTTTGATTTTACAAAGGTAGTCCATATTCTGAAGTGCGAAGGAGCTATCTGAGATGTTAAACCGAGTTTTATGACCACATTCAGCACCTTGGAGAGCTACAATAAAGTAATTGAGCTTCCCTGCCTGCACTGACCTGAAACAGAAATCTTCAATTTTACTTTTGAGCTGAAAATAAAGATTTATCACAGGTTGCTAAACTCATCTCAAATTGAGAGAGATCAACAGAGAAGTCCAAAAGCAAATGAATAAAAATGAAGGGGCGGGGGGGGGGGATGACAATTTATAAGATGCAGAACACTGGTATGCTTTGCTCATGTCTAGAACCTCCATGTTTGGAAGCAGTTTTCTCATAAGCACCAATTGGGAGAGTAGGGGAAGGATTGAATAACCAGGAGATGATGCTACAGGGATCATAGCCTACTTCTAGGCTGCTGCTAAAAACATCCTGTGTCTTGTAGTTGCAAACAGGAAGAACGTGAACGTTTCCTACTCTTCCACCATTTTCGGAATCCTTTCTTGGTTCTCACCTTTCCATTTTCTCCACCAGGTCCAAAAGTGACTGCTGGAATTTTGCCGCCACAGTCTGGAGTTTGCATTTCCGTCGGCCGGTACTGTTTCTTCCCATCACGGTCCTCTGCTGGGCCACCAGTTGGGCATGGCTGAAGAAGAGGTTGGCCACCATCTGCACCAAGGACAAAATGGGTCAGAGAGACCGAGTGGGACATCGGAGGATGGCATTTATTCTTTTAGTTTTATCCTAAACTTTGACAATAAAAAAACCCCATTCAGATAGAAATCAACTGAAGCTGGAGGCTTTGAGGGCAGGGAATCTATTCCCGAGCTTTCATGCAAACTCTAATGGACCTGCCTACAGTGGTAAACTCCATCTATCGTGGACATATTGTTCAGATCTTTGGATAACCATTGGAAAGTTCGGACTAAAATCTGGCGCAGCTGTACCACCCTGCAACATTAGAGGGGACCATCTTCTGATGGATAAAATGAGACAAAGTCATCGGTTGAGTAAAGAACCGTTTACGTTGGGTTTTTTTGTGAGTAAAAGCATGTTGAAGGCCAGGATGGAAGAATCCTACTCCATTGTAGAGGATCAACCTTTTCACGGAAGTGTCCCATGACCTGTAACCTGGAAACAGGACCAGGTTTCTGTGTTTTAAGTAAATTACATCTTCTTCTTCTGGTCCTCATGCCACATAACTCTGCCTTTCCCCTGTAAACATCAAAGCAACGAGGACTACAAGGTTCCAACCAAGATCTTCCAACCCATGCCATCTACCTTGGTCTTGCTGTTGACAAAAAGGTCCAGGACATCCTGTCGAACTTGGTCATAGTTTTTATCCAAGAACTTATGCACCTACAGAGGAGAAAACACAATATTGGTTTTCTATGTTGTCAAATCCAGATGCAACCCTCTTTCTAGCACACACCCGGCTCTGTCCCTTGCATCTCACCTGGTAGGTAACTTTGCCTGCGTAGTGCTTGATGGAAAACTCTGGCAGGGGCATTTTGGGTTTGAAGTACAGACGGTTGGAGCCATGGTTGTAATGGCATTTCTGGAGAAAGGTATGGTCTGTGGCCTGGGAAATCAGAAGAAGAACTGAGTGGTCCGGTCAGTCCACCTGCAGCTCACCTGAACCAGGTGAGGTTGGGCACTAATTCTCACAGAGATGTGACAGGCTAACTCTCCCCTTAAGGTTGACTCTCCCTGCCTTTATATCAGGGGTTGCCAACCTTTTCAAGCCAGGGACTGGGTCACACTCTCTCAGTCAGCTTTGAGGGCCAGATGGCCATATTGCCCTGCCTGCATGATGGGGGTGGCCATTTTATCCCAACAGCTTCAAAGGGGTGGTCATTTTGTTTTTCAAATGTCCTTGGAGGGGTTGGGGTTGCTGAGGGCCAGATCTGACCCATGAAATGGTGCCAAGGGCCAGATCCGGCCCACATACAGTAGGTTGGGAACCCCTGATTTATATGGAGGATTGTAGAATAATCCAACCAGGGGCTCAGAAGAACAGTCAGTGTTTGCCTTCCAAAAAAACAAAACCTTTCCCTCTCAACCTATGAGCATGGGCAAAAGATTTCCAAGAAGGAACAACTTCAGTCTTCCAAAGTAGATCTCCAGGCAAATTGCCTCTGAGGCTGTGCAGAGGGCTTGTCTCTTCAGATTTGCTTTTATTTGAACAGAACTGATGTCATACCTCCCATGTGGCAGCCATGACTTAAAACTGGAGTGCACAGAATGCTGTTACCTTTCCCACCCCCAAGTGGTCCCTGTTGATCTACTTGCAATTTCTTGCTTTCGAATTGCTAGGAGCCGGGACAGAGACGGGTGCTCACTCCATCGTGCAGTGCTCGGGTCTCGAACTGCTGACCTGCTGACCTTCCGGTCGTCAAGTTCAGCATCTTAACCACAAAACTGCCACTGTCCGCCCCTCCTAACCTGAGGGAAACTGCTTTGGTCATCCAGGATCTTCAAAATGCCATAAGGTTTCTGAGCGATTAGGTCGATGCAAGGCTGGTTGTCGCTGAATACAATTTCTCGCCACTCAATCTGCTCCCGGATGTATTCTTCCTAAAAAAGACATTTCTCTGGTCAGTGAGAAAACACCCCATGGGGTAACTGCATTTTGGTTAATGTACTTTGGTTTTCAGTGCATTCCTATGGGAAATTGCATTCAATGCATTCCTGTGGGAAATTTGGTTAAAGTAATTTTTGCTGTAAGAAACGTCCCAGAGAACGCATTAATTATGTTATCCGAGGTTCCACTGTGTTAGAAGATGTAGATCTGCATAAGAATAGTCAGGTCTTTTGAGTTTGGCCTTGTTTTGAGTAAGCCCATGATGGTGAACCTTGGCACTCCAGATGTGCTTGGACTTCAATTCCCATTGATACCCTTGTCCTCCATGAACTTGTCTAATCCTTTCTTGAAGCTGTCAAGACTGACAGCTGTCACCACGTCTTCTGGCAGGGAGTTCCATAGACCCGTGATCCTCTGGGTGAAAAAGTACTTTCTCTTATTTGTTTGAGAACTAGTATCCAAAAGTTTCATGGAGTGTCCCTTAGTTCTAGTATTGTGCAATAGGGAAAACAGTTTTTCCTTATCTACTTTGTCCACACCGTGCATAATTCATGGGGGCTTCTGGGAATTGAAGTTTAAGAACATCTGGAGTGCCAAGGTTCACTATCATGGAAGCGATCTCTATCTTCCATGCCAGAAGCAAGCTGCTAAGAAAACAGGGGGAAATCTATGTAGCTGGATGAATGCAAGGTCAAGATGGACTATCAAAAATTGCATTGTCTGGAAATGTCTCCCTATGTGTCTGAGGAGTGTCAGGGTTTGCCATCACTAACCTATGGCATCAAATTACAAACAGAAATGGACTTAAAGGGTGCACAGGGGAAACAAAACAGCCCATTGCCTTTAAGGTGATGGTCTCACCTGCTCTTCCTGGAAGACGATCTTGTTGAAGAAAAACTGGAGGTATTCGTTTGCATAATTGATGCATAACTGCTCAAAGCTGTTGAAGCTGAGATCCTGCTCAGAAATGGATGGAGAGAGGCAGAAAGAGATTAGAAGGATCACACCGGCACTGCGGTGGCTTAGTGGTAAAGACGCTGAACGTGATGACTGGAAGTTCAGCAGGTCGCCAGTTCAAGACCGGAAGGTCAGGAGTTCAAGACCTGAGTGCTGAGTGACAGAGTGAGCTCCCGTCATCTGTCCCAGCTCCTGCCAATCTAGCAGTTTGAAAGCAAGAAATTGCAAGTGGATAAATAGCTACCGCTTTGGAGGGAACGGTAACCACACTCTGTGTGTTTAGTCATGCCTGCCACATGACCACAGAAATGTCTGCAGATGCAGGAGCTGGTGCCATACTCCCACCGTGGCTGTACATTTGAGAGAGCCTTCCTTCCTTACCTCAAAGCCATAGATATCCAAGATGGCAACAGAAAGGCTCCCATGCCTGGGGTAAACGAGCTTGTTGATCCTTTCCGTGAGCCAGTTGAAGAGCAGAGAGTAAAGGATCTTGGCCATGGCATCCCTGAAACAAGAGGAAACATGGAAAATGCACACAACTCAACAACCCACAAGACTGTATAACATCTGGGGGGCTGGAAAGAAAAGTACCAGAGTTTGGAACAGTTGCCATGTTTAAAAGACTACATCCTGCACAAACCCCTGGAGCTACAAAACATGGGGCAGCGCCTGGAAAAAGTTCCTTTGTGGGATCTCCCAGGAAGGACAGAGTAGAGCTTGGGAAGCTGCCTTGTCATTCCCAAATGGAAATTCTGCCTTCCACAAGTTCTGTTTTGTATCCAGCATGGACAGTTATATGCACTTTTTTTGAGCTGGAGTTTAACCATTGAGCCATGAGGGTCCTTTAGTGTTGAACCCCACACTTCAGCCCCCTATAATGGGAGGGAAACTTAAGGCCTTCTCAACCTATTTACCTGGCATCAATCGCGCTTTCAACAGTGAGAGGGGTGGATATCTTTTCCTTCATGGCTTCCTGTGAAGAAAACCAAAATTAAACAAACAAAACAACAACAGCAATGATTGAATGGATCAATCAACCAAACCAACCCAACACAACACAACACAACACAACACAACACAACCCAAAACAACACAACAACCAACCCAACCCAAAAATAAACCAAAAACCAACCAACACAACACAAATTAATGGAAACCCAACCCAACCCCAACTCAATCAACCATCCCAACATAAACCCAATCCAATGCAAACCCAACTCCAACCCAACCAACCAACTGTCCTCTCTATTTTTGACTGGTCCTGTTCTTTTCCATCCACCTGCTCCTTCCATCACCATACCAGTTTGGGCTATACAGCCAGTTTGAAGGATGGGAACTAGAAAGCCATATCATCCAGTGATCGTTTCTTTTTCAAAGAAGGGTCATAACTTCTTCGGATCTGAGATGAAACTTTCCCCTGACTGGGCAGTCCTTAGCATCACATATGGGTTCATATCTAGATCCTATTTAGGTCGTCAGATTTGAGGGTTCCCTACCGCCCCTCTCCTTACCGTCACTTTGTACGTGATGGCTCTTTGCAAGCCCTCAGGGGAGATTTGGAGCAATTCGGCCACCACCCGGATCTCTCGGGCACTCACCACCGAAGCTACTTCCTGGCAATCTCTCTGCAAAGCAAATCATGGGAATTTTCACTGAGATCCTGGGTTGACCCCAAGTGTCAACCTCAGGTATTTGCAAAGAAAGACTTGCTGTATTTTGGGAACAGACAACTTGAAAATTTCAAGCCCGATGCACCAATCCAGGTGGAAACTCCTGGGTTTTTCTATTCTAACCTGACAAGAACATCATTACCCATGCCCCAGAGAAGAAGAAACCATCATGTTGATATAGAAACCTGCCAATAACCATTGGGTTTAAGCCAGGGGTTCTCAACTTGTGGCCCATGGGCCGGATACAGCCCACGACACCATTTTATGTGGCCCACCACTGCCTCCACCACACCAGGAAGTGCCATGTGGTGGAGGAAGGGCAAAATGGCCATCCAGACCCTGAAGGTGTCTGAAGGAGCGTGACCCAGTCCCCGTCTTAAAGAGGTTGAGAATTCCTGGTTTAAGCCTTGGGAATTGAGTGAAATTTTTAATTCATTGGTGGAAGGAAGATGATGAACCACTTTAAAAACGCCTGGTCTGTACCACAAGGTCTGCCATGAAAAACCCACCTTTCTGGTTTAAAACACTGCTCTGCCAGCCCTGAAACAACCTTCCAGGATTGGCGCTCTCTAAATGTCCTGCAATTACAATCCCAGGGATTGCTGTGGATAGTGGGACTTGTAACCCAAAGCATCTGGAGGGCATCTGGCTAGGAACATTGGGTGCATTTCTGGTGGAAATGAGCCAGAAAAACCAACTTTCCCCAAATGCTGGCCATCATTTGTCTATAAGTCAGGGCAAAGTATGGCCAGTATTTCCCGATGGGGTGTCTCTTCTGCAGAGATCCCAACTTGGGGTGGGGGTGGGGACACAAAATCTAAGATTATTTCTGCTTACCTCATATTTTTCAAAGTAGACGTTCCCCAGGTGCAAGATGGATGACAGAATCCGGAAGATGCTGTCCTGGTCATGTGGGCTGAAATGCAAGACCTCCATGGCATCGAGCAGGCGGTGAAAATCCTCCAACTCCATCTTGCCAGGAATTTCACAGTTCCCTCCCTGTGTAGGGTAAAAAAATCATGCGAGGAATTGGCCTCTTCGATGACCTAAGCCAACGCTGGAAACATCTGGGCCTCCAAAGCCTCATCGGACCATAAACTCCTTATCCAATGGCCTTTCTGCTGGGGATTCCATCGGGATGAATCCATACCTGGTTCAGGTAATAGTAGGTTTCTGCTTCCTGGAGGCAAAATCTCCTCTTCTGCTGGGCAGGAAGGCCAGCTAGCATCTCATAAAAGATATGGTAGTTCCGTTCGTTTTTGGCCTACAGAAGGAAGCATCGAAGAGACAGAAGCATCAGGAACCAGAACTGAGATGACCATGCCTATCCATCCATCTATCCATCCACCCAACTTGAATCCAACCCAATTGGTATAAGCACCACTCAGACCGGGTCACAAACACTGAATAAACCAAAACAGAAGGAAGATGGATAACATCAAACAACCATACTCATAAATACGTAAAATCATAAAAACCGAATTGTAAATACCTACCAAGATGGCATCCCAGTAAATCAACAAACCCTACCCAAATTCATGATCTACATATTCTTACGCTCAGCTCACTTAAAACTCGGTTTAAACCAAAACAAATAAAGGGGAACAGTACAGAGGTCAACTTCTGATAGATCAGTTCCAACCTTCCTCTCAGCCCTGGCTGATGTTAAAGACATAGGGTAACTGAGCAAAACCCATGAGCTAGTCCAGTGATGGGCAGTCTTGGCCCTCCAGCTGTTCTTGAACTTCAATTCCCTGTTCTTGAACTTCAATGACCAGCTGGTGTGTTGACTTGGGCTTCTGGGAATTGAAGTCCAAGAACAGCTGGAAGGCCAAGATTGCCCATATCTGAGCTAGTCTGTCCTATTCAAAGACGGATGGGATTTGTTTGAAATGTCATGCCTGGGATTTGTCTTTCTTTTTAAAAACTCATCCATCTCGTCGGATGGAAGATGGTTAAGGCAGCCCAAAACAAAAATGCAGCCTCACCTGGAAAACCACCCTTGATTTCTCCAGAAGGTACTGAGACGTGATGGCACCACAAATCAACCCATTGCTAGAGAGAGAAAAGTCAAGGTTGATGTTAGAACTTCTTCCTAGTATCTCCACACAAAGGAGAAGAACCACTTCTCCAGAGGCAGAACCTTATAAACCCAAGCCCTAAGGCAGTGATGATGAAACTTGGCACTCCAGGTGTTCTTGGACTTCAATTACCAGAAGCTGAAGTCAACACACCTGCTGATCAGGGCTTCTGGGAATTGAAGGTCAAGAACAGCTGGAGTGCCAGTGTTTGCCATCACTGCCCTAAGGAAACGACTCGCATGTTCTGGAAGAAACCTGCCCAGCTCGGGATTGTAAATACAGTTCTTCCCCAATATCCATGGGGATTATGTTCCAAAATCTTCCATGGATACCTGAAACCATGGACAACAGTGAACCCTATATTTAACACATATACCTGAGTCATAGAAGCAACAGAGGTGTTTCAAATGCCTCTGCCATTCTACATGGGAGCTACCAAAATGTCTGCCTCAATTCCTTGCAAACATTACATTGCAGACAATGGCCTCACAAGTACAAATCTTCAGATGTTGGTGGACTTCAACTTCCATAAGCCCTCACCACCACAGTCAGAGGTCTGGCTGTAGTTCCATGACCTCCAAGAACCCAATGTCTTGGAAGTCATTGCCCTTAGGGGCAATTTTAAGGAGGCTTCAATATGCAGAGAGGTTTGCATAAGAATCTTCGACATACAAGAGACGAAAAAGATAGGGAGAAAGCTACAGAAAGACACGTGCTTTACTTACTTTTCCAGAAAGATCTCCACAAATTTCCCAAACCTGCTGGAGTTGTCGTTCTTCACCGTCTTGGCATTTCCGAAGGATTCGAGCAACGGAGTTGCTTCGAGAATCTGGTTCGTCCCAATGAAACAAAAACAGAAAGCAAAAACAAGGGCAAGAAAAAATGCCAGGCATCAACAAGGATGAGAATTAAAGAGAGAAAAAAAGACTGTAGTTTGTGAAACCCTTTTTATCCTCAGAACTCAACTAAGTTTTCTTCTCTCTTTCCAGGTCACCAGAAACTCAGAATATTGTTTGAATGCTGACAATGGGGAAGCACAATTAGGGGGCATGAGTAAGGAACCAGTATGAAGGTGTGTGTGGGTCTTTGGGGGTGTCACATGTAAGGCAGTGGGAGATTCCCATTTTACTGCCTCACCTGGATGCAGGTGAGTGAAGTCCATGAGTCTGTCAAAATGGGTAACTGTTGTAATGTGGGTTGCCCGCTTCACAGGTAACAGCACAACTGTATCTTTGCCTGGCTGGAAACACAGACTTCAAGGGAAAGTCTTGTGAATAGTCAAGGTGTACACATACAATCATGCCCAAGAACAGGCTGGACAATACACAGCCTTCCAGATGTTCAAATTCCCAACAGCCCCCCCCCCCAGCCACCTCCACAGCTGGATGGGAGATTCCAGGAATTGTGAACCGAAGAACTAACTTGTCCTAACCCATCTGGAGTCTTTCATTGAGATGTGTTGTTATCGTCCAACTCTCAGGAATGGTTTCCAGCCAGCAATGCTCAGGAGAGAGTGCTCAGTGTCCAGGCATTCATGCTCAATACCTGATTATCCAAAAAAATGGAAGAACTTATCACAGCAGCCGGTAACACAACCTTGGGGGAATTGTCAGAGTCTAGCTCAATTATGGCGAACCTTGGCACTCCAGATGTTCTAGAACTTCAATTCCCAGAAGCCCTGATCAGTAGGAGTGCTGACTTGGGATTCTGGGAATTGAAGTCCAAGGACACCTGGAGTGCCAAGGTTCGCCATCACTGGTCTAGCTGCTCAAGGATCTAAGATCAGTCATGACATCTAGGTGAGTAGTACAGCCAACAGACCAATTTCTACGCAATTGAGTCCACTCCTAAATTTCACGCCACTGCATCACACCAACACACAATCACTACACACAATGGCTCTGTACCTCTATCTATTGGGCCACAACAGGAGGAGAAGCAGAGGGAAGCAATGGGGCAGAGATGATTGGGAAGTTGGAATGATTGACCCACTCAACACCTTTTGCCATCACTAGGAACGTCCACTCAACAGTGAGTCCCCTGTGATCGACCGGATCCAGGTCTTTGCCAACCTGGATCGTCAAAAGCGAGTGGCTTTCCAGTGTGCCGGATGTACCTGTTGGGTTGCGGAGTGCTTGTGGTTGACCGCTGCCATGTAACGGAGGATCAGCTTGGTCGCTTCCGTTTTGCCCGATCCGCTTTCACCACTAGAAGGGACGGATGGAACTGGATTTTAGGGGGACGAGGAAGCTGTACGATTTGACAAAAAACTGTTTGCAAAGGTGAAACTCAATTCCCCTATTTTATTTTTGACCTTTAGGCGTCCAATGGTCCTTCTAAGACAGGGGTTCTCAACCTTTTAAAGCCGAGGGCCAGGTCAGGCACCCTCAGACAGCTTCAGGGGCTGGACGGCCATTTTGCCCTTCCTCCAGGGCAGCTGAAAGGAGAAAAAATTAGAAGAGAAAGAGAGAGATCGGCGGACACAGAATAATTTTCTCACCTGATAATGATACACTGGTTGAGTTTGGCATCTCTCAGCTTGTAGAGCGCCATATTGGCAATTGCAAACAGGTGCCTATAAGAGGTAAAAAATACATATATATATATGTTACCTTTCCCGCCAAAGTGGATATTAAAAAGGATGTTAAGCAGCAGAGACTTACGGCGGGTTCTCGCCCAGGGCTTTTCCTTCGTATTGTAGCACATGGTCCGGCCCATAAATTTCGTACATTTGGTAAGGGTTCACAGACACTAGGATGCTGCCTATGTAGGTCTGGTTGGGTAGAAGAGGGAGAAAGAGACGGAGAGGGAAGAAATAAGCAGGTAGGTTGGCAAGAACTGTGGGACAGGTGATGGGAGCTCACTCCATCTCAGGCCTCGAACTGCTAACCTGCTGACCTACCAGTCATCAAGCCAAGCATCTTAACCACTAAGCTATGGTGGCCCAACTCCTCTCCTTACTTGTGTGTAATAACTGTGTTTTATGTATATTGATTGCAAAGACCAAGACCTGCTGGAGCAGTAATGGATGGAACCCTTTCTTTTACTTCTGCTTATTTTGTTTGTGTACCTGATTGCTTTTTTAAAAAACAATTAAGTTAATCGAGAGAATAAATCACATTTCTGTTCCATCCTTCCGCCAAGGAGTACATGCATGCTTCTCTGCAGGCTACCCTGGTTTTATTACCGCAACAGTCCTGTGAATTAGGCCAGGTTGTGCAGCTATGACTGGCCTAAGCATTACTATGGTTTATTATCAGAGCTAGCCACTAGAGGCCATTGTCTGCAATGTAATGTTTGCAAGGAATTGAGGCAGACATTTTTGTAGCTCCCATGTAGAATGACAGAGGCATTTGAAACACCTCTGTTGCTTCTATGACTCAGGTATATGTGTTAAATATAGGGTTCACTGTTGTCCATGGTTTCAGATATCCGTGGAAGATTTTGGAACACAATCCCCATGGATATTGGGGAAGAACTGTATTTACAATCCCTAGCTGGGCAGGTTTCTTCCAGAACATTTGCTGATAAATTTGGGGGCGGGGGATTATGAATTGGACAAAAAGCAATGCTGAGTGACGTACATAAATGAGTCCCCGCTCAAATCTTCTCTTGATATTATGAAGAACCACGCTCTCCTGGAGTTCCCTAAAGAAAACAGACGTATGGGTTATCACCTTGTTTCTCATGTGCTTTTCAGTTTTCATTTTATTTTTATTTAAAATTTACACTAGCCATCCATAGTGCTGAATCTCACCTCTAAAGACAATTCGTCACCTTGGAGAGTTTATTTCAAGTTTGAACTAAAACCCAGAACAGATAAACACATGCACACCTCCCAACTCCTAGACAAGAGGTCACTTACTCCAACTGGGTCATGTCTTCCACAGTATCACCTTGATGTTCGGGGTGGGTCAAATTATGAATGGACTGCATCTAGATTTGGGCGGAATCAAGACGAGAGAGATCAGACTCAGGCTGTTAAGAAAGGCAGACTTTAACTCCCAGGAAAAACTCGTGTGAAACTTGAAAGAGCTTGATAGACCCATGATGGCGAACATTGGCACTCCATGTGTTCTTGGACTTTAATTCCCAGAAGCCCAGGTCCCTGTGAATCCATGTGGATGGGTTTTCACAGGGACTTGGGCTTCTGGGAATTGAAGTCCAAGAACACCTGGAGTGCCAAGGTTCGCCATCACTGTGATAGACCATCAAGATTGACAGGCAGTGGCCTGCTGCAGACTACAGAAACTCCTTAAATTGGTTAGCCTTTAGGGCAAGGGTTCCCAACCTAAGACCGGTGGGCTGGATCTGGACCACTTATAAAAATCAGTTCTCAAAGGCAGCTTCCACAAAGAATGGCATTGCATTGGCCCCGATCACATACAACGATAAGCCAGGATTCCTGGTTTGCTACACAATAATCTGAAATGAGTTATGGTGGGATCATAGCTATCAAGTATCCCTCATTGGCCAGGAAAACCCCTTATTTTACCCTCTTTCCCGCCGTCATCCCTTATTAATTAGACTGCAATGCCCTATTGCCGCCATTGGAGGGCAGCAAAGGATAAGCATAACTGTCAAGTATCCCGTATTTGTTGGGAAATTTCCCTTATTTCCAAATCCAAAACTTGACAGGTATGGGTGGGATGGTTTGGAAATGAACCACAACCCACACCTTTTGCCAAATATGTCTGCTTCTGCAGTGCTAGCTCTTCGGCTTTCAAACAGAGATGAGCACTGGACCCTAGAGTCGGATACAACTGGCTTTCGAACAAGGGAAACCTTTACCTTTAGTTGGATATGTCAATAAAATGGTTGACCTTGTAGTCGCGCAGTGAGTTTCAAGGCTCGGTAGACACTAGGATCCATATTTCCCATCCTACAATCAAAAACTCCTACCTCTGAACTAACCTCCATGTTTTTATCACACCTTGGAGGATGTTATGCGTTCGTGCGCTACACCACCAGTTGAACCTAGGAAAAGCAGGAAGCCAATACCCATTGACAACTAAACTGCGATTCGTTTGCACACCAGGCTGGGCTTTGAATGCCGATCCACTCCAACCAGTTCTGTTCAAGGCAATGGGAGTCGGCTAGGCTCTAATTAATACTCTCCTCCGATTCCAAGCCCATCTTGATCTCAGAGATCAAATCTCCGCATTTACATACAGCTCCTTTGTCACAAGCAGCATGCGTCTCTTGCAGACAGGCTCTGTTTTGCTTCCGTCTTTGTATGCGTTCCGCGTTATGGACAACAAACCTATTTTTCTAGTCCAGAAATGTACACCGCCAAAGTGAAACGAGCCTGGAATGGAATTACACACAGGTAGGTCCCGTTCCCGGTCCACACACCCTCCGATGGCTTGCAGTTCCCCCCTTCAGTATCAAAAATCTCAAATGACGTGGGAGGCGTTGGCTATTTTTTTAATTAAATGTGGCATTTTAGTTAAGGAGTATTGGGTCTCTTTAAATTGATCTCCTTTTCATGGCCTTGCTCTGTCCCTGTAGGACAATGGTGGTGAACCTTGGCACTCCAGGTGTTCTAGGACTTCAATTCCCAGAAGCCCAAGTCAGCACTCCTGTTGATCAGGGCTTCTGGGAATTGGAGTCCATGAATGGCTGGAGTGCCAAAGTTCACCATCACTGCTGTAGAAGAATCTAGATTTCATTGCACATTCGTGGCTTCACAATTAGATTTCAAAAGCCTTCAAGATTGTTGACTTATTGTTGAACTTGACCATGTTGGGTACGATAAGTTTCAGCCAGAGCTCGGAAAGTTGCTTTTAAAAAGAAATAAATCACATAACTCATTACAGGAGCCATAAAAGTAACCCGTTGTTGTTCCTGTTGAAAATTTGGAACAAGTTGTTAAATTACTTAATACTTCCCCATTACATAGGATGAATCCTCTCCTCCTCCTTGGATTGATAGGTAACGGTCGCCCTTGCTCGAATGCCAGTCGTATCCGACTCTAGGGTTCAGTGTTCATCTCTATTTATAGCCAAAAGAGCCAGTACTGTTTGCATCTGCAGATGTTTCTGTGGACACGTGGCAGGCATGACTAGACACCGGAGTGCACGCAACGCTATAACCTTTTCCGCGAAGTGGTATCTATTTACAGTATCTACTTGCACTTCCTTGCTTTCAAACTGCTAGGTTGGCAGGAGCTGGGACAGATGATGGGAGCTCACTCCGTCACGCAGCACTCGGGTCTCGAATTGCTGACCTGCCAACCTTCCAGTCATCAAGTCCAGCATCTTAACCACTAAGCCACCCACCCAGGATTGATAAAGAGATAGCAAATCAGTCGTGTAATTCTGACCTCAAAAAATGTTCCCCAAATGTCCTTGGAAAGGTAACTTTTCATGCAACCCAAAAGTCCAAAGCTGTTACACCAGGGTTGGCTAAACAGTCAATTCTCTTCAGGTTACACCCACAGTCTACTCCCATTCTTCTTACTCATGATGTTACTCTGAAAATGTAACATGGTTACACCCTCATTTGCAAAACCAAAGTAAGGAATTAGGAATGATTGCAGTGGTGACACATTTCCCCACCTGTTCTGATCTTAGCACATGGACAGGGAGGTCTGATGGGTGAACTTAATCCAGACAGGGGTGTGCTGGGCACCTTGGGAGGACGGTGGACAGGAAGTGATGGTGGCGCCAATTGGGGGAAGGGGTTTGGGGGGGAGAAATCCCATACATTCCCATTACCTCTGCCTGCCTTTGGGGGGCGCCAGTCGCTGGGGCGCACTGGGATGAGTCCCTGTATCCCTGTAGGCCAGCACACCACTGAATCCAGAAAGGTCAAAGGGATGTTGACTGAGAAGTCCAACTCAGTAGAACTTTTAGCAAAGATGAAGCCAACAGTTCCTTAACCCTTAATTCGTCCCTGGCCATCCCAAACCAGACCCTTTCCTATCCTCAGATCAATTAAAAGCCCTCAATTTACCTTACACTGCCAACTCCTGTTTGTCCCACCGTATTCCATGTTGTGCCCTGACGATCCACGCGTCAGGTACCAAAAGACGCTGTTCCCTCCCGGACGAGATCCTCGCCGCTTGGCGCTCCCCCTTGGAGGATTCTGGAAGGACTTATCCGAGGACCGCTCGTTTGGCCTCTCCTGGGAGTTCGGATTGTGGTACTTGGACCAGGGTTGGTTTGGCGGACGGGATGGTCTCCGAGAAGAAGACCCTCTTCGTTGGACCTGTGGAGATACGACAGCGTATCTCCCTCTGCCGTCCTCCATCTTGTGTTCTAGCAGTTCATCAGGGGAATGGCCAGAGATGGGTCTTCCCGGTCTGTTATACTGGTCTCGGAAAGGTGGAGGAGAAACCACAGGAGGAGGGTGTCTCTCCATGCCATGGGACCCTCGGACCAAGTACGTCCTTGGAGACACGGGGCTAAGGTCGGGCCTTCCTAAATTTCCGGGACCCTCATCAGAAGCGGAGTTGGACCAATTTCTACCAGAAACCCTGCGTCCCAGTTTTGGAGTCATTGTCCTAGAATAGGTTGCCTCTTCTGCTTGTCTCACCTCTGGATTGGGAGGAAAGACACGTCTGGGGAAAGAGGGTGATGCTCTGGGCGGTTGGCCAAACTGCGCCCAGTGGGGGTCCCTGTTTTCCTCATAGCTTGACCTTCTTGCCTGGGGACGCCTGATGGAAGAAGAGCCCGACTGCACCATCCCAGCCAGAGGGTGGCCGATGCGTTGAATGAAGGCCTTCCGGGCACTGGGTTTAGGGCTTGAAGGCCGCTGAGGTGAACTGGGACCATCCCATCCTTGATCCTGCCACCATTCTGGCTCTGTCGATGTGTTAATGTCATGGAAAGGTTGGGCGTAAGGAGAGGCGTCCTCTGGCGACTCCCTAATGGTGACTCTACGACTCCCTTGGCGATTCAGCGGGCGAGGGGAGCCCCTGGATAAGACCGGAGATGGGTGGCCAGTCTGTCTCATCAACTGGTTCCTCGTTAATGGCTTCACAGCCCCAGTTGGTGGCTCATTTTGCCTCTTCCATGCTTCTGGAGGGTCCGGGAAAGAATTGTTCGTCCTTCTCGGTGGCTGGAATCGATTTGAGGTCACAGGTGATCCAAAAGACCTGAGGGACGCTTGAGGTGACGGAGGGCCTCTCAAACTCCCAGTGTTGGGATTATGGAGGTCCCTTGGGATGTATCTTCCAGAGGCCCTTGTATAATTAGGATCCTGGAGCTCAGAAGGGTTGGGTTCCTGGGGGACGTGAAACAAGGAGCGACTGAAGGGAATACCATCCTTTAGGCTACCAACTGAGGCTAAGCTAGAGGAGGACGGGTTGCGTTGGCTTGCAAAAGAATTGCGTGCTGTTGGTCGAGGTGAGGACGGTGTCTGGGAGGGAACGCCTTTGGACGAGTTGCCTCTGGTAGTTGTCCTTCCTCCCCAAGAGGAACCAGAGTTTTCTTTGGCGAGTAATGGAACCAGCCTCTTCAAAGAAGAAGTGATAGAGCTATGCGATCTTTGAGAAGAGGACGGATTCTGCCTTTGGGAATGCTGAGGAGAAGCAGCTTGTTGAAAACCATTCTTGCTCATGGCCGTTGGGCTGGATTTCTTCGCCAGCGTGTCAAGGCCTTGGTGGATCCTCTTGTAAGAAGATGCACCTATGAAAGGGAGGGTCTGGAGCAGTTCTTCTTGAAGGGCATCCCGTAATCTCGCCGAGGGGTGTGAAGGTGGGAGAGTGATATTGTGTCTCCCTGGAGTCCCGAAGTGCCTCACTGCTTTACCAGAAGAGGTTGGATCGTGCGTGTCAAAATGCCTGGTGGTCGATGGAGGAGAAGAAGGCCACATGCTTTCTCCATAGGTGCCTCTTCTCATCAGAGCAGGTGTGGGGGGCCTGTTGAGTCCACTGACCCCCCGGTGTTTTAGTATGGGTTTTGGCTGGGCGAGAGATTTCTGAAGGAACTGCCCCAGAGGGCTTCCAAATTCCCGTGGAGAAAAACCAGGGTTTCTTGGACTTGGGTTCCTCCCTAAACGACTCCCGGTTGGGTTTGGAGAACGGGATCTTTGAAGCTTGCTAACGAAACAGCCGGGCAGCAGCTTGGAGAAAGTCCCAGGTGATCGGCGAGAATTCAGACGCTGGTCTTCAAACTGGGCAAAAGGTGAAACGAGTGGGTCAGATTCTTCCTCATCTTCCTCTTCTTCAACGTGTGGGGAAGGAAAAAGAGGGATGTCAAGCTTATCTTTGCCAAAGAGCTTCACTTGTGGCCGGGGGAAAAGGCGGAATTTCCTGTTCAGAGGCATATTTGAAGGCAAGTCTTCTCCTCTACCTTGCTGTTCAAAGAAAGAAGAGTGAGAAGAGGTGAAGGGAGAACCTCCCGGCCCTTCCTCGGTCCCCTCAGCCTCATCCGTCTCTGTGATATTATCCAACGGATACGCATATGGGTTGTACGAAGACTGGGTCTCAGGAACCCATTCATCCTCACTGTAGATGACTTCATGGTGAGCATACTCTTCATCATCCAGATAGTGCAAATCTTCCATCCCTTCGTAACCAGACCCGTGTGTTCCTGTAGGCTCTCCATACTCGTTTCCAAAGCTGTCATAAACTTCATAGGGAGAATAACCGGCGACGGGTTCAAAATCTTGATAATCGTAGTTGCAATCATAACCATCTTGGTCTTGATCAAAGTAGTCCACTGGTTCTCCGTCAGGTCCATAGCCTTCATTCAACGGCTCCCCTTCATAATCTTCGTATTCGTTAGAATACCCATACTGGAAAGAGGACTGAGGTTCATAATAATCATCCTGTCGGAAGTCACTGTAGCGGTCCAGGGGCGTCGAATCCAAGTCGTCCCAGTAGCCAAAATCTTCCCGGGTTTCGCCGTAGAGTGTGTCCCTTCCCGGGGTCGTCCTCATGTTGGCCCGGTGCCTCTGGACCTCGTCTCCTGATGGGAAGGGCAGCTTCCTGGCCCCAATTCTAGACAACCAAGTTTCATCCGTCACCCGCTCGTGGTCAACGTGTCTCCGACGCTTGGAGAGGAATCTCCTGGTTAGCCAGTTGGCAGCGGCAGCAACTTTGCTAACGATTTGGGCCCGGGGCTTGAAGTTCTCATCCGGCTTGTGCTTCCTCTGGAAAAGGCCACCAAAAAACCCTTTTCCCTTCTTTTCAGACGTTTTCCCTCCACCCAGTCGAATCAGCATGTAAGATGGCTTCTTGTTCCCACCCCCATCGGCTGTGGCCGCTTCTTCCTTCTTCTGCTTCCTCTTCTTCCCCAAGGCCTTGAAGCGCATGGTGATGTTGGAGGTGGACTTGAGGACTCCTTTGTTCTTCTTCTTCTTCTTCCGCTTGGTGCTGAATTTCTTCAGCCCCAGGAAGAACTGGGAGGTGTTCTTGAACTGGCCTTTCTTGGGGCTCTTCTTCTGGCCCTTCCCTTTGAGGCCCATGAAGAGCTTGGAGGTGCTCTTCATGCTGCGTTTCTTCTTGGGCAGCGCCACTGGCTCCCTCTTGGCCAAGGCCATGGCCCTGGTAGCTCCTTTCAGCTGGGCTTTGGCATGTTCTTTCTTGGCCACTTCCTTTTTCTTGGCATCTTCGGTGGCCAGACCCATAACAAGCTTGGAGGCCCCTTTCATCTGCTTCTTCTTCTTCCCAGAAACATATTCCTCTTCTTCTTCCTCCTCCTCCTCCTTTCCTCCTTTCTTCCCTTTGTCTCCTCTCTTGCCACCCCTGGCTGCCATTTTCTTGTCCTTCCCCTTCTTCTTCTTGGGATCTCCTTCAATGTCCTCTTCCACCACTTCACTGCCCATCTCACTTTCCTCCGTGTTGGTGACCTCCGCCTCTGAGATCTCCTCCGAGTCGCTGACCACATCTTTCTTGTTCTTCTTGACATCCTTCCCTTTCCCACCTTTCTGCTCGTCTTTTCCTTTCTTACCCATTCTCTCGGCGTTGGTGGCCTCTCATTCTCTGCTTCGCCTCTCCTGCTTTGCCCGGGCACGAACAAAGACAAGAAACATCCACAAAAGTGGAGAAGAAAGGTCTCTCCAAGAAGGTACAGTTCAGGGCCAAACCCCCATATTGCCTCTTCCAGTTGGAAAACCCAACCTCAACGTCTATGTAGAAGTGGACGCTTCCTGGTCTTATTTCATTGCTCTCTAATTAGCAACCATTTTCAGAAGATAGAGACGAGTTCTTGTATTTACCTGTTAAGTTTACTAGGTTGCGTAAGTCCGCATAGTTGTCCATGTGCTTCTTCCTTCGCTTACACCGATGTGTCCCCGGCCTGGTTAATCTGCCGAAGAAGGTCACGAATCAACGCAGGGTCAGAGCATGGCAGATGTTGCTCCTGAGGGACATCTTGGAGAACTATCCAGCCTTGCCTTCAATATTCCAGATGTTCCTTGCCGTCACCGGCAGCTTTCTCAAACTGTTCCTCTCCTCTAGCGTACTTTACTCTGGGCGCCGGGCGTTGAGAAGTCAAAGCATATTCGCTGACTGGGAGGATGAGATGTAACCATATCTCCCAGGCTCACGGCCATATGAATAATGTAAGTGGGCTCCTCTGTCCTCCCATACGGGAGACACTTCCCCAGGAGGAGTAACGCTTGGAGAGCAAAAACTAAAGCAGGGAAGAGACCTGCTAGGTAAAGGTCGCCCTTGCTCAAAAGCCAGTCGTATCCAACTCTAGGACTCAGTGCTCATCTCTGTTTATAGCCAAAGAGCCAATGCTGTCTGTGCCTGCAGATGTTTCCGTGGACATGTGGCAGGCATGCCTAGACACCGGAGTGCAGGGAACACAGTTTACCTTCCCACCAAAGTGGTACCTCTTTATCTACTTGCATTTTCCTACTAGGTTGGGAGGAACTGGGGCATAGACGGGAGCTCATTCTGTCGTGCAGCACTCGGGAATCAAACGTTCTCTCAGTTAGCTTCTCAAGGGCTGGACGGCCATTTTGCCCTACCTGCATGATGGGAACAGCCATTTTGTCCCAACAGCTTCAAATGTGGCCATTTTATTTCTCGAATACCCTTGGAGTGGTGGTGGTGGGCCACAGGAAATGGTGCCATGAGCCGTATCTAGCTCACGGGCCTTAGGTTGAGAACCCCTGGCTTAAACCAAAGAAGGGCTCCTTATTTCATTGCTTGTACATAACCACTCAACTCATCAATCCAGGCATGTTTAGCACAAATTACTTTCCCCACCCAAAAGGAAACAATCCCTTCTGGCAAAAGATACCTTCCTGAAAGCAGAAACCATGGGTTTAACGTCTCGAAAGCTAATCGACTGGTGTACTCTGCTTACTTATTGGTAGGTTGGGGTAGGTTAACCAGCACTGTCGATGCTTCTCAAATGACACCTTTGTGCCTTCTTTTGAACATCCCAGGAGACACTTTAGACCAGCAAGATGTTCAGAAACTCTCATAAGAGCTACATGGGAGATCTAGGATTCCTGGGCATGGCAAATATTTGCTGCTGATCAATTTCCATGAAAAAGCCACGGAGAAAGACATTCGCTATTCATACAACGTGTTAGTAGAGTCCATCTGTCTGTCTGGCTTCTTTCTTCCTCCTCCTCCTCCTCCTCTGCCCTATCTGATTCCAAATACTGGCGATCCTCATGGCGATTAGCCATGAAGACTGTCCTGAGAATATATGCCTTCGGCATCACAACATGACACTCATAGTACCACGGATCCAGTTCCGCGAGTCACTTTCTGGTCCTGAGCCCTTTTGACCTGCAAACCCCTCATCTTCATCATCCCCAGGCCAGGATGGATGAAGCTGCTGCCCTCCATCAAGATGGATCCAAGTGGGACTTAATCCACTTGCAGACGGCGTTCTGTGCGCGCCGGTGTCTAGTCATGCCTGCCACATGACCACAGAAATGTCTACAGAAACAGACAGCTCTTTGGCTTTGAAACAGAGTTGAGCACTGAACCCTAGAGTCGGGTACGACTGGCTTTCGAGCAAGAGTGACCTTTACCTTTACCCTTCCCTGTGGACTTCGGCACCCAAGGCCATTAGTCCTCAGAGTGGTCAGGTTAGTTAACCACCGCCCGAAGATCAGCATTGAGTCGCTGGCAGTAGGGTCTACTCCATTAACCATAGCAGGTTAACCATAGCCAGACTCTCTCTGCCTGGCTAGGTCAACAATTTGTACAGGAATGGGTGACATCTAGTGTCTGTCAAAGGCATCCCTTCTTAAAGCAATCTCTTGACTCATGCATTTAGATCAGGGGTTGCCAACCCAAGGCTCACAAGCCGGATCTGGCCCACGGTGCCATTTCATGTGCCCCCCCCCCAACCCCTCCAAGGGCATTCAAAAAACTGGCCATCCCTTTGAAGCTGTTGGGCCAAAAAGGCCACCTCCGTCATGCAGGTGGGCCAAAATGACCATCCAGCCCTTGAAGCTGACTGAGAGAGCGTGACCCGGCCCCTGGCTTGAAAAGGTTGGGAGATGAGCACCGAAGCCTAGAGTCGATTACGACTGGCTTTCGAGCAAGGGCACCCTTTACCTTTACTTTACGGGAAATAAGACACTGCCGGGCAGGTGGGCAAACATCACCACGCCTAGCTTATTATTGACTGGATTGTTCAAAGAAGGGAGAGAAATTGCTAAAAACACAAAGGTTTGCCTAGGCGGTTTATTTTCACAATCTGAACTTCCTGGTTCATCATCATCATCATCATAATTTCATTTCAGAAGTTATTCTGGGTTGAAAGGATTTTTGCTGGATAAACTCCACTCAGGGGATGCCCGAATGAGGCTCCTTCCATGTCCCCAAGAGCCGGGACAGAGACGGGCGCTCAATCCGTCATGCAGTACCCGGGTCTCGAACTGCCAACTTGCCAACCGTCCAGCTACCAAGGCAAGCTTCTTAACCACACGGCACAAAGAGATTCCTTTTGGGAACCCAATCCGATTGTCTTTAAAGGCTTACCTTTTGGAGAGGACACTGCCGGTTGCTGGGTGCCACCTGGACAGCACCCAAGCCAGGCATTTCCGCCAGGTCCCCTCGGTCTCCTTCCCTGTGCAAAAGGTGCCAGTTTCGACTGCCAAGCGCCGACTAGCCCATCCAGAGGCTCAAAAGAGGTTGAGCCACCCGATTCCAAACTGAGAAGCAGTATGCTCGTGTCTGCACCTGTCCTGTTCTGTGGATGCTCTACAACCCACACAACTGGGTCTCCTGACAACCGTTACTTCAATACGGACAGGTGTTGCCTTGTCTTCGCTCGTAGCCAATGCTGAGGGAGGTCCGACGTCAGGAAAGGAGCGCACAATAGAGGAGACAAAGGCCAGTTGGGAAAGAAGCACCCATTCATGGTTGCCTGCCGGAGCGGCCCTGTTTCCCCGTAGCATCATCCATTTAATCATCCTCCTGACACTGACACAGAAAGGCTGCAAGCCTCAAAGCCAAGCCAAGCTGGGGTTCGAAGACAATCCAGCCTGTTGCCTTGAGCGCACCTTACCAGACCGACTTGGCAACCTGGCTCTGAAGACTAGAACAATGCTGCTGTGATACAGGGCACCCGATGCTCAAAGTGGACCCCCCCCGGGCCGCTTATGGCAAACCTTGGCACTCCAGTGGTTTTTGGACTTCAATTCCCAGAAGCCCAAGTCAGCACTCCTACTGATCAGGGCTTCTGGGAATTGAAGTCCAAGAACATCTGGAGTGCCGAGGTTCTCCATCACTGACCAGGGCCTAAGATGCTCCACCCCAAGATTCCTGTTCCCCTTTTCCCAAGAAGCCACCATCTCAACTTTGCTGGGGTCATTTTTTGCCAAAGAAAAAGGTAAAACTATCTCTTATAACCTTCATTCCAAAGGGAAATAGGTGGACATTTCTGCAGATGTTTCCGAGGTCATGTGGCAGGCATGATTAGACACCGGAGTGCACAGAATGCAGTTTACTTTCCCCACTGAAGTGGTACCTATTTCTCTACTTGCAATTTCTTGCTTTCAAACTGCTAGGTTGGCAGGAGCTGGGAACAGATGACGGGAGCTCACTCTGTCATGCAGCACTCGGGTCTCGACCTGCCAACCTTCAAGTCATCCAGTTCAGCGTCTTAACCACTAAGCCACTACAGTCCCTTAAAATTAAATTAACATTACATTGAAATTGAGTTATACCCTTGGGTTCTACCCATCTTTGTCCCCTAGAGCATGGGTACCGGGTCCCTGGAGATGCTCCAAAGTGCCTCGATCATAAGAACGTAAGAGCAGCCTTGCTGGAAGAGACCACAGGAGCCTATGATCCAGTCCAGCATTGTGTCTCACACAGTGGCGCACCATGTGCTTCAGGGTATTCCTTCCCAAGCAGATGCCTTCACCTGCTTAGGATTCCCTGGAAATGGCATTGAGAGATATCTTGCCTATCTCTCCAACCCGGAGGTTGTCCTTAGGTTGTCCTCAAATCTTGAACTGCACGCCTTCCAGGGGACTTCATCCAGACCCAGAGAGCACCTTCTTGGTGTTCTGGACTAAATCAGTGACAGCTAACCTTGGCACTCCAGGGATGGCGAACCTTGGCACTCCAGGTGTTCTTGGAGTTCAATCCCCAGAAGTCAAAGTCAGCACACCTGATGATCAGGACTTCTGGGCATTGAAGTTCAACAACACCTGAAGTGCCAAGGTTGGCCATCGCTGGACTAAGTCCTCAAGCACCTCTGCTCAATTTTGCTGTTGGGATGGTGCCAGTTTGGGGAGGGAATCCAGGCTGTGTATTTAAGTCACGTTCATGGAAAGCTGAGCTGGTGATCCAAATATTTGTTTTGTGTTGGGAGGTCGGTGGGTGGGGAACCTGCACTGTTCGATTCTCTGAACAGAGAGAACAGCGGACGCAGGCCATTGAAAGGCTGGAAGGAAAGAAGACCCTCAAATGACGTCGACCGACGCCATCGGAGTCTACGAAACCCGTTGCCTTGGTTTTACCTTTGGGAAGAGCCATTGTGCTCGGACCATGATAAAGGGCCAACGGTGAGGAATCACCGGCTCTCGGTGTCACGAAAAGGAGAGCATAAGATGGTTGGTGGAAGCTGATTTGCTAAATATGGAGCCAACATCTTTCACACTTGTGGTCATGAATGGCACCCTGGTAGTCACACAACACACCAATAAAAAAATAAATCAGAATGTGCACCACTTGAAAAAGGTATCAATTGGAGCAACTTTGCCTCTACTGCTTTATACGCAAGGATGGTTTCTTTGTTGACAGCTGGAGGTGAAGACTTCACTGCTTCACAAAAGTGTTTGACGTTGGGTCTCTTCATCTTTGATCCCCAGGATTTGTTGGCGATGCCCTGTGTTAAAAGTCCTTATGCGGAGGTTGTCCCCAAGGTGGCTGTGTGACACAAGGCGAAGGAGGGTTATCATTGCAAGAGGTGATCAAGCTTTGAGGATGTAGCCGGAAAATGTAATGGAACACTTGAAGAACTAGGACAGTATTACCATACCTGTCAAGTATCCCGGATTGGCCGGGATTTCCCGGTTTTTTTGCGCCGATTTTCGTCATTTCCCACTACCCCAGAATTTGACAGCGGGGGGAAATGAGTTACTGCGCATCCCTTCTGCGCAGCTCACTTCTACACATGCGTAGAAGGCTTTTATGCATGTGTAGAAGGCTTCTGTGCAGACGGGGATGCGTAAAAGCCTTCTACACATGAGTAGAAGTGAGCTGCGCAGAACGTTTCTGCGCAGGTCTGTTGTACGCATGCGTAAAAGGCTTTTACGCATGCATACAACGGACTTGCACAAAAATGTTCTACGCATGCGTACAATGGACCTGCACAGAAACATTCTGCGCAGGTCCTGTAATCTCCGGAGCTGTGCTTGACAGGTATGAGTATTACACCAACCATTTGAACCCTATCCCAAGCAAGACTCAAGTGTGCGACTTTCCACATTCGGAAGTAAGAAGCAAGAGTTGAGTTGGGTGTTATGTGACGAGGGCAACAGATTCCAACATCGTTCAACACCAAAATACCTCGGTGTGACGCTTGACAAGATTCTCTTTTAAGTAGCGCTGCCTGAATAACAAAAGCCATAGTACTTACCAGGAACACCACAATCAGGAAACTAACAATATATAAATGGGGGACTCAACTGTCCATGTTCAAGAACCGTCTGTGTATATCAACTTTGGCGCATGCTGATCCAGAATGGAGCACACCCGCACGCACAAAACAAGTTGGCATCGCTGCTAATGAAGCCACGTGTAGAGCGAAAGGATGCCTCAAACCTATGCCAAGTTGAAAAAATGTACCCTCTTGTTGGGTATTGCTCCACGCAAGATAAGCAGCAGCAGAGGCCGAGAAAACTAAGCAAGAGAAGAGCAGAGATGAGCCTCAAGTCTGCCAGCTCAGAACCAGAAAGAGCTTTATGGCAAGAACACACATTCTTGAGAGCAAGGTAAGGAAAGCCAGTCGTATCCGACTCTAGGGTTCAGTGCTCATCTGTTTCAAAGCCAAAGAGCCAGCGCTGTCTGCTTCTGCAGACGTTTCCGTGGTCATGTGGCAGGCATGACTAGACACCGGAGCGCACGGAATGCTGTTTACCTTCCCACCAAAATGGTCCCTATTTATGTACTTGCAATTTATTGCTTTCGAACTGCTAGGTTTGGCAGGAGCAGAGACGGCAGCTCGCTCCATTGTGCAGCACTCGAGTCTCAAACTGCTGGCCGGCCCATCTTCCAGGCGTCACGTTCAGCATCTTAACCACTCGAGCCACCGCAGGGTACGCAAGAGCAAAACCAAATTAGAACTCCACTCAACCCGTGGTGTCAGGATTCAGCCCGGGGGTGAAATTCGATGGGAGAGCCCATTCTCCACGGAGGCAGGTAGCTGAGATGCCCATCACTCACCTGAGCTAGGAGCACCTGGAGTCCTCGACCAGGTCAACCGTGCCTTGGCATCATTATCCTCTCTTGGACGCCGTGGGGTCCTTCCCTCTCCAAACCACGGGGCAGCCGGAGGTCAGGAAGAAGCCCTCAGACCCGGTGATGCCAAATACACCTGCTGTTGCCGGGGCCTCCATGCATATTTGATGAGAGCTATTCGTCTCACCTTCACTTGCATGCCAAGAACACGACTGTTTCGACCGGTGCAGCAGCCCAAGAAGCCAAGAGGGGACTCAACTCATTTTGGGTACCCCAAACAGGTGTGTGGCTTAGTGAGCAAGTTGCTAAACCTGACAACTTCAAGGTGGGCAAATCAGCAGGTCGAGACCAGAGTGCTGCACGACGGAGTGAGCTCCTGCCGTCTGTCCCGGGCTCCTGCCAATCGGGCAGTTCAAAAGCAAGAAATTGCAAATAGATAAGCAGGTACCACTTCGATGGGAAAGGTAACAGCGTCTAGTCATGCCGCCACATGCCCACGGAAACATCTGCAGACAGCACTGGCTCTTTGGCTATAAACAGAGATGAGCACTGAACCCTAGAGTCGGATACGACTGGCTTTCGAGCAAGGGCGACCTTTACCTTTATCTAGATACCACTTCGGACAGAAAGGTAAATGTTCCTGTGTACTCCAGCATCTATTCATGTCTGCCATGTGACCACAGAAATGCCTACAGATGCAGACAGCGCTGGCTCTTTGGCTGAAAATGGAGACGAGACAGAGAACCTCGACGCAGTAGCAAGCTGATCAACGGGAGGAGGAAAAGGCCATAGGGCTGTGATGGCGAACCTTGGCACTCCAGTTCTTGGACTTCAATTCCCAGAAGCCCAGTTTAGTACTGCTGTTGATCAGGGCTTCTGGGAATTGAAGTCCAAGAACACCTGGAGTGCCAAGGTTGGCCATCACTGCCATAGAGAATGATTCCTAAGGATTGGGGTTCCCAACCTTTTCAAGCCAGGGGCCGGGTCACGCTCTCTGTCAGCTTCAAGGGCCGGGTGGCCATTTTGCCCTGCCTGCACGATGGGAGTGACCATTTTGTCCCAACAGCTTCAAAGGGGTGGCAATTTTGTTTTCCAAATGCCCTTAGGAGGGGTAAGGGACGACACGAAATGGCACCGGGGGACCGAATCTGGCTCATGGGTCTTAGGATGGGGACTCCTGCCTAAGGATTTTTTCCCCCTAGAGAAAGTTTGGCCAGGTGATCCAACTATGGTAAGAGCAGATGCACATTGTCAGGCGGCAGTTAACTAACCTGACCACCCTGAGGACTAGTGGCATTGGGTGCCGAAGGGTGATGGTCCCCAATTGCATTAAATCCCACTTGAACCCATCTTGATGGAGGGCAGCAGCTTCATCCATCCTGGCTTGGGTCTGAGGAGGACTTTGTGTGCCAAAAGGGCTCAGGACCAGAAAGTGACTCAAGGTGACTCAAGGGACAGGATCCGTGGCACTATGGGTGCCACGCTGCGATGCAGAAGGCAGACGAAAGGCCCACTGCATTATATTGTTTCCCAGGACAATCTTCACGGCTGGTCGCCATGAGGATCGCCAACATTCAGAATCGGACGCGGCACTCGAAGAAGAAGCGAAAGACAGAAAAGGCAATGCAGAACATTCATCTCCTGATTTTTGCAACAAGCTTAGCCATTGATTACTTTACTACTATTGACATTTCGGACAGTCTGAACCCATATTTTATGTCCACCCAAGGATGTGCTGGGTTTTTTCCTGACAGGTCTGGAGAGAAAGAAAAGTCTTCCTTCGGCACCGCGAGACGGACAGAAGCAAGATGTGTTCTGCAACATGGCCAACACGGAAAGGGGAATCCTTGTTTCCTTTCAAACCCCACCACCACCCACCACAATGCAGCCCTTCGTAGCCAGGGAGGATCCATCTCACATCATCCTGCTGCCGTTAATGCGAACGAGTCTTCATTTTGCACGGGACGAACGACTGTGTTTTCGTCCTTGCGGAAACCGAAGCATCTTGTTTTTGTTTTGTTTTTTGGAAACACGAGAAGGGAAAGAAAATTGGGCATTTGCTCTACTTTGAGATCGATGCGTGCGGACATTGAAACAGATCTTCTCTCCATCTGTCGATTCACACGGCCAAATTTGCCGTCGAACTTCTGCCAACCACCAGCAAAGCAGCCAAGACCGCCATGGAGCCAGGATGAAGCCCTCTCCCTCGGGATCCCGTCCGTCCTCCTGAGTTATCCGGCAAGCAAAGCTTCACGGAAGCTTACGTGGAGCAGGAGAGGGAGAGAAAAGCCCTTCCGTCTCCTTTTTAAAGATTTTTTTTGGTGTGTTGACAGAGTTTGCTGTTAAACCGCAGGGAGAGGGGGATCTAGAGGCCGGATTATTTCTTGACTATCTGGATGACATCTTCATGTTCCATCATGTGGCTGAGGCCGACCCGCTGGGGGCTGTATTTGGTGCTGGTTCCCTTGAGATCGAAAGAGAAGAGAAATAAATCAAATACGGTCTTTAAAACTGGAAATGTGCCCTAGAATAGCACTGCTAATGGGCGTTGGTTATATAAAAGTGAGCCTGGCCAGGTTATCCTGCTATGGTCATAGAGTAGACCAGGAATTCCCAACCTAAGATCCGACCCATGGTGCCATTTCATGTGGGGCCCCCACTCCTCCAAGGGCATTCGAGAAACACAATGGCCACCCCTTTGAAGCTGTTGGGACAAAATGGCCACCCCCCCATCATGCAAGCAGGGTAAAATGGCCGTTTGGCCCTCAAAGCTGACTGAGAGAGCATGATCCGGCCCCTGGCTTGAAAAGGTTGGGAACACCCTTCTGCCAGTGACTCAAAGTTGAGCGTCAGGTGGCGGTTAACTAACCTGACAACCCTGAGGACTAGCGGCTTTGGGTGGCAAAGTCCACAAGGAAAGGTGATGGTCCCCAAATGGATTAAAGCCCACTTGAATCCCTCTTGATGGAGGGCAGCAGCTTCATCCAGCCATGCTTGGGGCGGAAAATGAGGACTTTGCGTGCCCAAAGGGCTCAGGACCAGAAAGTGACTTAAAGCCGCCAAGCCAAGAAAGTGGCTTTATTTTGGCAGTCCAGGGTTTGATTGGGACACGGAAGATGATGACCATTACAGGGGGGGCCTTGAGTGTTGGTTTCGAGGAGATCGACTTACCCAAACTAAGGCGTACTTGAACTGGCTGGCTAATGTCCGGTGGATCCGATGGCACTGAAAGAAGAAAAGGAGGTGGTTTGGATGCAAACCTTAAGATCTTGCTGGTCACGAGCTCTCAGAGGATCTGGTCCTGAGAAGAACATCTCAAGTTGAACTTCACAAATATGTTGTTCTGTTTCGTCCTAGAGGCGGGTATCATTTGAATGCACCATTGATAACTTCCCCTAGACCCATGATGGCGAAACCTGGCACCCCAGGTGTTCTTGGACTTCAACTCCCAGAAGCCCAAGTCAGCACTCCTGCTGACCAGGGCTTCTGGGAACTGAAGTTCAAGAACAACTGGAGTGCCAAGGTTCACCATCACGTTTCTATATCCTGAGGGCAGCTCCGTGGATGAAGACATCACATCACACTAGTGAAAGACCATGGCAAAGGAGGGCAAATGGTTTCTTGATAATCAGTAGGGAAATCTACCTTTCCATTTAGAACAGGGGTCTTCAAACGTGGCTCTCCAGGTGTTCTTGGACTTCAGTTCCCAGAAGCCCAAGTCAGCACATCTGCTGACCAGGGCTTCTAGGAATTGAATCCCAAGAACATCTGGAGAGCCATGTTTGCTGCCACCTGGTCTAGATCACTTTTGAGTTTCCCCACCGCTGGATTAAGTGACCTTTAGGCCACTGGCATGGATCCAACACTTACCACATGTTCCACCGAAGCCCCTTTCCGTAGGATGATGGCATCAGAGAAGTCTGGCCTCTCTACAAAAAGGAGAGAGGGAGAAATCTGGTTTTGAGAGCATCAGGACATTTACCCACCCGTCCTTCATTTTTAATGTTGGCCTAATCGTGTTTTGCCAGAGATGCCACCCGCCCGGTACGACTTACGGCCCCTCTTCTTGGTGAAGATACACGTCAGGGCCAGGTATTCCCACAACGTCTCCAGAAGGTAGTCCAAATTCAACTTCATGCCACAGCTAAGGAGAAAGAGGAGTCAACAGAAGATGATAGAGTGGTTGCTCTCGCTGTAAACCACTATTCCCCAACCGTTGGTTCTTGGACTTCAATTCCCAGAAGACTAAGTCAGCACATTGGCTGATCAGTGCTTTGGGGAATTGACTTGGGTTTCTGGGAATTTAAAGTCCAAGAACCAAAGTTTGGGAAACAATGCACTAGATGACGCAAAGACGCAAAGTCTGGGTGGGTTGGTGGGTCATCTTACCTGATCACTACGCTGTGAGGCTTCCTAGCCAGACGATCTACTTCTTCCATAGAGATCTGATCAATTTTGTTATAAACCTAGACAGAGGAGAGCAAAGGAACATCGACGCAATGAAGAAACGGCTGATACCTTCTTGCCAAGACACCAGATTCAGGTTCCACAGCAATCCAGTTGATAATTCTACTTCTTTAAAATGCCATCTACACTAGCATCTATGCTAGCAAATCTGCATAAATGATGTTACTGTTGATTTAGCAACAAAGGAGGTGTCACATATTTTCTTATTTTCACGACTAAAGAATGCAAGTGTCATTGCGTTCCAACTCACAGAACAGCCAAGTCATTGAGTGCACCTGCTAAGGAAGGGCTTCTGGGAATTGAAGTCCAAGAACACCTGGAGTGCCAAGGTTGGCCATTACAGGAATAACCCCTTTGAAAAGGATGTTCCGGCTAGATTAGTCTCAGAACTTGGTCAATTCAATTGTGGCTAAACTGCTAGTATACCTAAAGGAAATGTCCATGTGCAGAAGGAAGGTTGCAAATAAGAAAAGCTCCTAGTTTATGATGAACGGGATCTACCTTGGTTGGCTGTAAACTACTCACATAAAGGCACGGCATGTAGACCCGGTTTCCCACGATCACGTCGATGAAGTCGTCCGGCGAGCAGTCTTCCCGGAACAGCACCTCCGCGTTGAAGATTTCTTAGGCGAGCCAAAGTTAAGGCTAAATGTGTTGTTTACGGGAAAGGTAGTGGTTTTGTGGATCTAAGCCAGACCTGGGCAGCTCAGCTCAAGAGAGATCAAGGGGCCATCCTGGCCTGAAAAGCCTGACCTTAACCCAAGCTTACAGGGCTATTGTGGCAGATAAAATAGCCCACCTTTCTTATGCAATTACACTCTGTGCCCTGAAAGGTTAAGTTCCAAAACCCAGCCCGGAGGAGAGGCTGAGAAAAAAGGATGCTGTATTCGTGAAGAATGAGCTGCACGAGTTTTTCCGAACACTGGGTCAGTGTCACAGTGGAGTTGAAAGACATCCCTCCGGCCTTCTTTTGCTGGGAGGAGAGAGAGAGAAATGACCATTTGTAGAAAGTAAGGTATTTATTTATTTATAATATGTATTGCCTCCCAACTCCGAAGACTCTGGGCGGCTCACAGAAAATAAAACCAATGGCAGTTGGTAAAAAAAAGCAATAAAACCCCCCATTAAAAACTAAAAGTCACCCATGCTCGAAAGCCAGTCCTATCCAACTCTAGGTTTCAGTGATCATCTCCGTTTACATTTAAAGAGCCAGCGCTGTCTGCCTCTGCAGACCTTTCCGTGGTCATGCAAGCAGGATTAGACGCTGAAGTGCACAGGACGCTGTAACCTTCCCTGACAAAGCAGTGCCTATTGATCGACTTGCAATTGCTTGCTTTCAAACTACTAGGTTGGTAGGATCAGGGACAGCCGCACTTCTTGGACCTGCCTGCTCAGAACTTGAGATCTTCAACAGAGGGAGGCCCTGTTATATATGCCCCATCGCCTGAAAGGGAAACCAAGGCCTGCCTTCAAGGAGCCCCCAAAAAAAGCCATTCCACGTCTCACCTTGAAGTAGATGTTGGGTTTAGTTTTATTCAGCCGGATGCCCACGGATTCCAGTTCCCGTTCCAAAAGGGCCCTATGGAACATCAGGGAGAGGGGAGAAGAAGCCATTAAACTTTTGCCCAAATCCAAGCAGATCCAAACTCAGTAACAGCCAGAAGCAGAGATGGGAAAAAAATTCTTTTCAAGAACTGCAACACCGTAAATCTCTCAGCTGCCATGGCCACAGTATAGAGCAGTGGTGGCAAACCTATGGCAGGCATGCCAAAGGGGGCACTCAGAGCCCTCTCTGTGGGCATGCACGCCATCGCCCCAGCACAGAGTCCGCCCCTCCCCTCTGCCCAGCAGCCCAATGGGAGCGCTTCCTCCCTCCCTGATTCCAGGCAGATCCCATCCAGGGTGGCTCACATGTGGCACAAGAGTGCGGCGCAGACAGCAGCATGTTAACTCTCTTTTACACATGCAATTCGCAGTCTGACCCTTACCTCTGCACTTCTCCCTTTGTGGCATCCAGCATCATGATGACCACATCCGAAGTCCGGGCCACGGCGATGACCTGCCGGCCTCGACCTTTCCCTGGGAAGTGAAAGAGAATTGGAAGGAGGGAGGTTACTCAAGAGGGAGGCAAGAAGCCCGACGGCGGCAGAAAATACTCCAGATCTTAGCCAAGTGATGGTCAGTGGGTGAGATTTTTATAGTACTCTTTCTGTTGGGTTTTCAGCCACTGGCCTAGAGAGGTGGGATTTAACTTCAACTAGAAATGTATACTTTAGCACTGATTTAGGTAATGCCCTCATTTACACCCTTCAAATCCTATGAATAAAGGGAGGCTTTGAGTTCCCCAGCACCCTTCTTCAGACTGAGATGACATAAATTTGGGGATATGGAAGGAAATTAACAATTCAAAACGCCTTTAGCAAACAGAAAAGGAGAAAATAAAGACAGATTCTGAACCAACTCAGGAGGGTGTCTTTGTTGTAACCTTTAGTGATCCGGTAAAGATGTTGTCAACCCCTCAAATTTCCTCCTACTTGCAAATCCCACAGCTGTGTCTTTCAAGCTGATATCTCTGCCCCCTCCTAGACACACCCGTTATTGTATAGCTTAACTGCAGTCAACCAGCTACCAATGGATCTTTCTGGAGGATAAACAATCCAATTGCATATGCAAAGTGTTCAAACATTCATTCATTCAGTCAGTCCAATTTATATAGCCGCCCAACTTGAAACGACTCTGGGCAGCTCACAAAGTTAAAATCAACAACACAGTCTAAAACATAAAAACCCATAAGAACCCAATTAAAAGTACTACAAAAATTAATCAACAGCTAAGGAGAAGAGTCGCAACAACAGAGGAAGGAACTGCGAAACTCCAGTCAACCCCTTTTGGGGATAAAATAACATCCAAGCTATCAAGACCCCTCAGAAGTCACACAATCTTTTAGCTACACAAAGGGGTTCTCAATCTTTTCAAGCCGGGTGCCGGGTCAAGCACTCTCAAGCCAGCTTCAAGGGCTGAACGGCCCTTTTGCACTGCCTGCACGACGGGGGAGGACATTTTCTTCCAACAGCTTCAAAGGGACAGCCATTTTGTTTCTTGAATGCCCTTGGAGGTGTGTGAACCCCTGGGCTACACAAAGGCAGTGAAAGGACTGGACACAATTCTAACCTTGGGCAGCGCCTTCAATGATTCCAGGTAGATCCAGAAGTTGGATGTTGGCTCCTTTGTACTGTAAGAACAGGATAAAATAAAATAATGAAGACAGATATACAAGGAGAGGCAATTCAATCTTTATTCAGATCAAGCATTTCATCTTTCGCTGTGTTCCAAAATCTAAGTGTCAAAAGTTTTGAGCCTTCCAAGTTTACAAGCCCTTTCCACAAAATCAATGACGTTGTCTTCATCCACACAAATCAAACAAGTGACATTTATATTTGTGGATGGTTTCTTGAATGGATGACCTTAACTTTGTCCTACGGCTCAGGGCAGGTCCTTACGAGAAGCAATAAAGTCAGAACCATTTCAGAAATACCTTTTTAAGGTGGAAGAGAAAGTCCCGTAAATAAAATGGCTGCTGCTTTGTCTGTTTACATTGTAAGGCTTCTTTTAAATGAATTTGCTGGGGATTTATGAGTTCCCTTTTCATGAACAAGACAGGATGTAAGCAGTATTTACTTCTGAATCTTTGGGTTTTAGACATCAGTTTCCAAAAGCCTGAGCCAATTCCCCAAAGCACAGATCAGCCAATGGACTGACTTGGGCTTCTAGGAATTCAAATTCCCCTGTGGGGCCAGGGTCCCACGCTGAATAATTTTGCGTCAGAAAGTATTCTGGGTTGAAAGGATTTTTGAAGGAGAAACTCCACTCAGGGGACACCCAAATGAGGCTCCTTTCATGTCCCCAAGAGCTAGGACAAAGACGGGCACTTAATCCGTCATGCAGTACCCGGGTCTCGAACTGCCGACTTGACGGCCTTCCAGCTAACAAGGCGAGCTTCTTAACCACCGAGCCACCGCAACCCCTTAGGGACCACTGATAAGCTGTTTACGAAAACAAGCAAATACACAGCAATTTCTTGACTCTTATATCTCATCTGGGCATAACAGGTAACCCATTATATCAGCCGAGTGTCTTGGAAAATGAAATTTGCAAACCAAGCCCTACGGAGCACAAAACATGCTGATCTGCAAGGTATTTGTGGTGAGAAAAGATCTGGTGGGGATAAACACATCCCTTCTGCGACAAAGATAGTCCTTCTTCCCATGGAACATATAGGGAACCTTCAGTCTTTGCGTTCACAATAGCCTATTGGGTCCCCATGTCTCAACCCCGTCCAAAGAGAACCTGAACCAACGGTACTCACCTCTATGACCCCAGGAATACACGTCAAGGTGGTGAATTCGTAGGAAGCTGCCTCACTCGCTGTGGAGGTCATTAAACTCAAAAAGGTCGACTGAAAAGGAAAAGGAGGGCATTATCAGAACAGAAGAAGCCATGTATCCATGTATTTGGGACACAAGGTTTGCCCATGTGAACCTTCAGTTATCTTATAAAAATGACTGTTCCAAACTGCTTCTTCAAACACAGGTTTATGGCCGGAGCACTGGTGATAAGGTTGCGAAATGTGCCTGCTCTACTGCAAGCATCATCCTACGCCAGTGATAGCCAAGCTTGGAACTCCGATGTTCTTGGGACTTCAATTCCCAGAAGCCCTGATCAGCAGGAGTGCTGACTTGGGCTTCTGGGAATTGAAATCCAAGAACACCTGGAGTTCCAAGGTTCACCATCCCTGCTCTTAGAGTTTGCAAAAGTCCTTCTGGAGCACCTCCTAGGCCTGTGATGGTGAATCTTGGCACTCCAGCTGTTCTTGAACTTCAATTCCCAGAAGCCCAAGAACACCTGGAGTGCCAAGGTTGGCTATCACTCTTCTACACTTTTGATTAACATGCCCATTGGCTGAAAAAAAAGGTAATTAAAGAATATAAAACATCCAGGTACCAACACCAAGGTTAACAAGAGAGGTTGTGACTCGTAGAAGAGCCTTCTCAGTGGTGGCACCAACTCGTTGGAACTCTCTACTTGTTGAACTGTGCTTGATTCCATCTTTGCCTATTTTTAGAAAAAATATTTCTCTTTAAATAGGCTTTTCAAGACATCTTACTAATTACCGAGCAATAGGATTAACTAACCAATATACGTTGTTTTGGAAGGCATTGTTATTGTTTATTGTCTTTACCGGGATACACAGAAAGAGCCTCTACGAAGATTGTGGTATTTTTGAACCACAATCGGGCATAACCTAGTAACGGCAAACTTGTGTTGCCGGCTAATCTTTCTCACACTGGGCCAGGTGAAAGGAACTGGCAGAATGAGCTCACCAAAAAGTGCCTTCATTTTGGCAGTTTTATGTCTGGCCTAGATACGGAAGAGAAAGAAATTGGTTTTACCCATAGTTGTATTTGTTTTGGTTTATTGTTTATGTTTAATTTTATACTGCTATTGTAAAAGAGTGAGAGAACATCCCAGATGGGGAGGATATAAATGGAATGAATGAATGAATAAAACCAGTCAACAGTCATATCCTAACAAATAGAGAACTGGATAACAAATACACTCCAGAAAATGCATCAGAAAAAGCCCTGGTAGCACAGTGGTTAAACTGCTGTACTGCAACCAAAGGTGGTGAGTTTGATCCTGACCAGGGATCAAAGTTGACTTAGCATCTTACCTCTTTCCAAAGTTGGTAAAATTAAGTACCCAGCATATTGGGGGACAAAATTCTAATTTACTCATGAAGAGGAATGTGGAGGGTGAGGTGGGTTGTAGGAATGGACCCAAGAACTTTACTGTTGTCACTGACCTTACCCACGGAAGGAAAACCAATCAATGCCACCCTGGCATCTCCTGATTTCATCACATCGAAGCCTTCTCCTTTGCCTGCAGACGTTTTGGAAGGTTCCAGAAGCTGAGCTCTGTACTTGGCGAGTTTGGCCTTCAGCAAGCCAAGGTGGTACTCGGTGGCTAGGAAGGAAAAGTGATGCAGACTTAGCTAAAGAACCAAACCAGTGGCCAGGGAACAAGTGGAGTGTTTATATGTTTATATATTTATTACAAGAACACCAAATAAGGCTGGTGGAGGATGCCAGAAGTGCCAGAGCAAGAATCTTGCATCTCCAATGACACCTGATGGGAGTAAAAGAGGAAGCAAAGAAGAAGAAGACATATTTATTCACATTTATAGCCTGCCCTTCTCAGGGCGTTGTTACATTGGCTTGTATTCTTCTATTTCTGCCATATCCGAATCCAAAAATTGACGATCCTCGTGGCAATCCGCCATGAAGACTGTCCTGAGAATATAATGCCGTGGCCTTTCATCTGCCTTCCGCATCGCAGCGTGACACCCATAGTACCACTGATCCAGTTCCACAAGTCACTTTCTGGCACGCAAAGTCCTCATCCTCATCCCCAGGCCAGGATGGATGAAGCTGCTGCTCTCCATCAAGAGGGAGTCATGTGGGATTTAATCCACTTGGGGACCATCATCCTTCCCTGTGGACTTCAGCACCCAAGGCCGTGAGTCCTCAGGGTGGTCAGGTTAGTTAACATCTGCCTGACAATCTACGTTGAGTCACTGGCAGTAGGGTCTACTCCCGTGATGGCGAACCTGGGCACTCCAGATGTTCTTGGACTTCAATTCCCAGAAGCCCAAGCCCTGTGAATCCGCACGAATGGGTTTACTGTGATTCATCCAGCCCGCGCTGCCCTCGTCGCTTCTGGAAGCGGAAGTAAAACGCGCCTGTACAGTTAAGGCTCTTCTGAGTTACCTCTTACTCCGTATGGGTGCGTTTTGCTTCTGCTTCCGGGAGCGACGAGGGCAGTGCGGGCCGGATGAATCGCAGTAAACCCATTCGTGTGGATTCATGGGGGCTTCGGCTTCTGGGAATTGAAGTCCAAGAACATCTGGAGTGCCAAGGTTCGCCATCACGGGTCTACTCTATGACCATAGCAGGATAACCAGGCCAGGCAGACCCTCAGGGAGGCTTGCGATATAAATACACATCATAAAATACGTAAAACAGCCCAGAATAAATATATATATATAAAAGATCAGGATAAGATCCTCTGACAATAACTAACAAAAACACAAGAAGCAAAACCAGAAGGCATCACAAGGTCTTTTTTCAATATTAAGGCTTTGTACATTTCATATTTGTTTTTAGATAGTAAATGGCACAGCGGGGGTTGGGGTGGAAATATTATGTTTTAAGGGTTTTTAATTGTTTTTATATTGGTTTTAACTTGTGTACACCGCCCAGAGTCCATTGGATAGGTAAAGGTTTCCCTTGCTCGAAAGCCAGTCGAATCCGACTCTAGGGTTCAGTGCTCATCTCTGTTTCAAAGCCGAAGAGCCAGCCACTGTCTGCTCTTGCAGACGTTTCCGTGTGGTCATGTGGCAGGCATGACTAGACACCGGAGTGCACGGAACGCTGTTGATCTTCCCCACCGAAGTGGTCCCTATTTATCTACTTGCAATTCCTTGCTTTCGAACTGCTAGGTTGGCAGGAGCTGGGACAGAGATAGGAGCTCACTCCGCCCTGATAGGGCGGCATAGAAACCTATTAAATGAAAACCAAAACAATACATAAGTACAGTACATAAAATAAACTCCCATTATGCACCCCTTCTGGATGATGGGAACCGTGGCCCAGCGAGGACTCCCAAGGACCCATACTCCCCAACCCGGGGCAGGCTGGCAGGCAGGTTGCTTTGACCAGGTCAAAGTCCGTCAGGTCAGGTGTACCCTCCACCTGTCGAACTTCTGCCTGCAAAAGGAATGACCCCACCAGCAGCCCACCCTTGCTAACCTTTGTTCTTCTGGGTCCGGGCGATCTCCTTCTCGATCTCCGCGATCTTCTCCAGGATCCCCATCGTGGCTGGCAACAGATTGAACCACCCGCGGGACGACTATAGCCGACGGACAAGCTGACCCGGAAGTAGTCGCCACCGTCCGCGCCAGCCGTTCTTCTACGGTGCGCTACCTATAGATGTCCCCCGGGTATCCGAGCCCGGCACTTTTGGTTCCGGCACAATTCGTTCCTCCCCCTCCTGAATTTCACCCAGGGGTCCCTTCCTTCCCTCCTTTTATCCTTGCTGCCAAGGGTGCACCCCAATGTGTTTGCCAGGGCGACAGAGCCCACAGGTGTGTGTGGGAATAAAAAGAGATATAGAGGTCTACCTTACAGGGCTGTATATTTATGTATGTATCCAGTGGTGGGCATCAGCAGGTTCGCACCAGTTCGCCAGAACCGGTAGAAATTCTGGCTGGCTGCGCCGTTCCAAATTTTGAAATAAAGTACAGTTAACCGTCACATAACAACACGTTCGAATAACATCATTTTAGCTTAACAATGTGTCGTTATGCACCATGTGTTCCCCCGCATAACGTTTTTAGTGTCATTGTCCGGAAAACAATGCTAAAATAACCTGACAACGCTAAAATGTTGTTATGCGGGAAACTCCATAGAAACCCGCATAACAACAAAAAAACGCTACTTGGGGAACCAAGTAACATCATTATTCGAGGGTCTACTGTACTCCTAATTCAAAAGCAAGAAATTGCAAGTAGATAAATAGGGACCACTTTGGTGGGAAGGTAACAGCGTTCCGTGCGCTCCCGGTGTCTAGTCATGCCTGCCACAACCACGGAAACGTCTGCAGAAGCAGACAGCGCTGGCTCTTCGGCTTGGAAAGAGATGAGCACTGCGCCCTAGAGTTGGATATGACTGGCTTTCTAGCAAGGGAAACCTTTACCTTTACTTCAGGTGCAACGCAGAGCTTCCCCCCTGGCTACACCCACCATACCACGCCCACAGCGTGGTAATAAAAAACAAATTGGAGCCCACCACTGTATTTATCTACCTGCAATTTCTTGCTTTTGAACTGCTAGGTTGGCAGGAGTTGGGACAGACGATGGGTGCTCACTCTATCAGGCAGCACTCGGGTCTCGAACTGCTGACCTTCCAGTCGTCGGATTTTTTAAAATTTAAATTGGATTTTTTTAACATTTAAATGCTTTTTGAGGAAAAATCTCTCTAAAGATTGTGTTCTAAAGATACATTATATTCCAAAGGTTATTCATCATGAAATTAGTTTTTAATTATGTGGCATAAGGCACAATGTCTCTCTCAGAGGTTTCAGATTATTTGGGGGCAATTTTTCTATCTAGAAGATATTATCAAATCAAATGCTTGGTTTTGGTGTTTTCAAAACTGTGCAATGATAACATGCCTCTTTCATAGCAAAAAATGTTATAAACATCAGAATTGAGAAAAAGACCTTAATCCCATTGTTCCTCTGCAAATCTATGTACACAGAATCAAACCCCTTACCTCTTAAGTGCTGCTACGTTTCAAGAAGTTCAATGAACAGAAGGTTGTTTGGAATGGAATAGCACAAGGAGCCAAGTTTGAGGAGGGAGGGGCAAGCAGTAAAATAAAAGTGAAACCTTTTGAGGACGGAACTCTGCATCTTGAGATCTTTATGTGTATAGCAGCCTGAAGTTTATCATATGGACCTGGCTGATGTAGTCAATGACTGTCAGTCTGTTTTTAAAAATATATTTACCACATCAGTTAACAAACATAGATGTTTAAGCAAACATAAGCATACATAATGCTATAAAATGTTATTGTTTTGGTTAAATAAAACTATTTAAATGTTAAGGTAATATGAATGATTAACCTATTAAACTGGAGATAGTTTACTTTGCAGTAATTTCATAATTATCTATGTGTTTCTAATGGTATATAACCACCAAATCAGTAATTTTCTGATATAACTGTAAAACTAATGTAATCTGAAAAGTTATTATTCTAAAAATGAAACCTTTATCTGGTTGTAAATATTAAGATTAAAACAACCCCAGCAAAAATGTGTCTTTATGTAGAAAATCATGATTTAAATCGAGCCTTACTGACTAGTGATTTAAATCAAAGTGATTTAAATCAAATCCACCCCAATTCTCTAGCCTACAAAATAATTTGGTCCCCACCTCCTGCGATAGGTTCTTTTTAAACTCCAGCTGAAGAAAGGGCCACCAGTTCCCAAGAGGTTGTGGTGCTTTCAACTCAGGCAAGCAAAGGCACGTTTTACTTCCTCTTCCAGGAGCGACAAGGGCTGTGTGGATCGGATGAATTGGCGTCAGGGGCCAGATCTGACCTGTGGGCTGTAGTTTGGGCACCTCTGGTTTAAGCAGAGAAAATGGCAACCTAAAATCTATCTCATCATGTTGCAAAACAGAATGCAAGGCGCGTTTTGCTTCTGCTTCCAGTGGGAGGAACCACCTGACCGGCCCATGACCCAAAAAGTGGGCACCCCTGTCTTAGTCCTTCATATCCAACCCTCATCCCCTAAAACAAGAGACTCAAAATTACTTTAAATTATGGAGGCAAGAGAAAGGGAGAGCCATAGCCCTACGGAACATTTATGTGATTAATGGCAACACTAAATCCACATGCGCCACTCTCCTGTTAAAGGCTTCAGTCAGCAATTTAGCCACCACACTGTACAGTACACGGTTAGAAAGAAAACACAATGGCAAGTCTAAATTAAGCAAAAAATAGATAAAATAAAATTTTAACACAATCAAAGTGAGGAGCTTTGATTTCCTCTCTTTCTGTTAAAAATAATCCCAGAATATTTAAAATGCTCGTTGGCTTTGTTCTGGAAAATGTAGGACAGAATCGTGTCCTATGCATGGAAATTACGATGTATGTGAACCAAGAAAGGCAGACTTCTACAATCTGCATTAACAACTGTCAATTAAACAAGCAGAATAAGCAGCATCTCCTTTCCAGCACAGTATTGTCTGGCGCTGGCTCTTCAGCTATTAACAGAGATGAACACTGAACCCTAGTCAGATACGACTGGCTTTCGAGTAAGAGTGACCTTTACCTAGCTATAAGGAGGGACAATGGAGTTCCCTTGCCCAACTTGGGCAATCAACTTGTTGAAGCTCTCGGCCTCTTTGATATATTGGTATTTCCAAGCTGATCACTATACTCAGACAACCAGAAACTCATTTTCAAATCAAAGCAAACTACCACAATCTAAACTGACTCTAGACTGCAATGGAACTACAGCCGCCGGTGTAGAATCAGAATAGGGTTCGTTAGTTCTAATGACCATTCCTGGTTGCTGAAGTTCAAGCCACTAGGCATGGCAACAGAGCCACAACACAAGGCTAGACTCACAACAGGAGGGTCATAAAGCAACCTCGTCTCTGACTGCTATATCAGGAGAATACCAACGTCTTCTACCTGCAACCTTCTTTAGCCTACCTGTTTCCAACTTCCTGTTATGTACAAATTACCTACAAAGAGCTGGTCACTTCTCCACTGGATTCAGAAACTGCATGGTTACAGGCGAAGCAATGTTCTAACATACACACACACCCCAATTCATATGGCAGAGGAAATGTTACCACCCCCTTTACCAGCCAATGTTGCATGCAAGCAGGTTCCAAAATCCCCTCTCCCCCAGTGCACAAGTGCCATATTAAAACAGAAAATCAACTTATTAGCTCATATACGCACATGCAATGCGTAGAGGAAGCCTGGCGTGTGAACCTGAAGTTACTGTAGATTTTTAAGTCCCAGGAGAACAGTTCATTTATTTATTGGGGTTTTTTTTTGGTGGAGGGAATTTTCTCAGACAAAACTCACTGTGCATGCCGAATGTTCTCTTTAGCACAACGTGGCGCATTTTCGCACCACTGACAAAGTGCATATTTGGGCGTCGGCGCTGTTGCGGTATTACACAGAATAGAATACCACTGTCAAATCAACACTGACTTTCACTGGCTTCACCATGAGGGGGGGAAAAGCAGCAGTCACGGCAAAATGCATGGAGGAGCAATCTGTCCAAGCGCCAGACAGAGAACGTGGACAAGGAAAACAGGCCACAAAAAGTAAATTAAGTCCATGAAAGGTTGCGACTCTTTGTCTCGTTAAGGTCACAAAACCTGCATCAGCGTTACTGGATTTCTCACTCTTCCAGACTGTTTTAATCTCGCTGCCCGCTGCTGTTATCCAGACAACAGCTAGCGCTTCCGGCTAACGTTCCTGAGAGATGCAGCTTCGTTAGCTGACGACAACAGATGACTCAGTAGGCTCTGTCCTCTTTAGGGCCAAAGGCTTCCTTAAACGGATGTTGTACCTGCGTACGAAAGCTACGAGCAATGCTCAAGTCCTTCTGGATGAATGTTGTTAAATGAAAACCCATAACTAAAGCAAAGCGTGGAAGGACATAAACAGATGGCAGTTTATATCTCCTTGTAACCGAAGGGAATCCAGACAGGCACGAAGCCTTTTCTTCCCTCCCCCCAAAAAAGCAGGAGGCAAAGACTGTGATCATAGAAGACTATCTGTGCAAATACAAGAAAGTGCATTGAATGGTAGCTTTAAAACCAGATTAGAGTATTGACTTTGCCACGCAGCTGGAGGAAGGGCCGGGCTCCAGCAACCCCCACAGGTTCACATTCAGCCTGGAGTCTCCTGCCTTGATGGGGACATCACAGTTGTTTCGAACACGGGCGCTCTCGCTCTCTCTTTCTCTCTCTCTCTCAATCTCTCACGCCGACGTGCTCTCTCTCCCCCTGGCCCCACCGGTCATCTCTCGGTACCGCTCTTGGTATCGCTGTCACCGGAATTCGTAAATGGGTGCGCTGTACTCAGGGACATGAGTCAGATTCAGGGACTGATACCTAAGGAAGCAAGCAAAAGGATTATAACGGTATGCGTTTATCTGATGGGTTGCCTTTTTTTTTTGCCAGAGCCGTTGTTTTCAAAATGCTGGACTATCGGGGAGTTCTTGCCACCCATCCAACAAATGAAGGGTTCCATCTAGCACACGTTCTGGCCGTAGAGGAGTGCTTCGTCAACTGAGCAATTACCAAAGATGCAGCACTTTAGCGAATATAGCTGTCAAACCAGGAACCTGTAGTACAGGGATTCCCAACCTGTGGCCCGCAGCACCATTTCATGTGCCCCTCCCCCCCCCTTTGCCTTCACCACACCAGGAAGTGCCATGTGGTGGAGGAAGGGCAAAATGTTTACCTTCAGGAAAGGATTGAAGACCTGGCAGGCAGGGCAGGTGTGGGGCCCGAATGGGAACACGGTCCCTGCCTGCTGGCTTACGTAAAGAATTAAGAACTCTCTCTTCCTTTTTTAGAGTGGGTGGGATGGATGGGTGGGATAAGGGGTTTTTTTTTTAAGTGTGTGGGATATGGGGTTTTTAAAGTGTTTTTATATGTTTTTAGAATTTGTTGTAATGCCGCCCTGAGTCGGGTTCTGCCTGAGTGGGCGGCATATATAAATACGACTAAATAAATAAATAAATAAATAAATAAAATTCCCACTGAAGCGGTCCCTATTTATCTACTTCTAATTGGTTGCTTTCAAACTGCTAGGATGGCAGGAGCTCACTCCGTCGTGCAGTACTCGGAAATCGAACTCCAACCTTCCAGGCTTTGAGTTCAGCGTCTTAACCACTTGAGCCACCGCAGTCCCACCTGTCTCCTTACACAAGCTCGAAAATGTTAAACCTCATATACAACCAATCTGCAGTTGGATTAACATTCCAGATTGTTCTGAAGTTGATAACCAAAACTTCAACATTTGGATAAACCAGAGTAAAAGGTGAAAGTAAACGTTTCCCTTGCTCAAAAGCCAGCCATATCCGATTCTAGGGTTCGGTGCTCATCTGTTTCAAAACCGAAAAGCCAGCGCTGCCTGCTTCTGCAGACATTTCCGTGGTCATGTGGCAGGCATGACTTGACACCGGAGCGCAAGAAACGCTGTTAACCTTCCCACCAAAGCGGTCCCTCTTTATCTACTTGCAATTTCTTGTTTTCGAACTGCTAGGTTGGCAGGAGCTGGGACAAGGACGGGAGCTCATTCTGTCTTGCAGTACTCAGGAATCGAACTGCTGACCTCCCACCTTCCAGTCAGCGTCTTAGCCACTTCAGCTACTACAACCTGCCTCTTTTGACTGTTGGCACCTCAAAAAGGAAGATGTATTTTGCTTTAAAAAACAACCAAACCCCTGTCCCTATTCAAAAACAGCCAGAATGTGTGTCCCCTTGACACAACACGTCTCAGCAGACTCTGTCTGGTTAACCGCCCAGCCAAGGAAAGCCCTCCTGTCAGCAATACGCAAGGAAAGCGACCTCTCACCATTCTGAGCTTCTGTGGTAGTAATAGCCCTCTATAGATGCTGCAGATTTCTGGAAGCATATGTAATAAAACCCAGCAAAGGAAGCACCGCTGATGTCTTTGATGGTGTGATCAGGGACCAGGAATTGTTCCTGTAGAAGAGTTAACAAGGATACGGAAAGCCAGATGAAAGCCAGGCAGTCTTCTTCGGGAATCTTCCTTCAAAGACCATAACATAAGCTTTCTACTAGATACATAATTTGAAAAAAAAATCTATTTCTAACAATAGATTGTTCTACCAAATACCACTTGGTGCACTCTATCCCATCTGGAGAGGATCTAGTAAAATAGAATCCAAGCTTCTTGGGGGGAAATTGCAGGTAAACGTGCACCCAAAGATGGTTCTGACCTCCATTTTCATGATGATAATATCATTATTATTATGTCAGAGGTTATTCTGGGTTGAAAGGATTTTTGCTGGAGAAACTCCGCTCAGGGAACGCCCAAATGAGGCTCCTTTCATGTCCCCAAGAACTAGGACAAAGACAAGCGCTCAATCAGTCATGTAGTACCCAGGTCTCAAACTGCCAACATGCCAGCCTTCCAGCTAACAAGGCGAGCTTCTAAACCACTGAGCCACTGTAGCCCCTCTTCCATTTCACCAAGTCCCCAAAGAATGTGTCTATGAGGGACTTACCTTCCACCTCATGAAAACGAAGTCGTCAATCTTCAGATCCTCAAAATCAAAGTCATCTGAATTAAATGTTTTTGCATACTGGTAAAAGGCTGGGAACTTCCCCTGGAAGCAATGATGACAAAGCCTTTAAGCGCCAGGGGAAAAGATACATGGCACTCCATCATGGACACATTAAACTATGGATGCTACTCACCAATGGAATCCTTTCCCTCAAAAATGGAGGCAGGTGTACCTGTTCTGCTAATCACAGCAAGGCTGCAAACCTTCCCATAGAGCCCTGGTGGCGAACCTTGGCACTCTGGGTGTTCTTGGACTTCAATTTCCAGAAGCTCAAGTCTCAGTGAATCCACACAAATGGGTTTACTACATGTGAGTGCAGTAATCCCATTTGTGTGGATTCACAGGGACTTGGGCTTCTGGGAATTGAAGTCTAAGAGCACATGTTGTAAACCCCCTTTGTGTGGATTCACAAGGAATTGGGCTTCTGGGAAATGAAGTCTAAGAACACCTTGAGCGCCAAGGTTAGCCATCACTGCCATAGAGCATAGCTGAACCCTAACCACACTGAACAACTGAAAAGAGGGCCACATGAAGCAGAAACCTCTTCACAACCATTAGTTTAGATGAAGCAGGCGTTCCATTGAACCAATGATGTGTGATGTGATCCCACATGCGGCAAAGATAAAATGGTAACATGTACCTAATTTATATTACTTCCATCTATGGACAAATGCTTCTTTGCCCCCAATAAAACATCTTGTTGCACAGAAAGCCAGCAAATCAAAGAGAAGGCCTGACTGGAACATTTCTCCCACCCTCTCCTTGGAGAGAATGGACTTTCATGTGCTAAGGTGTGACTTCCTACCTGCAGTCTGAAATAGGACAGGTAGCCGCATGCCGCATGCCTCCTCAAGAAGAACCAAACGAAGGCAGGCACTCACCCAATGCTTACGGTCCACGTCTTCGTCTGCATCCCACTTGCGTGTTAAAAACGGGTGCTTCTTACTGATTATTTCCCCTTCGAAGAAAGTTGTAAGGGTTGGATATTCCTACAATGAAGGTGAGACGCAAGGAACAATATATGTGCATATATATATACATACATCGTTTGGTGGGCATTTCTTTCTTTTTAAAAGAAAACCCCTAAAAGGGGTGGGTGGGTGCATGAAAGACGTACCTCCGTAAGGCCTTTAATCTTCAAGTATCCACAGAGATAAGAGTTCTCCATGTCAACATGCTGAAAGTAAATAAAAAACCTCCCGTGACTCTGTTGCCGAAGGAAAAACAAGCCTTCTGGAAGCAGCAAGCAACCACAGGCAGGAAAGGACAACCAAACCATCATCCTCTACCACTACCACCACTTTCATCATCTGCCACTGGTGCCACTAGAACAATCGCCCCGCGCTACTACTAGTACCACCACCATAATCCTCTACCACCCCTCTCATCATCTCCCACTCCTACTACTATTACCACCATCATCATCCCCCCCTCCCCAGAGGATGAAGGCCTGTCCCTCTTCTCCATTCTCCTCTGCCACAGCTACTACCACCCCTTATTATCCTACTATGGCTAACACTATTCCCACCATCATCCTCAGTCTACCAGTAGTACTACTCTTACCACAGTCCTTGTTTGCCACAGCTACTAAGACCACCATCCCCACCCCCTCCCAGAGGATGAAAGCCTCCCCCTCCTAATACCACCACCATCCTCAACCACCACTACTACTACCACCATCCTCATTCCTGCCCCTGTCCCAGAGGATGAAGGCCTCCCCCTCCTCATGCCACTACCATCATGTACCACTACTACCACCACACCTCCCACGTCCCAGAGGATAAAGGCCTGACCCTCCCCCTAATACCACCACCATCCTCTACCACTACTACTACCACCACATCATCCTCACCCCAGTCCCAGAGGATTAAGGCCTCCTCCTCCTAATACCACCACCATCCTCTATCACTACTACTACCACCACCACCATCATCATACCCGCTCCATCCCAGATGAAGGCCTCCTCCTCCTAATACCACCATCATCCTCTACAACCATCATACCAGATGATGAAGGCCTCCTTCTCCCCCTCCTAACACCACCATCATCCTCAATCACTACCACCACCCCGTCCCAAAGGATGAAAGCTTCCCCCTTCCCATGCCACCATCATCCTCTACCACTACCACCATCATTCCAGATGATGAAGGCCTCCTCCTCCTAATACCACCATCATCCTCTACCACTACCACCACCACCATCATCCCAGATGATGAAGGCCTCCTCCTCCTCCTAATACCACCATCATCCTCAATAACTACCACCACCACCACTATCATCATCCCAGATGATGAAGGCCTCCTCCTCCCCCTCCTAACACCACCATCATCCTCAATCACTACCACCCCGTCCCAAAGGATGAAAGCTTCCCCCTTCCCATGCCACCATCATCCTCTACCACTACCACCACCGCCATCATCCCAGATGATGAAGGCCTCCTCCTCCTCCTCCTAATACCACCATCATCCTCAATCACTACCACCACCACCACCACCACCACCACCACTATCATCATCCCAGATGATGAAGGCCTCCTCCTTCTCCCCCTCCTAACACCACCATCATCCTCAATCACTACTGCCACCACCCCGGCCCCCTAGTCCCAGAGGACGAAGGCCTTTCTCTCCCTCGCCCTCTCCCCCGGGCTGCTGACCCACCTGGACCACCACCTCCACCTCGTAGGCGTTGCCCTTGGAGCGCTGCTGCCCGCGGAACTTGGCGCCGCTGTAGAGGCGGCTGGTGGTGACCCCGGGCTGCGCCGTGTTGATGGGCGGCGGGGGCTCCAGGCGGGCCCAGGAGGAGGAGGCGGAGGAGGTAGTAGTAGCAGTCGTCGAGGCGCCGCCTCCCTCCTCCCCGCCTCCTCCCGGGGGGCAACCACGGCAGGCGCTCCGCACCGGCATCTCCACCGGCGGTTCCCCCCGCCCTCCTCCTCCTCCGCCCCCAGCCACCGGCGTTTCCCGGCTTCCCTTGCGGCCTCTTTTTCCCCGCCTCTGCCGCTGGCGATTGGCCCGCCGCGGCGCCGCCCCTACCAGCCCCGCCGCCCCATTGGCTGAGCGTGATGGTTGGGCGGGGCCGGGCCTGAAGCCTCTCTCCCTCCCCTCCCTCTCTCTCTCTTTCTCCACTTCCTTTCCGTTATACCTCCATGGATGGGGCCCTGCCGGGGTCAAACCGCGTTTGTGACGCTCATTGGCTCCTCCTCCGCGGCCCGGCCCGCCTGACGCCGCTCTTCCGCCCATACCTAAGCCAAGATGGCGGCGCCCTTGGAATGGGAGTCTAGAAAAGGGGGGAAATAGGAGGACAAATTAAATAAAATATTAGAGAGGAGTTTTTCCTTATAATAAGGCAATTAATAGGCGGGGAAGAGGCTTTTGTCTTAATATACTGCATAGGAAAGGGGTTGTGGGTTATTATTATTATTATTATTATATATATATATATTTTGGGGGGGGGGGATTTGAAACCACTAGGACTCCAGTGGCTCAAGTGGCTAAGACGCTGACTGGGAGGCGGAAGGTCAGCAGTTCGATTCCCGAGTACTGCAGGACGGAATGAGCTCCCGTCTTTGTCCCTGCTCCTGCCAACCTAGCAGTTCGAAAGCAAGACATTGCAAGTAGATAAATAGGGACCACTTCGGTGGGAAAGGTAAACAGCGTTCCCTGCGCTCCGGTGTCTAGTATGCTTGCCACATGACCACGGAAACGTCTGCAGAAGCAGACAGCGCTGGCTGTTCGGCTTAGAAACAGAGATGAGCACTGAACCCGAGAGTCAGATACAACTGGCTTTACCTTGAAACCATTGAGTTTGTGGGTTTTTTTTGTCAAGGGGTTTTCTTTTGGGGTCGTGGCCAAACCCCACCACCACCGCCACTCATTGGAAGCTTCCTAGGAACCCTTTCTGGGTCTTCTTGCCCTGTAATTAAGATAATTGGGGCCCAGCATTAAAAACAACAACACCTGAGTATCTTTTTTAAAAAAAAATCAAAATAGTTGTCTGACCTCTAAAGCTTTTTAAAAAATTATTACTAATTAAGTCTGCAATTCCTTTTTGTGGGAACTTGTCAAGTTTCTCTAAAACCAAGGTTGACATTATTATTTTTCTTTCTTTCATGTCCAGGGTCTGGTGTGAGAAGGGTTAGCCGGCAACACATAGGTTGACGTTGCCCAGGAATACACCCGATTGTATCCACAGGCTCTTTCTGTGTGAGCCAAGTTCACATTATCTTTCAGGTTTTTGCAGAGGTTCAGCAAAGCCTTTTTCTTCTTCTTCTTTATAAGTTAATAGAAATGTTGCAATTCTACTACGACTGCTCTGGCTTATTTTTGTAAATCTGAGGTGGTTTTTATTTAAATGAGACAAATATTTGTAAAAATGGCATTGGCTTGTCATTTACTAGCTTGATTCCAGAGAGGGACAAGGTTCCAGCAGTTGTTTGTTTCAAGGTTCTTTACATTGGTCTTTTAGCACTGAGGCACTGCTTTACAATGCAGTGCAGACAATTAACACGCTTGTTATCCAGCCATGCCTTTAGGGTGCCATGTCTTCGTCTGACTTTTTTAGTTCGCGGTCCAGTGTCTGTCTTGGTGGCCTCGAAGCGATTATATACACCACAAGCAGGTAAGGAAGTCCCTACAAACTCTGGCTTGCTTTAAGTGGGATTCTGTGCTTCTCAGTAAGTAGAGCAGGATTGTAGGAGACCCCTTTAGCCAATCTAGTTGAGCATTGTTTATCTTGACTAGTAATGAATCACCAGGATACCTGACATAAATCCTTTGCAGCCTTTCCTGAAGATGTCAAAGAGGTGAACCTTCTGAGTTCAAACTTCATTCTTGGTGCTTTCTCTTGAAAGCTGAGGAAAATATTTATTATTCTTTCTTCCTTTGTGCATTTCATTTCTCATGTGTGTTTTCAATATTCAAAAACCCTAAAATGGAATATATAACTATAGAAAGAGTCCTGCTAGACCTGGCCAAAAATCCATTTAGTCCTGCATCTTCATTCCCAAACTGGTCAATTGGGTGCCTTATCTCAATTCTTCTGCGGCCAGGGGGAGCACTTTGAAAAACTGATGAATAAATGGGCAAGCTGTCTGGGATAGGCAAATTTACTGAGAAGATGGGCTAAGTTAAACTTAATACAGTACTGTAAGTTCCAAATTGGTAGTCATTCTGTAATTAATCAGACAGACAGACAGATAGATAGATAGATAGATAGATAAAAAGTGTACGTTGATGTGCTAATTGGAGGAGGGAAAGAAATAGGTGCTGTTCAAAGAAATCGGTTAGCTTCATTGATATGGGCAAACCAACATTTGTCTGTATTGATGTATTATTGTTTGTTTGTTTCTTAAATTGATATTTATTTATTTTTATTCTGCAGAAAGAAAAAGGTTTTACCAGAATGTTACAGTCTCCCAAGGTGAAGGTGAGTAATCTGCTTATTCCTGACATATAAATGCCTGGAACTGGTTTACCTAGAGTCTTCCTTTATTCTGGTGCAAAGACAGGTTAGAAAGTCAATGATTTCTCTAGGGTGGACAAGAGATGGGAACCTATCCAGAAATGGGATATTTCAGTGTACCCAGCGGAATTTTTAATGCCAGGCTTTGAAATATTTCCTGTGGGATGAAGTCCTTTACTTTAGGTTAGGACCGTGTTGGTGATATGCAGAAAAGCCAGAAGTGTCTCTCGGTTGCAGGTTTCTTAGACCTTTAATCTTTCTTTTCTAGGAGGTTTTGAAATCAACTTGGACCACCGGAAGTTGAAAACACCCCAGGGCAAGCTCTTTGCGGTGCCCAGTGAGACCCTAGCTATGGCTGTGGCAACCGAATGGGTTACTCAGACAGACACCATCAGGTTCTACGCGATGCACCTGGTAAGGGATGAGGGCGGTGTGTCTTGAACGATTGTAGCTTCCACTTCAGTGGGAAAGGTAACAGCGTTCTATGCTTTGGCATCTAGTCATACCTGCTACAAGACCACAGAAACATTTGCAGACACAGACAGCACTGGCTCTTTGGCTGTAGATGAGCACCACCTCCTCAAATCGAATATGAATGGTTTTCAAGCAAGAGAGGCCTTTACCTTTAGATGCTTCTCTGCTAAGGGAAGCACTGAAATATCACCTAGCTTCAGTCCAATGTGGTAGAAGCCCATTCTGCCATCATAGAGCATAATAAGGAGGTTGGGAATACACTGTTGTGCTGTGAAGAACTAACTCAGGATAGCCATGGGTAGCTGTCTTTTCTTGGATATGGCTATCTGTCATGAATGTTTTAGCTGCAGATTCCTGCATTGCTGGCATGTAGGACTAGATGACTTTTGGGATACCTTCCAGTCCTGCAGTTCTGCCAATTGATTTTCTGCCTTTCAGACCACCTTGTGCAACACAGCTTTGGACAACCCTTCCCAGCGAAGCAGAGATCAGCTCATCCGAGCGGCTGTGAAGTTCTTAGAGACAGATACAATCTGGTATGAGTTGTGTGTTGTTTCCTGGAAATCAATTCCGGTCATAGATTTAGAGGTTGTCCTTAAATGATCTGAGACTAAGAGACAACTACCCGTGTTTCTGCTGTTGGGCAAAATTAGAGTACATTTATGGAACTGCGGTGGCTCAGTGGTTAAGACACTGAACTTGAAGACCGGAAGGTCGGAGTTTGAGACCTGAGTGCTGCATGATGGAGTGAGCTCCCATCTCTGTCTCAGCTACTGCCAACCTAGCAGTTCGAAAGCAAGAAATTTGCAAGTAGATAAGTAGGTACCGCATCGGCAGGAAAGTTAACAGCAGTCCATGCACTTATGTATCTAGTTATCCCTGCCTCATGTCCACAGAAATGTCTGTAGATGCAGACAGTGCTGACTATAAACAGAGGTGAGCACTGAACCCTAGAGTTGGATATAACTGGCTTTCGAGCAAGGGTAATCTTTACTTTTATCTAGAGTATAAGTGCATATAAGCGCACGTGTGTGTGTGTGTGTGGGGGGGGGGGGTTGGGTTATTGCTTTGGTTGGGAGTTGCAGAAAGCATAGGACTGAAAGCTCTGTGACTAACCATGGTTTTTCTTCTGTTTCTGGGAAATCCTAGTTACCGGGTGGAGGAACCACCGGCCTTGGTGGAGCTGCAGAAGAATGAGTGGGACCCTGTGGTTGAGTGGGCTGAGAAAAGGTAAGGAATCTATTCCAGGGATGACAAAATGGTCATGTGCGAACAGGTACTTAGTTGACTGGCAGGAGACTAGGACGGACCAGCTTAAAAACAGCAATAGATACCTAGTAAATCCAGAGTCAGAGCCCACATAAGCTCTGTTTTGTTTCCAGGTATGATGTTGAGATTGGTTCCTCAACCAGCATTATGGGCCCCAATATTCCCCAGCGTACCAAGGATGTCTTCATTAGCCACCTGGCGTCCTATAACACTTGGGCCCTTCAAGGTAAGAGTGTCTGCAGTGAACTCATATGCTCTACTTTGATTAATAATAATCTTTGATGGACCTCCTCTTCTGTGTAATTAGAGCAGGTCCAGAGAAGGGCGACTAAGATGATCCGAGGACTGGAAACCAAGCCCTAGTTCAGTGATGGCGAACCTTGGCACTCCAGGTGTTCTTGGACTTCAATTCCCAGAGTCTCTATGAATCCACATGGATGTGCTCTCTCTGGATTCACAGAGACTTGGGCTTCTGGGAACTGAAGTCAAAGAACAACTGGAATGCCAAGGTTCGCCATCACGGCCCTAGGAGAAATGACTGAAGGGACTGGGCATGTTTAGCCTTGAGAAAAGGAGACTGAGGGTAATGATAGCATTCAAATAACTGAAAGATGGTCAGTACTGAGCCGGTACTGTCACGGTTTTCTATGGTATTTTGTATTGTATTTTGTAATATTGTATTTTTGCCCTTTGGTATCTTTATATATTGTGTTTTTAATACTGTACCTTTAAATTATCTGTAAGCCGCTTTGGGTCGAGGAAAGTGGGATATAAATATTATTATTATGATCATGAAGAAGAAGAAGGGGGAATGATCTGTTCTCCATCATCCCAGAGTGCAAGAGGCGTAATAACGAGCTGAAACTACAAGAAGCCAAATATAGGCTGAATATTTTTGTGTTTTAGGAATTTTTGAGGGTTTTTTAATTGTTTAATGTTGGGGAATTTTTATGTACACCGCCCGGAGTCGCATTTCGGTTGGGGCGGCTATACAAATTGAATAAAATAAATAAATATTAGGGAAAACTTCTTAACTGTTAGAACAGTACAGCAGTGGAGCCAACTGCTTTTGGAGGGGGCGAGCTCTCCAAAACTCGATGCATTCAAGAGAGAATTGGACAACCACATCTATCAGATCTGCTTTGATTCAGATTCCTGCATTGACCTAAAAGGCCCTTTCCAACTCAGTGATTCTATCAAATGGTCTTATAAATCTGCTTAAGCTGTGGCCATCACCGCATCCTGGGCATTTCACTCCCTGTCCTGCCTCGTAAGCAGAGAACCCAATCCTTTCTCAAGTGTGTGGCATAATTAATTTTACATTTTTATCTTTCAAATGTACCTGTCCCTCCCTCCCCCTTTGCAGGCATAGAGTACATGATTACTCAGCTGAAATCTCTGATTCTCTCCATGGGCCTGCTTGACAAACATCTAACAGTCGAGCAGGCGGTCCTGCTCTCCCGTCTGGAAGAAGAATACCAGGTAAATGTTGGCTCAGCACAGATCTAGATCAGGGGTGCCCAAACTTTTAGAGCCGTGGGCAGGTCATGTGGCTCAGTGGGCCTGTCACGTAGTTCCTCCCACTGGAAGAAGTAAAATGTGCCTTGAAATCTGTTTTGCAACAGGATGGGATAGATTTTAGACTGCCATTTTCTCTGCTTAAAACAGGGGTGCCAAAACTATGGCCTGTGGGCCGGATCTAGATCCTTGGAAGGAGATACTGTGTGAGCCCCAGTGCCTGTTAACATCTGTTGTCATGCACTCTGCAATTTATTTATTTATTTTTTAAAAAAAGAACTATCTGATATTGAGAGGGTCTGATAGATTGTTAAGAGGAGGCATGCCCAGAATCTCAGGGAATACCAAGATCAGTATCCTTTCATCAGATCAGGTGACAATGAATAATATTAAAGGAGGATATAGCTGAAGATCTCAACCTTCCCTACATTACTTGGAGGACCCTGAATAGGATGAGGGTTGGAGTCCCTAAATCCAAGACCAACATGCTCATGTGGGGGCTGCTGGCAGACAACAATATCAGATAGTTCTTTTTAAAAAATAAATAAATTAAATAACTTTATCTTGAGAGCTCTGATAGTGCAGTGGTTAAACTGCTGTTCTGCAGCCCAAACATGAGTTCGATCCTGAAGGGAGCCAAGGTCTCATTCTGAGCAATTTTATCTCTCTCTCCCCTCTAGATCCAATGCTGGGGGAACGTGGAGTGGGTCCATGACTACGACAAGTACGACCTGCGCGCCCGCACGGCAGCCGCCACCGTTTTCGTCCACCTTTGCACGGAAAGTTCCTCCGTCAAGCACAAGCTGCTTCAAGATTGAGACTCCTGGGTGGAAGAACGGTTTGGGACCAGCGTATGTCAAAGTGGCCCGGGAAGGCAGCGCCTTTGGCGTGAGGAGGCACAGCCATGCAGAAGTTGGTTGAGTGCTGATGCATTGGGGTGTCTCTTTCTCATTTGATTGACAGGAGGATGTTGACCACCACCACCCTGTCACAATAGAGCAGTGATGGTGAACCTTGGCACACCAGCCGTTATTGGACTTCAATTCCCAGAAGCCCTAGTCCCTGCGTATGCGCAGTAAACCCATTCGTGTGGATTCACAGGGACTTGGGCTTCTGGGAATTGAAGTCCAAGAATGGCTGAAGTGCCAGTAAATACATTCATGTGGATTCACAGGAATTTGGGACCTTTTTTTGCAGAGTTTGGACTTCCAAACTGCTCAGCCCACCATCTTGAAATGCACCCGGGAAATCTGTTATCATCTTGTGGTCTTTATTTCTCTTAAGGTCAGTGAAGGATTTTTCTGGGTCATTTATTTGACGCTGCCGCAGTGGGGTTCAGGGTAACCTCTGGCTGGCAGGCCTTTACCTCTTTTGATCTGGCTGCTTTCGGTCGAGCGCATTGTAGAGTAAAAGCCCACCGCCGATCACCACAGCAGCCCCAAGGACCGCACCTAGGGTTGATCCAGTGATGATGCCATCATCAGCCTAAAAGAAAAGAAAGAGAGAGAGAGAAAGTGATTGGACCAAAAGGAATAAGGATGGCTAGTTGTCCCAATTCTGACCTGCTAAATTCAACACTGTAAAACTAAAAGGCAATAAACGGTATTTAAGGAAATCTAGCTCGATAGTGTGATTTCCAGTTTCTGAAAGCAAGGGAGCAGGGGAATTCAGGTTCTGTAAAACATAGGTTTTCATGAATTGCAGTATGTAATAGTACAGTGGTGGCGAACCTTGGCACTCCAGATGTTCTTGGACTTCACTTCCCAGAAGCCCTGATCAGCAAGAGTGCTGACTTGGGCTTCTGGGAATTGATGTCCCAAGAACACCTGGAGTGCGTAAGGTTCACCACCACAGTAATAGTAGTATACTATAAAGATGCACAAAGATTAGTACTCCGAATCCAGGTGTTTTAACAAAGTCCTACCCAAACAAGTACCTCCTCAGTTTCCTATTCCGAATATTGGCGAACCTCATGGTAATTAGCCATGAAAACTGTCCTGCATATATAATGCCGTGGCCTTTCACCTGCCTTCCGCATCGCAGTGTGACACCCATAGTACCACGGATCCAGTTCCATGAGTCACTTTCTGGTCCTGAGCCCTTTTGGCACATAGAGTCCTCCTTATCAGCCCCAGGCCAGGATGGATGAGGCTGCCGCCCAACATCAAGATGGATTCAAGGGAGATTTAATCCACTTGGGGATCATCACCCTTCCCTCTGGACTTCACCACCCAAGGCTGTTAGTCCTCAGGGTGGTCAGGCTAGTTAACCGCAGCCTGATACTCGGCATTGAGACACTGGCAGCAGGGTCTGCTGCAGTGATGGCGAACTTCGGCACTCCGGGTGTTCTTGGACTTCAATTCCCAGAAGCCCAAGTCAGCACTCCAGCTTATCAGGGCTTCTGGGAATTGAAGTCCAAGAACACCTGGAGTGCCAAGGTTTGCCATCACTGGTCTACTCTATTCCCATAGCAGGATAACCTGGCCAGACTGGGTGGGAAAACTTAGTATCTAAGTAAACTCTACAAACCTGTTTACTTTCATGGACGCCATAGCGCATGGAGGTGGCAAAATGTTCGCAGTTGCTCTTTAGCAGGTTATAATTCTTCTTCTGCCCCACCTTGGCCTTTGCATCACAGAGGATCTCCTCCGGTGACCTGGGCGCATATTCTTTGTCATATGTCTTATTGATCCGGTACTTGCGGTTCCATGCCACGTCTGAAATGTTCTCCATTTTCACCTCTGCTTTCGGGCCACTGACAGATGCATTATGGGTGGAACCACCTTCGTCCGCGCCTCAAGAAAGGCAAAGAAATACAGTTTTAATTTAAAAGTTATCCCCTCCAGAGGGACTGCAGTGGCTTAGTGGCTAAAGACTCTGAACTTGATGACCGGGAGGTTAGCACGTCAAGACCCAAGTGTTGCACGACAGAGTGAGCTCCTGTCATCTGTCCCAGCTCCTGCCAACCTAGCAGTTCATAAGCAAGGCATTGCAAGTAGATAAAGAGATACTGCTTTGGTGGGAAAGCTAACAGTGTTCTGCGCACTTTGGCATCAAGTCATGCCTGCCACATGACCACGGAAACGTCTACAGGTTCAGACAGCGCTGGCTGTTGGGCTGTAAACGGAGATGAGCACCGAACCCTAGAGTCAGATGCAACTGGCTTTTGAGGAAGGGAAATTTTTACCTTCACCTATACCCCTCCCTCCCACTCAATCTTCCTAAAGGTCACCCTTGCTCGAAAGCCAATTGTATCTGACTCGGGTTCAGTGCTCATCTCTTTATAGCTGAAGAGCCAGCGCTGTCTGCGTCTGAAGATGCTTCTGTGGACATGTGGCAGGCATGACTAGACACCGGAGTGCACAGAATGCTGTTTACCTCTTTATCTACTTGTAGTTTCTTTTGAGCTGCTTAGGTTGGCAGGAGCTGGGACAGAGACGGGCACTCATTACGTCATGCAGCACCCGGGTCTCGAACTGCTGACCTCCTGCCTCCCAGTCAGCGTCTTAGCCACTTGAGCCACTGCAGTCAATCTTCCTACGTGGGTTTAAATTGGGACATCCTTACTTGTCAGATGGACGACGTGCTTGTTGTCTACGGCGACCCCGTAATGACTGTAAAGAAAACGGGGAAACTCAACTATGTCTCCGGGTTGCGGTGTGGGCTCTTCATCCTGCAGGTACAGGCAAAAGAAGGGAAAGAGTCTTGGTCCACACGGGGGCTTTGAGGCGCATGGGACAAGTAATAGCTGCGCTATCTGGGGATGAGAGGGGAGCCTTTGGTTTTAAAACTGTGCTAAGGATCTTGGAATGGTTGTAGGTCACAGGCTAAATAGGAGCCAACAGTGCAATGTGGCTGCAGAAATGACCAACACTGTTTTAGGCTGCATTGACAAGTTTAGTCTCCGAAAGCCGTGAGTCACTACTTAGTCCCCTTCTTTTCAGCCCTAGCTAAGCCGCGTCTAGTTTCCTGTCTCCATTCACTTCCTCTGGGGGAGATCTTGAGATGGTGCAGTTCACCCAGGGCTAAACAGGCTAGCTCCGTGGTGGCGAACCTATGGCACACGTGCCAGAGGTGGTACTCGGAGCCCTCTCTGTGGGCTCCCGTGCAGTCACCACAGTACAGAGTTTGCCCTGCCCAGCAGCCCAATGGGAGCACTCCTTCCCTCCCCCATCATAGAGTTCACCCCGCCCCTCTGCCCAGCAGCCTAATGGGAGCACTTCTTCCCTCCCCCAGCACAGAGTTCTCCCCGCCCCTCTGCCCACCAGCCCAATGGGAGCGTTTCCTTCCTCCCCTATTGCTGTGTTGGCACTTTGCAATAAATAAGTGGTTTTGGGGTTGCAGTTTGGGCACTTGGTCTCTAAAAGGTTCGCCATCCCTGTGCTAGCTCTTTTTCCGAAAGGGTGAATCGAACTCCCAACCGCTTCTGGGTCCCTAGACTCCCTACGAAAGGGTGCTTGTTTTCCAAGAAGACGCCTCACACTTACCGATTGCGCCTGACCCATGGTGTCCTCTCTCCACGGAAGCCTGGTCACCTTTCAGCGCTGTAACAATAATACAAATTTTCATCACCTCCGTCTACAGCCAAAGAGCCAGTGCTGTCTGTAGACATGTCGGTGGTCACGTGGCAGCCATGACTAAATGCTGGAGCACATGGAATATTGTTACTTTTTCCTGCCGAAGCAGTGCCTATTTATCTACTTGCAATCTCTTGCTTAAGCAGGGCACTTAATCCGTCATGCAGTACCCAGGTCTCGAACTGCCGACTTGCCGGCCTTCCAGCTTAACAAGGTGAGCTTCTTAACCCGAGCCGCTTCTTGAATTAGCGCTTGAATCGGCCCTGTTTACACGCTGGTTGTAGCAAAAAAGCAGGGCAAGTGCCTATCATGCTCTGTTGGGAGACTGTATCCAAGATCTCTCAGATTTTCTCCATGGGGATCAAAAGATCAGGCGAAGGGGAGGATTCTTCCAGCAAAGGATGTGGGTGAGGAACTTGGGATTTCAGGCTTTTTGGCTGTCCAAGAAGTTCCAAAAAGTTTGACAAAGTTCCTCGAGGTGGGGTGGGCAAACTGCAACGCTTCGAATCTCCCCCACTTGCTATGATTAGCTAATATTAAGCAACCGTAGAGCCTACGTTGAGCATCATGCGTCGGTTAACTAACCTGACAACCCTGAGGACTAGCGGCCTTGGGTGGGGAAGTCCACAGGGATTAGATCCCACTTGAAACCGTCTTGACGAAGGGCAGCAGCTTCATCCACCCTGGCCAGAGCAGACACTGAAAAGTCCCCGTCCCCCCCAGTACCCAACACAGGACACAGCCTCGGCGTAGACAGACACCACGAAGAGAGAGGGTTTTTAACAAATATTCCTAACTTTCCCTGCCCTAGGAACCCTGATCCCTGAATTCGCCACCCTATGTATCCTGCTATGGTAATAGAGTAGACCCTACTGCCAGTGACTCAATGCCAAGGGTCAACTAACCTGAGGACTAACACCTTTGGGTGCCAAAGTCCACAGGGAGAGATGATGGTCCCCAAGTGGATTCAGCCCCACTTGAATCCATCTTGATGAAGGGCAGAGGAAGAAGGAGGAGGAACCGGGCTAGAATTCTGGGAATGGGAGCTCCCAAAGCCAACTTTTCTAAGATTTGCCAATGCCGGCCAGCTGTCACCAAAGACTCTTGGCTGAGGCACACGGTATGCGTTCAGGACACAGCCTCGGCATAGACAGACACCACGAAGAGAGAGGTTTTTAATGCAGTATTCCTAACGTTCCCTGCCCTAGGAATTCTGATCCCCGGAATCGCCACCCTATGTATATGGCCACCAGCGATGTGGCCGTTGGCTTTTCTACGCAATGCTACGGGAAAAAATCAGGCTGGCAAATCTCCCCCCCCCTTTTTTTTTTTTTTTTTTACAGCAGAGAGTACTTACAGCAAAGTCCTTCTGGAAATGCAGGAGCTATTTTTTGCCCGCCTTGCTTCCCTTACAAACTAAGGAAACCGAAAGTTGTTTCTGATATCTATACCTATAAGGCGAAGCTCCGCCCTTCTGTGTCCGGAATGCGTTTCCCCATCCCTTGACCAAACCCCGTCAAAGTTGGCACACAGGTACATTTGGTTTACACACACACACACACACACACACACACAAGGGGCGGGGAGGAGGAAAGCCAACCCAGGAGGAGGAATAACCACAGACAGACAGACAGACAGACACACACACACACAGCCTCCAAAAAACTTTGTGTGCCAAAAAGGCTCAAGACCAGAAAGTGACTCAAAGAAACTGGATCAGTGGTACTATGGGTGTCATGCTACGATGCGGAAGGCAGATGAAAGGCCACTGCATTATATTCTCCAGATACTCTTCATAGCTGATTGCCAAGATTCGGAATTTGATATGGCAGAACAAAAAGGAGGAGAAACATTTCAATAGAACTGTTTGCCACAAAGAACCAAATCTTTGGGTATGGGACAGTGATGGCCAACCTTGGCTCTCCAGATGTTCTTGGACTTCAATTCTCAGAAGTTTTGATCAGCAGGAGTGCTTGACTTGGGCTTCTGGGAATTGAAGTCCAAGAACAGCTGGAGTGCCCTAGGTTGCCCATCAACTGACATAGTAGGTCCTCAAATTTGGCTCTCCAGATGTTCTTGGACTTCAATTCTCAGAAGTTTTGATCAGCAGGAGTGCTTGACTTGGGCTTCTGGGAATTAAAATCCAAGAACACCTGATGTTTTTAATGATTCCTGAGAAAGATGAAACTAGTCAGTTCGATTCCTGCAATACCGAAGGCTGGAAGCAATTCTTTCTTTCGTGTCTCGATCAAACCTGGACTGCCAAAACGAAGCCACTTTCTTGGCTTTGGGGTTGGCCAAACTTAGGTCTTCATCAGTACACGTTTCTGGCGGCCATCAAGTGTTAGACGTCCAGGTGCCCTTTATAAGTGGGGCAAAATAACATCACCGAGTTGATAGTGGGCCTGAAAAAAACAAACTATCTCATTCTAATACATAGCGACAGAGCACCAAAACAGAGCATATAATGGAGATTTTTGTGGATTTCCTTGCTGTGACAAATGAAGCAAAACCTTTTTATTTGCAATCTAGATATATAATCTTATACTTCATATGTTATACATATGTTTTTACTTTTATCAAATTGAGATGTGAATGTGCCATACGATAAATATAATAATTAATAACCACACAGCACCAGTTTTAGAGAACGAAGCTGAACTACAGTATCTATTTATTCTACTCATTTTGGTCAGTTAAAAAAAAAATCAGGGGCAGAGCACTCCCTCCAGTCAAAGTCTCTCTTTTCTTTGAGTATTGACAAAAGACAGCTTTCAGTGGGACGGAGGGGCCCCCGCCCTCCATGTGGATTTTGTTGACTGATGTTTTTGTGGACTTTATATATTGTGTATTGATTGTATTCTGTATATTTTTTGCTGTGTTGCACCTTTGTATATGTTGGAAACCGCTCTGAGTTGCCCGATGGGCTGAGATAGAGCGGTATATAAATTAAAAATTGAAATTGAAAATCACTTCCTAGGCAGAAATACCCAGACTGAAACTTGAGTTGGCCACAGTTTCATGTCAGAAACCAGGAACCGGTTCCATGATGTCCATGCTGTCCACCTCGCCCCGGAGATAGTCGATGTATTGATTGATTTCCATAACACGGCTTCGGTTTCGGTTTATTTCATCCTTGTGAACCTGCAAGGATTGAGAGGGATTGTGGACGTCGGCGATGGGTCTCAACACCTATCCAAACTAGTTTCTTTTTTTAAAAAAAATAGAAGCCGTGTTAGTCTGTGTTTTGGGCATATCAGAGAATAAACAAAAAGCGCTGTAATACAGTACTTTAAAGACTGTTATATTTTAATGTGAGCGTTCGTGGATCAAGTCCACTTCGTCAGACATGGGAGTGAATCTTCATGGTATCAATTTATATACATCAGATACAACAATTTACCGAAGAACGGGGAAAATTTTCCATCACTTCAGGGAGTCTTTTGGATATCCTTCTAAAATATATTATATTACAGTAAAACCTTGCATAAAGAGTGCCTTTGCTTAGAGACTAACTCGCTTAAAGAGCAAATTTTTCTCCGAATGGTCGCCTCGTTTAACAACTCAAACCAACCAAAAACTCACTTAAAAACTAAATCGGGGTTTGCAATCCCCCCCCAAGAAGTCACAATTGGTCACTTGCAATGGTGTTTGGTTTAAAGAGCAAACTCGCTTAAAGAGCAATCCTGTTGAATGCATTATGCTCTTTAAGCGAGGTACCACTGTACAGTTATATTATACCACCTTCACAAACTTTCCTGTAAAATTCTCTTTCACAGAATAGGCCGTATCACAGAACAAATGATGTGCTCACACAATAACACAAAGGTTAGACTCATTAGCAAATGTTCAACGCCAGGTGTTTGTTTGGTATTTTCCCACTATTTGCAATTGAAAAGGGGGATATTTACAGCTAACCCAAATAACAGCCAAAGATCCTCTGCCATTATCAGTTGTACGAAGCCACGTTGATTTGTATGCTTATGTGTTATGCTGTCCAATCACTCTGTGCCTCTGTACCTGATGTGTATAAATTGATGCCATGAAGTCGCACTCCCATGTCTGACAAAGTGGGCTCGATCCACGAAAGCTCACATTAAAATAGAACAGTCTTTAAAGTGCTACAACGTTTTTTGTTTCATTCTCTGAGATGCCCAAACTAAGTGTTTCTTGAGACCCACACAGTCAACGGGCCAAGCGTTTGCTATCTTGATTGTCTAAGCTCCTCTGTCTGTGGTCACCAACCCCACCATCTCCTTTAAAACAGATTAGTTTCAAGGCCTCTCATTTCTGATAGCAGACAAAAAGCTGGCTGGACCATTGCTTACCGTCTCAACCAGGGTGGAAGCCCAAGTGTTGGCTTTGGTGATGATTTCGTCTTCTCGGTTGTCGATCTTAAGCAGGTGGACATCGTGCGAGGCATTGACCGCGTTGACGATGGTGTCTTTGTCTATGAAAAGCTAAGACGAGAAGGTGACATAAAGAAATTCATTCATGTTTCCCCAGCCTTGGCAGGCCTGCCCTGGTTACCCGTTGCCCACCATGTCCTATACAAGGCGCTAGTGTTCTCACATAAGGCCTTATACCAGGGGTTCCTAACCTGAGACCTGTGGGCCGGATCTGGCCCCTGGCACCATTTCATGTGCGCCACTCTCACCCCTCCAAGGGCATTTAGGAAACAATGCAAGCAAACAAGCAATAAATAAATAAATTCGTGTCAGAAATTATTCTGGGTTGAAAGGATTTTTGCTGGAGAAACTCCACTCAGGGGACGCCCGAATGAGGCTCCTTTCATGTCCCCCAAGATCTTTTTTCCCACCGAAGTGGTCCCTATTAATCTACTTGCAATGTCTTGCTTTCGAACTGCTAGGTTGGCAGATGGGACAGATGACGGGCGCTCAATCCATCATGCAGTACCCGGGTCTTGAACTGTCGACTTGCCAACCTTCCAGCTAACTAGGCAAGCTTCTTAACCACTAAGCCACCGCAGTGGTTAAATAAATAGGTAGATAGGCAAATAGACAGACAGATAGACAGACAGATAGATAGATCGACAGATGAATAAACATGAATGAAGGAATGAAGGAATGAAGGAAGGAAGATACTAAGCTCCAGTTATGCCATTGGAAAAGTCAGAACTCGCATTTTAATGTCAAATTGTTCCAGGACACCTTTCAAGAGAATATTCCAAAGACGCCTCTAACAAGGAGGAGAATCTTTGGAGTGGTTCAAGAAGCCGAGAACACATGGCCTGTTTCCAGTTCTCCAGAGGGGAAGGAAGGCAGAAGAGCCTACCATTCGGACTTCATCCGGCATGTCCTCCTCTAGTTCACTCTTCACAATTTTCTCCAGGGTGTTGATGGCGATTTCCAGGAGCTTCTCGTGGTGGTGGTTCTCCAGGTCTCGGCACTGAACCATCGTGCCGCAGGTGGCTAAGGAACAATAGTCCAGGAGATTTCTGATCTGTGACGAGGTGGGTTGTTGAGTCGTTGTATTTTGAATGCAGCCAAAGACTGGCCCCAACAGGAGTCAAAAGGGACTTTGCTCAAGCGACAAAAGTTTTGGCAAAGATCTCCCCATATCATTCGGCTCAGACACACAGAGATACATGATGGAGTGAGTGCCCGCCTCTGTCCCAGCTCCCACCAACCTAGCAGTTCGAAAGCAAGAGATTGCAAGTAGATGAATAGGTACCACTTTGACGGGAAAGGTGGCATTTCCTGTGCTCTGCTATATGACTACAGAAATGTCTGCAAAAGCATGAGGCTGTTGTGGCTGAAGATGCTGAGCTTGTTGACTAGAAGGCCAGCAGGTCAAGAGTTCAAGGCCTGAGTGCTGCACAACGGAGTGAGCTCCCGTTCTCTTTCCTGAACTTGATGACTGGAAGGTCGGCAGGTCAGTAGTTCAAGACCTAAGTGCTACGTGACAAGTGAGCTCCTGTCATCTGCTAGGTTGGCTCTTGCCAACCTAGCAGTTCAAAAGCAAGGAAATTGCAAGTAGAGAAACAGGTTACCTTTTCGGCGGGAAAGGTAACAGCGTTCCATGCACTCTGGTGCCTGCCACGATCTGGAGATGCAGACAGTGCTGGAGGTGAGTACCAAACCCTAGAGTCGGATATGACTGGCTTTGGAACAAGGGAGATCAGGACCTTGACCTAAATTTCAATGAACATGCGCCAAGGATCAAAGCATATATCAAAAAAGAAAGAAGGAAATTTCGTTTGGGAACATGATGTGCATGAAGTGTTTCCATTTAGACCCATGCCTTCCCACTGTCCCTTTAACTGATTTCCCCAGGGCACCTTTGGAACCTCTTTTGCGCATGAAAAAGTAGTAATTTAGTGGCATGGAAACAAGGCAACCACCACCAGCAGCAAACGACTTAAAAAGGATATAGTCCTTGTTCGTTTTCGATGAAGTTCGACACCATGTCAGCAATGTTCCTTTCGAAATCTTTTATGACCTCCTTTTGCAAGAGAGAGAGAGAAAGAAAGAAAGAGAGAGAGAAAGCAAAAGGGGGAATTTAATTCAACCAAACGATTTGGGGAAAAACAACAACAACCACCTAATAAAACTGAATCTAGCCTTTAAAGATTGACAAAAAGTTACTTTTTCAAAAACTTGTTTCTCTGGAATCCTGCCAGCTAACATGGCCAAATTCTTATCTTGGGAGTCCTGTAGTGGCTTCGTGGTTAAGATGCTGAACTTGACAATTGGAACTTCAGCAGATCAGCAGTTCGAGACCCGAGCACCGCATGATGGAATGAGCTCCCGTCTCTGTCTCAGGTCCTGCCGACACAGCAGTTCGAAAGCAAGACATTGCAAGGAGATAAACAAGGACCACCTTGGTGGGATGGTAAGCAGCGTTCTGTGCACTTCGTTGTCTAGTCTAGTCATGCCTGCCACATGACCACGCAAATGTCTGCAGAAGCAGACAGTGCTGGCTCTTCGGCTTTGAAACAGAGATGAGCACTGAACCCTAGAGTCAGATATGACTGGCTTTCAAGCAAGGGTAAGAGAAACCATCCCGTCTTTTAGATTCCAAACTGCTTTTGCTTTTATGGCTTTGGTCGCCAAAGTTGCATGGCTCCATAGCCTCCTTCATTATTTACTAATTAATTAATTAATTAATAATCAATCAATCAATTTCATGATGGAGTGAGCACCTGTCTCCGTCCCAGTTCCTGCCAACCTAGCAGTTCAAAAGCAAGACATTGCAAGGAGATAAATAGGAACCCCTTTGGTAGGAAGAAGGCCGCACAATAGAGCCATGTGATGGCATACCTTGACACCCCGGGGTTCTTGGACTTCAATTCCCAGAAGCCCAAGTCCCTGTGAATCCACAGGAATGGGTTTACTGCGCAGGTATTTATTTATTTATTTATTTCTAGATTTTTATGCCACCCACTCAGGGAAACCCGACTCAGGGCGGCGCACAATGGTATAACAGATAAAATACAGTCAAATATAACAAAACCCTGCCTTACCTCTAACTGGTCCACCAGCTGCATCTCCAGACTCATCAGGGTTTCGGACAGGTTTGAAATGTCTTCGTTGTACTCGGTCAGCTTTAGCTCTGTCAGCTGCGTCTCGCTGAGGTTCTGGATCGTATCGAGGGTCTGCACGGAGGCGCAAGAGAAGGAGCACCATCAGCCGTTGCTTGGAAGGAGAAGCAATGGCAATTACACTTCTATGCCGCCACACCATAGCACTCTGAAGTGCCCTCTCTAGGCAGTTCAGAAGTAAATTCGGTCGCCCTTGTCCGAAAGCCCGGTGTATCCTCTTAGGTTGTACGTAACTCCTCACCTAATCTTAGGCTGTTTCAGATGGAATATTCCCAGTTCAAAAAATAATAACTGATGGCCAACCTTGGCACTCCATGTGTCCCTGAACTTCAATTCCCAGAAGCCCTGATAAGCAGGAGTGCTGAACTGGGCTTCTGGGAATTGAAGCCCAAGAACTCCTCTAGTGCCAAGGTTGGCCATCCCTGTTCTAAGTCAAGGCAAAGGCTGCCCGTGCTTGAAAACCAATCACATCCGACTCTAGGGTTTGGTGCTCATCCCTGATTATAGGCCAAGAGCCAGTGCTGCCTGTATCTTCAGGCGTTTCCATGGACATGTGTCGGGCATGCTTAGAATGCCGTTTACCTTCCCAACGAAGTGATACCTATTTATCTACTTGCAATTTCCTTGCTTTCAAACTGCTAGGTTGGCAAGAGCTGGGACAGACGGCCAGAGGTCATTCTGTCGTGTAGTACTCGGGTCTCAAACTGCTGACTTGCCGACCTTCCAGTCGTCAAGTCCAGCATCTTAACCCCTTGATCCACCACACTCCCCCAAGTGTCTTCTGCATACCCCCGCATTCTTGTCTTCAAAGGCCTTTATGATTTTGTTGCCCTGCTCTTGGTTGTCGGCAAGGGCGTTGTTGAGGCATTCGTAGAAAAGCTGGACCTCCTCCTCTCGTTTCTTGTGCTGCTTCAGGCCGTACTCAAACAAGCTGTCGCAAATGGCTACGAATTTAGTCTTGTACGTGAAGAGTAAAGTGTCAAGGAAGTGCTCAATTGTATTTTGGAAAAAGATGTTATACGTACAATTATATACATGTACTGTATCTTTATTTGCTTAAGGGGCTGTGGCGGTTTAGTGGGTAAAGGCCTGAACAGCAGGTTAGCAGTTTGAGACCTGAGTGCTGCATGATGAGCTCATCATCTGTCCCAGCTCCTGACAACCGAGCACATTTGAAAGCAAGAAATTGCAAGTCGATAAATAGGTACCACTTTGGCAGGGAAGGTAACAGCATTTCGTGCGCTCTGGCATCATATTTGTATTCTTATGCTCTTCTTCCAGTCTGGCCAGGTTATCCTGCTATGGTCACCATGAGGATCACCAATATTCAGATTTGGATATGGCAAAAGAAGAAGAATACTTTTCTTCTGTGCCTAATGTTGTAGGACCGTGATGGCGAACCTTGGCACTCCAGATGTTCTTAGACTTCAATTCCCAGAAGCCCAAGCACCCTGTGAATCCATATGAATGGTTTACTGCAATTCATCCGGCCCACGCTGCCCCCGTCGCTCCCAGAAACAGAAGTAAAATACACCCATACGGAGGAAGGGTTAACCCGGAAGAGCTTTAACTGTACGGGTGCGTTTTACTTCCACTTCCGGGAGCGACGAGAGCAGCGTGGGCCGGATGAATCGCAGTAAACCCCTTCATGTGGATTCACAGGGTGCTTGGGCTTCTGGGAATTGAAGTCCAATAACATCTGGAGTGCCAAGGTTTGCCATCACGGCTGTAGGATGACTGTCCACTTTCAACACTGGATAGAGACACAGCACTGGCCCTTACATAGGGCAGATCCTGGATTCCGTTCCTGGTGTCTCAAGTTTGGCAAGGATCAGGCCATGAATGATGGGAAAGATCTCTTTGAAACCAGAAAGGATATTCTTCCACGAGGTCTGGTACTCCAGGCAGGTAAATGAGCTTGGCAGCTTCGGGATCTTCTGCATACATGGCATCGAAGAGGAAGGATCCATTCAGATACTCCACATAAGCAGACTTGGAAAAGAAAGCAATATTCCAGAATGACAAAGTTACTAATAGGAGGGAAGGTGGGGAAGTTTCATATTTGATTTCATATAATTTCAAGGCCTGGAGTCCCTTTCGAGAGGACTTAACACATGGAAGAGGAAAATCAAGACTGGAGTGTAGTTTAGTGGAAACAGGTCAACCTCTATTACCCTGATGGCGAACCTTGGCACTCCCAGAAGCCCAAATCAGCACACCTGCTGATCAGGGCTTCTGGGAATTCAAGTTCAGGAACAGCGGTTCGCCATCACTGTGTGCATCACATCAATTGTGCAAAAGGGTCTATTGCATTTTTCAGTGTCTTAATTTGTTAAGGTAAAAGGTTTTGATCTGGCCTGTGGCGCCATTTCATGTGGCCCTCCACTTCTCCAAGGGCATTTGAGAAACAAAATGGCCACCCCCTTTGAAGCTGTTGGGACAAAATGCCTCTTCCCCCCCCCCCCCATCATGCAGGCAGGGCAAAATGGCCGTCAGGCCCTCGAAGCTGACTGAGAGAGCGTGACCCAATGGCCCCCGGCTTGAAAAGGATGGGAACCCCTGTTCTAGAATGACGGATTCTCATGACACAGACATGGAGACTTACCCTATGGTAGGCCAACTCTTTCTCTTTGGCCTCCTGGGCCACCTGCTTGGATAATGCCACGGCTTCCCCTTGCTTCATCTCATCAATGGCATATTGGTATTTAATGAAGGCCAGTTCTTTCTGGAGAAGGCAAGAAAAGCAGACAGCAGAGACTCATCTAGGCATCAGGGTTTGTCTAGGGCAAGATGGCCAACCTTAGTGCCCCAGGTGTTCTTGGACTTCAGTTCCCAGAAGCCCTGATCAGCACACCTACTGATTGAGGCTTCTGGGAATTGAAGCCCAGGAACATCTGGGGCAACAAGGTTGGCCATTCCTGGGACTCTAACCAAAGAGAGGGCACATGAAGACTCAACTCTTTGTACGTTGTCAACACTGTCCTAGCCTTCATGGAGGAAGAGGAAAGATTACAACAACATTACCGTATATACTCAAGTATAAGTCGGGGTTTTTTGCCCACAAAGTGAGGTCCAAAAATGGGACTCGACTTATACTTGGGTCAATGTAAACACTCAAAAACATACCCACACAAATGTCTAAATTAATTAATTTTACCGCATTTTCATGTGTTTTAATTATTGAAACTCACTAGCAGCTGCTGCATTTTCAACCCCTGACTTATACTTGGGTCAATCTATTTTCCTAGTTTTAGAGGGCATAATTATGTACCTCGACTTATATTCAGGATGACTTATAGTTGAGTATATATGGTATTTACATTCTTACCATGTTGTCATCCACCAGTCTAAAATCCAGGTACACAAGATCTGGGAGATAAGCAGTGATAAACATGGAATAGTGTTCATTGTCACACACAGGATTCCCACTGAGGTTCAATGTGCGTAAGTTTTTGAACTTCCTGAGGTAGATCATCTGAGACAAAAGGGACAGAGAGAGCTCACCGTATTGGGAGAAGAAGTGTTACACCTCAGTAAACCTGGAGCTTTGTTAATGAAACCCTTACATTTTCCAGGTTCTGTATGTTGTTATTTCCAATAGAGAAGACTTGAAGCTCTTGAAGTGCGTCCAGGTTCTCAATCTTGGAAATCCTATTGTTGTACAGACTAAGATCCTGCAATTTCACAAGGGAGTCCAAGCCCTCGATCATTTCAATATTGTTGAAAGACAAATCTGTGGGGAAAGAGGAGGACAATGTGAAAGCCACAAACTCTAACAGAACAGCAACCTATGGCCCGTGGGCCAAACCCGGCCTCCGACACCGTTCCACCCGGGGCCCCCATGTGATTTGCCGCATTTTCGGCAGCTTAAAAGCAGCCTATTTCCGGGTGGGGGAGAAAAGTTGCCCGTCATTACCAAAGATGGCCACTAGGGACACAAAGCGCAATTTCCCATAGGAATGCACTGAAAACCAATTTCAAGCCGAGGCAAGCTCAGGCAGCCAGGTGGGAAGGCTCTTTTTGTTTACCTCTGAGCAGGGGGTTGGAAAAATATTTTTTAAATAAGGGTTTCCCTGTCAGCCCCCTCTATCTTATTCTCCATATCAGCATACTACTGGAGTGTGTGCCTCTTGGGCCTCCTGAGAAATATTGCATTCTGCATAGTCCTGAGGGATTTCTGCAGGTCTGAAATTTTGCAAAAGTGCTTTCTTAAAAGCCTCCCCTTTTTTTCTTCCACAAGGGATGTATTTGTTTGGTTGTTCTGTTTTTGATTTGTTGTGTGTGTTTGCTTGTTTTTGTATTATCTGATATTGTATTTACACCACCCAGAGTGGGAAATGTATAAATAAAAATTATATTCAGAAATAATAACACACACCCACAACCCAAACAGTCTGTGGGAGCTTGACCTAGCCCCCGGCTTTAAAAGGTTGAGAACCCCTGCATTAGAGCAAACCTTTTAACCCTTTAGAGCAAGTTTTTTACTAGTCATATAATAATTTTAGAGAGTAAATAAAACAAAACGACAACAAAAAAGATGAAAAATTTGTGGCACTTTAATTCCCAAATTGTAATCCAAGAAAGGAATGATTCTAAGTTCTGGTCCAACACTTATAAAATTCCTACCTAGAAGGCACTTCCAGGAAACAAATGTGAGAAGCCATTAGTATAAGCAAAGTATCTGAAAGTCATATCCACCTGTACCCAAGTGGTGGATGTGTTCAAATGGGAATATCATAGTAGTCAATGTGCCTGTCAGTGCAAACATCTTACCTAGCCAGATGAGATTAACGAGGGTATCCAATTGCTCGATCTTCTCAATGATGTTGTTGTCTAGCTGCAGCTTTGTCAGATTTGTAAACTGCCAAAGATTGTCGATTTTCAGTATATCTGAAATGATACAAGGAAACTAAGAGCTGTTGTCACACAAATTAACTATCAGGCTAGGTCCCAGGTATCAACTGAATGTACAAAACACTTTGGAAAAGGTTTCCTTTTGTGGATTGCCCTTATTTCTCTACATGCATAGGGAGGAGGAGAAAGCAAACTGTAATATATATGCAAAATCTCCAGCACAGTGTTGACAGAACCCTTTTCTTTCCTATGAGCAGCTTTCTGAAAGCGTTAGCTTACTGTACACAGTAGATTGTGGAGACCAAAGTGTTGGTTGTCTGTGGAGATGCAGTAAATGCCACTGATTCAGGATAAAAGGACTACATACATAGACTGTTTCCTCGGATATTTCATTAGGTCTTTGCTAGCCAAGCTTTTATTTCCAACCTAGAAGTTCAAAAGCAAGAAATTGCAAGTAGATAAATAGGTGCCGCTTCGGGCAGGAAAAGTAACAGCATTCCGTGCACTTTGTCAGTAAATGTGGACAGTGCTGGTTCTTTGGCTGTAAACAGAGATGAGGCACTGAATTCTAGAGTCGCACACGACTGGCTTTCAAGCAAGGGAGACGTTTACCTTTTCTCTATCCATGCTTTCAGTTATGCAGTGTCAGTATAATATTGCTGTGATGAGCACTGAACCCTAGAGTTGGATACGGCTGGCTTTCCAGCAAGTGAAACCTTTACCTTTACAGCATCCTGGTTTGTATTACATCAATAATTTTCACAATATTGCTTTAAACAGAAATGGTCAATCATCAACTATCTACAAGGCACATTCTAGTATAACAAAGCCTGTACAATAATCAACATGACTTAACAAAAAAAATGTATTTAAAAGATCCTCAATTCGTATTTCACTCCTTACTCCTAAAGTCCAGCTGCAGTTCTTTCACATCTTTGAAACTGATTCCTTCTTTCTTTGCCAGCTGGCCGGCTTCTTCTTGAGGTCCTTGCTCTTCCACGGCTTTCTGAAGCATGTCTTCGTCAATGACGTTGGGCTCAATGCTATCGTACAATCGGCTTGTCATCTTTAGCAGGGGGCGAAAAAGTGTCCCGAAGGTTCAGACAAATTCTCTTGGCCTGTTGTGTTATCTGAAATATAATGACATGTCATATACAGTATGTCTATATCCACTGACACGCAAATATGACATCTGTGTGCATATGCCTATATTTAATTTAATTCTGCAGACGTTTCTGTGGCCATGTGGCAGGCATGACTAGACACCGGAGCGCACGGAACGCTGTTTACCTTTCCCACCGAAGTGGTCCCTATTTATCTACTTGCAATGTCTTGCTTTCGAACTGCTAGGTTGGCAGGAGCTGGGACAAAGACGGGAGCTCATTCCGTCCTGCAGTACTCGGGAACCGAACTGCTGACCTTCTGCCTCCCAGTCAGCGTCTTAGCCAATTGAGCCACTGCAGTCCTATCTTTAGATTATAGTTTTGATTATATTGTCATGCTGTATTTCTGAATTTTGTATTCAATTATTGTATCTTTAAATGTCTTGTAAGCCGCTTTGAGTCGTCCATTGGATTGAGGGAAGTGGGATATAAATAAAACATTTATTATTATTATTATTATTATTATTATTATTATTATTATTATTATTATTATTATTATTATTATTATTATTATTAGCCAAACAAACGTGCACACCAGCTGA